>OY979707.1:7040154-7750436 GCA_963855925.1 Inga laurina
CCCAACAAAGTCCCCATGTCCACAGTCCAGGTAATAGAAATCTGCGGATGAAAGAATGGTCCGGTATCCAGAAGAAATGAGGCGCTTTGTGTTGTTGTGTCCATTGTTCCATGTCTGCAGAATCACGTTTTCTTTAGGAAGCATTGGGGAGGGAACATGAACTTGATCGGACAAGAAAGCATCTTCCCAATAGATGACGGTTTGGTTGAGGGATAAGATATAAGGGAGAGTCAAATTGATGAATGTCTCGAGGAGTTGGTTGAGGGTTCCATTGTTGGCCAGTAAGGTTTGAATTGTAGGGTCTGTTTGCCAGCAAGCTGGGATGACCTCATCAGCACCACTGTAATATCCCGATTTGTGATTAGGACTGATAACTCTGATAATCATTGTAATTAGTGTAATTAAGCACTATTATGATTAATGTAATGTAAATTTTGGGAATAAATACATGTGGTATTTAAGATCAATGGTTGTGATTCCTTGACCGTGGGTCAGAATCCTATGTGTTGTGATTTGGTGAGCTCATAAGGGAGTGAGTGGATGATGACATGTGGCAAGAGGGTGGCCATTGGATGTGGCACTAGAAGACAAAAGTCACTTTTCTCTTCTCTCTCTCTCTTGTGCGGTTTTGTGTGTGTAGGGAGAAAGAATTGTCTCCATCATCATCTTCCTTCCATTTCTCTCTCTTTCGTTTTCTCTCTCCTTCCTCCATTTCTGGCGCTGGACAAGCAAGTGAGAGGGGAAGAAAAGCTTGAATCTTGGTAAGTTGTGATTCTCCTTTGCTCCAATCCTCTTCTCTAATATTGTTCATCTCAATGAGAGCTACATTGTGATGATTGTAGAGCCTTGAATGGTGTTGATTGGGATTTTGGCCGAAATTGAAAGTTGAGGAATCAAGGTTCTGAATTGAGCAAAGAGAAGAGGTAGGCATTTAGAGCATTTTGGTATATTGTTTGTGATTTTTGGCTAAGTTTAGTCAAATCTGGAATTTTGCCCTAAATATGCCTATTTTTGGAAATATGAAGTTCATTGTGATTTATGATTGGAAATGATGTATTTTGGAAATATATGATCATTTGATATGGTTTGGAATGTTAAAAAGATGTTAAGGGGAAATTAGACATTGTGTATCTTAGAGACCTTAAGGAATGATTGTGGTCAAATGGGTTTTTGGAGTATTTTTAGAGTTGCCATTGTGTTCCCTGGTTAGTGCCTAGAGTGTATGAGCATTGGGAAGAGTTTGGGGAACCTTTGGGAGTGAATTTGACCATCTGGAGTTTCTGGTTTTTGGCTGCGTTTTGGGTCTCTGATGCACATCACTCGAGCAGAGGAAGAACGTGCTCGAGTGATATGCAAGTCTTTCCCTGTTGTGCTTCGAGTTACCTGGGTTTTACGGGTTGTGCTCGCGAGCATTGCCTTGTGCTCGAGTGAGCGAAGAACATGCTCGAAGTGAGCATGGTTCTGCTCGAGTGAAGAAGCAAGTCCGGAGTTGAGGTTGCTTTCGGGACCTCACTCGCTGATTGATGCCACGAGTGTGCTCTGACACTCGCGAGCATAGCTGTTTCACTCGAAGCACTGAGGGTCGTGCTCGAGTGAGATGGTGCTTCAGGTGAGAGTTGTGCTTTCGGGTTGATGCTCGCGGGAAAGTTGCACGAGTGTGCTTTCTCACTCGCGGGTGTGGGGTGTGTGCTCGAGCACTGGGGGTCGTGCTCGAGTGAGCCTGTGCCTCGGGTGAGGGTGGTGCTCTCGGGTAGTCACTCGCAGCGTGTGCTCGCGGGTGCTCGAGAGAGGCTTTTGGCCTTGTGCTCGAAGTGAGGTCGGCGTGCTCGAGTGAGCCAGTTCCTGGAAGTGTCCTTGTGCTCTCGGGTGCTCACTCGCAGTCTCACTTTCTCTTGTGCTCGGGTGCTGTCCGTACCAATGCTCGAGTGAGAGCATCTGTGCTCGAGTGATGTCCGTACTCGTGCTCGAGTGAGAGCATTTGTGCTCGAGTGAGACTGTCAAAAATCAGTGTTTTGCCTCCGAGTAAGGGGTCTTTTGGGTAGGTTCTTCCAACCCTTTAGGCATATGTTTAGGCCTATTTTAGTCACCTAATGAGTCCTAAATGATAACCAACTTAGAGAATTATTGAAATATACATTGGAAAAGAGATTGATTGGTTGTCCCTAATTGATATAGGATTTGACATCTGTCGTCCTCGTGAGGCTAAGGTGCCAGAGCCAGTCCGGAAGGATACAGGTAGTGACTCTTTCTTTATGCCTTGTGTGATACATTGTATGTATATTATGTCATTG
The DNA here is from genome assembly GCA_963855925.1 of Inga laurina. Classification (NCBI taxonomy): domain Eukaryota; kingdom Viridiplantae; phylum Streptophyta; class Magnoliopsida; order Fabales; family Fabaceae; genus Inga; species Inga laurina. The sequence goes on from OY979707.1 coordinate 7,042,446, forward strand.
TTTTGAAATGAATATCGTATGCTGCAAGTTTTATGAAAACTGTGGAAGCACCGCTATACCAATAGTCCCTGAGTCGCTAACAACGGTTCGGGTGAAGGTCGTATGCCTTCCCGGCGGTAAAAGGGGATGAGGTTAGGGTGTGATATATGTGTATATGTGGGCCGAAAGGCTAATTGTGAGCCGAAAGGCTATTTGTGAAGGCCGACGGGCCATTGTGAAAGCCGAAAGGCTATATTTGAGCCGTGTGGCTATTTGTATGCACTGCCACGCCAATAGTCCCTGAGTCGCTAACAACGGTTCGGGTTAAGGTCGTATGCCTTCCCGGCGGTAAAAGGGGATGAGGGTGGAGTGACTTGTGTTGCTGTGTGAGATGATTGGTGTGCATATTCTGTGATTGCATGTGGTATAAAATTGTAGTTACTACTGGGATTCTTTAGAATCTCACCCCTTCCATATGACTAACCTTTTCAGACAGGGCGAGTGGCTCGAAAGGGAAGCGGACAACCCGGAGTAGTTAGGCTTACTCCAAAAATCTAAGGGGTAGTTGGTTATCGTAGTTTTGGATGTGGGATTGACAATTGTATATAAGAATGTAAATGATTATTTTGGTGGTGTAATCCCCTTGTTGGGAAATATTAAACCCAAGTTATATGTATTAACCCGGGGTTTGCCGGGATTTTGGTTTCCGCACTTTGATATTTATTATGTACTCTGATTTCTCTGATAGTTATATCCGCACGTGAATGTGAGACCAAGGGTTAATTACGTTTTGAAATTGAGTTCGAAATGCCCCATCTCTTGGATGCGGGATTATAAATTATGATTTTATCTTATTGGTCTCTAATTCACTTAAATTTCGTAATCCGGATGTAATTACGGTGAGGGGGGGTTACATTTTTGGTATCAGAGCTGCAGTTCCTGGCAAGAGTAGAGTTTGCTAGGATAGCTCCCATAGTGTGGTCTTAGTGATAATGGATCATCTGTGAACACTTGACGTATGCATATATCTGTTTAGTTATATAGATATATGTGCTTTGTGGAAACTTTGTGAATGTCATAATTGTTGGATTAATGGGGTGAGTTCTTTGTAGAATGAAAAGAACGACGAAAGGTCGCCCTAGAGGACAACAAGTAGATCCCGAGGTGGAGTTGGTCAATGACAATCCACCAGATCCTATGCAAGAGCTAATGGGCTTGATAAGGGATCAAAGGGATATGATTGCGGAGCTTAGAGACGAGCTTCGAGCTGAGAAAGCGAAGAACAATGAGGGTCGAGGCCAGTCTACTCAAGAAGAAACTCGAGGGGAAACCCGAGAGGAGACTAGACTTGAAGATACTGCTGAAGGGTCAGCACGACTACTTGAATCGCCTCCTCGTACTGAAGTGGATCAAAGGCCGCATGGGAAGTCGGTCAATGAGGAAAGAGACCTTCAGTTTTGGGTCTCCAGGTTTTGTAAACACCTACCTCCGGCATTCAGAGGGAAATTTGATCCTCAGGCGGCGGAAGACTGGTTGAACCGTCTTGAGAAGATATTCGAGGTTCTAGAATGTTCCTCGGAAGTGAAAGCCAAGCTGGCGGTGTATAAGCTTGAGGGTGATGCAGACCGCTGGTGGCGGAACATAGCTCTGTCACTGAAGAGCAAGAATATAGCATTGACCTGGGAGGTGTTCCAGCAGCACTTCGATGAGAAATACTTTCCCAAGTCGGTGAGACTTGAGAAGGAGACGGAGTTCCTAAACATCAAACAAGGGGACACGGAATCCTTTGATGAATATTTGTCCCGATTCACCCGCCTATCTCGATATTCCTCTTATCTGCAGAAGAGGGATGACGAAGAATTGAGCTCAGATTTGCTTATTCGGGGCTTGAGGCGTGATATGAGGAAGAGAATAGCCACCCATCAGTTCTCCAAGTTCAATAAGGCCGTTGAAGAGTGTCGGATCACAGAGAGTAATCTGAGAGAGTTGTATCCGGCTAAGACTACTGGTGGTTATAGTGAGCCCAGTAAGAGCGGTGCTCCTCAGAAGCGGAAGGGCTCGGGATCGTCATCTTCGTATAGGGGTAGTGGTAAGAAGCCCTACCAGCCCAGAGATCGTGAACCCCAGAGATCGGGGACTGAGCGAAAATGTCCTCGCTGTAATCAGTCACATTATGGCAAGAACTGTCAGGGTGAGATGATCTGCTTTAACTGTAAGCAACCCGGACATCTTTCTAGAGATTGCCAACGACCGCAAGCGGAGCAGAGACCGAGGACTCAGGGCAGAGTATTTGCTATGACTCATGAGGAAGCCCGGAAATCCCCAGAGCTGATACAAGGTACAGTTCTTCTTAATGGATTTGTATTGCAAGCGTTGTTTGACTCGGGTGCCAGTCACTCTTTTATTGCGTATGATTGTGTAAAGCGTCTGGGTATGAATGTGTATGAGTTACCATTCGAGCTTATTGTGTCAACACCGATGGGTGTAAAGGCTGTAACTACTGATGCCTGTTTGAATTGTGTTATAACCGTAGAGGGTCGTGAGTCGGTGATAGATCTGATTTGTCTACCGCTCTGCCAATTGGAAATCATTTTGGGATTTGATTGGTTGAGAGCTAACAATGTGTTGTTAGACTGTGGGAACAAGAGGATTGTATATCCTGTTTCTCAGAATATTGGGGATGGCAACGTCGGGTTGAATTTCCTTTCAACAGCTAAGGCTGAGAAGTACTTGCAAAAGGGTTGTCAGGGGTATATGGTTTTCTTTTCTGTACAAGGGGAAACTAGTGAGTCTTTGAGTAATATACCCATAGTGAATGAATTCCCTGAGGTTTTTCCGGATGACTTAAGTGGATTACCTCCAGAAAGGGAAGTTCAGTTTCCGATTGACATTGTGCCTGGAGCGGGTTCAATATCCAAAGCCCCATATCGTATGGCTCCAAATGAAATGGCGGAGTTGAAAAAGCAGATTGAGGATTTGCTTGAGAAAGGGTTTATTAGACCCAGTGTGTCGCCTTGGGGTGCTCCAGTGTTGTTTGTGAAAAAGAAAGACGGGAGTCTTCGTTTGTGTATCGACTATCGAGAGTTGAATAAGGTTACCGTCAAGAATAAGTATCCTCTCCCTAGAATTGATGACTTGTTAGATCAATTATCTGGCTCGTGTATATTCTCCAAGATTGATCTAAGGTCGGGGTATCATCAGCTGCGTGTGAAAGCGGACGATATTCCGAAGACTGCTTTCCGGACTAGGTATGGTCATTATGAGTTCTTAGTGATGCCATTTGGGTTGACCAATGCGCCTGCGGTATTCATGGATTACATGAACCGTATTTTTCGGCAATACCTAGATCAGTTTGTTGTGGTATTTATCGACGATATTTTGATATACTCTAAGAATAGAGAAGAGCATGAGCATCATTTGAGAATTGTGTTGAATATATTGCGCGAAAAGCAACTCTACGCTAAGTTGAGTAAGTGCGAATTTTGGCTATCGGAAGTGAGATTCCTAGGTCATGTTATTTCGCAAGGTGGGGTCGCTGTGGATCCTAGTAAAGTGGAAGCAGTACTGAACTGGAAGAGGCCGGAATCTGTGGCGGAAGTACGCAGTTTTCTGGGTCTTGCTGGTTATTATCGGAGATTCATTCAGAATTTCTCCCGTATTGCGTTGCCGATGACCAAGCTCACGAGAAAAGATCAACCGTTTGTTTGGGATGAGAAATGTGAAAATTGCTTTGTGGAGCTGAAGGAGAGGTTGACTACGGCACCTGTGTTGATTTTGCCCGATCCCAGTTTGACATACGTTGTGTATTCTGATGCCAGTGGGCAGGGATTAGGGTGTGTCCTTATGCAGTAGGGACGTGTGGTGGCCTATGCCTCTCGACAGCTCAGACCTCACGAATTGAACTATCCCACTCATGATCTGGAGCTTGCGGCTATTGTGTTTGCCTTGAAGATTTGGAGGCATTATTTGTATGGTGTGACTGTGGAACTGTACTGCGACCACAAGAGTCTCAAATATCTGTACGATCAGAAAGAGTTGAATATGAGACAACGGCGCTGGATGGAATTGCTTAAGGACTACAACCTGGAAATAAAATATCATCCGGGTAAGGCAAATGTAGTCACTGATGCTCTTAGTCGAAAGACTGTGGTTGTGGCAGCTATGATGATACATGAGGAGAAATTGGTTGCTGACTTTCGTGATATGAATCTGGCGAACCAGATCATTTGTGCCAACTATAACGTTTCCCAAGGGGAAAATGATCTGAGAGCTGAGATTGAAGAAGCTCAGAGGCAAGATGACTGGATACAGCGTAACCTAGCCAGAATTGAGCGAGGAGAAGTTCAAGGCTATGATGTGTCGCCTCGTGGATTAGTTCGCTATCAGAACAGAGTGTGCATTCCACTAAGGGCGGAGTTGAGACAGAAGATCTTAGATGAGGCACATAAGAGCCGGTATACTCTTCATCCTGGTATGACCAAAATGTACCATGGTTTGAAATCTGTGTATTGGTGGCCGGGAATGAAGAGTGATGTGACAAAATATGTGGCAAGGTGTCTCACATGTCAGAAGGTGAAGATTGAACACCAAAGACCACCTGGTTTGTTGCAGAGTCCTGAAATTCCGGAATGGAAATGGGAAAGTGTAACCATGGATCTTGTTGTGGGATTGCCCAAGATCAGGAATTTTGATGCGATTTGGGTCATTGTGGACCGGTTAACAAAGTCAGCGCACTTCTTACCGATCAATGCTAGTTACTCGCCGGACAAGCTAGCAGAGATTTATGTTCGTGAAATTGTGAAGCTCCATGGCATACCGAAGAATATCATCTCAGATCGAGATCCCCGTTTCACTTCAAGGTTCTGGAAGGCATTGCATGAGGCACTGGGTACTCAACTGAGGTTCAGTACAGCCTATCATCCTCAGACCGATGGTCAGTCAGAGAGGACTATTCAGACCTTAGAGGATATGTTGCGGGCATGTGTTCTTGACTTCAAAGGGAGTTGGGATCGTTTTCTTCCACTTGCGGAGTTCGCTTACAACAATAGCTATCATGCGAGTATTCAGATGGCGCCGTATGAAGCATTGTACGGAAGAAAATGCCAATCGCCATTGTGTTGGAATGAGTTGTCCGAGAGGAAGCTCTATGGGCCAGATCTTGTGGATCAAACCTCAGCCCAGATTCGAATCATTCGTAAGAGGCTTCTTGCAGCTCAGAGTCGGCAGAAGAGTTATGCGGACAAGAGGAGAAGGCCTCTAGAATTCGAGGTCGGTGATCATGTGTTCCTGAGAGTATCACCTGTCACCGGTATTGGGCGAGCTATAAAGCGGAAAAAGTTAAGCCCGAGGTATATAGGTCCTTTTGAGATCCTTGATAGGATTGGGCCTGTTGCATACCGAGTAGCCCTACCTCCGAGCTTGAGCAGACTTCATGATGTATTTCATGTTTCCCAATTGAAGAAGTATCAACCGGATCCATCTTATGTCGTTGAGTATGAGAATGTGGAGTTGCGAGATAACTTCACGTATGCGGTGGAACCAGAGCGGATAATTGAACGCGAGGAACGACGGCTCAGACACCGGAGTATCCCTTATGTCAAGGTGATCTGGAAGGGTATGACCCAGCGGGAAGCAACTTGGGAAACGGAAGAAGATATCCTAAGGCGATATCCGGAGTTTATGGCTCAAGGGGTGTAGCAAATTTCGAGGACGAAATTTATTTGAGTTGCGAGATAACTTCACGTATGCGGTGGAACCAGAGCGGATAATTGAACGCGAGGAACGACGGCTCAGACACCGGAGTATCCCTTATGTCAAGGTGATCTGGAAGGGTATGACCCAGCGGGAAGCAACTTGGGAAACGGAAGAAGATATCCGAAGGCGATATCCGGAGTTTATGGCTCAAGGGGTGTAGCAAATTTCGAGGACGAAATTTATTTGAGTTGCGAGATAACTTCACGTATGCGGTGGAACCAGAGCGGATAATTGAACGCGAGGAACGACGGCTCAGACACCGGAGTATCCCTTATGTCAAGGTGATCTGGAAGGGTATGACCCAGCGGGAAGCAACTTGGGAAACGGAAGAAGATATCCGAAGGCGATATCCGGAGTTTATGGCTCAAGGGGTGTAGCAAATTTCGAGGACGAAATTTATTTGACGGGGGGAGAATTGTAATATCCCGATTTGTGATTAGGACTGATAACTCTGATAATCATTGTAATTAGTGTAATTAAGCACTATTATGATTAATGTAATGTAAATTTTGGGAATAAATACATGTGGTATTTAAGATCAATGGTTGTGATTCCTTGACCGTGGGTCGGAATCCTATGTGTTGTGATTTGGTGAGCTCATAAGGGAGTGAGTGGATGATGACATGTGGCAAGAGGGTGGCCATTGGATGTGGCACTAGAAGACAAAAGTCACTTTTCTCTTCTCTCTCTCTTGTGCGGTTTTGTGTGTGTAGGGAGAAAGAATTGTCTCCATAATCATCTTCCTTCCATTTCTCTCTCTTTCGTTTTCTCTCTCCTTCCTCCATTTCTGGCGCTGGACAAGCAAGTGAGAGGGGAAGAAAAGCTTGAATCTTGGTAAGTTGTGATTCTCCTTTGCTCCAATCCTCTTCTCTAATATTGTTCATCTCAATGAGAGCTACATTGTGATGATTGTAGAGCCTTGAATGGTGTTGATTGGGATTTTGGCCGAAATTGAAAGTTGAGGAATCAAGGTTCTGAATTGAGCAAAGAGAAGAGGTAGGCATTTAGAGCATTTTGGTATATTGTTTGTGATTTTTGGCTAAGTTTAGTCAAATCTGGAATTTTGCCCTAAATATGCCTATTTTTGGAAATATGAAGTTCATTGTGATTTATGATTGGAAATGATGTATTTTGGAAATATATGATCATTTGATATGGTTTGGAATGTTAAAAAGATGTTAAGGGGAAATTAGACATTGTGTATCTTAGAGACCTTAAGGAATGATTGTGGTCAAATGGGTTTTTGGAGTATTTTTAGAGTTGCCATTGTGTTCCCTGGTTAGTGCCTAGAGTGTATGAGCATTGGGAAGAGTTTGGGGAACCTTTGGGAGTGAATTTGACCATCTGGAGTTTCTGGTTTTTGGCTGCGTTTTGGGTCTCTGATGCACATCACTCGAGCAGAGGAAGAACGTGCTCGAGTGATATGCAAGTCTTTCCCTGTTGTGCTTCGAGTTACCTGGGTTTTACGGGTTGTGCTCGCGAGCATTGCCTTGTGCTCGAGTGAGCGAAGAACATGCTCGAAGTGAGCATGGTTCTGCTCGAGTGAAGAAGCAAGTCCGGAGTTGAGGTTGCTTTCGGGACCTCACTCGCTGATTGATGCCACGAGTGTGCTCTGACACTCGCGAGCATAGCTGTTTCACTCGAAGCACTGAGGGTCGTGCTCGAGTGAGATGGTGCTTCAGGTGAGAGTTGTGCTTTCGGGTTGATGCTCGCGGGAAAGTTGCACGAGTGTGCTTTCTCACTCGCGGGTGTGGGGTGTGTGCTCGAGCACTGGGGGTCGTGCTCGAGTGAGCCTGTGCCTCGGGTGAGGGTGGTGCTCTCAGGTAGTCACTCGCAGCGTGTGCTCGCGGGTGCTCGAGAGAGGCTTTTGGCCTTGTGCTCGAAGTGAGGTCGGCGTGCTCGAGTGAGCCAGTTCCTGGAAGTGTCCTTGTGCTCTCGGGTGCTCACTCGCAGTCTCACTTTCTCTTGTGCTCGGGTGCTGTCCGTACCAATGCTCGAGTGAGAGCATCTGTGCTCGAGTGATGTCCGTACTCGTGCTCGAGTGAGAGCATTTGTGCTCGAGTGAGACTGTCAAAAATCAGTGTTTTGCCTCCGAGTAAGGGGTCTTTTGGGTAGGTTCTTCCAACCCTTTAGGCATATGTTTAGGCCTATTTTAGTCACCTAATGAGTCCTAAATGATAACCAACTTAGAGAATTATTGAAATATACATTGGAAAAGAGATTGATTGGTTGTCCCTAATTGATATAGGATTTGACATCTGTCGTCCTCGTGAGGCTAAGGTGCCAGAGCCAGTCCGGAAGGATACAGGTAGTGACTCTTTCTTTATGCCTTGTGTGATACATTGTATGTATATTATGTCATTGTTTTGAAATGAATATCGTATGCTGCAAGTTTTATGAAAACTGTGGAAGCACCGCTATACCAATAGTCCCTGAGTCGCTAACAACGGTTCGGGTGAAGGTCGTATGCCTTCCCGGCGGTAAAAGGGGATGAGGTTAGGGTGTGATATATGTGTATATGTGGGCCGAAAGGCTAATTGTGGGCCGAAAGACTAATTGTGAGCCGAAAGGCTATTTGTGAAGGCCGACGGGCCATTGTGAAAGCCGAAAGGCTATATTTGAGCCGTGTGGCTATTTGTATGCACTGCCACGCCAATAGTCCCTGAGTCGCTAACAACGGTTCGGGTTAAGGTCGTATGCCTTCCCGGCGGTAAAAGGGGATGAGGGTGGAGTGACTTGTGTTGCTGTGTGAGATGATTGGTGTGCATATTCTGTTATTGCATGTGGTATTGGTGCTTCAATTCAATATATATACTAATTTTTGTTTTTTGTTTATGGAAAATATTGTACTCTAAAAAAGTGCCACTACTCGGATTCAAATATTTATTAGTAATAAAATATTAAATGAATAATTAGAGCAATTCTCTCTTCTTGTATGATATAATTTACCGAACCCAAATTTGTTAAGTATAAGTGGCGTGATTCATCCTAAACTTTATATACGCGTGTACACAAGCTTAAGTTTATCTTTCTAATAAATTTTAATTAAAATTAGTTTTAAAAAAATTTAAAAAAACAGTCTTTACTGTTAGGAATGCTCGTACGTTTTAATATTATTTTAATTTTAAGAAAAAATTGGTAAAAACATCCTCGTTTAGCAATTTTATTGACTACAAAGGCCTAATATCTGTTTATGCAAAGAAAGTAAAGGTGCTCAAATTCGAATCCTTATTACCAATAAAATTTTTGAATAAGAACTTTTCTCCAGTTTTCTCTAATTTAAATTATAGTTTTTTTTTTGTTTTTGTTATAAAACAACATGGAGGCACATCCAAAAGTGAAGAAAAAAAAAAACGGTTATGAAAGCAAGCTTAGCTTAGAGCCTTGAATACAAATAAGAAAAGAGTTTAATCGCCCTATATGGCATTCAGTATATGGACGGCTTATCATCGAGAAGCATCCCAAGACACCCATTTGATGGCAAATGGAAAAAATTGAATAAAAATCAATTTGTCAGGAATATTACATTCCTTTTATATCACTACTCTTATGAAGTGCATTATATTAAATTCATAATTAAAACTAAGGGTAGATTAAAAAATCATTAATATATCAAATAACACCTAAATATGACTTATATTTTGGAGCATAATGTATGTCGTTGAGATATGACTCCCTACTAATGAATAATGGGCGATGAAATCAAAGAAAAAGAGGTTAAAAATATATGGGTGTAAGTAGAAATTAGAATATTGGTATATATAGATATATATAAATGAACATGTAGCTTTTGTTTTCTTATATTTGGCTTGTTATTGTTTGGACTTAATGGACTCATGCGACACTTCCTATGATCCTATGCAAACTCCATCTGTTCCTTAATTAAAATGTTTAACGCGTCCCGGCGTACAATGAAGTAATAATCAAAGTTTTATTTATATAGACCAACTAAGCGGCATCCTCCAAGCCTTATCCAAATTGGTCGAGACCCTATACATGCACCTAGACCAAACGAGAAGTCCATCAGAGGCTTCACCGTCAGGAGGAACCTCGACAGGATCATGCAATTTTAATGGCTTCAAATCAGTCAAACTTGACTTTCCCAGGTTTGATGGCAGCGATGCGTTGGATTGGATATTCAAGGCATACCAATATTTCAAATATTATGAATTACCCGATGCCCAAAACCTCGTGGTCGCATCAGTACACTTTGATGGGGACGTTTTACCTTGGTTCCAAATGCTCAAAAAAGCAGGACGTGTTCCAAATTGGCAAACTTTGACCAACGCAATAGAGATGCAGTACGAACCATCACAATTCGACTGTGCTCGCTCCCAGTTATTCAAGCTAACTCAGAGTTCTGTGGGGGGTACGTTAGAAGGCTAAAACTTCAAGTTCATGTCATTAGCAAACCAGATAGAAGGGGTACCTGAACCTGCTCTGTTGGATTGCTACTTGGGAGGACTCCAACCAAAACTGAAATGCGATGTATTAGTGCACCGGCCTTCAACCGTTATCAGTGCAATGTCCCTCGCACGTCTATTCACCAACCCAGCCATCCTGAGGACCAACCTGAACACAAGACCCGCCACCATAACCCTATGTTATGAGTTCTACATCAAGAAATCTTATAAGTAGAGTGAGATTTATAAATTTAAAGGGCTTTTCCTCCCAATAGGCTAATCTTTTGAGATAGGCTCTCCCTTTAGATTTGTGATCATCACATTGGTGCTTTTATTGAAAGACCGATGTTTACGGAAAAGGCTACCCACGGAGGGTTTTGACTGGCAGAGGCCGAGTAGAGTATTGTGGTGTGGAACCGCCGGGGACGTCGACTCTTAAGGGGGTGACTATGTTATGAGTTCCACATCGGGAAATCTCACAAGTAGAATGGGGTTTATAAATTCAAGGGGCTCTCCCTCCCAATAAGCTAGTCTTTTGGGATGGACTCTCCCTTTAAGCTTGTGATTATCACAGATTAATGTGGGTGGGTAAAAAGATTCTTCTAGGTATAAAGATAAAGAGTACAGGAACATCATCATTGAAATTCTTCAATGAAGGGAAAAAAAAACTTGATTTCCAATAGAATTTACCATAGAATTAGTCATGAAATTCATATTTTTTGACGGATTTGCAGTAGAAGTGGATTTTTGACATAATTCCCAATGGAATCCGATCCCTCAACCCTCATTGATTATAGCGTGGCAATCCAAATTTTGTTGCAATTCTAATATATATCATCTCAAATTTCCTAAGGATTTTTCAACAAAATTTCATCAAAATTTTTTGATAAATTCGTCACTAATTTATTTTCTTAAAATTCTAAAATGCCAGGTGGATCTTCTCAAGAGAAACCATGTGTCATGTTTTGAAGGAGGCCACCTCATCTCTAACCCCTCAACGACTCTGTCATGTGTCCCCTCCTCGCTCCTAAAATGTCTCTCCTCCTCATAATTTCTGACAATGTGACTTGTCCCATCTCAAATGCACACACCACTGTGTTATTTTATTACAAAATTATATATACTTTAATATTATCATAGATAATTATATGTATATAATGTTTAAAACTAACAATAAATTAAATAATAATTTGAAATAATTTTTTAACATAAATTAGTTTCAAATTAAAAAATTTTAAATCTTATAAATATATTTTCAGCCAATTTTTTGAAACTGAATTTTGTTTTTAATTAACATTGATTAATAACCAATATTATAACAGTATAATATTAGCCACACAAAAATTCTGTCAAAAAAATTTCTGATGAAATTAGCCACACAAAAAAAAAAAATCTTGTGACTAATTCTGTTGAAAATTGAATGTTTTCTTGTAGTACTTCTAAATTCCTTTCTTTTAAATAAGAATTAGTGGTTGTTTGTTTTGTCCTACAATCAATTTAAAAAAAAGTTGCTTTACGTTTTAGGTGACAAAAACTCATCTAACATATTTATCACCTGTGAATGTGATACCAAATAAGCTAATCCAAATACCACAGTGCGGGTTGGATCAAAGTTCACCAGTTGTCATCATATCATGATGAGTTTTGGAGGCCCTACATTTCATGTTCTCCTTACTAATAAGGAGCATATGTTTACTACAAATTCATTTTAAGGTAAATTAACATCTAGTATCCTAATATTATTTTCAAATTACATCCAAACACCTCAATCTTATTCACATTTCACGGGGCATCTAGCAATTGGGATGTGATTTTCTAATACTTTCAAAAAAAAAAAAAAGAACATCAGAATACTAGATGTCATTCAAAAATAACCACATGAAGTGTTTGGTGCATTACAAAAATAACATAATCAAGGTGATGGATGTATCAGGAAAATAATATCAGAGTGTTAGATGCATAATAAATAAAATTAATTAAGGTACTTGATGTTACTGGGAAATAACATCAGATAATTTGATTAGTTTCAAACTTCTGCCTAGTGTTTGCAACATGCCAATGTGTCGCACGAGTCTGTGTATTAGTTATTTTCACAAAAGCATTCAAACATAATTAAGGTCCTCAAGAAAAATTTTAAGAACAAGCAAGGCACTCAATAATTTGATTAAAACAAGCAACTTGTAAAGAACGATTAAAGCATATCAAAAAGAAAAAGAAAAGTAAAGAACGATTAAATATATCAGGACCTTTCTTGAGTTCCCCATTTGTTCTTCCGCGAGCATTAATGGTACAGTTTTGGCATAATACATTTTAAGAAATTAATAAATATGATTCAATATCGACAGTATATTTATTATATTATGAACTCCATTCATAATTTTATACTGCCTCCCGTCTCTAATAATATAAAAGCTGCTGGACTCATTTGGGTAGGATAAAGAAATAATGTAAAATTCTTAATTTGTACAAATGCGATTTAATTTCTCTAAAATATTTTTATATAATATTAGATTATAGATTATATATCAATTTATAATTAATGTAAATTAATTTGAGAAAAAAATAAATATAAAAATATAATAGGTTGAGATATTTTATTTGGACTAAATCCAACTGTAACTAGTTCCATAATTAAACCCAAGGAGATAATATAATTTAGTTGATGAATTAAATTTTGAAACATAGCCTTGGAACGTTGTTTTCGTCTCATTAAAGCCACAGAAATTAAAATATCAGTTGCCGACCTCCCACGTTGTTCAAGAGTTATATTTGACGAAGAATTGTCTTTGATGGACATTCAAAAAGACAAAAACAATGGTCCCTTCCACTACTTTGTATTTATTTGTAACTAAGTCGGCCGGCTTTCATTTCCTTGGTTTGTAGGTTCACAAACAAATAAATTGTTATCAACGCGAGTTGGCGTAAGTGGTAAGGGGCTTGTGTTTCCTTAAGCGCTCTAGTCCCGGGTTCAATCCTTGGGACGGTGTGTATGAAGAAAATTCATTTGGGAGGGTCGCCTCCATCTTAGGCCTGACAGTATTCGAGGGATTAGTCATCCGGCTCGTTCCAGTAGATACTCTGTGTAGCAAAAAAACATAAATTGTTGAGCCTAAAAAGATTTACCGCTTGTTATATAACAAATAATTAAACATAATTCATGTTTGAAATATAAAAGCCCTCCTAATTAATTCACTCCTATCAATAAAAATAATTAAAGATATTAAAGTTTGTCATAAAATTTATTTATTTTCAATATTATCTTTATTAACTAGTACCTTAAACTCCAACATCATGCTAATTTCTACACTCTATATCACTATCTTCATTAAATGAGTTTGTATGAAAAAAATTATTTTATACTCCTTAAAACTACTAAATGTTTTACTTATAAGAAGGACCCAGAACACTTTTAAAAAAGGGCAATGGAGCAGTGCAATTTTAAATTTTGAATCCTACGTTTATTAAAAAATGCAATATATTATCTTGCTATTTTTATAAATTGAAATTTCAAACAAATTAAATATTACTCAAGAAACAAATACACAAGCTTTCACTTGAAATAAGATACCAAAACTAAGCCAGGCAAGGTCATAATTCAGTAACCCAAGCAACAGCATGCCTTCATCTTTATTAGACGTCTTTTCAAGAGTAACAAGGTTATTTAATTATCAGTCCTAATGAATTTGAGCTCTTTCTTTACCAAAAAGGAAAAAAGGATACCAAAACCAAGCAATTTTAACACGAATGTTTTTTTTTTTTCCAATTTAGTAAAAGGCATTATAAGGAAACATTAATTTATGTTTGATACAATTATTCTACTGGTATTTTTAACAATATTATTATTTTACTTGATTATGTTTGCTAAAAGGCATTTTTCTTAAAAATTATTTTGTGAAACAAGGCATGAGATTTATAGCCTGAATCAGCCACCCAACAGTAGATAGGGTGATAGTTTATTGTAACTTTCAGGAGATTGTTGATGGACTCATACTTTCCTCTAAAGGTTCAAAGTCTCTTGGGTGGGTTTGCACTCAACTCTGATGGTTTGATGAAATTGAGTAGTCTATGCATGAAAATAGGACATTATTCTTTCATTTATTTGACTGCATAATGGAAATAGAATTACCTTATTATACATAATTTTGATTAGGATTAAGGTCCAATTTTGCCCCAAAAGTTTTTGTGAGAATTGTGAGTATATGAAAGTTTTTTTTTTATCAATTCCACCATGAAAGTGTTAAAAAAAATAGAGTAATGTCACTTTTGGCCGTTAAAAATGTCAATAGTCAATGTTAGTCTTTTAATGGTTAGGACGACTTTACTCCATTTTTTAACACTTACAGGGCAAAATTAATTAAGAAAAACTTCCGAATACCCACAGCTTCTATGTGAAAACTTATAAGAAAAAATTCAACACCAACCCTTTCGATTAAGATATGCATTATCCTTATTACATAATGGAATAAAGAAATGCATAATACATTTTTGTTATTGGTTTGTCTATTTCTTATAAATTGCTTGTCTAGTGTTTCAGGCAGAAATGAAAACGCTCTATTTGAAATTTTTAAGGTCTCTACACTTCTTTCGGTCTTTACATAGTAATGACTATACAGTCTTTACACGTGAGGTAATGTTGATGTATCCTCTTGATCAAAGTTTTCTCTTAATCCCTTCCTTGAACAGAACAGCAATATTCTGGCTTGTTAAAAGCCAAACATGCACTCTTGCATCCAACAACTCTTCCTTTGTTCTTCCACTCCAATCCTTTTGGGCATCTTAAATTCAAAATTTTAAGGCATTTTATAGCCTTATATGTCCCAGGTCCCCCAGAAGGGAAAATTGATACTGGCATGTTATAACCATCAACTAGGCTAAGATCATAGAAATCCATGGGACTATCTAGAGTGAATTCTGCGAGTGTGACCGGTGGCGCTCCTCCAGCTCCATTGCATTTGAGCTTGCCTCTGCAGTATCCGGTGACACACATTCCATTGTCGGAGGCATCAAAGGAGCAGTGGCGCCTGCCCCAGAAACGGCCGGACCACCCTTTTGGAGCAACGATATCTATGGTTTGGTTAGGTCTTAACTGAACCCCACCATCCATTAGTTGCGGTTTCCCTGCAGCTGTTAGGATTGCAGGCCACATTGTCTCCCTACATTTATTTTGCAGGGTGAAATTAAACTGCTGCTTCTGATCTTGTAGAAAAAGAGCCCATCAATAAAATAAAGTGTCATTAAATTATCATAAAAAATTTCAAGAATAATCTATTATTAGAGCATGACTGAATAGGACATTAATATGAGTACCTAAGAAGGAGAAGAGGAAGGCAAGAATGGTAAGGTGTTTAAGTGCCATAAGAATTTCATTGTGGTGTTTGGCTTTGTGAAACTTGGAGTTTGTGAATGTGTTATATAATCTTAAGAATTAGAGCGTACTTTCATATTAGAGGAAGTTCCAACTACGAAAATCACAAGTAACAAACAAACCATTTAACAGACTGGCAAATAAAGAAAAAGAAGGTTAGTATTGTTTTTATGTTTTGACAATTGGCAATGTTGCAGATAAAAATTAAACAGATTACTAATTTTTGTTTCAATTGCTAAACCGACCGGATTTTAATGATCTAGAACCAAAACCACATAAGGGGGCCAATATTACACACACACACACACACACACTATATTCTTATTCTTATACTTTAATTAAATTTAATTTAAAGAATATAATAGTACTCTACCATCTCTATCTTTAGATTATTTTTCTTTTGGATTATTAACTTAATATTTATAAAAATTAGAGTTATTTAAATAACATGTAGACTTAACTATCCTTTAGCAGGCTTAAAGCCTTGTTAATTAAGGCCTTCAAGGCCTAATTCCTTACTTTTTTTAAAAAAAAAACAAAACTAAAACTCCCCTCAACTTTAGGGCAATTGCATATAACCATTCATATATTTTAAAGTTTAAATTTAACTTACCTAATCTTTTTTTTATTACGGACCCCTTTCCTTTAACTTACTGTTATATTTTTAACGAAAATTACCACATATGAATAAAAGACACCGCGCATCTTATGTGGCATCATACTTGACATTCTTTTAAACTAATAATTTTATAGTGATTATATCCTTTTTACATAAATGTTATAAAGTCACATAGAATGTGAGGTGTCTGCTATTCATATGACGTGACAATTTTCGTTAAAAAGATAATAGTAAGTTATTGGCCGGCAAGGGGTCCATAATAAAAAATAAAATAAAAGTTTTGGGAGGCTAAATTTAAACTTTGAAATGTTAGGGAGGCTATATGCAACTACCTCAAAGTTTAGGGGAATTTTTAATAATTTAGCCAATCATTGCGTCGGTAGTTTAAAAAAAAAAAAAAGTAAAATCGCCCTAACCTCTTAAAAAACCGACATTGAAAGTTAAAAAATTAATGTTGACGGTTAAATATTGATCCAAAAAAACTTCCATATACCCATTTTTTGTATAAAAACTTTTAGGATAAAATTGGACCTCAATCGGGAAACGAAAATACTTCAAACAACAGTTTATTTAGCTGAAACTTGAATTATTTTCATTCCTAATTAAATATGAACACAAATTGTAGGAGTAAAAACAGGTCAGGTTTTGGCCAAATAGGCTTGAGTCCTGAGCCTAGGGTAGAGTCTGTATATAGGCCCTTTTTTTTTAAGGTTTTTGGCTTAATGATATGGCATTTGGATTCAATAGGCTTAATGGTTTATCAAGTAGATTGTTAGTTTTGACTAAACACAATAATTAGCATTTCCATTCAGTTCAAATTTGTGCATACTGATATTCATGCCAAACAATACAATTGAAGGGATTTGGATCAACTGAACATGTTTTGGTGTGAATTTCATTCATGAGGAGCGTGAATTGCTGTACATTTGACATATATATTGATATATACATTGATGATTATTATCAACTTCATCTCCATGCCATTTTTTCTTCATGTTCGGACCTGTTGGCCCTTCTTTTCCCAACACTACACCTGGCAAACTGTTCACTATATTCTCCACAAGCTTCTTCAACTTCCTAGGCAACCATTTCACTTTCTTCAGCTCTTCTCCAATGTCATAGCTTCTTATCGGACCCCATTCTCTGAAATAGTTCAGCCATGGCGGCTTCATTATTTCTGATCCCAAATAGTACGCAGAAATCACTTTATATCCCAATCCCATATCCATTACCATATCACTCTTTGAAGTAATATCTCTCCCTTGATGGTGAATTCCTGGTTTGGGGTAAAACGCATGGCCGTAGAACGAAGAATAAACGACGGGTTTGTTTTTCTTCTCGAATTCGAGCTTGGAGGAATCCACCCAGGTACCTGCACTGTGTTCTGAGAAATATATTCTCTTGAGTTCTCCATTGAAATTGCTAACTCTCAGTGTCACATGTTCCCAGTCCCCCACGTGTTCACCGATTTTCCCCAGTGAAATGGTCATGAACTCAACTTTTACTCTTGCTGGTCCATTGAATGGGTAGTATACCCAGAAGACTATGTTTGTGAATGTTCCACCAAACATGTTTTTTTTATGTAGATATGCTTGAAAGCTTTGTAAGTCACCCCTTTTAACTCTTTCTTTGTCGGCTTCAACTTCTAGAAGATCCAACCAATATGAACTAGCATTGTTATGATCATGAGGTAGATTAGTTCCATTGGGTTGTATTGGGGTAGGTTGTGATTCATGTCCTCTTTTATAGAGTAATCCACCATTGGCAAAAAACCAGTTTTCAGAGGAAGGAAGGTATTCTTCGTCAGGATGCAAGTACATTATTGGAGAATAAGCTTGGACTATAGCTTGAATTTGTTATAGATTTGGCATAGAGGCTAAGCTTAAATTGGTGTTTTTCAAACAGGATATAGATCGAGGACTGGTGTTTCCACCATCTTGAGACATAAATGTACCTACAACAAGTCCTTGAGCTTTAATTCCTCTATTTCTTGGTCTTGTTTCATACATATTGAATTCATTGGAGTCAATGAATTTTCCTGGTCCCCAAATCCAATTATATGTCTCAATATGCTCAATCAAGTCTGACCAGACTACTCAAATTTTATCGGGCAAAGGCTGGTCTGGTGTGGTGGTCACAAGATGGCCTACTGCTTTATAGCTATAAGGAGGTATTGGCCATAAGAACCCATCCAAAAAGGGGTTTGTTATTAGATTGGCTATAGTAACCCAACATAGAGAATCCTTTTGGTAATCTTGTTTGTTCAAATATTGGAGCCGCAAGATTGTCTGGGCCACCTTCATAAGATATCCATACTTTATTGAATGTTGAAATCTGAGCCACTTGTATCTCACCCAGATTGATGATCCCACTGGCAAATCCATCACCTATATGTAAAGGAGTAATCCATTACGAATAAGAATTGATTATAT
This sequence comes from Inga laurina, assembly GCA_963855925.1. Taxonomy (NCBI): domain Eukaryota; kingdom Viridiplantae; phylum Streptophyta; class Magnoliopsida; order Fabales; family Fabaceae; genus Inga; species Inga laurina. Next base: position 7,060,998 of record OY979707.1, read on the forward strand.
AGACAGAGAAGCATATAATTCATGCATGATATATTTTGACTATATCTGGCATATCAAAGTACTTCAGCTTTGTTTTTGAAAGGGAATTCCTTAATATAAGATATATTTAGGGAGTTTATCTTAGTTTTAAATATAAGACATATTTTTCAAATTTTTCAATATTTTCCTAATTTACCCCTATTGATGCTCTCTTAACAATAATCAATGAGGAGAGGGAGTGGAAAATTAATGAAGATCAATATGGTGTTTTAGAAAATACATATGATATTAACTAACTTATCGAGCTAACTTCCTTAATCTAATCAAATGAGTTAAATATGTCTTATATTAAGTGTAACCCCCTACCTTAATAACCATATTTATAGTTCGAGAATGCGTCATTAAGTTAAAATAGAGACAAGTGGTTAACTTAAAACTTTTCCAAAACTTGTTTAGTGCGGTATCACGTTCACATCTTGAATATAATTGGTCTGACTAGTTCGGTTTCATTTATACATATCAGAGTGCAACCAAAAATTCCTAACAACGCTCAAGTTTCGTTACTTAATAAAGGGTTTACACACTTAGTTTCCCATACATGGGATTACACAACACTATTCAATATATACAACATGTGCAACTAATCCCCAACAAAATATGACAACCAACTACCAAAATTAAAACTCCTAGCTAGGAGCTCTAACCGCCCTTCGTCACTTGCTTTTCCTTTGAACCGCTCGCCCTTGCTGTAGGTTAATTATTGGAAAAAAATGAGATTCAAAAGAATCCCAGTAATAACAATTCACTTATAACATGTACAATCATAAAGCATGTAAGCAAATTACAACAACAACAACACAACAGCATTTCTGCAACAGCTTTCACTGCATTCACAACGGCATATTTCACAACAGCATGTTTTACAACAGCACAACAACGGCATTTCACAACGGCAATGTTACATCACGGCATATTCAATGAAATGACATACACGCAAGGCATCATACACAGAATAAGAGAAAGAGTCACTACCTTGTTCTTTCCGCTCGTGCACTGGTATTGGTTTATCACATGCAGGGCAAATGTCAAATCCTATAATTAGAATTACGGGCGACAGGTTATTACTTAATCCAATTCTTTAATTCAAACACTCAAGTTGGTTATCATTAGGGACATTTAATCAAATCAACTAAGGAGTTAAAGTGGTCAATTAACCTAAAAGACCAATTCCTAACCTCAAAGTTCAACAATACTATATTATGCCATTACATCTTCAATTTTCGCATAAGAGACCAAATCTGGCAGAATTTTCTCCAGACTTTGAAAAATCATAACTAATTCTACAAAAATTGAAATGAGGTGATCCCAAGTCCTATGGAAAGATATTGAAGTCCTCTTCATAGGAAAAATATGAATCATTACTGGAAATCACCACAAAATCCCAGAATTACACAAACTTCGACATTGCTCCAGAATTAAGTCTAGTTTCGACATCAAACTTTGGGCAACCAGAACTCACAGCTCAAAAAACGAAATGACAAATTATATGTCCATTTTGAAGCTTGGAATGTGAACTTTAAGACTGGAAATTTTCATAATTGTTAGAGATCATTTGATTATCCAAAAACACCACACAAGTAGAGTACCTCGCTGGAATCCTGTTTAGGCTGAAAACCCAAATTTACACTTTGAGTTTCAATGACCCAAAATTCACAACCCAGGGCTATTCACATATAATTTTTCGTGTAGAATACAATGGTAACATCAAAATTAACAAATTCCCACTCATTCTCCATGTCCTGTTTTGGCAGAAAATTCAAAATAAATCCCAACAATTACCAACTTATAATTTCAGCATCAAACTTATGTCATATGGTTTCCAATCATCATAAACCACCAATAACATAACCAAAACATCATGAATTACCCAAACCCTTGTTTAGCCAAAATCAGGGCAGATTTACACATGCCAAAACTCTCATTCAACCAACACAACCAATAGCTCAAATTGATGCTAATACTCATATCTTACTTCTCCTTAGCTCCTTTCTTTGGGTTTTCAGCTTTTGTTCTTGGATGATGGCACAAAACACATCCTTTTGAAATTCTAAAACCATAGAAATGAAGCCCTCATCAAGAGGAACAATGTTTATGAAGGACACTTGAGCCATAGATGAGGTTAAGGAGGTGAAAAATCAAGATTAAACTCTCCTTGAAACCTTGCTTTTCTTCCTCCACGTTTTGGGCTTCTACAAACCGACTTGGAGATAGAGAGAGAGAGAGAGAGATAAATGATCAGATTTTCCTTTCCCTTATCACTTAAAGAGGCAGCCGAAATTGTGGTCCAAAGGTGGTAAAAAGTTGTAGTCAAAATTGTTTCACCTTGGTCAAATACTTGTAACAATTTAACTTGATTTTTTTCCCCTTTCATCAAGTCTTTTCTTTATTCATGTATTGGACGTCCAAAATGTGCCAAGAAATCTTTGCTTCATCTTTTCTCTTTCTTTCTTGATGACATAGCCAAAATAATTGACTTGAGGGGAGGGAGTTGTGTTAACAAGTCTTCTTCCTTTCTCTTGATATACTTTTGACCCTTTTGACTCACTTTTCTTGAGGAAAAGGTGAACAATGGTATTAATTCAACTCTCCCTCCCTCTTTCCCTTATGATTTGGACGAAAGGCATATTAAAATGGAAAGAGGAAAGCTCTTGAAATATCCTCTTTACTTTAGTTGCAATTATTGACCAAGTCTTCCTCTTTTGCTATCTTGGTCAAATTGTCTCCATATGTCATATTTAGTAGCCAATATGTATTTACTCTTACTTTTCCTCTTGTCATACGTAAATCATGGCCCTTTAAAGAAGATGATCTTATAAAATATTATCTTGCAATATAATATTAAATTGCCAATTTTGCATATGAAACTTGACTAAAGTTATAACAAAATTTTCTAGAGGTAATTATGTCATTAATCCCACCATCTATTTTGTACATTTAGCCCTTGAGTATATTTTGGGATATTACATTAATGACATGAGAGAATAGTACAAATGTGGAACATAAAGCTGACACTACAAAAAAAAGGTATTTTGTAGTGGTGAAGTTGTAGCGGTTATATTAAACCACTACAAATTATCGTATTTGTAGCGGTTTTTACCTAAACCGCTACAAATTTGTAGCGGCAAGCTTTTTTTGTAGTGGTTGGGGACAAAAAACCGCTACAAATTTGGCGCGAAATTCCCACCAAAACTTGTAACGGTGATTTTGTAGCGGTTAATGCACATAAACCGCTACAATATTCCCGCCACTTGGCGCGACCAACAGTGTAGCGGTTATTTGTAGCGGTTACAGCAAGAGAACCGCTACAAAATACCAAAGGTCAGCATGTTGTAGCGGTTATACCCCTATAATCGCTACAGAATTTCAAGAGTCTCAACATTTGTAGCGGTTCTGGGTAATAACCGCTACAGAATTTCTAACGTTGTCATAATTTGTAGCGGTTATTGTTGAACCGCTACAAATTTAATTATTTGTACCAGTTACAATAGCGGTTATTTTAATAACCACTACTAAAATCTGGCCTATTTAACCACCGCGTTCCTCAGTTCTCCTTTTGCTCATTTTGTTTCCTGGAGCTTCTCTGAGTGATTTCTTCAAGATTTGAGCGTTCAGATGTCTGTGCAGGAGTTTTTACTATAGTATTTGCACTTGAGGTACGTATATAACATGTATTTTATTTATATTTGTATTTTTATTATATTTTTGCATAATAATGTGACTAATTTATTTTTGTTTTGATTTGTACAGTTGATATGGCCTCAAGAGAGGATAAGAGGAAGGCCCCTGAGGTCCCCAGACCGATTTTACGGGGTGGCAGCAGTCGGGCAGGGGGCAGCGCGGAGGCAGGGTGACCGCGGCTTCTCAACCCATCCCCCCACAGGAGTCGGCCATACCACAAGCACCGCAGACGATCCCACAGGAGACGACCACACCAAAGGTGCCTGAGGTTGTGGGGCCAGATATTAGCGTCGAGGACTTCCTCAACGAGGAGGAGTTTGAGATCCCGATTGGGTTCAGGGAGATGGAGCAGTTCCTCGATGAGGACGACACTCGGGAGCAGAACAACCCACGAGGGTCGTCTTCGCGGTCCACTGGGTTTGAGGTGCAGGTCGAAGGTAAATTAATTTTTTAATTTAGTAAATTATTTATTTAAATTAGAAATGTTAACTTTGAATTACAATTTATCTAATGTGCGGTAAACTGTACAGACGAGCAGGGGAACGTGTCGACGAGGAAGCTAGACGTGACCGGTCTGAACAGGTTGGACCGGAGCCTGCGAGTTATAGTGTCGTGGAATGAGGGCACTGACCAGCCCATCCACAATGGAGGTCACCTGCTCAACCGCTTCCTAAGCGACCTAGGCGCGAACTGGATGCGGTTCCCCCTTCACTTCAAGACGTGGAGGCACGTTCCGAAGGGGCCGAAGGACCAGGCTTGGGAGGAGGTGGTTCAGGTAATTAAAATTATTTAATTAATATTTTTTGTAATTAATTCTATTTAATTAATATTTTATAAATTATGTTTTTTTGTAATTATTGATATTTAAATAATTTTTTTTCAGCTGCGGTTTGCCGTCCGGGCCAACCGGAAGAGGTATGCCCTCGTGAAGATGGGTGATGCCTGGAGAAACAGGAGGAACCGTCTCTTCCACAAGGTGGATAAGGACGGGACGATGCCTCTAGGGCAGCTGATCGAGAGCGTCCCGGACGGCGTGCCGCCAAACGACTGGGCGAGTTTCGTCCAATTCAGGAGGAGCCATGAGACGCAGGTAATGTATTTATTAGATTTTTTATATATAATTTTGTAATTGTTAAATATTAAATTATAATTTCAATTTAATTTGTATTTAAATTTAAATTATAATACATTTAACTTTTTTTTTCAGGGAGCTTGTTTAGAGGAACGCCGAGATCCGGGCGCAGTAGACGATCCACCATACAGCAGGATCGAAGACCTTTGCTGTGACCTATAGCGAGCTGGTAACTTTTCAAAATATCACTTACTTTTAGCTGATTATTTCATAATACTAATTGATTTGTGTAATTGTTTCAGTAGACGAAGGCACAGTAGGAGAACCGTCAGACGGACTATGGGGAGTTGTACGCCATCACACACAGACACCGTGACGGGACTGCGACCTCTCAGCAAGCAGAGGCGGCCATTGTAAGTAATTTTATTATTATATTTTTTATAAAACCAAGTTAATAATGAAAAATGATAATTAATCATTGTTTCATAAAATGACAGGAGCGGATGCAGCAGTCGCAGGCTGAGCTGCGACAGACCCAGCCTGAGGATTCACAGGGGTCAGTGGACCCGACGGCTCCTTTGAAGGCGGGTCTGGCTCAGGCTGAGCACCCCGAACGCGTGCGGGGGATGGGGATAGGTGCCAGACCCAGCATGGTCTACGGCAGGAGCGCCGCCTCTGAGGCTGGCAGCTTTAGAGAGGTCAGACGTCTGAGGGATGAGTCTATTGACCAGCTGCGGTCAGATTTGCAGCAGCGGATGCAGCAGATGCAAATGCAGCATATGCAGCAGATGCAGCTGCACGCTGATATGATCTACGCTCAGCAGACGCAGTGGCGTGAGATCGCGAACAACATGCTCGAGGGGGCATGGAGTCGCATGTTCCCGAATGAGCAGCATCCAGCGGTTCCCCCTGTCCCTCGCTACGTTGTCCCGAGTACTACTCCTCCTCCTCATCTTCCTGCTGATGACGATGGTGCGGTTCACTCTGCGTAACGGCCTGATCCAGCAGGACTTGAGGGAGCACCAGATGATCAGCCCCCAGCTACTTAGTTTAGGACATTTTTTTTGTTGAAACATTTGTAAATATATATATATATATATATATATATATATATATATATAAGTTTGTATTTCAGAACTTTCTTACTGTGTTTAATATAATTATATTTATATTATTACATCGTGTTGTTTAATTTATGAATTAATTGCAATAATTATTTATATTTCTAAATTTAAAAAAAAAAGCATATATATTTGTAGCGGTTTTTTAGTTAAAACCGCTACAAATATATATATTTGTAGCGGTTCTCAAATAGAAACCGCTACTAAGATATATAAAGTTGTAGCGGTTTCTCTTATGAAACCGCTACAACCATATATATCTTAGTAGCGGTTTTACAATAAGAACCGCTACAAATACACATCATTTGAATTATGAAATTTGCCGTCTTTGTGCATGTTTGTAGCGGTTATGTTATGTATAACCGCTACAAATTAAAAATTATTTTTAAATTTGCTGTCCAACGGCTTTAATATTAGTAGCGGTTTTATATATATAACCGCTACAAATACTCAACAAGTAAATTTTGAATTTCCCACCAATGTTAACGGTTTGAAAATTAGTAGCGGTTTTTTATACATAACCGCTACAAATACTCAACAAGTAAATTTTGAATTTCCCACTAATGTGTAACGGCTTGAAAATTAGTAGCGGTTTTTTATGTATAACCGCTACTAATATTTTATAACTGTAGTGGTTAGTGTAGTGGTTTTAGAACCGCTACAAATTTATAAACGTTGGAATTTCAGAATATAAGGTTCTTGGCATTCGTCATTATCTTCTCACTCATCTTCTTCTCTATACTTTCTTCTTTCTCACTTGTAGCTATAGATAAATCATGGATCAGGTTGCCGCGCAATTCCCCTGAATATTTGTACGGATTAGACAGTTTCTTGGATTTCGCATTCACTCATGCCAGCTGTAACGGCAAGATCGTCTGTCCGTGTCGGAAATGCAAGTTCAAGAAGTGGCATGCACGAAATGTTGTGAAGGAACATTTGCTTGTGAAGCCTTTCCCTGAGGACTATACGTTCTGGGCAGTTCATGGTGAGAAGGCCGGCATTAGATATGACGATGCTCTTCCTCGAAGTTCTCAAGTAGGCATTCAAGTAGATGAAGATGATCCTGTGAATGATGCTGTGCGTGATGCGTTTGGATTTTAAGGCGACAACTTCAACGAAGAAGTGCATGGCTCTGAGCCGGTTTTTATGGGGAATGAAGCAGCTCGGAATTTTTTCAGCTTAATGGATGAAGCAGATCGTTCTTTATATCAAGGTTGTCACAAATATTCTAAATTATCTTTCTTGATCAAATTGTATCATATCAAGTGCTTGTGTGGGATCATAGATAAGGGAATGTCGATGTTGCTCGATTTATTACAAGATGCATTCCTCGATGCCGAGATTCCCACAACATTCTACGAGGCCAAAAAGATTATCAATAGGTTGGGGTTGAATTATCAAAAGATTGATGCATGCCCAAATGATTGTATGCTGTATTGGGGAGACGATTCCAGCAGGGAGACGTGTAAGAGATGTCACACATCGAGGTACAAGACAATTCGGAAGGGGAAAAAGTAGAAGAAGAAACTTGCAAAGATTCTCAGGTACTTCCTTTTGAAACCTCGTCTACAAAGATTATTTATGTCGTCTAAAATTGCTGAGCACATGAGGTGGCATGCCGTTGATAAAAACGAAGATGGTAAATTAAGACATTCGCGGGATGCAGCTGCTTGGAAAAAGTTTGACAACGACTTTCCAGATTTTGCGACTGACCCCAGAAATGTTCAGCTTGCGTTGGCGACCGACGGTTTCAATCCTTTCAGGAATCTTAGCACAAGTTACAGTATTTGGCCGGTAGTCTTAGTTCCCTACAACTTACCCCCTGGATGTGTATGAAACAAAGCTCTTTCATTATGTTTATGATCATTCCAGGCAAAAAGGCACTGGGAAATGACATCGATGTGTATCTCCAACCGCTTATTGCGGAATTGCTTGACCTGTGGAATGTCGGCTTGGAGACGTACGACGCTTACAGCAAGACTTTGTTCAACATGCGTGCAGCCTTGATGTGGACGATTAGTGGCTTTCCTGGCCTTGGCACATTATCTGGTTGGAATGTGCATACTGGGTCGGCGTGTCCAGCTTGCAATTTTGACTCTGACGCATTGCGCCATTCCCACAGTCGAAAGTGGTGCTTTATGGGGCATCAGAGGTTTCTCGATGGAACGCATAAGTTCAGATTGCAACTGAATTGCTTTAATGGGAAACCAGAAAAAAGAGGACCACCTCAGACTTTGTCCGGTATAGATATCTTACAGCAGCTTGAGCATGTTGACTTCGAGTTTGGAAAAAGCGACGATTCAGCACAAACTCACCAAAAGACGCGCAGGACTTCGGTGCCTCAGCAGTGGAAGAAGATAAGTATTTTCTTCACGCTTCCACATTGGAGATCTAATTTACTTCGCCACAGTTTTGATGTAATGCACATTGAAAAAAAATGTTTGCGACAATGTGCTGTATACACTGCTTAACGAACCCGGCAAGACAAAAGATCACCTTCAAGCGAGAAAAGATTTACGCGACATGGGAGTTCGTGAAGACGCTTGGCCAGATGAGCATGACAGATTTCCACCGGCAAAGTTTACCCTTACAAAACCGAACAAGGAAGTGTTCCTCGCGACGTTGAAGAAATTAAAAGTTCCTTATGGGTATTCAAGCAACATTTCTCGATGTGTCGACTTGCAGGCTCGAAAGGTTGCTGGCCTGAAGAGTCATGACTCACATGTTCTTATGCAGCAGTTACTCCCTCTGGCTATAAAGAATACACTTCCTCCCGATGTTTCCATCGTTTTGGTGGAACTTTGTTCTTTCTTTCGGAAGTTGTGTTCTAAGGTTTTGATCGTTGAGGAGCTCGATCAGCTGCAGTCGAAAATCATTCTTACGCTTTGTCATTTGGAGATGATATTTCCTCTGTCCTTTTTTACTGTGATGGTTCACCTCACAGTCCACCTCGTTCATGAAACAAAGCTCGCTGGACCAGTACAATATCGTTGGATGTATCCGATTGAGAGGTACTCATTTTAAATATGTGCTTTAATTTATTGTCCGTATTTAATGTTTGCTAGTCGTCCTTTTCATCATTTTATATCAATTTTCTCTTCTGTACTTCATAGGTTCCTTGGGAAATTAAAATCTTACGTGAGGAATAAGGCGTGGCCAGAAGGTTCTATAGCTGAAGGCTATATAGGGGATGAGGTGCTATATTTTTGCTCAATGTACTTTGATGATCTTGAGACGGCTTTCAACTGCCCGCCTCGTGTTGACGATTGTCCTGAACCTGTGCCGACATCAGGAGAATTTATCCCTCGTGTTGGTAAACCAGTTGGAGCAACTGAGAACTTCAAACTAACGGCAACTGAGAAGTTCCAAGCATATAGACATGTCTTGATTAATTGCACTCAAGTTGAACCTTTCATATGGTAAGAATTGTACACTCACATGTTATTCGATCTATATCTTTCGTAACATTTCTCACTTTCATTTCACTAACGCCTTTCCATTATTAATTGCAGGGAATTCAGAAGTCATGTCTCAACTCAGGATCCGTACACAGACATCCTCAGAAGTTGATAGGAGGGTCCACAGAGAATTCCCGAGTTGGTTTGCGCGCAGAATACTAAATGACCATAACCCACACTCACCAGATTTCAGAGCTCTCGCAATCGGCCCTCTTGATCATGCAAAACGGTTTACAGCTTGCACGGTTTCACGGGATCAAGGATTGCAAACACATAATTCGGGTGTTTATGGCACATTTGGGACAAGGAGTTATGCGAGCAGCAGTGACGCCAACATGCAATTCGGAGGCGTCCCTTACTATGGCAAGCTTCTTGATGTGGTCGAACTTAATTATCAAGGTCGTTTCACGGTGACGCTGTTCAAGTGTTTGTGGGCAGATACCACTACTTCTCAGGGACTAACAACTAACGACCTAGGGATCACATCAGTCAATTTCTCACGGCCGATTCATACTGGTATTTCTCAAGATGATGAGCCGTATATTCTAGCTTCAGAGGCACATCAGGTTTATTATGTCGAGGATGAGAGGCATAGGGATTGGCACATGGTCGTTCATTTAAAGCCAAGAGACCTTTACGACATGGGTGAAGGCAATAACATCGCCTACGAGAGTGAGCCATTTCAGCCAGCTGATTTTGAAAACTAGTTCCCTGAAGGCGATGACAATTTACCTCTATTGCGGTGAGTTTTTTTAAGTCCACGTCATTTGAATTAAATTTTTTAAATTTAATAATACATCAATAACAATAATTTTTCTACAAAATTTCTGTAGGGATGGCGACGATGAGTGATCAAATTCAAATTATGCTTTTGTCTTTACAAAAAATGAAAAAAAATTTTTAAAATAAAATGTACAAAAAATTTTAAAAAAAATTAAAATAATATTTGTAGCGGTTATTAAACCGCTACAAATAAAAAAAATAATCGCTACTAAATGAATAACCGCTACAAAATGGGTACATTAATCGCTATAAATAGCACTATAAATATTAAACCGCTACAAAAATACAAATAACCGCTACTAACTAATAACCGCTACACTAACCGCTACATTAACCACTACAAATAGTACGTGGATCCTTATAAATACCCTTACCACAACTCATTTCAAACACTCCCCAATTTCTTTTCACCTTACCTTTCTTTCATTTTCTCTCATTTACAACTTCTTTTGTATGAGTAGAGGAGCTGAATAATACGATCAAATATGGTAACAAGATTTTAATTTTTTTTAGAATACTTCTTTCCTTTCTATAAAATTTATTCTAACCATTTTTTTTCTAGATATATCATAACTGTATCTCATTTTCATATATTTTTCTTACACAATTACATTATATTAGATAACATAATAGTTCCTTATTACCTACCTATCCTTAATAATATTATTAATATAAATTTTATACTAATCCAATTCAATTACATTTTTCCTTTTTATTTATTAATAAGTTAAACTATTAAATAATAACCTAATTGAAATAGATAAAATAATAACAAAATAAACTATTTAATTTAATATTGAAAAAACAGAAATAAATAATTGTATATTTTTTAAAAAAATTTTAAATATTTGTAGCGGTTATTAAACCGCTACTAAATAAACCGCCTTTTTACAACTAAAATTAAATTTTTTTGGCGCCAAATTTGAATTTCATGAAATTAGTAGTGGTTTTCAAAACCGCTACTAATTTCATGAAATGCAAAATTAGTAGCGGTTTCTTAACCGCTACAAAATAAAAAAAATGTCATTTTTTTCACCAACAAAATTTCAATTTTTTATATTTGTAGCGGTTTGATAACCGCTACAAAGAAAAAGTCATTTTTTTCGCTCTCAAAATTTCAATTTTTTATATTTGTAGCGGTTATATAACCGCTACAAATATCTCTGAAAAAAATTTCGTCCATGTGGGTGTTGTAGCGGTTAAGTTGAACCGCTACAAAGGATATAGCGGTTATTTTTGATTGAGTAGCGGTTTTATATAACCGCTACAAAACTGCTTGTAACATACGATTTAGTAGCGGTTCTAGTAACCGCTACTAACCTTGTTTGTAGCGGTTAGAACCGCTACTAATACTCATTTTCAACCGCTACTAAATTACGTTTTTTTTGTAGTGTGAAGTGTCCTTATTTCGAACACGTAATTTACATTCCAAATTCAAATTGTGCATAGCTACAAGGAATCTGTCGTATTATGTATCTCTACTTTTGAACAAATAATAGAGATGTAAAAAAGAGGACAGTGGCAGTTTACCTGGTGGCCAAACTGTTGTTGGAGCAGGAAGCTTGAAAGTGGTATCAGAGTTTGATCTTTTTTGGAGATAAACTCTGCACAAGAGAGAGTATAAGAAAATTTCTCAACTCTGTTTTTTCCCCCCACAAGAAGATTGAATCCCAAAGTATACAAGGAGCATATTCCTTTCATGCTAAATGTGACGGTGGAAGGCTAGATGCTATGTAATGTAACCATGTCATTAAAATGACGTCCCAGTGATGTGTCGTGCAAGGAATTGCCGTTTTGTCCCCACAGGCTCTTCTTCTAAACCTTATGGCTTATAGTATACTCATTTATTTATTGAATTTCTTGTTGAGCCTGAACGCTTTTGGCTGAGGATGCTAGACTTTATCATGAATAAAAGAATATTCATTTTAGTTGATTTTCTACCACGTAGTGCGTATTATATATGCAAGTTACCAGACAATTACTAACGTTTAAAGAAATAAGTCCACTGGCTTAATATTTTATTTAGCTTCTTATTAGCTAAATTGTAAAATCTAAAATTTAAAATAGTTCACCAACATCAAATGAGAAAAATAGCTACCTTCCCATCAAAACCTAATATATAAAGCTAATATATTAAATATTTCAATATATTATTTTTAGGCATAGTTTTTATCACTAAATTTAATTTAATTCATTTCATTTATTAATTATAAAAATTTTATTATATTTATACTATGATTGCAATCATTTTCTAATAATTTCAATCTTTTTTATTTATTCTCAAATTAGATTAAATAAATTACTTAATTTCTTAATATAGTTAATTTTTAATTTGATATTTATTTAATTGTTTTCACTATGTATGAATAAATGTGAAAATGTATAAAATTATGGGAAAATAACCGAAAATAAACTTTAATATTGTAAAACCCTAAATTAAGTTTGTTACTAAAACTTGATAAAATAATCCCAAAACTTAATAAGCATTTCATAACTCATTTTATGTGAAATATCTAATTTAGGATTTTAACATTTCAAAGTTCTTTCTGTTATTCTTCCTAAAATTATAATGTTTATCATTTTATATTAAATTAATATTTGTATAGATAAATGTGAAAATGTATAAAATTAATAAAATATTTTGAAGATTATATTTTGATTTTAATTGTTGTAAAAAAATTCCAGCAAATTAGCTAATATGTAAAAGTTAAAATTACTCCACAATTTTTTCTTTGAAAAAATCGCAGAAAAAGACCTTCAAAATTTTTAAATATCAAATCAGGTTTGTTTTCTTACAATTAATTAGAGATTGACTACACTTCATAAGAAATTTACAACTCATTTTAGTAAAAATTTATTTATTACAACTCATCAAAAAAATCAATGATTAAATTAGGAGTAAAAAGGGTAAAATTGTCAATAAAATTATAATTACTCTTAATCATTGATTTTTCTGAGAATATTTGATGTAATTATAGGTACTTGAAAAATTAGATTAAAACTAAAAATGATAGATTGGGGCTTGAATTTGGGAAATGATAGTTTGGTATTATGAATTTAAAAAATAACAGTTTGATCCATCAACAAAACACAGTGTTTTGCAGCTCGTTACGTCATATTTTAAGCAATTTGGGAGCTGAGGGAAATATATATACAAATATACACACAGACGCAAGAGAGAACAGAGCCGCAGACACCATTAAGACACAGATCACAGCAACAACGCATTTGGATCTTCAACCTTCGCCTTCTTCGCCTTCTCTCGTCGGCGGCATCTTCATCACCACAAGCCGCCAGTGAGTTTCTTTCTTCAACACCACACCATCCTTCACCGCAGTGAACAGAGCCGCGGGTTGGGGAGCTAAGAGAGGAACGAGGAGCTGAGAGCTGGTTGTTGGAAAAGCTGAGCTGAGACAGGTGTGCGAGGATTGGAGGAGCTGAAGGCACTGCTTCCATTGACCACCGTCATACCTCCGTCCGTCATTCACCACCATTCACTCCCACCGACGTCATCTTCCTCCATCACCGATCTCCACCACTCCTCTGCCATCCACCTATGCAGCAAAGAGGACTATGGGCTTCTTCTTCACCGGCCAGCTTCACTTTCAACAGCCGTGGCTTTCTCCTGTGCTCCACAGTCCGTAGCTGGTCTGTTATTTCCCTATTCAGACTATCCACAATCTGTTTTTCTCTGTTAATTGATCTCATGGCTGGTGCTTTGAATATGTGTGGAGGGCTTGTATTGATGAAATGCAGCAGCTAATTTCTCTTACCCTAGAACAATAAATTGAGTCTTGATGTTTGGAACTACAAAGGGGAGTTTTAGTTTTCATTTATTAGCTTGACTATATATTTATAATTTCGTTGGTTTTAGGAGTTGTAATTTGTAATTAAGACTAATATTTGTGGTTTAATCTTTGTTTGAACCAATTTGTGATTTGAATTAGTTTATGTTAAACATTATGCTCATCAATATATGTGGTTATATATATGTTTCATTGTACTTCTCTTGATTCTCTCTATTCTTACATAGTATTGTTCGGATATTGAATTGATTTTTTTATTGCATTGGTACCAATTGTATTAATTAGTTCATAATCACACACTAAGAGGCTTAATAGCATCTCTAAAGTAGGGGTTCATCTCTTTTGATGTTAGACTCATCGATTGATGGGGTTTGGTATTTTAGAAAACTTAGTGATTTCATAAATTGCATACAAAATGGTTTCTGATAGTATTTTAAGAAGTGATTATTTTCTAGATCTAGGAATAATCATTGATTAGTGCACTAGACTCAAAGATGTTTGAGGTTTGGTATTTTGAGGGACTTTGCTTGCAATTGCTAATGTTTTGTATTGAGTTTCGGTTAGAGAAATTAAGTTTTGCCCGGTGTGAAAGATTTAATTCACCTAATTCAAGCTAGCTCAAAGGGTCTTTTGATCATTTTTGTCAAACTAGCATACTCCCATTATCTTTTGAAGCAAATGATAGATGAAATTCATTGTTTTAAGAGGCTTTATCACACTCTTCAAAACCAATTTCCATTCCATTCCACTTTTATTCCAAAAATATCTATTTTAATTACATTTAACTCAGTTTTGAAAATCAATCAATCATATTTTACCCTTGTCAATTTTACATTGTAATTACTTAGTTTACTAGGCATTAGTTTCATAATCGGCTCCTCAAAGTGAAATGACCCGACTTGTACGCTATATTGCATTAATTTGATTTTATTCTTGATAACTCTGAGGCAACTAAAGGGCTATTTCAAGTGACACCGTTATCGGGGATTGAACCTGGGTCGCCCACGTGACATGCGGGGATGTAGGTACATTATTGGAGAGTAAGCTTGAACTATTGCTTGAATTTGTTTCAGCTTAGGCATAGAGACCAAGTTTAAATTGGTGTTTTTCAAATAGGATATAGAGAGAGAGGACCGGTATTTCCACCATTTTGTGCTAGAAATGTGCCTACAAGAAGTCCTGGAGCTTGAGTCCTTTTGTTTCTTGGTCTTGTTTCATAGAGATTGAACCTATCGGAGTCATTGGATTTTCCTGGTCCCCAAATCCAACTATATATCTCAATATGATCAGTAAGGTCTGACCAGACACACCAGATTTTATCGAGGGAGGGTTTGTCTGGTGTTATGGTCACAACATGGCCTACTGCTTTATAACCATCATGAGAGTTAGGTTGCCAAAAATAGGCAGAGCTATTTTGATTGATTTTTAGGTACTTGGTGCTCAATATCAGAGTGTAGCTAAGTATTTCTTTCAGAGCCGGGTTAGTGGTTGAAGAGTTATCTTTTACCACAAGAACCCATCCAAAAATGGGCTTGTTGTTAGGTTGGTTATAGCAACTCAACATAGAGAATCCTTCTGGTAGTCCTGTGGGTTCAAAGATTGTAACCCCACTGGACCCCTTTCATAGGATGCCCATACTTTGTTGAATGTTGAAATCTGCGCCACTAGCAGATTTCCCAGATTAATAATCCCACTAGCAAATCCATTACCTACATGTAAAATAGTAATAATCCTTCCTCAATGTGATAGTCTTTGACGTAACACATACTTAAAACATCATATGTTTTGTCCTAAACTAGAACACAATCTTTGACACGTGGGATGTTATACATAAAATATGAAATAACTGTGTTGCTAAAGTCTAAATGCTTTGCAGATAGATGCGTCAAATTTGGAATATAGAGCTTAAGTATGTTTGATAAGCGTTACAGACTTGTGTCAGACTTGTTCATAACATGCGAAATTATTCATAACTGCTCTGAATCTATTACGGTATGAATCTTTTCTTTTGAACAAGAAGAAAGCAGGAAAAACAAGTATATGAAGATAATGGTTGTTATTACATGGTGGCCAGAGAGGTATGGGAGCAAGAAGCTTAAAAGTGGTATCAATGGGAAGATCACTTTGATCCTTCTTAGCAAGACAATTGCCCATCTCTGGTTTTTATCAAAAAGAAATTTGAATCCGAAGTAAATGTAAGGTGAGTAATAGTAATGCTCTTATACAATACATACGGATTTTGCAAGAAGCATATTTCATTGGGAAAATGACACCTAGGTCCCAAGCTACAGAAAAAATACCAGAAAACTCTCTTTGAAAAGTTAACGGTCAGAAAAGTCCCTAGGGACTTTTCTGACATGAATTCCCAATGTTCATTTACACATTTACCCCCATTGAAATAACTAGAGAAAAGCCACAGGAGGAGAGGAGGGAAGACATATTTTTGTTATTAAGCCATTAAGGAGAAAGAGAAAAAAATGCACAAATGAAGAGCGCAGGAGGTGGAACATTTAAGGGATACAACGTGCTATTAATGTCGTTTGGAAACGTCTTCTTCTTCATCGCCCATATACGAGTAGGTAGGTACAAAAGTGAACTGGATTTTTTTTTCTGTGTGAAAGGTTGTTGGATTGAGATTGAGGGGTTGCTTAAAGGTTGGATCTTGGGCTCAAAAATGAAGTAAGTGATAGGTGGTAGATAAGAAATGCTAAGAATTTGCCACATATATGATTTTGATTATTGAAATTGGGGTTTAACCTTGGGTGGGTTGTGTTTATTTTAGAGTGCTCTGTTTTTGTGGCATAGTTACAAAGGAGCTACTGTTTTTTATGTGAGAATGATGAATGTAATTATTCTTCTTTGTTGTGAAAATGTTAAAATGAAAACAAAAAATTGTTGTAAATTTGTGCAGATGTAGTTGTTAATGTGGCAGTTGTAGTTGTTAATACAGAACCTCTATTATGCTCTATTTTTGGGCAAGTAAACAGAGGTGTGATGTACATTCTCGTTGGCATAATGATAAAAAATGCTGATATGATGATAAAAAAAAGTGTTGTTAACATGTTGTAAATTTGTGCATATATAGTTGTAAATATTGCTGTGGAAGTTGTTAATATGAAGTTTGACCTATGCTATGTTTTTTGGGAAGCAAACAGAGGTGTGGGTGTGGTTTGTGTTATTAGAAAATGATGATATGATGATAAAAAAGTGTTGTTAATGTGTTGTAAATTTGTGCATATGTAGTTGTAAATATTGTTGTGGAAGTTGTTAATATGAAGTTTGACCTGTGCTATGTTTTTGGGGAAGCAAACAGAGATGTGGGTGTGGTTTGTGTTATTAGAAAATGCTGATATGATGATAAAAAAAGTGTTGTTAACATGTTGTAAATTTATGTAGATGTAGTTGTAAATATTACTGTGAAAGTTGTTTATACGAATTTGAGTTGCAGATTCTCATGAAAGTAATGAAATCCAAATAAAGTTCAAAGTTACCCTTGATACATCAACATTTGTGGATCTTGTAGATAATGAAGGGGTGCTAGAGGAAGTTGTTAAAATGACTAATAATGTTGTGAAAGAAGCATTAAACATTGTAAACAATGACAGAAGTGACAGCAAAATAATGTGCAACTTACTGACATGGCCCAAGTTATTGCCCTAGTGCAACGGCAGAAATTAGTTGTAAACATTTAATAAGTTGTAAACATAACTTAAGATGTTGTAAATATAACTGAAGATGTTGTAAACACTACACAGAGTAGTTAACTCTTCCCATCTTCAGTGTTCAGCGGATTTACATATGGCCACGTGCTTAGACGTTGTTAAAATACCTCATCCTATTGTAAACTAAGCATTAGCAGTTGTAAACAATGCCATCCATAGAGTTAAACTTGCTATGTACCAAGATCTTTTCCTAATACAATGATAGATATAAGTTGTAAAATTAACTTCAGAAGTTGAAAAAATAACTTAAGCTATTGTTAAAACTACACAAGTAGTGGACAATCCCATTTTTTGTGCTAATCGTAGTTTCATGTGGATATGTGCTTATTCGTTGTTAAAATGACTGATCATATTATAAAATAAGCGTTCGATGTTGTAAGCAATGCAACTTGCTATGATCATCATCATAAGAATACAGTTGTTAAAATGACTTTCAGTGCTGTGAAAACATGCATATCGTGTTGTAAACCAAAAAAAAAGTGGTGTGGTCACCTTGGTATGTAAAGACGTTGTTTCCTTTACCTGTTAAACAACTTGTAAAAATGACTAAACATGCTATAAACATACGCATAACGTGTTGTCAAAGTCCGCACTTAGTAAACTTGAAAGTAAATCATTCCATAATTACATGTTGTGAAAATAACCGATTATGTTGCTAAAATAACTTATGATGTTGTTATACGTCTCATTACATGAGTACTACATGAGTGCATTTTTTGCAACAAGGCATTCCTACAAAATATCAACAGATTTACTGATTGAACCATATTTTTATATGAGTTTTCCATGATTAAATTGGGATTTTAATGGATTTCCTAGGACATCATTGCATTATTAAGCACTAATTTTGGTTAGGGACAATTATTTTGAATTAATGGGAATTAGGGGCAAAATGGTCAAAATTCATTAATTATCATTTTTTATTGTCTCTTGAACTTTTGATGCTACCTTGTGCTTAATTTTGCATTGTAGGTGTTAAAGAAACAAATGAGGATTTTGGAGGTTCAAATTAACTATTTTGAGGAATTTGGGCAATTGACTGTGCTTGTTTGGAAGAGCTTATTTTTGGGCAATAAGTGCTTATAATTCGTTATTCACGGTATACAAGGTAAGTATGTGAGAGGAGTTTTTTTTCGGCTTGCTTAAAAAGGGCTTATTTCTCAAATTTAAGCTCTTCCAAACACACCTTGAAACTAACATCTAGTGACCCAATAGGAGTGAAGCCCAGACCTAATTAAAGTGATTTGGGTCAAGTGGAAGGAGGGCTGAATAAAAAAAATGCTGAGAACAGATCCAAAAGCAAAAGAAAAAAAAAGAAACAGATACGGAGGGGACCCGAGAGTGAATTGAGAAACAGAAAAAAAAGAGAACCCGGTGGACATGCTTCGGACATGGGAGGACCCGGTGGACATGGCAATATGGATATGGGAGACCCGATCTGAGAGGTAAGCTGGGAGCTGAGTTTATATGCAGAGGAAGCACCGCACATCAAGAATCAGCACCATCATCGCATCACCTGGACCTTCTTCTTCCCTTCCCCTTCTTGTGTCGCTGGCGGTGCAGCTTCTCCTCTCCACCATTGCCGCCTGTGACGTGCTTAAACCAGACCAGAGTTGAGCGCTGTGGAGCTGAGAGCACAGACCCGACTGATACAAAAACAAAGTGGGAGTTGAAATCTGCTTGTGCGTCGTCTGTGGGGAGAGAATAGAGCCACATCATCTTCCTCTACCACCACTGAACCCACAGTATCATCGCCAGAGGGAGCTTTTAACCACCACCGCCACTACTCCTTTCTAGAGTCGGGCCGGCCCGTTTAGGCCTGAGCCCTTTAAGGGCCGGGCTTATGTTTTGGAGACTAAAAAGAGAAGCGGGCCTAAAAAGGGCCGGCCCTTTTAGGCCCGTTTAATATTTTTTAAAAAATAAATTAATAAATAGAATATCATTATATCAAATTATCAATATGAGAGATACCTAAGTAACTAATAGAGTATTAATAACAGGCAAACACTAATTAATTGGTTTGATTTATTTTTTTTTCTACAATGATTTATTAATTTAAACTTTAAAAAATAGGCTAATTTGGACATTAGATGATTATTTTAACTAAAAATTTATGAGTTTTAAAAATAATGTATCTCAATTTAAAGAAAAATAATAAATAAATTGTAAAACTTGAAAAAGAAATTTTTTTGAATTAAAATGAGTTTAAGCCCGTTTAGGCCCGAGCCCGTGAAGGGCCGGCCCTGTAGAGCCGGCGGCTTAAAAAATATTGTACTTTTTAGTAAATGGGTCTAAACGGACCAGCCCGTTTAGGCCCGAGCCCGTGAAGGGCTGGCCCGTTTTCCCAGCTCTACTCCGTTCTCACACCACCGGCAGCTCCTCGACATTTCAACACCACTGATCCTCACCACCACTGTTGTTGTTCATAGCCGAACAAGACGCTGACTAGTTTGAGCACCACCAAAGATCTTCTGTTTTTCCTCCATCATTGAACACCATTACCACCATCACAGCGTCTATCTTTCCTTTGTTTCTTTATGTGTGGCTAATTTTCTTTGCTTATTGGTGATGAAGACAAGTGCTTGAGCTCAAGAGCTACATAGGGGGAGTCTTTGCTATTTCAATTCCTTTTCTCATTTGTCTAATTGGATTTCCTAAATTGTGGGATTATCTCTATATACTGTTGAGACTTGATTGCCGTTTGGATTATCTTGTGGATTGAATTTATGTGATTGGATTGGATTTTTGTGGCTTGTTGAATTTATATATATATATATATATATATTTCCTTATTGATTCAATGAAATTGTATTTTCTACGTGTTATTGTTAGATTGTATAATTGAATTGATTCAATTGAGTGTCGTGTTATCGCATTCATATCAAGAGGAAGCTAGCTGCATTTATTCATTTAATTGCACTCTATGTGGTTCCTAATAGTGCCTTAAGAGATAGTTACTAGCTGCATTTGCAGATTCACAGGAGTAACTATTAATTAAGAACACTAGACCCGAGTGATCGTTTGGAGTTTTATATTTCAAGACTTAGAGAAAAGTAGGTCCCACAATCTTTTTGAGCAAGGATTGTCACTTCTTCATTACCAAGAGCATTCATCATTCATATTTTCTACTCTATACCATTCCATTCACTCTTACTCATTCTCCATTTTTATAAAAAGACCAAAAACAATAGTTTGCATTTAATTAATTGACATTTACTTTTAGTTATTAATTTGAGAAAAATCCAAAAATCGTTTTCCCCTTGTTTTAATTGCATTTGCATGGCATATAGATTACTTAGGTAGTTCAATAAAAGGCTCCTCAAGTGAGACGACCCGAGTGTTGCATTGTACTGCAATTCTTGGATTAAAAATATTTTGCATTTTACCCCAAGGCGTAAAGACACGGTCAAATCAATGGCGTCGTTGCCAGGGAGCTAAGTAATTGGCTCTCTAGGTAATCTAATTGTCAAATTCACTTTTGACAAGGGGTTTCTCGAGTGAAGCTTGTTAGTTTTGCATATTTTGTTATTTCTTTGCATATAGTTTGAGATTTTTGTATTTAGATAGTTTGCATAGCAATGATTGCATTCTTTCATTGTTTTGACTTAGTAGCTTCTGTGGGGTGTTGTTGCATTCAAGTTGATATGATTTTTAGCTCACTTGTTTAAATTCACCATGTCTCCAAGTTAATTCATAGCATATTGGCATTGTTTGTCAACAAACATTGCAGCTTGTTTAAGCCAATTTGGGATGTCAAGATAGTCCAATTGGTGAAGAATGTCATGGTCTATTCCACCTTCCACAACATGAACCCTACTAACAACCTTCATTTCAACCTCGTTACCTACCACACCCACCCTATAGATCATACTACGAGCCATCTCTGCCACCATATAACCCATATTACGAGCCATATTCTAATCCTCCATCATATAACCGAGTGTCATATCATGACCCTTCTCCTTCATTCCATCCCACTTTCCAACCATGCCATCCATCTCATAAGCCTCTCTACCCACCATTTCCACAATCTTATGGACCTCATTCCCAACCATTTGTGCCACAATAAGAACCGACCATTGGTGATGTCATTCAAGAGCTTTAAAACCATATCACTCAGACTATCAATGAAGAGCAGTCACATAAGGACACTTTTTCTCATCAAAGAAAAGTGATTCAAGAGTTTCAAACTCAAATGGATGATTATATCAAAGAACGGCGATCACAAATGGACATTCTTATCAGCAGGATAGAACAACAAGAGAAAGAAAGTAAGAGATTGGAAAAGGAACTTGAGCGTCTCACTCAGCAAACACAAGTATTGAAGAATCCCCAAGAAATTCCTCCTTCCATGTTCTTATATATGCAACAAGTGGAGCAACTAGAAGAAAACAATGAAGAGTTGGAAAAAGCAATGACATATCATGAACAAAAGGCTTTTAAGTGCCATACTCCACCCTCTATTTCTCATGATTCACCCATGTCTACTTGCTCTTTTATTGAACATAGTGTTTTTGAGTCTTATGCTATTGAATTGAATTTGAAATCAATCCTTGCCATCCCAACTGTTGATGATCGAGTGCATGCTTTAAAGGAAGAAAATAACAAGTTGGATACAGAACATCAACGCTTATTGGATGCTGCATGGGAGTTTGGCACTTTAAGGGGGAAAATAGATAAGCTCAATGAAATGGTAGTCTCTATAACGCTATCATACATCATATATAGTGGGAGCAATCTGGAGGTGAAGAGGGAGTTCCAATCTTTTCAAAGTTGCATGTAGAACAAGAGGGTAGTCCTAAAAATGTTCCAATGTTCACTCAACTCCAATCTTTCCAAAATTTGGAGTCTTGTGAAGTGCCACCTAATATTGAAACCAAGCTGGAACAATATGGCATTCTCTATCCAGAAATTCAAGAACAGGGAGTCCAAGCTCAAGGGTCACATGCCACTTCACAAGTGAAAGATTTCGGACCTCCGTTGCCTACTCCTACACAAGTACAAGAGGTGAAGCAAGTACAAAAGAACATTGACAAGTCTTCTCTACCATTTGGTAATAATCCTATCCTTACAGAAGTTAACTCTCCTACTACTTTAACTAGTGAAGCAATTAATGATTTGAGTAATGATGAGGTGGATAAGGAAATCATTATTGAATCCCCTCAATTGTTTGAAAATGTAATTGCTCAACCCATTAATTCAAATAGTAGTGATTCGATTGTACTTGTTGATGATTGTGCTTCTACTTCTTTGTGTGATGCTTATATTGTTGAAAATGTTTCTCTTCATAGTACTAGGGTTCATTGTGCTCAATTGGATGACATATCTTCATGTTCTTGTGCGGTAGATCACATATGTGTAAATTGTTATGATGAAAAATACCACTTGCTTGTTGAATTTCGAAAGAAAGCATTTAATGAAGTGGTTAATTCTACTATTGATCTTGATGTACCTCCTTGTACTATTGATGATTGCAAGCATGCCAATTATGAGAATGTTGAAACTTGTGTGGATATCACTATAGTTGTTGTGAATGAGAAAGACAATAGCCTAAGAAATGATATTTCTCTTGATTCCAATGATTTACATGATAGTTTCATAAGGGAAGATTCAACTATTTTGATTGATAATATTACAAATGAAAATGATTCTTTCCATATTATTCTTTCTTGTTATTTACCACCTGACATAGAAAAGGAAAATGATTCTTTTGAAATTTCAAAAGCTTTAGGTGGTAATCATTTGAAAAATTCTCTTCCTTCTTCCACTCTTTTGCCTTCCATCTCTTGTTATTGCAATGATGATGTGGTGTACCTCAACTCTATATTGGATTCCGCACCTTCCACTTTGCAAACACAAGAGAATTTAACTGTTTGTTTGACTCCTACTGATGGGAGTACCATTGATTTCCTTGGGTGTGATAGTTACTTGGAGAGTTTGGAACTTAATATGCCTTTAATTTACTTGAAATCTCTCCATGTTTCTATTTTTGGATGGGATACTGTTGTTTGCTCGGATCCTTTGCAAGCACATTCTTGGAAAGGTCGTTGGAGGAACCAACATCAACCGTACATCCTTGGACCTCTTCCGATTGATCCTGAGCCACCGCCACCAAGGAAATCGAATGAGGGAGAAGTTGTTTTTAAAGACAAATGCATGATTCTCATCAGGGATGAGAATTTCTCCTTCAAACGACTCAAGATTCTCTAACACAGATTGTCTCTTTCCTTACTTGTTTTCTTCCTGATTCCTATTATTCTTTTGGCTTAATTGTTGAATGAAGAAGATAAGTGTGGGAGAGGGACACAATCCAGTAGAAAAGGTAGAAGTAATGTAGTTTAGTACAAAGAATAAGAACTCCCTTTGTATGCTTTGCATTTGTGGCCATTACCCTACTTAATTACCATTGTGCCTTGAATTTCAACTTGCTAAGCATTCTCTTTAGAATTGCTTTACACATTGAGGACAATGTGTTGATTAAGTGTGGGGGAGGGAAATACATTTTGAATCCCTTTGGTTGTTTTTAAATGAGAAATGTCATTAACTAGAAAATTTTTCAAAAATTTTTAAAAAATGACTTACTTTGATGCATCTCCTAAGTAGTAAAGGGTCACATTTGTCACTTTGGAAATGTGATTTGTGAGAAATTCTTTGAACTTTCATGATTTCTAGTGTTTTGGAAACTTTTTGAAACCATGATTTGCTTTTCAAGTGAATGGGAAAAGAAATGAACCCACAATTAGATTTTTGTTAACTCCTTGTTTTGATAAACAAAGTTTTCACATCATTAATGTTTTTGGGAGTTGAGCAAGTTTGTTAATTGATTGCAATGTTTTGATTGATTATGTTTATAAGGTTAGCATTAGGAATAGTGAATTAAATGCATTATGGTTAGCTTGCTATGCAATTGATTGTATTGGAGTGAGCATTATGGAGAAGCCTTGTTGGAAGGTTAATTGAGCTTTGAATTCTTTCCATGTGTGCATGTTCACTTAATTTTTCACCTTCTAGAACTTGTTTCAACCTTTCTTCAAAATGGCATTTGCATTAGTGTGATGAAAATGAAAGAAGCATTCATTTTAAACCTTTTTTCACCCAAACACAAGCCCTCATTCATCACCATTTGTTTACCCCTTTGAGCCATTCCTATGTTGTATGCATGTCATTTACTCATTGTGTTCATGGCATTTTAAAATCAAAGTGGTTTGCCAAATAAAAAGTTGAACAATGTATATATTGAAATGTCATGTATATAGAAAAGAGAAGTAGAAGAGAATTGAAAAAGAAGAGAAAGAAAAGAAAGAATTTGAAAAAAAAGAAAGAAAAAAAAAGTGTATAGTTTAGGAAAGGAAAAGAAATTGAAAAAAAAAACAAAGAAAGAAGAAAAGTATTGAAACAAAAATGGAATTGAAAAGAAAAAGAAAAACAAAAAAAAAAAAGAAGAAAATTGAATAGGAAAAAAATAGAGAGAAAAGCAAAAGAAATGGGAAGAAGGCGGTTGTTCATGATTTAGAAAAAAAAAAAATTTGTAAAAGGTTATCAAGTTATTTAGGTGTTATGAACTTGTTCATTTTCTTTGACTTGCATATAACTATTTCCTTTTTCTAATTAATTCACTCCATTTAGCCTTCATCCATCGTTACAAGCCTTTTAAGTCCTCTTGATTCATTACATTAAGGGCTATTAGTAGTGGAGATATTAGAGTTGTTACAAGCCTATGGTAAGGTGTTGATTAAGTGAATTGGAGTGAAATTATCCCAATGAGTTAAGATGAGTTAAACACTAATATCGTGAGAGTCTCTTGTGCTTCATTCTAATATTTTGGATTGTGTGGTTAGCTAATTTCTTTGCATTGCTTGACTGTGACCAGTGTTGACTTGAGGAATTTGATTAATTGATCCATTGCTTTCTAATTATAAAATTTCTCATCTTTCAATTGCATTGATGATTGGAATTTAGAAAATTGTGTTTAATTGCCTTTGTTCAGGAGTACAAAGGTCTAAGTGTGGGGAAATTGATTGAGCCATATTTTTATATGAATTTTCCATGATTAAATTGAGATTTTAATGTATTTCCTAGGACATCATTGCATTATTAAGTATTAATTTTGGTTAGGGACAATTATTTTGAATTAATGGGAATTAGGGGGGAAATGGTCAAATTTCATTAATTATCATTTTTTTTATTACCTCTTGAACTTTTGATGCTACCTTGTGCTTAATTTTGTGTTGTAGGTGTTAAAAAAACAAATGAGGATTTTGGAGGTTCAAATTAACTATTTTGAGGAATTTGGACAATTGACTGAAACTAACATCTAATGACCCAAAGTGAAGCCCAGACCTAATTAAAGTGATTTGGGTCAAGTGGAAGGAGGGCTGAATAAAAAAAAAAATGCTGAGAACAGATCCAAAAGCTAAAGAAAAAAAAAAGAAACAGATACGGAGGGGACCCGAGAGTGAATTGAGAAACAGAAAAAAAGAGAACCCGGTGGACATGCTTCGGACATGGGAGGACCCGGTGGACATGGCAATATGGATATGGAAGACCCGATCTGAGAGGTAAGCTGGGAGCTGAGTTTATATGCAGAGGAAGCACCGCACATCAAGAATCAGCACCATCATCGCATCACCTGGACCTTCTTCTTCCCTTCCCCTTCTTGTGTCGCTGGCGGCGCAGCTTCTCCTCTCCACCATTGCCGCCTGTGACGTGCTTAAACCAGACCAGAGTTGAGCGCCGTGGAGCTGAGAGCACAGACCCGACTGATACAAAAACAAGGTGGGAGTTGAAATCTGCGTGTGCGTCGTCTGTGGGGAGAGAATAGAGCCACATCATCTTCCTCTACCACCACTGAACCCACAGTATCATAGCCGGAGGGAGCTCTTAACCACCACCATCACTACTCCGTTCTCACACCACCGGCAGCTCCTCGACATTTCAACACCACTGATCCTCACCACCACCGTTGTTGTTCATAGCCGAACAGGACACTGACCAGTTTGAGCACCACCAAAGATCCTCTGGTTTTCCTCCATCGTTGAACACCATTACCACCATCACAGCGTCTATCTTTCCTTTGTTTCTTTATGTGTGGCTAATTTCCTTTGCTTATTGGTGATGAAGACATGTGATTGAGCTCAAGAGCTACATATGGGGAGTCTTTGCTATTTCAATTCCTTTTCTCATTTGTCTAATTGGATTTCCTAAATTGTGGGATTATCTCTATATATTGTTGAGACTTGATTACCCTTTAGATTATCTTGTGGATTGAATTTATGTGATTGGATTGGATTTTTGTGGCTTGTTGAATTTATATATATATATATATATATTTCCTTATTGATTCAATGAAATTGTATTTTCTACGTGTTATTGTTAGATTGTATAATTGAATTGATTCAATTGAGTGTCATGTTATCGCATTCATATCAAGAGAAAGCTAGCTGCATTTATTCATTTTAATTGCACTCTAAGTGGTTCATAATAGTGCCTTAAGAGATAGTTACTAGCTGCGTTCGCAGGAGTAATTATTAATTAAGAACACTAGACCCGAGCGATCGTTTAATTTAGGGTTTTATATTTCAAGACTTAGAGAAAAGTAGCTTCCATAATCTTTTTGAGTAAGGATTGTCACTTCTTCATTACCAAGAGCATTAATCATTCATATTTTCCACTTTATACCATTCCATTCACTCTTACTCATTCTCCATTTTTATAAAAAGACCAAAAACAATAGTTAGCATTTAATTAATTTACATTTACTTTTAGTTATTAATTTGAGAAAAATCCAAAAATCGTTTTCCCCTTGTTTTAATTGCATTTGCATGGCATATAGATTACTTAGGTAGTTCAATAAAAGGTTCCTCAAGTGAGAGGACCTGAGTGTTGCATTGTACTACAATTCTTGGATTAAAAATATTTTGCATTTGACCCCAAGGCGTAAAGACACGGTCAAATCATATATGTACACAACAACTAGCTTGTACTACAAAATAACATCTCAAATGCTACATATCTTTCTTCCTCTTTATTTGTTGGTTGCCAGTGAGAATGGACAACACACCTCTGTTTGCTTCCCAAAAAACAGAGCACAAGTCAAACTTCGTATTAATAACTTCCACAGCAATATTTACAACTACATCTACACAAATTTAGAACATATTAACAACACTTTTTTTATCATCATATCAGCATTTTCTGATAACACAAACCACACTCACACCTCTATTTGCTTCCCCAAAAACAGCACAGGTCAGACTTCGTATTAACAACTTTCACAGCAATATTTACAACTACATATGCACAAATTTACAATACGTTAGCAACACTTTTTTTATCATCATATCAGCATTTTCTAAGAACACAAACCACACCCACACCTCTGTTTGCTTCCCCAAAAACATAGCATATGTCAAATTTCGTATTAACAACTTCCACAACAATATTTACAACTACATATGCACAAATTTACAACACGTTAACAACACATTTTTTATTATCATATCAGCATTTTTTATCATCATGTCAATGAGAATGTACATCACACCTCTTTTTGCTTGCCCAAAAACAGAGCACAACAAAGGTTCTATAATAACAACAACAACTGTCATATTAACAACTACATCTGCACAAATTTACAATAATTTTTTGTTTTCATTTCAGCGTTTTCACAGCAAAGAAAAACAATTACATTCACCATTCTCACTTAAAAAACAGCACCTCCTCTGTAACTATGCCGCAAAACAGAGCACTCTAAAATAAACACAACCCACCCAAGATTAAACTCCAACTTCAATGATTAAAATCATATGTGTGGCATATTCTTAGCATTTCTTATCTACCACCTACCACTCACTTTATTTTTGAGCCCAAGATCCAACCTTTGACCAACTCCTCAATCTTAATCCAACAACCTTTCACACAGAAAAAAAAAAAACCAATTCACTTCTGTACCTGCCTACCCGTACATGGACGATGAAGAAGAAGACGTTTCCAAACGACATTAACAACATGTTGCATCCCTTAAATGTTCCACCTCCTGCGCTCTTCGTTTGTGCACTTTTTCTCTTTCTCCTTAATGGCTTAATCAAAAAAATGTGTCTTCCCTCCTCTCCTCCTGTG
This sequence comes from Inga laurina, assembly GCA_963855925.1. NCBI lineage: Eukaryota > Viridiplantae > Streptophyta > Magnoliopsida > Fabales > Fabaceae > Inga > Inga laurina. The sequence continues at coordinate 7,089,795 of OY979707.1, forward strand.
GCTTTTCTCTAGTTATTTCAATGGGGGTAAATGTGTAAATGAACATTAGGAATTAATGTCAGAAAAGTCCCTAGGGACTTTTCTGATCATTGACTTTTCAAAGGGAGTTTTCTGGTATTTTTTCTGTAACTTGGGACCTAAGTGTCATTTTTCCTATTTCATTTGACGATGGAACAAGTTTGAATGCAAACAAAAGGGACGGCCTAATATAATGATCATGTGTTGTGCAAGGAAAACCCCCCTCTATATATATGTATGTATGTATGCGTATAGTTATCTATTTCTTGCCGCTCTTGTTAATACTACCTTATTAATTAATACTATATCTGGTTTAAGACTTGGTTGAAATTTTTTGGAGAGACTAAAATAGTTAAATAAGTTACTTAATTATATCATATGTTGTGTATGATAAATTATATATTAATTTATAAGTCAGACAAATTAGTTAAGAGAAAAACATATAAATATTTTAAAATAATTTAATTATTTTCCTTAATCTCATCAAAAAAGTTAACTTAGTCTTAAATTTAGAATCAATAGTAGTAACATCAGATACTCCTTCAAGATACATGATTTTTTAATTCGAATGCATGACGACTTTGATTTAGGACAAGTGTCAATGGGGTCATATTATAAATAAAGATATGCATGATTTTTAACTTGGGAACATGTCTTATTCGGTTTTTTAATGAGGTTATCAGATTACGTATGAAAAGGCATACGGATGAGTAATTGCTTTGCTTACTGAAGAATAGTCCTTTAGTCGCCTCAGGGTTATCAAGAATAAAACCGAATTAATGTAATATAGTGCACAACTCGGGTCATTTCTGATAAACGGTACAGGCCCAAATAGAAATAGAGAATAATGATTCTCATTCATTAAAGAATTCTGAATACAGAGGTCTACTTATATAGACAAAAAGATAACCGGTATAACCAAGCATTATACCTGACAAACTAAATATATGTAAAATATTAAAATATCCTGCTAATCACAACATATTTATATTTATTTATTCACAACACTCCCCCTCAAGCTAGGAATTCTATATTCATAAGTTCCTAGCTTGCTTAAGATATATTTATGCTGAGGGCCTCCCAATGCTTTAGTTAAAATATCTGCCAAGTTTTCCGAAGACTTCACATGTCGAAAAACAATCATTCCCTTCATTAATTTCTCACGTACGAAGTGACAATCCACTTCAATGTGCTTCGTACGCTCATGAAACACAGGGTTTGTAGCAATATGAACAGCAGCCTTGTTATCACAGTGAATTCTGACTGGTTCTATGTTGTTTATGTGCAGTTCTTTGAACAGTCCGACTAGCCAAGTGAGTTCTGAAGTTACCTTTGACAATGCACGATATTCAGCTTCAGCGGAAGAGGTGGAAACTGTGTTCTGTTTCTTGGACTTCCAGCAGATCAAAGAACCTCCTGATCTGACCAGAAAACCTGTCACAGATCTCCTTATGTCCCGACACGCTGCATGGTCAGAGTCACAAAAGCATTCCAATTCCATAGGACTCTTGGATGACAGAAAAATCCCACGTCCAGGGGTATCTTTAAGATATTTGATCAATCTAATGACTGCATTCATGTGGGACTTTTTGGGACGTTGCATAAATTGGCTTAATACCTGCACAGAATAAGCTATGTCAGGTCTAGTTAATGTTAAATAAAGTAACTTACCAACGAGTCTTCTGTAAGGGCCTCCATCTTGGAGGAAATGGTCATCCTTTATTGAATCAGCTGTGAGCCTTAAATTTTGGAAATCAGCTGTGAGCCTTAAATTTTGTTCCATTGGTGTCAATGCTATTTCTTCTTCATCTAAACTTGCTTCCTCTACAAGTTCTGATGCATACTTCCTTTGGTTTAAGAGTATTCCATGGTCAGACCTTAGAACCTCCAAACCAAGGAAGTATTTTAATGTTCCAAGGTCCTTCATTCTAAAATGGTCCTGCAAAAACTGTTTGACAGCATTTATAGAGGGCATGTTGCTTCCTGTGATCAATAAATCGTCTACATAGGCAAGGACAAATACTATACCATCCTTGGCATATTTTTGGAACAGTGCATAATCATATTTACTTTGCTCAAAACCCCCTTTAATCAGGGCTTGAGTCAATTTTGCATTCCATTGTCTTGCTGCTTACTTGAGTCCATATAAGGACTTCTCAAGCTTGCAGACTTGATAACTATTCTTACCTTTTCTTTCAAAACCTTGAGGGATTGTCATATAGACCTCCTCATATAAATCTCCCTGCAAAAATGCATTTTCTACATCCATTTGGCAGAGAGCCCAATTATTTACTGCAGCAAGAGTAAGAATGATTCGAATAGTAACAATTTTAACCACAGGAGAAAAGGTTTCATAAAAGTCTACTCCTTCCTTTTGACTATATCCTTTTGCAACCAACCTTGCTTTAAATTTATCTAAAGTCCCATCAGATTTATATTTACACTTAAAAACCCATTTACAACCTATTGGTTTCTTTCCCTGAGGTAAGTCAACTATTTTCCAAGTTCCATTGTTCTCAAGAGCTGACATTTCAGTTTGCATTGCCTTTACCCATCTAGGGTCTTTTGTAGCTTGTTCATAGGAATCAGGTTCAATTTCTTTATCTAGGTTAGATAAAAATGATTTATATCCAGAAGACAAGTCATTAAGGGATACATAATGAAACAAGGCAGTATGATTAATAAAATCAGATTCAAGCAGCGGAGCAATAGTGACATTAGTAGAAGGTAATTTCTCACAGTGATAGTCTTTTGTCCATGCAGGAGCCCTTCTTTCCCTTATAGGCCGTGTAGGTAATTCTGTGTGTCTGGATTCTTGCTCATTATGATCAGTTGGTGGCAGATTTGACCCAGGAAGCTGGTTGTTCTGGTGAGAGGTGGTGTCTCCTGAAGATGTTGGTGCATATAATGATGGGATCCCAGTATCTAGGATAAAGGGATCTATATGCCTTTTGACAGCTCCCCCTGAAGAGTAGACTTGGGTATCCTGAAAAGGAAACTTGTTTTCGAGAAAAGTAACATGTCTAGAGACAATAAGCGATTGAGATTGTATGTTATATAACAAGTAGCCCTTTTGAACTGTTGGATACCCAAGGAAGATGCAAGGGTCTGCTTTGGATTGTAATTTATCTGTATTTGTAAGCTTTACCGCATAAGCAAGACATCCAAAAACTTTCAAATGGGAAAGAGAAGGAGACTTACCACATAATAGTTCATAAGGTGTTTTATATGCTAGCATCTTAGAGGGAGTTCTGTTAATTAAATATGTAGAAGCTCTAACAGCTTCTCCCCAAAATCTTATGGGTAAATTGGATTGGAACATAATAGCCCTGCAAACAGCAAGAATGTGTCTATGTTTTCTTTCTACAACACCATTTTGTTGAGGGGTAAAAGGACAAGATTTTTGATGAATTATTCCTCTACTTTCCAGAAATTCTGCAACTTCTTTATTGACAAATTCGGTTCCATTATCAGTTCTGATTTTTTTGATTTTAGTAGAAAATTGGTTTTCAGCAAATGTGATGAATGTTCTCATAAATTTTACAGAATCGGATTTAGAATGCATCAAGAAAATCCAAGTAGTCCGTGAGTAATCATCTACTATAGTCAAAAAATATCGAAAACCTTAGTGTGTTGGTGTCTTATAAGGACCCCAAACATCCATATGTAACAATTCAAAACAGAACTGAGTTGTGGAAGAACTTTGAGGAAATGATAATTTGTGCAGTTTGGCTAGAATACAGATTTCACATTTATTCCTATCCAAAACAGAGACATCACAATTATTCAAATCGGATCGTAGACCAGCCAAGTATTTCATAGTATCTAAAGGTGTGTGTCCTAATCTTTTGTGCCAAAGAGTGCTCTTAATAGAACTACTATTACATGTCATATGCATCAAAACAGATTTGCCATGTCTCTCATTTTGTGTGAGCAAGTATAGTCCATTTGTGAGTTTACCAATCCCTTTGGTCATCCCACTGACCATATCCTGCAATACACAACGATTAGGCCAAAAAGATGCAACACACATGATGTCCAATGCGAATTTACTAACAGATATGAGATTATAACAAAACTCCTTGGCATATAAAACATTTGTTAAGGAAATATGTTCTGTAATATGCACCTCTCCTATGTGAGTGACTTTTATTCTATGTCCATTTGGGATTTTGACTATCTTTGGTGGTCCAGTGTATGATGTATATTTATCTAGCATGTTTAAGCTATTAACTATATGACAACTAGCTCCTGAGTCTAAAATCCAATCACATGCAAGAGAAGTTGGGTGCAAACCTGGGGTAGTAGCTTGGATGCTTACTGCCACTTCATTTGGATCAGATTCACGTTGAAGCATCTCAAGTATCTTCTTATACTGTTCTGGAGTGAACATAGTATTCTGAGAGATTGGTGCTGTTTCTTGCGTATGGTTCATTTTGACTGAATCCTCAGCACTGGCCTGATTAGTGTGATCCTCTGATTGCTGTCTTTTACCAAAGAAGGGAGGGAAACCAATGATGTGGTAGCAGTTCTCACATTGATGGCCCCTTTTGTTGCAGTGGGAACATATGTCCTATGAGCGACCTCTACCTCGCCCTCTAGCACGTCCTCGTCCTCCTCTAGAGGTATTGGACGCCATTACAGTTCCATCAGAAGCAGAGAGAGGATTGTGGAAAACAATTTGACGCTGAGACTCCTCTTGTAGCACCATAGAATATGCTTGGTTGGATGTAGGAAGAGGAGTCATAAGCAAGATTTGGCTTCGCACTTGCTGGAAGGAATCATTCAAACCTACCAGAAATTGAAATAACTGTTGTTCTTGGACTATTTTTGAATAGTCTCTAGATGTGCTGCACTGACAGTCTGGCATGGGAACAATTGCAGCGTACTCATCCCAAAGTTCTTTGAGCTTTGTATAATATGCAGACACGGATGTGGTGCCCTGACTCAAAAAATTAATTTAACGGTGGAGATGAAAAATTCTTGCTCCATCACGCTTGTCAAATCTTTCTTTAAGATCAAGCCAAACCAGTCGAGAATTAAGGGAAAAGACAATACCACTAGCAATATCCTTGTCTACAGAGTTAATAAGCCAAGAAAGTACCACTGAGTTACATTTGTCCCATTGATTTCTGAGATGTGGTTCGTGATCATCTCTGAGACAGGTTCCTTCAACAAATCCAAGTTTATTCTTGGCATGTAGTGCGAGCTTCATTGCTCTACTCCACATAGGATAATTCTGGCATCCATTCAACAGTTGCGGTACCAAAGTCACGGCCTGAGTGTCGGCTGGATGCAGGTAAAGAGGATGATTGTAGTCAAGTACCTGAGACCTTTGATCACTTGATGTCTTCTCTGGACTTGTTAATTCTGCCATTTGCCGTAATTTCAAGAGTGCAGCCTTGTTAATCGTTGTTGATTGGAAGAGATTCAGGAACGGTTGAAGCGCAAGCCTCGGCGAATCTTGTGACCGATAGTTCTTGCTGTTCTTGCGCCGATGGTTCTTGCGCCGATGGATCTGGTAACAGCACTCTCAAAGAAATAGTTGAAATCGAGGATCTCGCTTTTCTAGCGATTAATCCAAAAACGCCTTCAGGATCGGGGAGAACGCGACGGACCGATAGAATCTTCGAGGTCAAGAAGAGCGTTCTTCTGCCGATGGATCTGGTGAAAGCACTCTCAAGGTGGAAGAATCAGTATTCATGGCGAGTGTCGGATAAAGGAAGCGTGGGATTTGTAGGCCATTTCTGCTGGAGCGTTTGTAGATCGAATAGGTTGAGTTCATAGAGGAGATACGCTCATCAAAAATGGCTGAACCAGAATACAATATTGGAGCGGGTCGGGTTGAACGTAGATCCGCTTAGCTTGGTTTAGAGCATGGCTCTGGTACCATAATAAACGGTACAGGCCCAAATAGAAATAGAGAATAATGATTCTCATTCATTAAAGAATTCTGAACACAGAGGTCTACTTATATAGACAAAAAGATAACCGGTATAACCAAGCATTATACCTGACAAACTAAATATATGTAAAATATTAAAATATCCTGCTAATCACAACATATTTATATTTATTTATTCACAACAATTTCATTTTGAGGAGCCGATTGTGAAACTAATTCTTTATAAACTAAGTAATTACAATGCAAAATTGACAAGGGTAAAACATGACTGATTGATTTTCAAAACTATGAATTAAATGAAATTAAAATATATATTTTAGGATTTTTCAAATAAAGAAGAATTAAAAGGGGTTAGAAATGCACGTGATGAAGATGCTCTTAGAAATGGTTTTCAATGGCTATCCTTACTCAATTAAGATATTTGGGGAGTTAATACACTAAGCTTCTAATATACCAAACATCATTAATCAATGAATCTAGCATCACAAGAGAGGGACCCCTACTCTTGAAATGCTATTAAGCCATCTTAATGTAATAAGTTTCTCTAAATGTCTTAAAATATCAAACCTCAATTACCATTGAGTTGAATGCTTAAACTCATGAACCCATTTATTTAAGCATTATTAAAACCCCTTAGAGAGTGATTATGAGATAAACAATGCATTTATGTTCAACTATAATTCTAATTCAATCATATTACCCAACAATACCATGTTAAATAGATAGAAATTAATAGAATCATAGGAAACATATATATAACCATATATATTGATGAATATAAATCCTCGTTACAAATTCCAAATCACAAGAACTCAATTCATAGAATGAAACATAACTAAAATCATAGTTTCAATATATAAATGAATTCTTAAACATAAGAAATCACAAATATCATAAACTATGGGTAAAATAAACTCCTCTTGGAAGCACATGTGAGCTCAAACCAACCTCAAATCATCTCCAAGAGTACAAAATTATCTAGCCACTCATAAAAATAGCTTCAAGAAATATAGTCACACTCTGATTCAAGCACCCAGCCATAAAATCACAGAGTAAATTAACCAATTAGCACTAAATCAATTTCATTTGGTGCTGAAATTAAAGAAACAGGGAAGGCTTCGATCTGGACAGAGCATTGACGCTGATCTTCTTCGTTGCACAGACGGACAGCGAAGGCGAGAGTGAAGTGACAGTAATGGAACGACGGTGGTGGAGTGTGGCGTTCCGGTGATGGTCCGATTCTCTTCTCTCCACGACACAGCTTTTCTGGGCTCCTCCGTTCGCGTCTCTGCCTGGACCGTGTCTCTCTATCTGGAATGATGGAGGTCGCCGGTGGCGATGGTGGTGAGGGTGAAGGCCGCCGGCGACTTAGAGGGGGGTGGAGGTGACTTGTCCAATAAATCTGAGCTCTCCACTTCTGCCTCTCGTCTGCGGCTGTGTGTCTTCGCGTGTGTATGCTGCCCTCAGCTCTCTGCCAATAAATCTGTCGCAAAAAACACTCCTCAGATGTCCAAAGTAAAACGCTGTGTTTTCACTTGGACTAAGCTGGAATTTTTCAAATTCGTGGGATCAATCTGGCGTTTTCCCAATTCGAATCCCAAACTGTCATTTTCAGTTTTAATCCCATTTTCCAAGTACCAACAATTGAAAATAATTAACCCAACATCAAATCTTCTTAAAAATAAATGATTAAGAGTAATTATAATTTTTATAACAATTTTGCCATTTTTAGTCCTAATTCAATGAATTTACTCTTAATGCCAATATATTTACACACAAAGAATGCATTTTAAATTCTATAAGTACGACAAAATCCTCAAATAAAGTACAAAAATATATAATAAAATTGGAATTTGTCACTTGCCAATGAACTTGGATTTTGAAAGTGGCCATTCGTAATGAACTAATACTCAACACCTCACTTTCTTTCTTTCTTTCTTTTTTGGTTTTTCTAGTTTTATTCTTGAAAGACTTAAACATCTCACGTTAAGGCAACATCGTTAAACAAAGCTCAAGGAATATTTCTTTTTTGTGTAAGTCCATGTTTGGTATGATTTTTGAAAGTCCTAACCATCAGTTTGCCCCCAAGAAGTCGGCTGATGGGGGGAAAAGCAGATGGTTAGATAAACGGCAAAGCAAATAAGGTTTTGGTTAATGCAAACTCTCCTCATTCCCAAAGGTATAATTAAGGAAATCGACAAGATGAGTAGAGATTTTCTCTCGAAACATGGTCAAGACAGCCGCAAGCTACATCTTATTGCATAGGATTTAATACAAAATGCAAAGGAAGCTAGCGGATCAGGGATAAAAGACTTCCTATGCTAGAATGTGTCATTCATAATGAAGCTTTGTTGGGGATTTTTAAATAATCCAGATGCACTTTGGGTTAGATGCCTGAGAAACAAATATAAGTGTGGGGAAGGGATGCTACCAATTGTGAGGAAAACAGCAAAACAATCGGAAGTTTGGGGTGATATTACAAAAGTATGGTGTACTTTTTGTAATGGCCTAAGCAAGAAATTGCAAGATGGTGCCATGACAAATGCTTGGTGGGACATGTGGACTCCTTAGATAGACCATTGGTGCAATTTATAGAAAGAAACACCCACTTATTTGAACTCGATGCTAAAGTGAACCAATTTGTGATTGCTGATGGTTCCTGGAATGTAAACAAGTGGAGAATGTTCCTTCTGAGTTGGGTGGTAGAGAAAATCATGATGGTGAATCCACCCACATTAACAGGGATGAATATGTATTATTGGAGGCCACCATCAGATGGAAACTTTAGCATTCGTTCAGGCTATAATCTTGTGTGTATCCAACATTTGCAAATGGCTAATACGAGGTAGAAGAATCTATGGCGGTGGCCAATTCTGGAGAAAGTTAAATATTTCACGTGGCAAGCATACCATGAGAGAATCCCAACAAACACACTTTGAGTGCATAAAGGAATTAGTCAAAATAAAGAGTGCCCATTTAAGTGCCAAAATAAGGAGACAGTTTTACATATCCTGAGAGATTGTAAGGGTGCTAGTAGCATGTGGATGGCATTAATTAACCCACTATATTATAGTACTTTCTTTTCTAGTGATTTGTAGGTATGGCTATGGTAGGATGAAACACATGAATTTAGTAGTCGGAAAGTTGCTAAATGGCCATGGCTAAGAGTATTCGGGATGGCATGTTGGACAATATAGAAGAATAGGTGTCAAGGAATTTTCGATGGGAATTGTGACTCATCCCAAAGTTTAATGCACAGATGCCTCCACCATCTTATGGAGGAAATTGAAAGTGGTATATTTAAACACCAGCTATTTAATTTCCCAGTCAGACCTGAGGAGCGTTGGAGTAAACCAGCACCAGGATATGTTCGTGTCAATGTGGACGGCTCTTGCACTCAACACGGGCAAGCAGCTTGTGGGGATCTAGTTCAGGACTGCCTTGGTAACTGAATCATGGGATTCCAAAGGAAACTTGGATTTATTCCAATTATGGTGGCAAAACTATAAGCCATTAAGTGGGATTACAAGTCTTACAAGATATGGGCTTGAAGAAAATCAAACTTTACTCTGACTCTCTTGAAGCTGTGCAATTGTTATTTGCAACTAGTAATCCATTACACCCGCACCACTCTGAAGTAGAGGAGTCCAGCAGTGATCTTGAGATTGTTCATGCCAAAAGGGAGGCTATGAGATGTGTTGATGCATTGGCAAAGCGGGCTCTGAATCTGGAAGGGGATTGGCTTCATATGATGGAAGCACCAGCTATTGTGTCAGACAAATGCTCTCTAAAATTGGTGAATTAGTTTAGTTTGCATTGGTTTTTGGTCATAGAATATATTATGTAAACTAACAGTGGAAACCTCTATCAAGATTAAATCTTGTCCTTCGATTAAAAAAATAAGGTTTTGGTTAAAAAGCTACGTTAAGTCATGCGCTCCTAAATTTGAAGATTCTACAATTTAAAGAAGAAAAAAACCACTTAGAAGGGGACAAGAACCTCTCTACCGTTCACTTCTCTCTACTTCTTTATTCTCACCGTTAGATCAACTCTGAACGGTTGAGATTTGGTATCCTATAAAAATTATTATAATATCATATATTTCTTTTTTACTTTTGATAGGATATCAAATCTCAACCGTTCAAAGTTGATCTAACGGTGAGAATAAAGAAGTAGAGGGAAATGGACAATAAAAAACGTGAAGAAGCTTGTTTCCCACTTAGAAGGAAGAAACAAAAAGGGTCTCTAAAATGCAAGGAACGAAAAATCGGACTGGGCAATGAACTGGTCACAGCACAGGTTCAAGTGTTAATGGGTCAACCAGGGTTTAACCGGTAGTTGAACCGGTCATATTAAAATATTATAATTTATTAGTGACAATGTATATTAATATATTTCTAAACTTCTATAGATAAAAATGAAGATTTTTAGAAAACAAAATGCTTAAAATCTATTAGTATTAGTTATAATGCCTATACTTATGCAATGATATTTCATTTTTTATAATTATTATATCTTTTTAGATAATTTTTTTCATTATCTTCTTCACTTTTTTTAGATTTATTCTTTCTTTACCTACTTTTCTCTTTATTTTGGTCTTAAACCTTCCATTTTTCCCTAAACAATAGCACAAAATAAAAATAAAAAAAATAAAAAAAAGTGAAACCGGTCCAACCAGTGAACCACAGGTTTTAACTAGTTCTGACCAGTCCAACCGGTTTCAGACCGGTCCAACCGGTCTCACGATTCAATCAGCAAACCAATTAAACCGGACCACTGACTAGTTCCCAGTTCAACCAGTCAAATCGGCCGGTCCGGTTTTTTGTTCTATGCTAAAATGGACTATTGGATTATACAAGGGTGTGTTTGTTTCTGTTTTATGTTGTTTTATGGTTTCCAAAACAGTTTTACAAAATCATTTTCAAAAATAAGTTCTAAAAAAATTGCTTTTTTTTAAAAAAAAATGTTTTTGGAGTGACATGGCGGTAATGACCTTTGCCAGTAGTGATGTGGTGACGGCCATTACTGACGGTGACGTGGCAGTGGTCGGCACTAACAATGTGGTGTCAAAATAATGGACATGTGGCGGCCTAAAAAAATAAGAAATATAAAAACAAAAACACAAAAAACAAACTACTTTGATTATTTAGTTTTTGAAAACAACTTTCTATTTTTTGTTTCTAAAAATAATTTAATAAAAACATTTTTCCAAGCATTTTTTTTTGTGAAAAAACTGTTTTTAGAAACAGAAACAAACAAAGCCTAAGTTTCCATTTTGGAGTTTAGGAGAAGAAAATGCTTCACTTGAAATAGAATAGAGAAGATAAGAGAGTTAATGGAAGCCATTGAGGATGAGGTCAAAAATTAAAGGAGCAATTTTAAAACGACCATGCGCTTCATTAATATGAAAACTTATTGCTCTGAATTAGTTATACTCATGTCGTTTAAATTGATGAGCACCTGGTGCCCATCACCTGATGAATATAGAAACCGGGTCCGTGGGTACCATACCTTACTTTAATGAAAGAAAAGATAAAATTATTCAAAAGCATGGAACAAAAAAGGGGACAGGACTAGCCAGTTCAACCGGTGAAGCAATGTAGACCACCTATGCAGACATGTGGCTTGTTAGACCAATTTTACTAAATATATAATGTCACGAGACTGCAGAGCGGAACAACATCTTTGTGTGATCACTTCACTATTAGAGATCGGAAATGCTAGTTTGGCTGCCCACATACAAGTGATGGGCATGCCTGATGTATAGCTCCAAAGTCCAAACATACAACCCACAACAGAAAGTTTAATTCAGAATATATAGTAGAAAAAATAAGAATAATGATGCTTTCCCTAAGAATCTGCAGCAGCGAAGGAATTAATGCAGTGGCACTATACCTTACTGATGTATTATAATATCTTCATTCTTTTTAGCCTTAAATTGAGGATCCTCATTGGTCGCTGTGACGAGTTTCATGGTTCTAAACTTCGTCTCTTAGGACATGTGACGATGAAATCAAAATGTGGCCCCAAGCACCAATGGTATTTGTCATAACTCGCGACTGCCCTTTAAACGAAGAATATCTTTTTTGTCACTTGTATGAAGACCATGAATAATGCATCAGATACACACCAGAAAGCATATTGGGAATAAGATAAAAAAATATCACTTGAATTTTAAAATCCCAAATCAGTCTGTTAACTATAAGGGTATAGGTATTGATTACAAGAGTATAGGAATTGACAATTCATTTTAATAGGAAATCACTGATTTGGAATTTTGAAGTTTGAGTAGTATTTTCTATCTTTTTCCCTTGCATATTCTTGTTCTTGAACCTCTTCTTACTGTTTAGTTCCTAAATTAAAGTTGATTATCATTGTTTCTTTACCAATGTCTGAAGTATAAGATGTTGTGAATGAAATTTTACAGATGCCAAGTTTAAGTGACAGAGAAGATTGCCGTATATATGAAGGTGGTCACCCTCGGATTCTTTCTCTACTCAGAAAGCATATCAGAGTTTGTTGTGTGAAGGAGACGAGGATCACGGCAGAGTATGGAAGAATATATGGAAGCTCCAAGTGCCACAGTGATGTAAGATGTTCCTTTGTGTTGTGTTCAAGGAATGGTCTTTTAACAAATGAAACTACAATGGAGTTCAATGGAAGATCTGGTTTGCTCTGGCTTGCCACCAATTATGGTTTGCAACTTAAGTGTTTCCTCGAACGAACTTGGGATGTGCATGTTACGTGGTGTGCCCCCGAAGCAAATAGTGTTGCTGACCCTGCCCAAGAAGGGGCTGTCCATCGATGGTTTGGGGCAGTTTTCATCACCACTATATTTCATTTGTGAGGAGCTGAAGAGAGATGCTATGTATAAGCTGTAATAGCTCTAGTCTTATTTCATCCCAAAAAAAAAAAAATTCTTTTTATCTAAAATATCCTTTGAAGTATTTCAAATTTAAAACCTCTGAAATAAAATATTAATATTAATAATTCATATTAAAGAATGGAAAAGTTAAGAATTGAAATCTTAACTGCCTTATTTTTTAATAAGGAACAAAGAGGATAGGACATTGGAGTTATTTTACCAACAGTTTGATTTTTTAAATTGGATTAATAATTCAATTAGAGATTTATTGAATTTACCACCTTAATTTGAAATTTCTCCAATTTAGATAGATTTATATGAGAATTTTCCTGTAACTAAAATTATAATATAGAAAAATTAGAAAAAAGAAAATTATTTATATCGGTGCATTGTACAAATTTTACAAAGTCTCCATTTGAATGACCTTGCAATAGTACGTGCTATGAGACAACACTTCTCAACAGCACTTTAAGGGCTAAACCGGAGGCTTAAAAGGGATAGCTGGTTTTTTTTTTTTTTTAGTAAAAGTCAATTTACTTTAAGAAACAGATAAAAGGATACAAATAAACCCACCAATTGATTAAGGACTAGTTTGTTTGGGGGGCTTTAGTTTTAGGTTATTTTGGAGGAAATGTTTTCCTAAAAATATCACTTCTCAGAAATTTTTTTATTTTTCAAAAAAAAACTCAAAATCTTAAAAAAAAAAATGTTGTTTCTAGATGATTTTTCAAAGTTACTTTAATCAGTTTTCTCCATATAATTTTTGTGGTGGTAGATAAGAGAGAAAAATGGTGATGATCAGAACTCAGAAGCGGAAACACGTGATGCACATGGGAGCTATGGCCACCAGGTCTCACCACTAAATTAAAAAAAAAAAAAATCATGATGTACTTTCAGCCTTCTAATTTTAATCATATAGAATTATATGTAATTTATTCTCTAATCATTTTTAAAGTTATAAAGTTATATAAACATTTAATTATTATAAATATTATTATAAATAAGGATGAACCGATATAATAATTGTTGTGAATGAATTGGGATAATTATTTACATAATTTAGAGTGTCACATCATTTGAATTCTATATAATTAAAACGCATCAACTCAAATCATTTTAATCCTATTTGACTAATAATTCATCTAAAACAATTCATATTTTATTATATTTTTGTTAAAAATAAAATAAAATGTGAATTGTTTCAAATGAGTGGACAAACTTAATTAAAATAATATGAGTTGATATGTTTTTGTTAGACAAAATACCAATGACGTGGCACCCTAGGAGGATGTAAATATTTCTCATGAATATTACCTAGTGTTTACCGATATGTATCATATCAGATACACTAATTCAGTGTTTATATTTATCAAATCATAAATCGTAAAAATAATTTTTAAGCGAGTGATTAGAATGGTAGATATGATGAAGAAGGAGAGATATTTCTTATTGGCCCATTAACCATTCGGCGAAGACTATATATATGGCTATCCTATCCCCATTAACCCAAATCATTTGAATTCTATATAATTAAAAGGCATCAACCCAAATCATTTTAATCCATTTTGACTAATAATTCATCTAAAATAATTCACATTTTATTTTTTATTTTTGTTAAAAACAAAATAAAATGTGAATTGTTTCAGATGAGTCGACAAACTTAATTAAAATGATCTGAGTTGATGTGTTTTTGTTAGATAAAATGCCGATGACGTGATACTCTAAGGGCATGTAAATATTTCTCATGAATATTACCAAGTGTTTGCCGATATGTATCATATCAGATACACTAATTCAGTGTTTATATTTATCAAATCATAAATCGTAAAAATAATTTTTAAGCGAGTGATTAGAATGGTAGATATGATGAAAAAGGAGAGATATTTCTTATTGGCCCATTGACCATTTGGCGAAGACTATATGGCTATCCTATCCCCATTATGCGGACACAATTTGTTCCGTACGTCTTGGCGAATCACAGCAACTCATCACTGTTTCTCATCGGAGACGATCGTCTGCCATGTTTCAATTCACAACTTGAAATAGCATTCAGTAATCTTCTCTCTCTCTGATTTCTTCTTTTCAATATTTTTATCTTCGTTTGTTACTTCTGCTACTGCGTGCCTTTGCATACTTATTCATTTTAATTTCTACTTCTAAATTCAAGATTCATTCTCTGAATAATCTTCATTCCTTAGTTACTTTGTTCGATCAAATTGCATGCATATTAAGGTAAGGTAGATAGATATGATTTAGTATATGTGCAGCGAAAAAGTAGATGCTTGCATATACCCACAGAAATTTGGATTATACTTATTGACCGAAATTCAAGCCCCATACTTATTTTTTTAAAAAAAAAAAAAGCCACAATCTGAAAAGTTATAAGCTTTCAATCTATAAACTTATTTTGGATTTTTCTTCAATTTTAATTACTCCCTCCCATTTATATACTCTACTTCCTTTGGTCTTTATTACAGCACGTCTGCTTATAGGATATTTGCTATTTTCGTCCTAAATATTTTTTAATATATGCCCCATATTTAATAAGAGTATTGATGATGGGGATTAGAAATTAATATGATGCTGGATGAGTCAGAAGTTGATCACTTATGTTTATGACTAGAGGGAGTATAAGATACAATTTTTTAAAATGCATGATCATGTTTATATATAAGATAAGGATGTTTGAAGTTTTAACTAACATTTTTTTTTTTCATTTTTATCCCCATTAATTACATACTCCTTCCGATATTCTTTATAAGAGCCCAGAATTTAAATTATCTTGATCCTTTTTATAAAAGCTCAACAAGAATTATTTTAACATTTAATAATTTTTTTTTTCACTTTTACCCCTCATTAATCATATGTATTACATTAATTAGAATAATGTTAATATTTATATTTATTATATTTCTTTCTGTTACTTGACCTCTCACAAATAAGAGTAAACTTGAAAAACACGTTTGATTTCAGACATATTTATTATTTTTAACAAATATTAACCGCCTTTTTAAATTACGTAATTCGATTATCAGGCTCTTATAAATAGAACCCGAGAAGGAAGTATTATTATACCAGTAGATTAATTATGATCTCTTGCATCACATTGCATGCAGAATCAAAGCTCATATTAATAAAGACAAAGGCAAAGGCATTCGACCATGTACTGGCAACGCAAACTCCAATAATGATCCTAAACACAACCTCCTGCATTCTTTTTTTTCTTTTCCAACAACCTCCTGCATTCTCAACTTATTAGAATTAAATATATCTTAAATTATTTTTTCTACTTTATTTATAATAAAAGATGTTTTAGAAGAGAGAGAAGAATACATGGAGCCACATTTTTTAACCATGAACATGGAGTCACATTTAAACATGAATTACATTAGCAAAATTAATAAATAAACATATTAATTACTACTCTGGTTCAAAATACAAGAGCCAAATAATTAAATTATGTAATTCAAAAAATTATTTAAAATTGGTTAAAGACAACAAATATATAAAAAAATATAACTTACTTTCCTAAAAAAAACCTCTATTTATGGAAAGGATGAGTGGGAGAGAGAATAAGTGGAAAAAGAGATAAGAGAGAAGGAGTTGACAAAATAGTTTAGAGAGACATATAATTAATTAAGGGTAAAATTGAAAAAAAAAAATTTCAATGATGAGACAAAAACAAAGTAGCTCTTATATAAAAAAACCACACCCCTTCACAAGTTTGGCTTTTATACTTTGAACAAGAGGGAACACTATCTAAGTGACTTATATTGTGGAGGGGAGGATTATATATCTTCTTATCTTTTATAAGGTACCATGTGAGATATTTATTACATTTATCCCATATTGCCCTTTTTTAATATTAATTCAAGTTCTCAAGGTTACACAATATATGTTTATTAAATGAAGATAAAATTAGAAATTCCTTTGATTTTGAGACAGAGGTAAAGAGTTTTAAATCTTCCCTTAATAATTCGGGTGATAATAAGTGCCCGATAAAAATGAGTGATTGGAGTACATATAACTTGGTTTAAACAATGAATAATCAAACTATATTTTGTCTATCCTCTTATACTCCTTTGCTACTTTATATTGCCAGAAAATCAAGAAAATTTGAATAATGTAAAAAATATTATGAGCCCAAAAACAACCCAACCAAACAAATTAAGGGGCCGAAGAGGTAAATGACAGGCGAACATTTGGGAGATAATTTAATTTCCCACGTTGCTATTGATAGGTAGTTAAGTACTCCATTTGATCTATAATATAGGACACTTTTAAAAAAAATCATGGTTCAAAATATAAGTTACCTTCAGTTTAATTAATGCTTTTTTTTTTTCTTGTTTTGCCCCTGTGATTAATACTTACTTTCTAACTTTGCTCATCCTACTCATTATCTCCCCTCTCTCTCTAAAATAACATTCCCAATATAATTAAACACATTTCTCAATAAGGATAAAAGTGAAAAAAAATTTACATTTCAGGACATATTAAATGACTTAACTATTATTTCTTGTTTCCAGTGATATAGTTTAAGTTCCCTATATTATAGACAAGAGCAAGCAGTTTAATTGCAAAGTGTGCAATGAGTAATAGGGTGTAATGGGGAGTTAAAAATTTGAAAGATCAAAGAAGGCAAAGCAAAAAAATACGGTTGGATCTGACAAAACGTGTTAAAGAAGGCTTGTGACTTGAATTTCTTATTTTTCTTGAATTATATTTTTTTTAATTATGACTAGTTTCACTGCGATATGATTTTTAAAACTTTGATCTTTATCATACCAGGAGATGTGTTTGGAAAACACAAAAATCAGTCTAAACAAAAACTTTCTATATTTTATCCACTATTTATCTTTTACTGCAAAAAATAACTTCAAATAAATAAGTCCAAAAAACACCCATGGCGAGGTACTAATTTGAGTCTGAAATTATTCTTGTGTACGTTCTGTATTGCTCACCAGCTGTATCACAGAGTGCTTTACTTTCTGTATTGAATATTGTAACTGTAGGGTTATTCTTTGTTGACGCGTTTTCTTCTGTTTCTCACTTGAGGGAGTCGTCCGCAATGCTTCAGTTAAGAACTTGAGATAGCATTCAATAATCTTTCTCTCTCTGATTTCTTCTTTTCAATTTAATTATCTTCCTTTGTTACTTCTCTTTCTGCTTTTGTATTTTAGAATAATGATTGGAGTCTTCAAAAATAATTATAATATTTTAGTTGAAGGCGCTTTCTAGGCAAGTGCCATGCAAGTTATTATTTTTTAATTACTACAGAAAGCACTTTTAACGTCCCTTTTTTAAGCCTTTTAACCTCTGAAAATAGGGGAAGTCTATGGGAACGACGTAGAAAATAAATGGCAATAACGTCCGCAAATAAAGGGACACCTAAAATATGGACTTTAGGCTTCCCCATTTTAAATTAGGGACATCTAAAGTGTTGCACTGACACGTTATACTTTCCCATTTCAAATTGGGGACTTTTAAAGTGGCAATGTGACACTTTAGATGTCATTTTTTTTTTAAAATAGGGACATCTAAAGTGTTTTTGTTTAAAAAAATAGGTTATATTTTTAACTGCCCCGCAATTAAAACCTACAAAAAGAAACATGATCGAACAATTCTTCATAAATTAAAATGTCCTTACAAATAGTAAGGAAATATGCAGCACTAGCTAATTAAAGTGTTGACTCCTACTAATACAATGTACAATAATTACCACAAAGTGTCAAAAAGTTGTCTGCAAAACTACTAATTAATGAAAACAAACTTATCAGTTATCATCAATTTATCACAAAATGCCAGAAGGGAAACTCAAGATCCAAAAAAGATTAATATTGGTGAAGGATGATAAATCTAAGTGCCAGCACCAACAAAATGTATCTACAAGAATCCCATTTTAGAACCTAGTTTATAAAAAACAAAAATAATTAACCATACCTTTTGGCGACAATGGGAGAGGGAGGAGTGAGACCAACAGCGAGGAGGGAGGGAGGAGGAACCAACGACGTCAAAGATTGAGGAGGGATGATGGCAACGAGCTTCAACAATAGAGAGGGAGAGAAGAGGACAGTGGAGGATGGTGGTGGAGAGAGAGGAGGACGACCTTGAAGAGAGAGTGACAGTAGTGAGAGGGAGTGAGTGAGAGAGGTGGTGGAAGAAGAAACTTCAAGAGAGTGATGGTGGAAGTGGAGGAGCTTAAGAGAGAATGAGAGTTATGAATAAAAGAAGCTAATTTGCGGGGGTAGGCATGACTTTAGAAGAAGTGATGTCAGTTTGACTGACATGCATTACCTTTTTTTTTTCCTTTAGGAGATTCAAATGACTTTAGACGTCCCTTTTTGAATTAGGGACATCTAAAGTTAAAAAAAAAGTACTTTAGATGTCCCTAGTTCAAATAGAGACGTCACAATTTTTTTTTTAACTTTAGGTGTCCCCAATTCAAATAGGGATGTCTAAAGTGAGTCATCTCTATTTGAATTGGGGAACATTATAAAAAAACACCTGATTTGCGACGGAATTTCTGACAGAATGCGTTTCCTATAAAATGGATTCCATCAGCAATAACAGCGTCACAAAAAATTTGCGACGGAATTTCAATTCCGTCGCAAATTTCTGACGGAATTTTCTGTCGCAAATTCTGATGGAAACCAATTCCGTGGGAAATTTCTGACGGAATTGGTTTCCGTCGCAAATTTTTAAAAAAAAAATCGAATTTTTTTTAATTTACATATGCCACGTATTTGCTCCTCAGAGTGCCCTGTGTCTTCGAACCCGTGACCTCAGGATGCAGACACCTTCGCGCCCGAGTCTTTGCCGGTTGCGCCGGAATGAACCTGTGTTATATTATTACATATTATTATATATATAATATTATCATATATATATATAACATTGCATACATATAATTAATTATTAATTAAATATAATATTACTAAAAATAATGAAAAATTTAATAAAAATGAAAATAAAATATTTATATATTTAAATTAAATAATTTTTTAATTAAAATTATTTAATAAATAATAATTTAATATTATACATATTATTTTTAATATAAAATTATAAATATAATATTAATAACATATATATTAATAAATAATAATATAATTTTAATAATTAAATTTAAATATAATTATTTAATAACTAATATTTGAATTTTATAAATATTATTTTTTAAAAAATTAATAATTTTTAATTTTTTCCTAAAGAATTTTCCATGGCAAATTGCGACGGAAATTTCCGTCGGAAAACTTTGACAGAAAATTTTCCGTTGGAAAAGTTTGCGACGGAAATTTCAGTAGGAATTTACCACGGAAAAAATTCCGTCCGAAAATTTTCAAAGACAAATTCCGGCGGAAATTTCTGTGGGAAATTTCCTTCAAAAAACTTTGCGACAAGAATTTCAGTCGGAAAATTTTGCGACGGAAATTTTCATCGGAAATTGCCACGGAAAAAATTCCGTCGCTAAATTTGCCACCAAAATTCCTTCGGAAATTCCATCGAAAAAATTTACAACGAAATTACCGTCTGAAATTCCGTTAGAATTTTCCACGGAAAAAATTCAGTCGGAAATCGGGTGTTTTTTTTGTAGTGAAACTGTAAAGTACAATTTTTTTTAATGCAGATTTTTCAAATCAATCAAACTTAGAATAAAAGGAAAATGGATTCAAATTGCAGTTTTTCCGGAAATAGTTTGAAATAGAATAAAATAAGGTGATTAAAAATAAAATATTCATAAACTGTAAAACATTTTTATAGTCAAAAATAAAGTAAATTTTTTATTGCCGATTTTTCAAATCAATCAAGTAAGTAAACTAATTAAAATTGAAACATTTTTAATATGAAATCATAATTTATCTTTTCACATCAAAATAAAATAAGTAATTTAAATTTAAAATATAAGTGAATTCAAATCAATTCCAAACATTGATTTTCAAATTAAATTTTAACCAATAAGACAGAAAGATAGCTGACAATCATCAAATCAGATTTAAAACAATAATAAAACGAAACATAAAATTTTAGGTTTTTCAAATCAAATTTAGAAAAGGATAATGGATTCAAAATTTTTTATTTTTCGTAAAGACAACAAAATTTCATAGAAAATCAAAATTTAAAACACACTTTAGAACTAAAAATGAATGTGGGCTAAGGGTGCTTTTCTCTCAGTGAACAGTAAAAAGTTATCTCTGTCATGGTTTTACTGTTGCAAAGCAACGGTCACCTTCAACTTCGACGCTCGCCGTTGGATCTGCTCTTTGCAGCGCATTGTTGGGAGGCTCACTACATCGTTGTCTAGTGTTGAGGAGTGAGGTTCTTTCATTCGTGATTAAGCTCTGTTTCTGTGGTACTCTGTTTTTCGGCGTTGGTGAGCTTCGTCGACACTGAGCTTCGCAGTTGCGCCGTCGTGAGGATCTATACAAAGGAGTAGGCTCTGTTTCATCTTGCTTCAGTTTGTTTTACGTTGGAAGTTCCTGTCTCAGCTAGCCTACCGTCGTCGTCACTAATCCTTCGCTATTTGAAGAATGCTGAACTTGGTTTCCCGTTTCAGTGCAGTCATTGGCAATATGTGAGATAAACTGGGTTTCTGGTTTGCCAAAGTTTTCAGAGATCTGTGTGTAACCTAAGAATTCCTTTAGAACAGAATGGGAAGCAATATGCGTGAACAGGATAGAAGTTGTGAGAGAGTACCTCCGGTGCCAACGTCGAAAGAACAAGATGCTATGGTACGGAGCCGAAAGAAAGTTAGAGATGGGGAGGATGAGTTCTCTGAACACCAATCCCTTGTACCAAGGGTGGAGGATTCGATGACTGATGAAGAGGTGGTGGAGGAGGTTCCTACACAACCGAAGAAATCTTCCAAGGAAGCCTGCGTCGATATACCAATGGTGGGAGACATGTCTGACGAGGAGGAAGAATGGTGGCGTGGGGATGGATGGAAATCAAGAATTGAGGTCGAGATCACTCAGAAAGGTCCAAATATTGTTGTCTCACTGAAATTCTGTCAAAAACTAGCAAAGAAATGGAGTACTTCTCTGATTGTTAGGCTTCTGGGATGTATGGTTTGTGAAGAACAACTTGGTAGAAAGTTGCAGCAACTATGGGATCGAAGGGGTGAGGTAACTATGATAGAAATTGGTTCTGGATATTTCTTGGTTCGTCTAACAAGCGAGGAGGATTATGAGTTTGCTTTGACTGGTGGCCTATGGTTATACATGGAACATTACCTAGCTGTATAGCCATAGAAACCTGAGTTCAATCCTGATGCTGGGGAGGTACCGAAGATCGCTGCATGGGTACGTATTCCAAAATTTCCAGTAGATTCTTACGATAAGGAAATCTTATACGTAGTGGGTAGTCAGATTGGAAGGGTGCTTAAGGTGGATAATAATACATTGAAACAAACAAAAGGTCGTTTTGCTTGATTATGTGTTGAAATAGATCTGAATTCCCCGTTACTCCCATCAATTATAATTAATGGCAAGGAAAAAAATAGTATACGAGGGCCTACACTTGATATGTTTTTCATGTGGGAGGTATGGGCATGGATCCGAACATTGTTCACGAAAGAAAGAATCTGGACCTTCGGGAGTTCAAAGTTCAGAGAATAAGGGTGAAGGACGAACAGCGGATTCGACGTCCACTAACCATAACCCAGAAGCCATAACCTATGGTGAATGGATGGTGGCACCCAGACGTCGCAGGATGCAGCGTGGCACCGGAGGAGAGTTGAATATTAGACTAGGAGGAGTACGTGATTTTCGTAGAAACAATAATGTTAGAGGATCAAGATTCGCAGCATTGATAGATGAGAATACGGAAGAGAAAGGAAATGAAATCACTTTAATGGCACCCAATAATTCGGTACATGATACTACAAATCAAGAATCTTCAACAGTCAAAAATATTAAATCATGTGGGTCCTTGCCTAGTAAGATGAAGCTTGTGGTGATTAATTTGGGGACTAAAGAAAATTTGGTGGAACGTAAGATGGATTTGGTGAACCCAATGGAACATTATCAACAAGTGAAGAATAAAATGTTAGACCAAGGTAATTCTAGTTTGAACTCAGAAAGTGGTAAAGTACATAGTGCTAGGGGCTTGGCAAAAGGTATTAATGAAGGAAGAAATGGTGTCGCGGGATCCTCCAAATTGCAACCAATTAAGGCCTATTCGGGTACGCCTTTAAAATTTAAAGGTGTGAAAATTCAACCACCAAAATCTACTAAAAATAGTGCTTCTGACCCTATTGATCCAGGTGCAAGTAGAAAGATTAACTATTCAACTAGTATAAATCTCCCAAGTGAGGTGGGTGATGTTGTTATAAAAGAGTCAGGTGAAGGAGCATACAGGCCTACATCCTAGTAGCGTTTTCCAGATTGTTGGAAACCTTTATCTTTTATTATTTGTTTTAATGATAGTTATGACATGGAATACTCGGGTTGACGTTGGTGCCTCATCTCGTCGTTTAATCAATGACATTATTGATAAACAAGGAGTTAATCTCTTTGCACTATTGGAACCTAGACAGGCGGGAATAAAGGCAAAGTTATTGGCTCGAAAGATTGGATGGTCTAATATGCATGTGGTTGGTGCACGAGGATTTAGTGGGGGTATTTGGTTATTTTAGGATTCAAGTTGCAACTTTTTGATTATTTCGGCGGGTGAGCAATTTGTCCATGGAATGGTTAATACAGGTAATGATAATGAATGGTCCCTTACAATTGTTTATGGGCATCCTAATATGTACCCGAGGCGCCTGCTATGGTCTTCATTAAGAGACATTAGCCAGGTTGTTCGTGGGGGTTGGTTGGTCGTTGGGGATTTCAATGCTGTATCGTGTCCTGAGGATAGATGGAGCATGAAAATATGGGAAACCAGTAGAGTTGATAGATTTTTTCGAGAGTGGATTACTGATACTGGATTAATTGATATTGGCTTTAGTGGTCCTCGATTTACATGGGGGACGTCATCTAGTTAAAGTAGGACCGATAGAGCATTGGTGGATGTGGATGGTGGATGGAGGATGGCATGCGCAGTTTCCTAATGCTTCGGTGCTTCATCTACCAAAGTATAAATCAGATCATTGCCCCATTTTGGTTAATACTGACAAGGTAGTGCATGGTGAGAATAAACAAAGGCCTTTCTGTTTCTTCACACGTTGGGTTATGCATGATGAATTCTCAAATTTTGTTAAGGACCAATGGAATGTTAAAGAAGATTGGTGTGGATCTTTAGAGAATTTTACTGAGCAACTAAAAATTTGGAACAAAGAGGTATTTGGGAATTTAAATTATATGAAGAACAAGCTCTATAGACGTCTTGATGGGATTAATACCACAATTGCTAGAGTTGGGCCATAAGTGAGATTAGAGAATTTGCAATGTGAATTATGGAAGAAACTTGAGAAAATCTTGACCTAGGAGGAAATTATGTGGATCCAATACTCTCGTGCTGCTTGGTATATTCAGGGTGACCAAAATACAAGATATTTTCATTCAAAGCAAATGGTCAAAGAAGACGGAATCGGATCTTAGCTCTTAAACTTGATTCTCGAGAATGGACTTATGATGAGCAAGAAATATGAGAATTTGGTAGTAAATTTTTTGAAGATCTATATACAGACATGAGTACGTACCAGGGGTCCTTGGTGTTTGGCTACACTTATCCTGAGATTGATACAACTGATAGATATGCTTTGGGAAGACAGGTAGATGAAATGGAAATTAAATGAGCTTTGTTTGATATGAGTTCTCTAAAAGCTCTGGGTCTATATGAGTTAAATCATCTTTTTTATCAGAGCCAATGGGATACGGTTGGTCTTTCAGTGACATCTTTGGTTAAAAGGGTATTTTCTAATCTGGATTGGGTTCATAATATTAATGATACTCAAATTGTGCTTATTCCTAAAATTGATCATCCACAATCTTTCCGTGATTTTTGGCCAATAAGCCTCTGTAATGTGGTGTATAAGATTGTTACAAAAATTATTTCAAATAGATTCAAATCTATTATGCCATTGGTTGTGAAGGGGCGCCAAAGTACTAACAATATTATTCTAGTGCAGGAAATCATTCATTCTATGCGGAGCATGAAGAAGAAGCAGTGATTTATGGCAATAAAGATTGACTTGGAGAAAGCATATGACCGAGTTAGATGAAGTTTTCTTTTCGAATGCTTGAAGGAACTGAGGATTCCTGAGTACCTCTGTGACGTCATTAAAGCTTGTGTATCTACTCCGCAAATGCAGTTACTTTGGAATGGGTGTGCTGCAAAAGCTTTTTACCCTTCCAGAGGAGTTTGTCAAGGAGATCCTATCTCATCGTATCTCTTTGTTATTATGATGGAGAGGTTAGGGCATTTAATCTAGACTGCAGTAGAAGATGGAGATTGGAAACCTTTTAGCTTGTCCAGGCAAGGTACGACTATTTCTCATGTCTTTTTCGCTGATCACCTTATTCTGTTTGCAGAAGCAAATATGGATCAAGCCGGGGTAGTGAAAGCCATACTAGATGATTTTTGTGATATTTCTGGTCAGAAAGTAAATACTGCAAAATCTCACATTTACTTCTCTAAGAACGTGGGTAATATGAGAAGAAAGGACATTAGTGAGTTCTTGAATTTTTCCCTGTCTTCCAACCTGGGAAAATATTTAGGAATGCCAATCTTGCATGAACGAAGTACTAAGTTCTCATACAGATTTATTCTTGATAAGATGAATGTTCCCCTATCAAGCTGGAAACCAAACATGTTATCGATGGCAGCAAGACATACTCTAGTATCATCAGTCATGTTGGCTATGCCATCCTATGCAATGCAAACTATACCCCTCCTATTGGGTACCTGTGATGAGATAGACAAAAAATATAGGTAATTTCTTTGGGGGAGTACATCCACGAGTCGTAAGCCACATATGGTAGCTTGGGATTGTGTGTGTTCTCGGAAGAATGATGGTGGACGAGGCTTAAGACAGGCAAGGCTTCAGAATCAGGCTTACATAACAAAATTGGGGTGGAACTTGATACACAAACGAGATGCACTGTGGGTTCGTTTTCTTCGGGAGAAGTACAAGACGGGTAGTGATTTGGTGCCAAAAGTGGAAAAAAGACGGACATAATCAAGCACATGGAAGGGGATTAGACAAAATTGGGAAAGTGTAACTGAGAGTTTTGCCTGGAAGATTACTGATAGAACTTTGGTGTCTTTTTGGCATGATCTATGGGTCCCCTATTTTGACATATTGGAGAGTTTGACACTTCAACCATTAACAGATGAAATAAGGGAATGGAAGGCGGCCGACTGTATTACTCCGTTGGGTCAATAGGATCTGGATAAGTTTGGGCATTTATTACCAAAACATGTTGTGTTTGCAATCTAAAGAGTGAATATTAACCGCAATACTAGTGGTGATTTTCCTATTTGGAGATGGACATCTGATGGTAAATTTGCACTAAAAGCGGCGTACAAGAGGTTAACTGGGCACGGTGAAAGCAATTCTTTGTTTGGATAGAGGCTCATATGGAAGCTGAAGGTCCCTCAACGTTACAGAATGTTTTTGTGGTTATGCGCTCATGGTCGTTTACTGACTGCACGAGCTCAATGGGGAATCCACACTAATGAGATGTACCCTTTTTGTCAAGACAAGACTGAATCAATTATGCATGTACTTCAAGATTGTGCGATGGTTAAATAGATATGGAGTGAGACATTACCTAGTCCATGACATCGGCATTTCTTTGGCTCAACTGATAGAAACACTTGGTTAACATGGTGTTTCCGCTGTCATGATCATGTGTATGGCTACGAGTTTCGACATTGGTTTACAGTTCTATGTAGGCATATTTGATTGGCAAGGAATGACCATATCTTCAACAATAAACAATGGAGTAAACAGGAGTTACTGGCACGTACTGGTTCGGTGTTGTCTTAGGGTATGTCTACCCACATGCAACCGAAGTCTTACATCGCAACAAGTATGGGTTGGTGCCCTCCACCTGCTGGGATGGTTAAAATTAATACAGATCTAGGAATGAAGCATCGGGATGCTGTAAATATGGCGGGGTGATAAGGGATGAACAAAGCGGATTTATTCAAGGGTTTATGTTTAGGATTGGAAGTGGGTCGATTATCACAGCAGAAGCCTGGGGAATTTTGTAGGGTATGAAATTAGCTTGGGAAGGAGGATTTAGGCATATTATTGTTGAGAGTGACTGCAGCGAAGTATTGGATCTTATTCAAGGACTGGTACCTGATGAACATCATGATGCTACTTTAATCTTGGAAATTCAATCGATGCTGGAACGTGACTGGGATGTGGAGATACTACATTGTTGTAGGGAGGCGAATAGGGTGGCGGATTACTTGGCAAAAAGAGCATGGAATATGATGGTGGATTTTCTTATGGTTGACAGAGAACCTGATGAAGTTAAACGACTGATCATGGAAGATGTTATGAACCAATACATTTGTACTGAGTTAGTAGAATAGAGCCTGTAGGGCTATGCCTTCTCTTTTTCTATAAAAAAACACACTTTAGATGTCCCTATTTAATTTGGGAAAGTCTAAAGTACAATTTTTTTTGTACTTTAGACATCCCTGTTTGAGCACTTATACTTTAGAATTTCCCCAGTGGAGTCACCATATAAGCGTCAGGACCAAGTACTCTACCACTAAGCTAAAAGCTTAAGCTGGTAGCCAAGGCAAGGAACTTAACCTTTAACCCATGAACACTAATACCAACGAGAGTCCGTTGTCCCGTAAGGCAGGGGTGGCACGTGCCCCCATGAGAGAGCAACCATACTATTAGATGTCTCCAATTCAAATAGGGACGTCTAAAGTCACACACTTTAGACGTCCCAAATTCAAAAACGGACATCTCAAGGATGCCTTAGGTGTCCCAAATTCAAATTGGGATGCCAAAAGCTACCCAGTCCCATCACAGAATTACAAAAATATGTGGCCTTTGTTTTTTACTTCCCTTTTTTAAAACAGACGCCCTTTGGGTAGTAAAATCTATATTCTATAGTAGTGTAATTTGTTAAAAAAATAATGTCAACTATGGCGCTTGCTTAGCTGGCATTTTATTTTATTTTTTAAAAAATATAGGTAATGTGTGGCGCTTGTTCAGGCAAGAGCTTTAGAAGCTTAACATTAACTATTATAAATGCCACGGCTTCTAAATATTTTTTTAAAATAAATAATTATTTATGGCACTTCTTTAAATAAGTGCTACAAGTGGGGCGTCACTAAATCCCTCTTTTGTATTAGTGGCTTTTTATCACTTTTGGACATGGAGTCTACTTTAGGGTGGTACAAGAACTATTTCAACATCCAGGGGAAACTGTCAGTTGGCTTTTGCACACGATATTAGAGGCTTGCCTTAGTCTAGCGAGGGAAAATATCAAATCGTGTGATTTTGAATTCCGTGGATGCCACCCAAAAATACTAAATGATTGCCTATATTACCCATACTTCAAGGATGTTATTGGAGCAATAGATAGAACTCACATAAAGTGTGTGGTTAGTAGTCCCAACCGAGATAAATATATCGGGAGAAAGGGATATCTAACATAAAATGTCATGGTTGTATGTGATTGGGATATATGCTTTACGTTCGTGTTGGTGGGATGAGAAGGTACTACACATAATGCTCGTATGTTTCACTCTGCTATCTCAAATACATCTATGGCTTTCCCTCATCCACCTGTAGGTATATTTTTGTATACTTCAGTTAAATTACTTTCATTTCACATTTAAATTAATCTCACACTTTGAAAATGATTTCAACATTTATTATGGAAATATTATTTGGTCAATGCTGAATATCCAACACCAGTTGAGTATCTTGGTCCCTACAGATGTGAGCATTATCATCTGCGAGAATTTAAGTGTCAACCTAGATAAATCATAAAGAGACCTTTAATTGTTATCATTCAAGTTTAAGGTCCACTATAGAAAGGGCTTTTGGAGTGTGGACAAATAGATTTGAAATCTTACAAAGACTATGCAAACACAACTACCAAACACAAGTCCACATAGTTTGTGCAACAACGATCATACATAATTTTATTAGGAGAAATTCTCAAACTGATGTTAATTTCAGGCAAGCTGAAAATGAGAATATAGGTTATGTAGATTATAATAGTCTAGATGAAGAGACATCCTCAATAAATTATGCTGCGACATCTTCAACCTAAATGAATCATATTTGTGACATAATTAGAAACCAAATTGTACGGGATATGTGATTTAATTAGTTATGTAATATTATTTGATCAAATTATGTATTTTAGCACCAATTTTTCCAACTTAACTTTTTTTCACTTGTTTTATAATTTTGAATTTAATTTTTATCTTATAATTATCACAAAATTCACTTATGCTACCATCAATCCAAACAAGTTTCACTTTCAGAAAAGCACTTATGCAACCACAAATTCAAACATAAATCATATTACACAATCTAATGTTTACCTAATTTTAAGTTTGCATAAGTCAGATTACAAAAAAGTCATTTTCCCCTAACGCTATCACAAGCACACTCTTGATATTTTTTGCTTATTACAAAGGCAGTGTGTGCAAGATTTAAGATGCTTATCTATAACATACCACTTTTTTCATTTGTCAAAACACTTGTAGGGGAAAAAGTTTGCTTTTTTTTCCTTTGCCAACGTGAAAAGTTTGATTCTAAATATAAGTCATTTATAGGTAATTAATAATATTTTCAATTTTATCCCCATTTAATTTCTATTAAAAAGAGAGATAGAGGAGAGAAATGTAAAAATGATTTGTAAACGTAAATAAAGACAAATTTTAATATAAGGGCAAATGTAATAAATTTTATTAGTTTAACGCATTTCTTGATATATGAGCTAAGTCAATATTATAGCCCTATTCATCATCTTCTATTTCCTCTTCTTTGGTTGCGATTAATTTGGCCAAACACGTATCCATTTTCATAATCTATTGGAGATCAAACGCACATTAAAGTTCAGAGCCCATTCACAAAAAACGAAGAGCATAAGAAGTGGGTTATTTGAGAAAGAGGAGACAAATACAAAGTATATAATTGAGATGATGTCAAGAGGCACGTGGTTGAATGTTAAAAAATTAGAATGGAAAAATTAGGGCCTATTTATGTGTTTTTGAAGTGATTTGGTGGTGAAGGCGGAGGTAGAGGCAAAGGCGGCCATTGGCCGTTGGCATCAATAATATGGAGTTGGTCAACGTCGGCAAGGACATAGCATGACGTGGTGGTAGTTGGCGCTGATAGTGTGATGCTCATAGTGAATAGATGGCAGCCTAAACCTTTAAATGGATAAGAAAGAATTTTCCTATTTTTCAAATAATTTTGAAAAGATGATAGTAAAGAGAGAAAATTTGAAAGATGTGTATGTGAACAGTGGAGGGAAGGCGAAAGGGGAGTCCAGAATTTTTATTTTGGGGGTTAGAGGAGAAGAAAGATGGATATGGATGACAGAAGAGGATGAAAATCATGAAATCATGAAACTAGAAAGTAGAGAGAATGGGAGAAGAAATTAGAGCATGTTTGGATGGCGGAAAATTTGGGGAGGGAAGGGGAAAATTAGATTTTCCTGCCTATAGTGAGCGTTTAGTTTGCATTTTCTAGTTGAAAATGGTTTTCGTTGGAACCAAATTTTAGTTACATAATTGAAAATGAGTTCCCATAAAAAATGGTGGGAACCAATTTTCTATCCCCAAGGGAAATAGGCTAAAGACAAAAAAGCCACTTGATGTGATCATTCTTGTGATATAAAATGTGAAGGCTTTGATAGGTGTTTTTTGTTTGGGGTATTTTAATAGTATTTCTACTTTAAGGGTAAAATAGTCTTTTAGCTCATTTTCTTATCTTATTTTCTTTAAGCAAAGCAAAAAATTTTCTATCCACCCATTTTCTTTTCCAATGCAAAACCAAACTTCTTTGTAACAAAACATTTTCCATTTATTTCTATTCCATTCCTTTCCAACCCGTTCTTTAAACCAAATGGGCTCTTAGAGAATGATGAGAACTCGAGGAGGGAATATCAAAATTAATTAGGCACATTTTTTCATGAGAAAAAAGAGTTATTATGGAAATTTCATGTTTTGGAGATCTCTTCCCATCATGATTATTTAAATTGGATCGGACTATCTGGTTTAAGCCAGAAAACAGCGAATCTGTGAGGTCTGGCCAGTCTGACTAATTCGTATTTTTTAAGTTAAAAAAATAATTTAATTTGTTTTTTAAATATCTTATTCAGAATTTCATTTTAAAAATATGGAAATCTCTACTTTCTTATCAATCTAATCTCGAGTTAACTCTGATTTGATTCTGATGTAATCTACCGTCGAGTTTAATATCATTACTTGCCGTTCAACTTCAAGATGCTATGACTTTGGGGATAGGGAACTGAAAATATCAAAATGGGGGGAGCAAATGAGCAATGAGGAGTGTTGACCAACAAAAAACAAAAAAAGAGTTACAGGGAGTTTGAAATTTGAAAGATCAAGGAAGGCAAAGCGAATAAGGACGATGGGGTCTGACAAAGCATGTTAAAGGAGGCTTGTGACTTAAATTTCTTATGTTTCCTATCTTAAATCAATTTAAACAAAAGTTGTCTATATTTTATTCGCAGATTTATTTTTGAGTTATAGTGTAAAAATATCTATAAATATTTTAAGAGTCCATTCAACACCATAAACATTTTTTAGGTGTAAAAGTGCCTATGAACTTCTCAAAATGGGGCAAAAATGTCTACACCGTTCATTAGTACAAACATCTGTTTTATGGGACCTACATTATTAGTTTTTGAAGTGTAAAAATATCCATGAACTATTTTCACAAATGCACCGAATGCCATAAACTTTTTTTTTTATGTGCAAAAGTACTCATGAACTTCTCAAAAATACCAGTTAATGGTGTGTGCATTTTTGCCCCTATTTTGAGAAGTTCATGATGTTGGATGCATTTTTAAGAAAAGTTTATGAATATTTTTGTACCTCAAAAAATAATAAAGTAAGTCCCACAAAATAGACATTTATACCAATTAATGGTGTGGGTTTTTTTACCCTATTTTAAGAAATTCATGAACACTTTTACACCTAAAAAATTTCATGATATTAGACATACTTTTTAAAAATATTTATGAATATTTTTACCTCCTAACTCTTTATTTTTTACTGCGAGGTAATAATTTGAGTCTGAAATGATTCTTGTGTACATACTGTATTGATCTCTAGCTGTATCTTTTGTTTTTGGTCGAAAGGTCTCCAGCTGTACCAGAGAGTGCTTTAAGGACATCTTTTACTTTTTGGCCGAAGTGGTGAATACTGTGATTGTAGGGCTATTCTTTGTGGACGTGTTTTCTTCTGTTTCTCACCTGAGGGAGTTGCCCGCACTGCAGTAATCTTTCAGAACTTGAGATAGCATTGAGTAATCTTTCTCTCTCTCTCATTTCTTCCTTTCAATTTCTTTTTGAGAAATTATTGATTTAAAATTTTAAAATTTAAATGATATTTAAGTAGAATTCTCTCAAAATTAATTTTATTTTAACTATAGAGTACAGTAAATCTTAAAAAATTTTAAAGATTGATTGAAATTAATTTACTATCAAAAGGGCTAACAGAAATTTTCCCAAAATGAAAAGTCATATTGCCTTTGTACTTTTATTTTCACCTCTTCTAATTTTAACAAATATGTAATTTATTATCTAATGATTTTTAAAGTTATAAAATTACATAAAAATTAATTATTATAATATTATTAAATATATAAAATATTATTATAAATAAGGATGAACAAATATAATACTTGTTGTGATTTGTTAATGGATTGAATAGTATCAAGCCTTTACAAATATGGGAAATTAATCTTCTGGTCCCTATAACTTTGATTCAATAATAACTCAGTCTTTATAATTTTGACTCGGTCGTAATTCAGCTATTAAACTTTGACTCATTGCAATTTAATCCTTATAATTTTAACTATTTTATAATTTAATTAACTGAGTCAGTGACATAGTTATCATAGTTAGTTAGACTAACTTCATTAGCTCAGCATGGTTGTACATATTACTTAGAGTTGTAAGTGATGAGATGTCCTATCGTAGCAATCTGGCACATGTATATAAGCGTGGATGTACATGTGAGTATAATCAATAGACATTAGATCAATGGAATCCCATTTTTTTTTTCCAACCTGCATAGGTATCTCATGCTTAATGAAAAGTGTTTTCAAACTCCAAAGCATAGGGAATTGACAAAAGGGCGTTTTCAGAACTATAAGGTAAAATTATTAAAGAATAATCTTATTTTTTTTTGCAAACTATTAAAGAATTGTCAAACTTTAATATATTTCATTAGAAGCTGTTTAGTATTACTTTTAGTTTTTTTTTTGGTCAACGACTGCGCAGATATATTAAAGAATAATAGCATGTTTGGTATCATTTATTTTTTAGTAAAAAGTTTTTATTATGTAAGTCGAGATACAACTCTTCTTACATACTTACCTTATATATCGTAAATCACAATTTATAAGTACTTATAAGTAAAAAATAAGATATTCCAAACAAACGATAAGTAAACTGAGAACTATCCATATTAATTAATCTTCTTGTTACTTTCCCTCCCACACATATTTCTTTTCTGTTTCTAGGAAAAGGCTCACAGACCTATTATCCTCATAGAGGTTACTGTGTTTGGTATAAGTCTGTTTTTTTTTTAAAAAAATATTTTATTCATAATTTTACATTAATAATTTTGAAATATTCATTTTCTCATCGGTTTAATCCTATGTTAATTTTGATTTGACTTTGATTTGATCTACTATCTAAATCGGTTTAGTGGTCATTTTGAATTTAATATCCTTTCTCGCCGTTCAACTGCAAGATGTTGTGACTTCTAGGGGGGTCTGGAAAATATCAAAATGGAGGGAGCAAACAAGGAATAGAGCGTAACGGGGAGTTTAAAATTTAAAAGATCAAAGAAGGAAAAGCAAAAAAGGACAGTTGGGTGTGAGGTGTTGAAAAAGACTTGAGACTTGAATTTCTTATTTTTCTTGAACTATATATATATATTTTTTTAACTATGACTAGTTTCACTCCGATATGATTTTTAATACTTTGATATTTATCATACCTGGAGTGATGCGTGGGAAACACAAAAATCAATTTAAACAAAACTTTCCTAAATTTTATTCTCCTATTTATCTTGGGGAGAATTACAGTCAGGTCTCAAAAAGAAAAAAAAATGAAAAAAATGTCTTTTGAAATCTCAAAATGAAAAAAATGGTATTATTAACAACCCCAATTATAGGTCGTTAATAACTCCAGAAGCTTCCATTAACAACTTCTTTAGATCATTTTTTTATTTTGAGATTTTAAAAAACTATTTCTCCATTTTCCTTATTACATAGGACCTACCTAATTCTCCCTTTATCTTTTACCGCAAAAAAATAAGTCCAAAAAAACCCCTGGCGAGGTAATAATTTGAGTCTGAAATTATTCCTGTGTACGTTCTGTATTGCCCTCCAGCTGTATCACAGAGTGCTTTAAGGACAGCTTTTACTTTCTGTATTGAATAGTTGAATACGGCAACTGTAGACGCGTTTTCTTCTGTTCCTCGCCTGAGAGGGAGTCGCCGCAATGCTTCCGTTGGATATCATTCAGTAATCTTTCTCTCTTTGATTTCTTCTTTTCAATTTCATTATCTTCCTTTGTTACTTCTGTTTCTGCCTTTGCACTATTAAACTTCATCCTCTACTTTCAAGTTAGACTGACTCAAGATTCATTCAAGTTGGATGATTTTACTGTTACCTCGGGTTCCCAAGCCAACCAATTAGTTTCAATTTTGGTTCTGATAATAAAGGAAACTCCAATCATCTCAAAGACAACTTCCTACAATATTCTCAAGGTACGTATGATTATGCACTAATCTCGATTCAACACACATCATTTTTAGAAGAATTTTAACGGTCGGTAATATAAGTTTTTAGAGTAATTAATATTTATTTAATAATTGTATTCATGTAATTAATATTTAAATTTGATTATTCGTATTTTTCTCTTTATTTCAAAATTTTTGATTTAGGGCATATTTGATAAGTCGACTTTGTTTTCTTAGTAAAGGCGTTCGTATATGTACTACTTTTCCCCAATCTGACAATTTTAATTCTGACAAGGGAAACTCCATTGATCTCTCAAAGTTAATTAGATTTTAAAATAAAGTTGATTAGATTTAGGATTTTTCTTGATTCCAATAACACATGTTAGGAGTGACTTATAAACGGACCAATATTATTATACTTTTTTCAAAGATGACTTATAAATGGGAACAATATTATTATACTCTTTCCTATCCTTGCCTCGTTTTTGCATGTTTTTTAAATTTACCATATGAGATAGGTATTAGATCTCCCTCAGATTAGTATTAGTTAATATTCACTCAATATTTCAAAATTATACAAATAGGCTCAATCTAGCCTGCACCCTAGTTAATCCTCTAGTTATTATAATATTATATTGCTCGAAAATCAGGAAAAACTTGAATCATGTAAACATTTTATAAGTCCAAGAACAACCCAACAAAACAAAGAGGCCGCAATGGGATCACACAGTAAAAAATCAATTGATTTCCCACGTTACTGTTGATGGGTAATTAAGTAATGTACTGATAGTGTTGTGGAGAGGGGAAAAAACAGGTTTCTCATTGGACGGTCTAATAAATCATAGAAAATCCAACGAAGCAGGACAAATTCGCTTTCTTAAATTATGTAATTCAGTTATTAGGCTCTTATAAATAAGAGTTGAGGGAGTATTACTATATCAGTGGATTAATTATGATCTCTTGCGTGTTTCATATGGCATGCAGGAAAGTTAATAATGGGAAGGCCAAGGGATAAAGTGTGGGAACGAGTTACGCTATTGAAGGGAGGACGATGGAAGTGTAATGATTGTGGAGGCGAATTTGCAGGAGGTGCTAGCAGAATCAAAGCTCATCTGAACATAAACTCCGATAAAGTTAAAGACAAAGGCATTGGACTATGTACTGGCAAAGCAAACTCCAATAATGATACTGAACACAACCTCCTGCATTCTCAAGGTACGTATGATTATATACCCCTCTCGATTCAACATGCACATGTCATTTTTAGAAAGAATTTTATTGGTCCATAATATAAGTTTTTACAGTAATTAATATTTTTTTAATAATTTTATTCATGTAATTAATGTTTAAATATGTCTATTCGCATTTTTGTTTTTATTTGAAAATTTTTAATGTAGATCATATTTGATAAGTTGACTATTCTTTCTTGGTAAAGGCATTCGTGTATGTACCACTTTTTCCCAATCTAACAATTTTAGTTCTGATAAAGGAAACTCCATTGACCTCTCAAAGTTGATTAGATTTTAAAATAAAGTTAAGTAGATTAGGATTTTTCTTGATTCCGATAACACATGTCGTGACTTGTAAATGAGATAAATATTATAATACTCTTTCTCTGAAGTGACTTATAAATGGCAACAATATTATTATAGTCTTTCCTATCCTTGTCATGTGTCACGTAGAAGCAGGACAAATCCAAGGTGATGATGCTAAGTGCGAGGAAAGGATTCAAGTTGGGTCATCTTTTGTTTCCAATGGGGAGAATGAAGACTTGCAGATGATGAAACGATATGTGTTTGAATATTTACGGTTAGATTCATACTTCCAATTATATATATGCTTCTGACAAGTGTGTGTTTTTGAGAATTTGCACTTATTTTTATTAAGATTTGTTTTTTAAATCTCTCTAATTCTTTTTTTTTATAAGTAAATCTCTCTGATTCTTCAGACCTGAAGATAAGGTTTTTATTTCCCCACTTTCATATTTGACTCAAGAAGGATTTATCACACTTGAACCAGAGACTCATTTAGATTCATTGGTGAGTATTTATTTACTCCATTCATATAATGTATTTTAATATTAACTACCAAGGTTTTAGTTATTACAATACTTAATTTCATGCATTATTAGGTAGTAGATGTTTTTGTAGAGATACTAACTGATATTGAACGAAAGAAGAAAACGGTGCCTTCGAATTGTTATCTTCCTGTGACATTTTCGGTGATTTCCTATTCTCTCTTTTCTATTATACAAAGTACAATTATAGTTTTTTAATCTAAAACAAGTTCATTGAAAATAGTTTTAAATGGCTCTTCCTTGATATAATTATAGGATGCGGCAGTCAAAGGCAAGGTAGGTCACTTCTTGAACTTTGTCCATGGCCAAAAAATGAAAGAAAATTATATGTTTAACCTGGAATCTTGTGAGAAGGTATGCCTTTTCAACTCTTTATAGAAAATTTTATTTATCAACATGATTATCTTTTTAACTTATTAATCTGATTTGTGTTATGACAAATACTAGATTTTTATTCCTGTTCACGTTGGAGCAAGGCCAAATGGTGGGCACTTTTATTTATACATTATCCATTTGAAGAATAAAGAGATTGAAATATGGGATTCTCTACCCAATACAACTGAGGCTGAAATAGAAGAGACAACAAAAAAATTGGTGGGTGCTAGATAATTGCAATATTGATTATATATATATATATATATATATATATAATAGTTTTCTCCATATGTCTAGTTGCTTGCCATGGAAAACCTCTTCGAGAAAGTAACATTTACCGAATTTCATTCCAAGATGGCAGACAATATTCTCTTACACCATAACGGGTGAGTGGACGATTATTATGTAAAATTATAAGCTTTACTAGAAAAAGTTTTTAACATGCACAACCTTATCCTATTTTGTTCAATTTGTAGATTTGATTCTGGTATCTTTGTTATTAACTGCATGCGAGAATCAGATGATTATGTGAAGAGAAATCCTTTATTTCAGGTATGACCTTTTGCAAACATATATAGTCATAGACTCATGAGTAAGTATTCGCAGGCCTAGACAGTCCTACACAAGCACGCGGGCACTTTAATTCTTTCAGTAATGTAAATGATATGGACAACAATATTGTAATGGGCACTTTCTTACCGATCTAATATTAGGTTAATTCTGATTTGACTTCGATCTAATCTACTACTTAAATCAGTTTAGTGACCGTTCCGAGTTTAATATTCTTTCTTGCCATTCAACTCAGCTTGTTGTGCCTTCTTGGGAGGGTTTCGGAAAATATCAAAATGAAGGGGGCAAATGAGTAATAGGGCGTAATGGGGAGTTTGAAATTTGAAAGATCAAAGAAGGAAAAGTAAAAAAAGACGGTTGGGTCTGACAAAACATGTTAAAGAAGACTTGTGACTTGAATTTTTTATTTTTCTTAAACTATATTTATTTTTTAATTATGACTAGTTTCACTTCGATATGATTTTTAATGCTTTGAAATTTATCATACCGGGATAGATGTTTGGAAGACACAAAAATCAATTTACTTTCTGTATTGAATAGTTGAATACGGTAACTGTAGGGCTGTTCTTGCTGGACGCGTTTTCTTCTGTTTCTCGCCTGAGAGGGAGTCGTCCGCAATGCTTCAGTTGGGATATCATTCAGTAATCATTCTCTCTTTGATTTCTTCTTTTCAATTTCATTTTCTTCCTTTCTTACTTCTGTTTCTGCCTTTGCACTATTAAACTTCATGCATCCTCTACTTTCACGTTAGACTGACTCAAGATTCATTCAAGTTAGATGATTTTACTGTTACATAAGGTTCCCAAGGCAACCAATTAATTTCAATTTTGGTTCTGATAATAAAGGAAACTCCAATCATCTCAAAGACAACTTCCTACAACAGGCTCAATCTAGCCTGCACCCTAGTTAATCCACTAGTTATTATAATATTATATTGCTCGAAAATCAGGAAAAACTTGAATTATGTAAACATTTTATAAGTCCAAGAACAACCCAACAAAACAAAGAGGCCGCAATGGGATCGCACAGTAAAAAATTAATTGATTTCCCATGTTACTGTTGATGGGTAATTAAGTAATGTACTAATTGTGCTGTGGAGAGGAAAAAAATACAGGTTTCTCATTGGACGGTCTAATAGATCATAGAAAGTCCAATGAAGCAGGACAAATCCGCTTTCTTAAATTATGTAATTCAGTTATTAGGCTCTTATAAATAAGACTAGAGGGAGTATTACTATATCACTGGATTAATTATGATCTCTTGCGTGCTTCATATGGCATGCAGGAAAGTTAATAATGGGAAGGCCAAGGGATAAAGCGTGGGAACGAGTTACGCAATTGAAGGGAGGACGATGGAAGTGTAATGA
The DNA here is from genome assembly GCA_963855925.1 of Inga laurina. Lineage (NCBI taxonomy): Eukaryota > Viridiplantae > Streptophyta > Magnoliopsida > Fabales > Fabaceae > Inga > Inga laurina. The sequence goes on from OY979707.1 coordinate 7,128,856, forward strand.
TTGTGGAGGCGAATTTGCAGGAGGTGCTAGCAGAATCAAAGTTCATCTGAACATAACCTCCGATAAAGTCATCAAAGACCAAGGCATTGGTCTATGTACTGGCAAAGCAAACTCCAATAATGATACTGAACACAACCTCCTGCATTCTCAAGGTACGTATGATTATATACCCCTCTCGATTCAACATACACATGTCATTTTTAGAAAGAATTTTATTGGTCCATAATATAAGTTTTTACAGTAATTAATATTTTTGTAATAGTTTTATTCATGTAATTAATGTTTACATATGTCTATTCGCATTTTTGTCTTTATTTGAAAATTTTTAATGTAGACCATATTTGATAAGGTGACTATTCTTTTTTGGTAAAGGCATTCGTGTATGTACTAATTTTCCCCAATCTAACAATTTTAGTTCTGACAAAGGAAACTCCATTGACCTCTCAAAGTTAATTAGATTTTAAAATAAAGTTAATTAGATTTAGGATTTTTCTTGATTCTAATAACACATGTCGTGACTTATAAATGGGATAAATATTATTATACTCTTTCTCGGAAGTGACTTATAAATGGCAACAATATTATTATACTCTTTCCTATCATTGTCATTTGTCATATAGAAGCAGGACAAATCCAAGGTGATGATGCCAAGTGGGAAGAAAGGATTCAAGTTGGGTCATCTTTTGTTTCCAATGGGGAGAATGAAGACTTGCAGATGATGAAACAATATGTGTTTGAATGTTTACGGTTAGATTCATACTTCCAATTATATATATGCTTCTGACAAGTGTGTGTGTTTTTGAGGATTTGCATGTATTTTTATTTAAGTTTTGTTTTTTAAATCTCTCTAATTCTTTTGTTTTTATATAAGTAAATCTCTCTGATTCTTCAGACCTGAAGATAAGGTTTTTATTTCCCCACTTTCATATTTGACTCAAGAAGGATTTAGCACATTTAAACCAGAGGCTCATTTAGATTCACTGGTGAGTATTTATTTACTCCATTCCTATAATGTATTTTAATATTAATGACCAAGGTTTTAGTTATAACAATACGTAATTTCATGCATTCTTAGGTAGTAGATATTTTTATAGAGATACTAACTGATATTGAACGAAAGAAGAAAACGGTGCCTTCGAATTGGTATCTTCCTGTGACATTTTCGGTGATTTCCTATTCTCTCTTTTCTATTATACGAAGTACAATTATAGTTTTTTAATCTAAAACAAGTTCATTGAAAATAGTTTTAAATGGCTCTTCCTTGATATAATTATAGGATGCGGCAGTCAAAGGCAAGGTAGGTCACTTCTTGAACTTTGTCCATGGCCAAAAAATGAAAGAAAATTATATGTTTGACCTGGAATCCTGTGAGAAGGTATGCCTTTTCAACTCTTTATAGAAAAGTTTATTTATCAACATGATTATCTTTTTAACACTATATATCAATTTGATTTGTGTTATAACAAATGCTAGATTTTTATTCCTATTCACTTTGGAGCAAGGCCAAATGGTGGGAACTTTTATTTATACATTATCCATTTAAAGAATAAAGAGACTGAAATATGGGACTCCCTACGCAATACACCTAAGGCTGAAATAGAAGAGACAGCGAAAAAATTGGTGGGTGTTAGATGATTGCAATATTGATAACATTAATTGATTAATCATATATATATATAATAATTTTCTCTATATGTCTAGTTGCTTGCCATGGAAAAACTCTTTGAGGAAGTACCATTTCCAGAATTTCATTTGAAGATGGCAGACGATATCCTCTTACAACCACCTAATAATGGGTGAGTGGACAATTATTATGTAATATTATATAAGCTTTAATAGAAAAAGTTTTTATCATGCATGACCTTTTCCTATTTTCTTCCATTTGTAGATTTGATTGTGGCGTCTTTGTTATTAACTACATGCAACAATCTGATAATTATGTGAAGAGAGATAGTTCATTTCAGGTATGACCTCTTGCAAACATATATAGTCATATATAGAGTCATGTGTAAGCACTCACACATCCTACACGACCAAACTGGCACTTTAATTCTTTCAGTCATATAAATGATATGGACAACAATATAATGTAGTTTGACAGTCAAAAAGAAAGGGAGGATTTGGCTTTGAAGTTGCTCAACAATGACCTGAACCGAGAAAAGCAAAATTTATATGACAAAGCAAGACGGCACTATGCACAAGTTGAAAAGCAAGATGGCAATAAAAGATTACGAGTTGATACTTCAACACAGTACTTTGAAAAAGGTATGAGCATTAACATAAACTACATATCTTACACATTTTAAATGCCTTTAATTTATGAAAGTTATTAAAGTTCTTGAACTAGCAAAAATTGTCTTGACCTTCAGAAATTACTCTTGTTAAATTGTAACCCCATCTTAGTTGAATTTTCTTTCAGCCGCTCTCTTCTCAATAACTTTTTTGACTATTTAATGGGGGACAAATGCAGGAAGGATATTTCTCTCTTTTATTTCTTCAATTTCATTATGTGACTGATTTTCATCTTCCTTTGTTACTTCTGCTTCCGCCTTTGCACAATTAATATTCATTCTCTACTTTGGAGTTAGACCGACTCAAGATTCATCCTCTGAATAATCTTCATTCCTTTATTACTTTGTTCTCTCGAATTGCAATCATACTGAGGAAAGGTAGATGATTTTGTATATGTGCAGCAAAAAGTATATACTTTTTTGTGTGACAAAAGTAGCTACTTGCATATGAGAAAATTGTGTCATATTTATCAAACTATATTTTTTGTACTCTTTTGCAAGTTTATATTGCCAGAAAATCGATCAGGAAAACCGAATAATGTAAAAAAATTTATCAGCCCAAAAGAAACCCAATAAAAGGCGTATCTTTTGTTTCCAATAGTTTATATAGCATGTCCAAAATGAAGCAGGACAAATCCAAGGTGATGCTAAGTATCAGGAAAGGATTCAAGTTGGGTCATCGTCTTTTGTTTCCAATTGGGAGAATGAAGAACTGCGGATGATTGACTGCCTACGGTTAGATTCTCAGCTCTATATATATGTGTGTGCGCCCGTGCTTCTAATATGGGTACATATGCATGAATATATGTATAAATGCATGTATTTTAATTCAAGTTGTGTTTTTTTTTTTTTTTAAATCACTCTAATTCTTCAGTCCCGAAGAGTATGTCTTTCAATCGCCACGTTTACATTTGACTAAAAGCCAATTCATCACACTGCAACCAGAGACTTGGTTGGATTCAGGGGTGAGTATTTATTTATTATATTCTTATATTCTCTTTTTATATTAATGGACCAAGGTTTTAGTTATGTTAATATTTAATTTCATGCGTTCTTAGGTAATTGATATGTTTGTTGAGATATTAACCGAGAGTGAGAAAAAGAAAGCTACACCTTCAAATTGTTATCTTACTGTGATGTTCTCGGTGATTTCCTATTCCCTTCTTTTTTGTTCTATGATTTAGTTTTTTAAATATAAAACTAGTTCATTAACAATAACTTTTCATGGTTCATCGATGATGTAATTACAGAAGGAAGCAGTCAACTCTGTTGAACATAATTTCAAGGACTTTGTCCAGAGGCAAAAAATCAGAGAAAATTATCTATTTCACATAAAATCGCCTGAGAAGGTGTTTCTTTTCAACTCTTTATTGAAAATTTTCTTTATCAGCATGATTACTTTTTTTTTCTTTTGTCATATATATCAATTTGATTTCTGTTGTCACAAATAACAGGTGTTTATTCCTGTTCACATTGAACAAGAGAAACAGGGACATTTTTATTTATACATTTTCCATTTAAACAAAAAAGTGGTTGAAATATGGGATTCTTATGCCACATTTGTGGCTGAAACAGACCGTGATGAGACAACAAAAAAATTGGTGAGTGTTAGATAATTGTAATATATTCATAACATTAAAAATTATTCTTTTGATTATATCGAATTTTTGTTTCGATGTCTAGTTTTTTGCCATGGAAATACTCTTCAACCTGAAAAAGGGAGCATTTTCAGACTATCAAAAGAAAATGGCAAACGACATCCTCCCCCAAGGCAACGGGTAAGAAGACAATTATTATGTAAAATTATAAACTTTATTAGAAAAAGCTTTTATCACGTATGACCTTATCCTATTTTCTTCTATTTGTAGAGTTGATTGTGGTGTCTTTGTTATTAACTACATGCAACAATCAGATAATTATGTGAAGATAAATCCGTTATTTCAGGTATGACCTTTTGCAAGCATATATAGTCACATATACAGTCATAGGTAGCACTCACACATGCCCACACATAGTCCTACACGAGACATGGGCACTTTAATTCTTTCATTCATATAAATGATATGGACAACAATATTATAATGTAGTTTGACAGTCAACAAGAAAGGGAGGATTTGGCTTTGATGTTGCTCAAAAACGACCTTAACCAAGAAAAACAAAATTTATATGACAAATTAAGATGGCACTATGCACAAGCTGAAAAGAAAGATGGCAATGATCCTTCAAAAGTGCCCTGTGAAGATGATGGAAAAGAGCCAAAAGGTATGAGCTAGCATTAGCATAAACTACATGTCCTACTTATTTTAAATGCCTTTAATTTATGTGAATTTATTGAAGTTCTTGAACTTGTAAAAATTGTCATAAATTTCAAAAATTACTCTTGATAAATTGTAACCTCATCTTAGTTAAATTTCCATTACCCACTCTCTTCTCGATAACTTTTTGATTATTTAATGAGGGGCAAATGCAGAAAAACATTTCCCTCTTTCATTTCTTCAATTTCATTATGTGACTAATTTCCATCTTCTTTTGCTGCTTCTGCTTCCGCCTTTGCACAACTTTTATTCATTCTCTACTCTTGAGTTTGACAGACTCAATATTCATCCTCTGAGTAATCTTCATTCCTTAATTACTTTGTTCGTTCAAATTGCAATCATATTGAGGAAAGGTAGATAATTTCGTGTATGTGCATCAAAAGTAGATACTTTTTCTGGGGGTATTGATCTTAATTATTGCCTAGGTTTCCCAAGGTAACCAAATTGTGGAATTCTCTTTAATTTTAATGACTCCCTCCGATCTAATATGCTCTACTTCCTATAGTCCACTACAGGACGTCTTCTGAAAGGAATATTGTTTGTTTAAAAGGCATTTGCTAATTTCGTATTAAATATTTTTTTATATATTCCCATATTTAATAAGAGAAGTGATGAGGAGTAGAAATTAATATGAATTTGGAGTTTAGCGTAGTTAATAAGGATAATAATGAACATTACTTAAATTTTATGACAAATTTAATACTTTTTACTGTTTTTTTATTGGTAAAGGGTTTTAAATATATTGCGTTAGTTCTCTTGATGGTGTTGGGACTGCCTTTTCTTATTGGAATATATTACTATTAGTTTAAATATCGAATAATCAAATATATTTTGTTAATCCTTTTGTACTCTTTTACAAGTTTGTTCGGCTGAAAATCATATCCAGTTCTTTCATATCCTTTAAAGTGCTAACAGAAATCTCATATTCATTGACTCAAAGGCCCTCCTCAATCTACCAGTCTTAGTTCCAGGCAAAGAATCATCAACGATCTCAAGGAGCAACCCATATATTCTGATCGAGGTATGACTTGATTCATTATTAGTTTAATATTGATGAACATAAATGCAGATTTTGTTATTCTTTGTGCTTTTTTGAGCTATTTAGTTGGAAGTCATATACCCAAATCTAACATTTCCTCACTAATCAACTCAAATTTAATTTAAATTGTCACTTAAAGACAATCTTAGATTATTAATAATCAATTTTTTACTAATATAAGTGGACAGTTTTTTACATATTTTGGAGTGAGAAAAAGGGAACCAATTAAGTGAGAGATAATTTAGTGACAAACATTTGGGAGATAGATGGGTGTACGTAATTAAGTAGTTTACATTGCAAGTGATTTTCGCAATCAACGTACTGATTGTGTTGTTAAAAAAACAACAGGTATGTCAATGATGAACGGTCTAATACAATATTATGGCATGAACAACGAAGCAGGAGAAATTCAAGCCGATGCCAAGTATGAGGAAAGAAATCAAGCTAGGTCATGTTCTGTTTCCAATAGGAAGAACATTGACGACTTGCAGGTGATACCGTACATGTTTGAACATTTAAGGTTAGATTAATACTTCCAACTATACATATGCTTCTGACAATTAATGAATGTGTATATATGCATGTATTCTCTTATAAGTTTTATTTTTTATTTGCTCTAATTATTTTTTTAATAACTGAATCACTCTAATTCTTCAGACCTGAATACAAAGTTTTTACTTCTACACGTTCATTTTTGACTCAAGAAGAATTTATCACATTTAAACCAGAGACTTATTTGGATTCATTGGTGAGTATTTATATATTCTAATTTTACTATTAATTGTCAAGTCTTTAATTATGTTAATATTTAATTTTTATGCATCCTTAGGTAATAGATATTTTTGCTGAGTTATTAACCGATATTGAGCGAGAGAAACCTCCGCCTTTGAATTGGTATCTTCCCGTGACGTTTTCGGTAATTTCCTCTTCCCTTTTCTGATTATGGTGTCTGTTAATTTTTTTTTTCATCTCAAATTAGTTCATTACAATATTTTTTATTGTTCATCCATGATGTACTTGTAGGAAGCAGCACTCAAACGTGACGTAGGTAAATTCTTGGAATTTGTCCATAGAAACATAACAAAACATTATATGTCTGATGACTTGGAATCCTGCCAAAAGGTATTCCTTTTCAACTCCATAAAAAAGTTTTTTTTAGTCAACTTGATTACTCTTTTTTCTCTGTTTATCATTTTGATTTGTGTTTTAACGGATAATAGATATTTATTCCTGTTCACATTGGAGAAAATCTTGGTGGGTATTTTTATTTATATATTATCCATTTGAAGAATAAAGAGATTGAAATATGGGATTCTCTATCCAATACAACTGTGGAAGAACGTGATGAGACAACCAAAAAGTTGGTGAGTGTTAGATAATATTGTAAAATATTATACATAACATTAACTGATTAATTATATTGAATATAATTTTTGCGTTATGTCTAGTTGTTTGCCATGGAAAAACTCTTCGAGAAAGAAAAATTTAAAGAATTTCATGTGAAGATGGCAGATGGCATACTCACACAACCAAATGGGTGAGTGGACCATACTATTATGTTAAATTATAAGATTTACTAGAAAAAGTTTATATCATACATGAGCTGATCATATTTTCTTGAATTTGTAGATTTGATTGTGGTATCTTTGTTATTAACTACATGGAGCAATCAGATAGTTATGTGAAGATAAATCCTTCATTTCAGGTATGGCCCCTTGCAAACACATAAATATAGTCATATACTCATACGCACTTGTGCACATAGTCCTACACGAGCATCCGGGCATTCTCTTTTAGTCATATAAATGATATGAACAATAATGTAGTTTGACAGTATTCAAGAAAGGACGCATTTAGCTTTGAAGTTGATTAACAGTCGCCTGAACAAAAACAAAGACAATCTATATGACGAAGCAAGACGGCACCTGAACGAAAAAAAAGACAATCAATATGACGAAGCAACACGACACTATCACCGAAAAAGAAAAAGGCGCAAGACGCACTCTGAAAGATTCCAAGCTAATGCTTCAAAAGAGCATCCTGAAGAAGTTGAAAGAGCGCAAGAATCAGAATGTGGTGATTTTGATGGGAGAGTGAGCAGGCATGAAGGTATGAGCATCAACATAAACTATATATTATCCAACTCATTTTAAATGTCTTTTATGAAAATGGATTACAATTAGTTGAGGTTTTTGAACATTAAAAAATTTTCATAATTAACTTTCAAAAATTACTCTCATCAAAATTGTAACCTCATCTTAATTATATTTTCTTAGCCACACTCTTCACTATAACTTTTTGATTATTAATGAGGGGCAAGTGCAGAAAAAATATTTAAAGCTGCCTAAATTTTGTGGTGACTTACATCTTGAATTCTTAAAATCTTCCCAAAATGCGATTTACGTATAGGCTCAGGAAAAACAGCTTTAGCAACCCATATATATGAAAAGCTTTTAGAAGAAGGTGACACTAAAGTTATCTGGGTAACTGTATCACAAAAGTGTCGCATCTCCCACTTGCAAAAAGTCATAGCTAGATCAATTGAGTTGAATATATCTGACGAGTTTGAGGTTAAAATAATTGCTGAAAATTTGTTTCAAGCATTCAAAGATATGCAGAAGTGTGTTATTATTTTAGATGATGTTTGGGATCAATTCTCCCTAAAGGAAGTTGGAGTTCCTGTGCAAGATAATCAAATTACATTGATCTTGACAACCCGTATATGGGAAGTGTGCCAAGGTATGGATTGTGAGAATAATGCAATAATAGTGGAATCTCTACATGTAGAAGATGGATGGGCTTTGTTTAAAAAGATTATAGGATTCCATGATGATCTTTCTTTGGAAGTGCAGGAAATTGCAAAGAATATCGCATATGGATGTGAGGGTTTGCCCCTTGCTATTGTTGAAATTGCGGAAAGCATGAAGGGGGAAAAACATGTTAGAGAATGGAGACATATGTTGGAATGTCTTATAAACTTGGGCAATGGGCAATTTGAAATCGAAAAACGGGTACTTCCTATTTTGAGATCTAGCTATGATTTCTTAAGTAAGAAGTTGCAAAGATTCTTCTTGTATTGTGCCTTAAGTCCTGACGGATATTTTGATATTTTCGATGATGGTTATTTGATTAGCAGATTTGTTTATGAAAACATAGATGCAACAAAGAAGTTGCGGGTGCAGTATGATAAAGGTTACATTATGCTGGATAGATTAAAGAATCATACAATGTTGGATCGATTCCTTGGGAGATGGAGGGTGAACAAATTTCTTAGAGCCCTGGCTATTGGCATTGCTGAAGATACTAGCAGAATTATGGAAAATGCTTTTAAGAATTTGATAGAAATACCAAGTGATGACCAATGGGGAGTAGATCTACGAAGAGTTATTTTAACGGGAAACAAGATACAAACAATTCCAGATGGCACATGTCTTCGGTGTTCTCAACTGTCCACATTGGTTTTAGATGGGAATACAAGTCTCAAATACATCTCAGATGATTTTTTTAACAACATGCCTGCTCTTAAAGTACTTGATTTGTCTGGGACTAGTATCAATCGTTTGCCCGAATCCATATCCAGCTTGAAATGTCTCAGTGCATTACTCCTTTCAAGGTATGAGGCATTGAGTTACATTCCTTCATTAAGTAAATTGAAATGGCTAATATCATTGGATCTATCGGGAACTGCCATCACTAGAACACTTACGGGCTTGGAATCATTGGTCAATCTCAAACACCTGAATATACTCTATACATACATGTTAATGTCATCATCGATCATATCCAAATTGATCAATTTAGAGCATCTACTTGGGCCGGAAGTGACAGAAATAGATATACAAGGCTTAGATAATTTGGAAGTTATAGTGGCGTTGTTCCAGGCCATTAGCGTCTTCAATACATATGTGAGCTTCCTCGACAAAAACTGTGACCTTAGGAGCTTTCATTTATATTTAGAAGAAAGTGGGATATATGATGATGATGGTGAAGAATTAGAAGCATACGAAGAATATTATTCCAATTCCTTTAAAAGGAAAACTTTTCGGGGTATGGATTTGGGAAATAGAAAAGCAGTCCTCCCAGGAGACATCAAGGAGTTGTTTATATATAATTGCCAGTTAGTGGGGACAGTTTGTGGTTTCCTATGCAATGTAGATGATTGCCACAACATTACTCCACGCCAAATTGAACTGTTGCATATAAGCTGGTGTAAAGGTGTGGAGTACTTGTGTTGCTTCTCTGGCAGTTGCCCCTTTTGCTCCTCTTCCCAACTTGTTGGACGTCTATCCCTCTCTCATTTGGACGACTTGAAAGATATTTTGTCACCATCTGCTCTTCTATTATCGCATCAACCTGACCTATTTTCTCATCTCACTGAACTCAAGATTTGGCGTTGCTAAAGCATGGAGACCCTGATAACGCCAAAGTTATTAGCAGTCCTCCAAAACCTACGCGCCATTGACGTTTTTAGTTGTAAGATGATGAAAGAAATAGTTGAAGAGGATCAATCTCAAACTGCTAATGGCGACCTGATGGCCCTTGTGCATAACCCCCTTTCTGACCCTACTCCTGTCACTCTTCCCAAGTTGACATCTCTGAAATTACATTACATGCCAGAATTAAATTTCATATACAGAGGCATCATGCTCTGCCCTTCTCTCCAAACATTCTCTGTTGCAAGGTGCGAGAAACTAAATCTCCCTCGGATAGAGATCTCAAATGATGGATGTCAGATTCCGATGAAGAAGACCTCATTCGGATACAGTTGGGAAATTTCATCAGGAATATATATAGACTTTGAAGATATATGATGCTGATTGAATTTCAACAATTTATGAATATTGTTTCTGTTTGTGTTCGTTTCTCCTCATGCTTCTCTCATGAGTTTCTCTTTAATCACAGGAGATAGTTCACAGATGTATTTATCATCTCTCGGAGGGAGTAGAGAACGGCAGATTTCGGCATCAGATATTTCAAGTCCCAGATCGAGGTGTTCTTCAGTGGCAACCTCCTCCTCCGGGATTTCATCGTCTAGATGTTGATGGTTCAGTTGTTAGAGATGGTCAGGCTGCTTGTGGAGGGGTTATCCGGGATCATCAGGGCAACTGGATACGCGGATTTCAGCATAAGTTAGGACATTCTTTCCCAACTGCTGCTGAAATCTATGCAATCCGATGCGGCCTTCTATTATGTAAACGGATGGGGCTTAAGAAAATCAAGTTGTTCACTGACTCACTACAGGCAGTCCGTCTATTATCTACTCGTTGTGATGCTGATCATCCTCTGTATGACGTTATCTTGGAAACCAGATCTCTTGTGTATAGCGACTAGGAGGTAGAAATTTCCCATACTCATAGGGAAAATATTCGTTGTGCGGACTATCTTGCAGGAATGGCACACAGGATCCAGCAGGAGTACGAGGACGTTGGGATTTCCCCAATTGAATGTACTCATCTTTTTGCTTTAGATTGTGGTTTGTTATCACAGGAACACACTATAGGACCTTGCCTATAGATTCTGTTATCTACAAGCTCTGCTTGCCTTTGTAACTAAAAAGAAAAAAGAAATCGACGCACTTAGAAAAATATATCAATTTATTAGAGCCAAATGATCATATGTTACTTATGTCTTATTTATCTCTCCATTTGCCTGTGTTGCACTTAATTTTTGTGATCATGCTCATCAGTTTCTGAATTCCTGCCAATAAATGTTCCGATAATTGAAATTTTATTTGCTAAACATTGTATCAAATAACATCAAAGATAAATCTCAATAAAGTATAGTTGCAAAGTTGTGAATATATCTCATCTCCTATATAAATTCCTAACGTTCTTGTTAATTATTCAGTCAGTTGCAAAAGTCGTTTGAGGCATGCGTCTCAATTAAATTAAAGGTGCATTTTCTTAATTCCATTTGGTAATATAATACGCTGGACATGGCTCTACTGTGTGTGACACTGAAGTTGACCAATCATCTTTTAACTCATCAATTTAGAACTGTGATTTTAATTGATTCCCTATTCATGTTGTGTACTTTTGTATTGTATTTCTCCAATTAAGCTTTTTTCATCGGCACATTTACAATGAAGCCTGGTTTGTGACATTTTGAAACCTTTAGCCAATAAGTTGTTCAACACTATATTTTATTGAAAGAATAACACGTGTCCCTCTCAAGGACTTATTCAAGGGACACATTTACATTTGACTCACCCGAAATTTATAGTAAAAAATGCATATATACCTTAAGTAATGAATTTATTTATTCCCACTTGTTAAAAAAAAAAATCCCTACAATAATTTTTTTTTAGCTTCATTTAGTTTATTCCTCTGACTTAGTAAACATCATCTAATTGATGCCCGCAAATTTTCAATTCATTTTTTAATTGTTGATAGGTAGAGGGTTTATAAAACGGAGGACATTATTGACTTACCAACCATTGAAGGAGAGCCTAATTCTTCAATGAAAAACAGATTTCAATTACACCTACTGTCTTGTGTCCTAAAAACAGAGTTGAACATAGCGTCACTTTATTTTGCCTTGTGACAAGGAGGCTTGACACAGTATTTGATGTCTTGATGAAATTTAAGTTGCAAATGCAATGCAGAAGTTGCTGAAATTATTCCACCAAAAACAGAATTTAGCAGAATACACCATATGCTCGAATGTGGAGCAACGAATTAAACCAGATGCAAGATTATGTCATACAGCCTTACACATGCCTTATATTTAAGTTTATGTTTTTAAAAATTAACTTTACAGAAATTGTGTACTCAGGAGCTTTGATTTAACTTTACGGGATGCAAGTTATCGTTCTTATGGTAAGGAAATAGATAGAGAACATTCCATTATCAAGGGTGGGCTTGTCTGGTTTTGTGGCCTGCTGCTTTATAACCATCAAGAGAGTTTGGTTGCCAAACATTGGCCGAGCTATTTTGATCGATTTGGAGGGAATTTGGTGATGCATATTAGAGTGTAGTCAAGTGGTTCCATTAGAGTTATCTTCAACCACAAGTACCCATCCAAAAAAAGACTTCTTGTTAGGTTTTCTATAACAACCCAACATAGAGAATCCTTCTAGTAGTCCCGTTGGTTCAAAGATTGTAGCCCCAAGATTGTCATAGGATGCCCACACTTTATTCAATGTTGAGATCTGGGCCACTTGCAGCTCTCCCTGATCGATTATCAAAATGAATATTGAATCTAAAGTAACGGTGAGGTGAGCTAGTAATGGTAATGGTGTTATCTGGATTTTGCAAGGAGCATATTCATTTGACTCAACAAAAAAAGGAACGGCCCAATCATGATGTGTCGTGCAACTATTTCTTGCCGTTCTTGTACGGTAATACTACCCTGTTAATAACCTTAAATACTCCTTCAAGATGCATGATTTTTACTTCGAATGCATGACTTTGATTTAGGACAAGTGTCAATGGGGTCATATTATAAATAAAGATATGCGTGATTTTTAATTTGGGGACATGTCTTATTTGGGTTTGTTAATGAGGATATCTGACTACGTAAGAAAAGACATACACATGAGCAATTGCTTTGCTTGCCAGGCCAATAAACTTGTATTTTGAAAGTTGCCATTCATAATGAACTAGTACTCTATGCCTCACTTTCTTTCTTTTTATTCTTGAAAAACTCAAACATCTCATGTTAAGGCAACATCCTTATACAACACTCAAGGAATATTTCTTTTTTGTTTAATTCCATGTTTGGATAAACAGCAAAGCAAATACGCTTTTGGCCTTAAAAAGTTACAGAAAGTCACAAGTCCTAATTTAAAACTTCTACAATTGCATTTGCATTCACCACGGAGAGAAGAAACAAGCTGCTTAGAAAGAAGAAAATGGGTCTTAAAAACTGGGTACCACCTTACTTTATTTCTTGCCATTTAACTAAAATTGTAATTTAGCAAAATATAAAAAAATTATATATATTTGGTTGATTATACAAATTTTGGAATAATCAATAGGCATCAGATCAATGGAATCCCAAGTTTCCGAGTTTTTTATTTTTAAAAAACCTGAATGGATGCCTCATGGTTAATGAAAAGCGTTTTCAAACTCCAAAGCGTAGAGAATTGACAAACGGGTGTTTCCAGGACTATTAGACAAAGTTATTAAATAATAATCTTTTTTTTTTTTTGCCAAACTATTAAAGAATTGTCAAACTTTAATATATTTAATTAGAGGCTATTTAGTATTACTGTTTTTTTTTTGTCAACGACTGTTAAGATATTATTAAAGCATAAGCAAAATGAAAACTATCCATATTAATTAATGTTCTTGTTATTTTCTCTCACACGATATTTCTTTTCTTTTTCTAGGAAAAGGCTCACACACCTATTATCCTGACAGAGGTTTGAAATCACAGCCTCTAATGGCAAAAAATTATATATGAGGGTGTTTGGTATCAGTTGAGCCATAAGACCATTAATTAAGCTATGCGTATGTTACATTCGTTATGAGATAAAGAATCTGTTAATTCACTTTTTTTTTTTAATGTTTAAAACTTTAAAAAGGATATTATGTTTCTGTCGAGACCTTATAGCCTATTGAATAATAACACAAAACTCTTTTTAAATTTTTTTTTTGTATGAGATTGTGAACTCAAACTTTTTAGGAATACATGAACAATAATAAGGAAAAATCACTTTTAATTACATTAATTTAAGGTTATTTTGGAGGAAATTTTTTAGAAAATTAAAATCTTTAAAAAAAGTTGTTCCCATATTATTCTTTTAGGTTACATTAATCAGTTTCTTGTTCCCCAAATAATTTCTTCGGTAGGCTGGGGGTGGATGATGAAAGAGAAAATTGGGTTTTTCACTTTTTTTCTTAAAAAGGGATGGGAAACGGTGAAGATAAGCGGCGCAACCACGTTATGCACATGGGATTTGTGGCCACCATGTCCCACTTATTTTACAAAGAGAGCCGCGCGGCCGAGGTGTGGGGATTTCAGTTAGCCCTTAGTAGTTAATTAATTTCAATCAACTCTTAAAATTTTTTGAAACTTTATTGTACCCCATGGTCAAAATGAAATTAATTTTTGTGGGTAAACAAATAATGATACCCTTCTTTTATTTTTGGCTAAAGTATACTTTTGGTCCTTTAAGTTTGCATGAGGGTTCATTTTAGTCTTTTAAGTTTATAAAGTGCATTTTTAATCCTAAAAACCAAGGTATTAAAACCCGGACCGGGTATTGAACCGATCAGGGTATTGGGTTAAGGGTCAGTGGGTCAAACTGGGGCCAAACCGGAGCTAAACCGCTGAGCAATTGAAGATTTTAGGCTTATAGTATGAAATTCTAAAGGAAAAAGTTAATTTTTTTTTTGAAAATTGGGACCTGGACTGAACCGGTCTACTGACCGGTTCGGCAGGTTCCGGGCCGGATCAGCCGGTTCGGTCCGGGTCTAAGAACCCTGCTAAAAACTTAATACCATTAATATTACTAACGGAAAAGGCTAACAAAGTGAAGTTAAGCGACTGCGCAATGCTGACTAAAAAGACTTAAAATTTTAAAATGAGAAATACTTGTAGACCAATCAAAAAATAGCATCAACTGTGACCCTAAATTTTTGTTGAAAACCAGAAAAAAAATCCCTCCCCCAACCCAAGAGGTCGAACGCAATTATCCTACAGAAGAGCTATGTCGCTCATGCTCTCATGGCCAAGGCCATGGCCACATGATTATTGGTAAACCCATAAAGTTGCAACAAAAGCAAATGATAATTATTGGTTGACAAATCCCTATTTTTATTGTATATTTTTATATTTTAATTAGAGATTTTGCTATAATTATTGAATCTAAAATTCTTTTTTTGAGATAAATGGAAATTAAGAGCAAAAAGATTAAATTAGGACTAAAAAAGATAAAATTGGCAAAATAATCACAATTACTCTTAATTATTGATTCTTTGGAGGATTTGACATTGGTCTAATTGTTTTTAATTGAAAGTACTTGAAATTTTGGATTAAAATTTGAAATGACAGATTGAGCTTGGATTGCAGGAATGACATTTTGGTCAAACGCATTTGCAAAATACCAGTTTAGTCCACGCGTAAAAATGCTGCGTTTTATCCTCTGAAGTTAGTTAGGTCAGCTGAAAATAATTGCATAGCTTCATTGGACGAGACCAGAGACCAGAGACACAGCGCCGCGCAGAGGAATGGAGGGAGACCTTCCACATGTTCTCCTTCATCGGCTTCATCACTCAGTATTACCTTCCCCGTCGCCGGTGATTCTTGCTCTCATCACCATTGTCACCGGCGGCGGAGCTGATACTCTTCTGCGCAGTTGTGAACAGAGCCCATCGTTCAGGCGCCATGAGCAAATAGCTAGGAGGAGGAGGAGCTGAGAGACGCGGCTGAGAGTGAGAGTCAAGCCGAGGGGTGGATCTCTGAACTTCATCTTCATTGAATCCACCTAATCACTACACCACCGAGTCCCTTCACCGGTTCCACTCTGCCGGAATCGTCTTCCTCCTTCACCGTCGAACCACCACTGAACATCACCATCACTTGCGCCAGAAATATCTGTGTCCATTGTCGTTCTTTTCTCTTCATCTTATCATAACCACTTCAGGATACAAAGCTAATCGTGGCTCCCCTGTTCTGTTGTGGTTCCATTCCATCGTTAATCTTCATTTTGTTCTATCATAGATTTTGCTTTCTGGTGGTGTTTTCCATGGCTGGGCACTTAATTCAGATAGTGTTTGTGTTGGTTGGTGAAGCTGTGTTGATGGTTTTTAGCGGCTGAATTCTTGATCGCTTGTAGCAAAAGCCAATGGCAATGGCATGAACTTGGAGCTTTAAGAGGGGAGTTTTTTGCTCTTCTGATTCTCTAATTTTATATTGTAATTGTGATTCTTAGGTCTTAGGATGAATTTTTTAATGTTGAATTGATTTATGTTCATGTATGGTATAGAAACCAAACTCAAATGTGTTTATTCAAATTCTTGATGATTACAATGAAAATCTCACACCTATTTATACTAAAATCATAACCTTATAAATTCCTTAAAATAATGTAAAAGTCAGTTTTGGCAACCATTCACCAACCCCTCAACGTCAGTGCATACATCATGTGCAATGTCAACGTTGGCTGCTTGTTTACATTCTCTGTTCTGTTTCATCGTTCACACTCTCTGTTCTGTTTCATTCCCCCGGGGTTGGACAAGACTCGTCCTCGAGTCAGAATCAACATCATCAATATATGGAGATAGATCTGCAACGTTGAAAGTGGCGGAAACACCGTAAGCACCAGGCAATTCCACTTTGTAAGCATTATTATTAATTTTCTGTACGATCTTGAATGGTCCATCAGCTCGCGGAGATAACTTGGCGTTTGGTTGTTTAGGAAAACGTTCCTTCCTCAAATGTATCCAGACCAAATCCCCCACATTAAAGACTTGATGTTTCCGATGCTTGTCTCGTTGTGCCTTGAGTTTCAAATTTTGCTTCTGAATCTTATTACATACCTGCTCATGTAATTTCTTAATTTCCTTGGCCCGCTGGTCTGCATTGGCACTATATTGTTGCTTATCAGAAGATGGTGTCAAATCAAGTGGGCTGAGAGGACGGGTGCCATAAACAACTTCAAATGGACACTTTCCAATTATTTGATTGACTGAGTTGTTGTAAGTAAATTCAACTTGAGCAAGAATAAGATCCCACTACTTCAAGTTCGTTCCAACAAAACTTCGTAAAAGATTTCCAAGAATTCTGTTAACAGCTTCGGTTTGTCCATCAGTTTATGGATGGCTAGCACTGCTAAACTGAAGTTTTGTTCCCATCTTTTTCCATAAAGTCCTCCAGAAATGGCTTACGAACTTGATGTCTCTATCAGAGGTAACGGTTTTTGGAATTCCATGGAGACGAACAATCTCCTTGAAATACAAATCTGCAATTTAAACCGCATCATTAGTCTTCTGACAAGGAATGAAGTGAGCCATTTTTGTAAAATGGTCAACAACCACCATTATAGAGTCCTTTTGTCTCTGGGTCTGAGGTAACCCGAGGACAAAATCCATACTCACATCCTCCCAAGGTGCGTTGGGTACTGGCAATGGCATGTATAACCCAGTATTTTGGCTTTTGGATTTAGCCAGGTGGCATGTTCTGCATCTTTAGATATGCTTGTTGATATCCCTTTCAAGTCTTGGCCAATAGAAGTTCTCCTTTACTAAGGCTACAGTTTTATCTCTACCAAAATGACCAGCTAATCCTCTATTATGTGCTTCCCAAATTATAGCTTCTCAAAGTAAGCAACGAGGAATGCAAAGAGTTTTTCCTTTGAATAAAAATCCTCCTTCCCTGTAATACTGCTGAAATGGTTGAGATTCAGTAGCACTCCAGGCACCCTGGAAATCAGGATCATCTTGATACAACTCTTTTATAGTTTCAAAGCCCACTACTTTGGTTTGCATAGTCGTTATCAAAGCACGGCGATGACTAAGCGCATCAGCTACTGAATTTAGGATCCCAGCCTTATGTTTGAGTAAAAATGGATAGGTCTGCAACATTTCACTCCAAGCGGCATGCCTTCAATTGATCTTCTGTTGAGAATTCAAATGCTTGAGTGATTCGTGGTCAGAATAGAGAATAAACTTTTTATGCAACAGGTAGTGGCTCCAATGTTGCAAAGCTCGAACAACAGCATAGAACTCTTTATCATAGGTAGAGTATTTGAGCTTAGCATCATTAAGTTTCTCGCTGAAGAAAGCAATCGGGTGGCCTTCTTGACTCAAAACAGCACCAATCCCAGTGTTAGAGGCATCACAACTGACCTCAAACACTTGGTCAAAATTAGGAAGAGCTAGCACAGGAGTTTCTGTCAAGCGTTTCTTTAGTTCTTCAAAACTTATTTGAGCCTTTTCTGTCCATTGGAACTTGTCTCCCTTGATGCAATCTGTAAGGGGTGCAGCAACAGAACTAAAATTTCGAATGAACCTCCTATAGAAGGAAGCTAATCCATGGAAGCTCTGAACTTCTTGGATAGATTGCGGAGTTGGCCAGCTGTTAATGGCTTCAATTTTGCTTGAATCCACTCGTACACCTTCGGCAGTGATAATGTAACCCAGAAAAATGACTTCATTTGTCAAGAAGGTGCATTTCTTCAAGTTGGCATAAAGTTTTTGTTCACGAAGAGCTTGCAATACTTGACGTAGATGCTCGAAATGATCTGCTATGCTCTTGCTGTAGATAAGAATGTCATCGAAATAGACAACAACAAACTTGCTAATGAAAGGACGAAGGACTTGGTTCATCAGGCGCATAAAAGTGCTAGGAGCATTTGACAACCCAAATGGCATCACATTCTATTCGTACAACCCATCTCTGGTTTTGAAAGCGGTCTTCCATTCATCTCCGGGACGAATTCGGATTTGATGATATCCACTACGAAGGTCAATCTTAGAGAAGATGGTAGAGCCATATAACTGGTCGAGCATGTCATCAAGCCTGGGTATCGGAAACCGATACTTAATTGTGATCTTGTTGACTGCACGGCAATCTATGCACATTCTCCAGCTTCCATCCTTCTTGGGAATTAGGAGTACAGGTACGGCACAAGGGCTGACACTTTCACGGATTAATCCTTTTTTAAGCAATTCTTCAATTTGGCCTTGAACTTCAGCATGTTCTTGAGGACTCATTCTATAAGCTGGCCTGTTAGGAATTACTGCTCCTGGAATAAAATCCATAGCATGTTGAATGTCTCGCATGGGTGGTAATCCCGACGGAATTTCATCTGGAATTACATCAGGAAACTCCTCTAATAATGGCTGCACTTCAGGTGGAATGACAGTTCCGTTATTTGTCTCGAGTAATAGAAGAAAACCCATTATTTGGTTGTCTGTTTTGGTCACCTTCTCGACTAAAGACACTAATGGTTTGGATTCATTCTTGCCTTTATTGTGTTTATCAGGTGGCAAAGGAGCAAGTTGAATTTTCACGCCATCCTTCTGGAAGGAATACGTGTTTGCGTGACCGTCATACAGAACATGTCGATCATATTGCCAAGGTCTCCCCAAAAGAAGATGACAAGCGTCCATTGGAACAACATCACACCAAACTTCATCATGATACCTTTTACCGATAGAAAAAGTAATAAGGCATCGTTTCGAAACTTTTACCTCGCTGTCCTGGTTAAGCCATTGAAGCTTGTAAGGGCTCGGATGATTATGAGTTGGTAGGTGCAATTTTTCTACCATGTAGTTGGAGACTACATTTTCACAGCTCCCGTTGTCAATAATGGCGTCGCAGACTTTACCCTGAGTTGTGCAGCGGGTATGAAAAATGTTATGACGTAGCCAAGGTTCTTCTTTCACAGTGGCTGTATGCAGACTTCTCCTAATAACAAGTGATTCACCGTGATCTGCAGGAGTAATTTCATCATCAAATATTGACTCCTCATCAAATATTTGCTCCGTTTCAGGTATAGGCTCCCTTTCTTCGTCAAATACTGTAGAAGCTTCTCCTTCCATAATAGTGACAACTCTACGGTTAGGACAGTTAGAAGCGATGTGACCAAATCCTTGACATTTGAAGCACTTAGGTGCTTTGGAGTTGAATTCCCTAGTAGCCTTTGGTGGAGGCGCATTTGAAGAGCTAGGATGATGTATTTGTGACTTATTCCTATCAAAAGGAATTCTGGTTGAGGGAGACGGTTGGTATGGAGGCCTTTTGGGCATCTGCTTTTCAATGCGGATGGCTAAACGGATGACGTCATCCAGAGTCCAGTATTGCTGGAGTTGTACTGGATGGGCGATGTTTGTATTTAACCCTCCGAGATAACGAGCTATTGTTTGCTCCTCCCTTTCTTGTATATCACATTTCATCATAAGTTTCTCAAACTCCCTGGTATATTCCTCTACAGACATAGCCTTTTGGCAGAGATTATGTAACTGAAGGAAATTATCTTGATAATAATTTTCTGGAAGAAACTTACGTGAGAGCTCACGTCGCATCTTATCCCACATTCGTATCTTGCTCTTTCCCTCTCTTTCACGCTTTCTTTTGAGATTCTCCCACCATATGGAGGCATGTTTCTTCAATTTGATTGCAACAATTTTAACTTTCTGCTCATCTAGAATCTCTTTGTACTCAAAGACTCGTTCAACTGTTTGTAGCCAGTCAATGAATTCGTCCGGTTGGAGTCTTCCCTCGAATTCAGGAATATCTACCTTAATGTCATTAAGGCGGAATGATTGTTGTTGAGTACAGCGACGATAGTCAGTAGACGACGAACTATTATTATCTGAATCATCTGGATATTCACTGCGAGATTCTAGCATGGCTTGCTGCGTTTGTACAGTGTTTCCAGTTCCTGTATCTGGCGTCTCATCTCGTCCATCTCAATCTCGTGTGTGTTTCTGCGTCTTGGAGGCATTTTGCAGTTTGTCTCACAGGTTATGACTTGGAGTACGCAGTTTATTAGGTATAAGGTAGAAGAGTAGGGGAAGGATTTGTGTATATGGAAAAGTCAGGGGTAAAATAGGAAATTTGGGTAATTAGGGGCAACAATGTAATTTTGGGCAAAAATCTGGGGTCAAAATGCAATTTCAGAAAGTTTGGGGGGTCTGAAATGTAATTTTGACAGAATCTGGGGTCAAAATGTAATTTCAGAAAGTTATGGGGTCTGAAATGTAATTTTGGCAGAATCTGGGGATCAAAATGTAATTTCAGAAAGTTTGGGGGGGTCTGAAATGTAATTTTGGCAGAATCTGGGGGTCAAAATGCAATTTCAGAAAGTTCTGGGGTCTGAAATGTAATTTTGGCAAAATCTAGGGGTCAAAATGTAATTTTCTAAAGTTCAGGGACCTAAATGTAATTTTGGTAAAGTCTAGGGGTCAAAATGTAATTTCCTAAAGTTTAGGGACCTAAATGTAATTTTGGCAATATTCTAGGGGTCAAAATGTAAATATCGTAAAATTTAGGGCACAAAATGGTAATTTTAACAAAATTCGAGCTGACCGTATGCTGATGTGGCAATAGTGACACGTGGCAGTCCGTGATTGGTCCACGTTGCGTTGACCGATGACGTGGCTGCTGACTGGACTGGGTGACGTGGCAAGGATGACACGTGGCACAATCTGATTGGACAGAGCGGCAGTGACTGGTCAACTGTGCTGATGTGGCGGCTGACTGGTCGTCTTCAACCTCTGGGCGCGTGGCCGGCGCGTGAGCTCCGTTGACGGCGCGTGAGTCTCAGGTGGTGGCGCGTGACGGCGCGTGGCAGCGTTTCACGGTGGTGGCCGACTCCTGTTCTGGGTTTTGGGACCTTCTGAACACGATGGTGTGGTCAGATTTTCGAGAAAATGTCGGCAGAATGGAATTCGCACACCCTGTTTTTCCAACGTTTTTTCCTCTCTATCCTATTCCTCACTCTCTCGTTTTCTCTCCCTCTGGAACCAGGCTCTGATACCAAAATGGTATAGAAACCAAACTCAAATGTGTTTATTCAAATTCTTGATGATTACAATGAAAATCTCACACCTATTTATACTAAAATCATAACCTTATAAATTCCTTAAAATAATGCAAAAGTCAGTTTTGGCAACCATTCACCAACCCCTCAACGTCAGTGCATACATCATGTGCAATGTCAACGTTGGCTGCTTATTCACATTCTCTGTTCTGCTTCATCGTTCACACTCTCTATTCTGTTTCAATGTATTTTGAGAATTGGATGTGGTTTGGACTTTTGTTAGATACTCGACATTGTATTTAATTAGCTTAATTATCATTTCTTTGTGCTGATTAGTCATTGAATTGATGATTTTATGAACATTTTTTACTAATTTCAAGGTGGCTTGGTTAGTGGATCAATGGTGTCTTGTATTTATATTGGTTAATTGAGTATGAATTTATTAATTGTATTTAGCATTGGGTTTTAACATCATTAATCTTGATTTTTCATATGGGCGGTGATTGTTAAATTAAGATTAATGAGAAAATCAAGTAATAATGTGAGGTGGCTCGGTTATTGGATCAAAATCTAAATATGATTTTTAGGTTCATTTAATTGCTAGAGTGCTTAATCAACCTAATTTAGAGAGATTAATATGCAAGGTGGCTTGGTATTGATCAATCTATATTAGGCCTAGTCTAAGGGGTGGCCCTTGGAGTTATTTTAGAACTAGCATGATAAATCTTCCATAATCATTTTAAGTGAGGATTGCTTGCGCCATTGCTATGAGGGATTGCTTATTCCATTGTTGATCTTCTTATTTCTTTAATTTCATTAGTTCCATCATCATTCCATCTCATATTTTCAAGAAAAATTCCAAAAAGAAGTAATTTAGGACCATTTTAATTCTAGTTGCAAAAGTAGTTTTTCATAGATAAAAGACCAAACCATTTTCTCCATTTTTTTTGTCAATTTTGATACTTAATTTACTTAAGAATCATTTTCGTTTTTGGCTTCATAAAGTGAACACGACCTGGATCATGCTGCTATATTGTAGTATTATTTGGTATCTGAACCCTAAGGCGACTAAAAGGAGTTTCATTGGTAAGAATGTTTAATACGAGATACGATAGTTTCCTTGAAGCCATATGATGTGAGCAAACTTTTAGATCCCTTCCATGGTCAGAGGATCGTTGATGCCCAAAGATTCATAGAGAGGACGCAGCGGGTGCTAGCCATAATAGCCATGGAAAATATTAGGGCTGATCTTTGAGAAAATCACGCAACAAGGCAGTAGATAAAGGGCATAAATTATTGTTTGGTTGGCATCTTTGACGACCAAACTTTACTATGTGAATAAGGATCTTCACGCCTCTTAGAAGAACATGTGGGAAAATAAGTCAATAACAGTTTCTCAGAGAAGTTAAAGCAAAAACTAGTTTCCATGGCCTTGGCCGTGAGAGCGTGAGCAACATGGTTCTTATGCAGGACAATTGCATCCAACGACGGTCAGTGGAATTTTGGGGGGGGGGTTTATTTTTGTCTTTGTTTCTGACAAAAAATTAGGGTTACAATTAGGTTTAAAATTAAATTAGATGTTATTTTTTGATTGGTCTATAAGTATTTCTCATTTAAAAAAGTTTAAGCCTACTTCGTCAGCATTGCACAGCTTAACTTCACTTCATCAACATTTTCTATTAGTAAGATTAACGGTGTTAAGTTTTTAGGACTAAAAATGTATTTTATAAACTTAAGGGACTAAAATGAACCCACATACAAACTTAAAGGACCAAAGTATATTTTAGCCTTTATTTTTTTTAGAAGAGTATTTACAAGATAAATAAAGCTATTTGCAAGACAAATAAAGTGATTCAAAAGAACATAGGGAATTAAAAACACTTTGACCATTTACAAAACAAATATGAAAATTCACTAGACAAATTCACAAGACAAATATGGGTATTTACAAAAAAAAAAAAAAGACAATTTACAAGACAAATAAAGTAAGGGCATTATTGTCTTTTCACCCACAAAAATTAATGGAAAAAAGAAAAGAAAAATATCACTTAAACTTCAAAACCCCAAATTGATTTTATTAACTATAAGAGTAATGAGATTGATAAAAAGAGTATAGCAATTGACAACTCAGTTTTTTGGGAAATCACATATTTCGAATTTTGAAGTTCAAGTGGCATTTAAATGAAATTCTCCCAAAATTAATTTCATTTTGACTATGGGGGTACAGTGTGTAACCCCCTTCCACCATAGGCCGAGATTTAGTTCATAAACACGTAATTAATGTAGAATTAGATACCTTAGTTGATTTGGGACTTATACAAAATAAAAATTCCCAAAATCAGGGTTTATAAAAACCTTTCAAAAACCTGTTAACGAGGTCTCACATTCACATTACAATTACAATATGGCATGTACAGGTTGATTTCATTCATACATATCAGAGTACAACATAAATTCCTGACACACTCGGGTTCCATTAACTCATAAAAGGGTTTATGCAAAGGCACAAAGCCCAAATACTTTTCCCTAATCTTGGGGATTACACAAAACTATACAATCTATCCCAATACATATACAATTGATCCCAAAATATCCAAATGATTTATATGATAACCAATAACCAAAGTATACTCTTAAACCAGAGCTCTAACCACTCTTCGTCACCCGCTTTCCCTTCGATCCTTCTGCCCTGTCTAAAACATGGTTTTTGGGAGAGTAAGATTCTAAGGAATCCCCGTAGTGTTAAATCAATCATAGTATGCATAACAATAAGGCATGAAAGCAAATCATTATACATACAAGCAACTATAACGGCAGTTCAACGGCAATGGTTAGTATGACACACGTCATCCCTTACGATTGCTCACGTTGCATTGCATAACACAATCCACACAATATATTTCACCATAGCTGGGATTCATATAAAGCATTTCATAACGCATGCCACATTGGCAAGATACACACATCCCACGGCTGGATTCACAAACGCCGCCCCATGGGTCGGATTCACAAAGATCCATATCGATTACGATGGCAGTTCAACAGCCGAACTAGAGATGACCACTGTCACTCCCTAAACGGCTCACGCTGAAGTGCTCACGCCGTAATGGGCCATGGCACACAGTTTACAAAGTTCAATGATAAGTTATACATACCAAAACATAATACACAATATGAGAGAAGAGTTACTACCTGAGTCTTTTCGGGCATTCCCTGGCACCGGTCTCTCCCACGTCGGGCAAATATTGTATCCTAGAATCATAATTAGCGACGAAGAGTTATTTCTCTATTCCAATTCTCAATATCTTCTTAACACTTAATTGGTTATCATTATTGCTTTTTTAGTACCCATGTATAACTCTATCAATAGCTCTAAAGGATTGGAAGACTATCCCCAAAGATCCCCTTTTGAAAACACAACACTGACATTTTTCACTGCTTCACTCGAGTGAAGACGGCCTCACAAAAGTGATGGTACGGTCTGTACTCGGGTACCAGAGAGTGATGGATAGCGAGTGAGGACCCAAGAGCACAAGAACTTCTTCAGAAATAGGGACACTCGAGCACACAAGACCTCACTCGAGTGATAGCCAAATGCCTCACTTGAGCACCCAAAAGTGAAATACAGGAAGTGCTCACCCGAGAGCACAAGAGTTTTCAAGGATGAGGAGGACTCGAGCATAGCCCATTGCACTCGAGTGAATACAACATACCCGCGAGTGAGAAGGCACACTCTTGCACCATAACCGTGAGTGACAACCCGAGAGGCAAGTCTATGGTGTCTAATACCCCAGCAATCGAGTGAGAGGAAGCTCACTCTAGTGATATCCCACTTCACTTGCAAGTGGGGCAACACTTGCCCTTACACACAGAAGTACAACAAGAACACAAAGCCCAGAAAAGAAATTTTCATCTCTGCACTCGAGTGGAACCCATCACCACTCGAGGGTCATTCTTCATGCACTCGAGTGATGCAGAGAAAACCAGAAAACGCAGAAAACAGAGGCATTTTCCCAACACTTGCCCAATTGATCCCAATGGACACAACACTTTACCTAAAGCCACTCCCACAGAAAAACACCCAAAAAACTCAATGGGATCATCAGAATTATCAAAATCTTACTCCATTATCATGCTTTGGGTTTTGGGCAACAAAATCAACAAAATACCAATCTCATCCAAACATCACATTTCAATCACCAATCAATCTATCTATCCTAAACTCATTCCAAGATACCATTCTCATGCCAAAAACATACCAAATGAACAGTGTCACTCATTTTCGGATTCAAGCCAAAATTTTCAGAAATTACAAACTACTTCAAATGGCATGAAACATAGATAGAAAGATTGGTTTCACTTTCCAAAATTTCGCGTGGCCACAAATCAACACCAAACAGCAAACTACAATCATCAAAATGAAGCTTTCATTCCATGGAACAACATTAATAAATGAAGTTTAGGCAATGGAGTTCAATTTCTCACCTTTAGGTTAGGAGCACTGAGCTTTTATCCACACCGTGGCTTCCAGTAAAAGCTCAAAACGCCAACTTCTGACTTCTGTCTTCTCCTCACAGTGGCTTTGAAATAGCAGGTGCTAATAATTATGATTCAATATGAGTAAGTTAAGGGGTAGTTTCTTGCATTGACTTCATTTTTTTTCCTTTTTTCATAATTATTTCCGTTGCTATCATGGACATAGCGAAACCTCTCCCATGCTTAATGGTAATAAGCTGAGAGAAACAGAAATCAAGATATATCGTTAAATTCATTGCATCATGTTTTGTCAATTTTTTTAATATTTTTTTATCTCTATTATCACAATATGTAAACTAATATGTGTGTGTGTGTGTGGGTATTCAATAAGATTCATACCATTTTCAGTCATTTCCCATCTAAACAGGCTTTTCAAATACTAATCCAAATAGGTTTAAGGTTAGAAAAAAAGCCATTTTTGTCACCGCTAATCCAAACACAAATCACATATACAATCTGACTTTTTTCCTATCTAACTTTTTCAAAAACCTATATGTAAAAAAAGCTCCTTCTCCACCATTTATTCAAACATGCACTAATACTCATCTCATCAGTCATCTCACCTAGCCATGACCTAGCCTTCTGGGCTTCTCCCTTCTCTCAGCAAGTCGGTACTCGGCAGTGGAATAAAATGGGGCACAAATGGGGCAAAGAATATTAGCATACTCTGTTTTCTTTACCATTGTAGATAATAGCAGTCATCAGCTTCTAATACTATGTTTTCGAAGGCTTTGAAGTTGAAGAAATAGAGGAAGATGAAGGAGGCTTTGAAGTTGAAGAAGACTCCTTCATCACTCATCAGTGAAGATGAAGGAGAATGTGGAGAGAGGAAAAAAACCCATGGAGCAGAGGGGTGGGGGAAGAGTTGATGGGGCCTATAGTGATAATTATAGCCCCTCCCCTCAAAAGAATATTGAAGGCGGGAGATGGGGAGAAAGCATATTTGAATTTCAAACAAAAGTAGCAAGGGCGGGTATCTTTTAGAATTCATGATCTCGATTTATTGGTTAAAGGAGATGAGAAGAAATCACAGCCTTAGAATCCTTATGAACAGTAACTTGGTGGAATAATACACTACAAAAAAACAGGAAATTAGAGACGGAAATTAGCGACGGAATTAATTCCGTCGCTATTCCGTCTCTAAACCGTCAATAAATCCGTCTCTAATTTTAGAGACGGAAATTAGCGACGGAATTATTCCGTCTCTAAATTCCGTCTCTAATCCGTCTCTGATTCCGTCTCTAAATTTTTAGAGACGGAAATTAGCGACGGAATTATTCCGTCTCTAAATTCCGTCTCTAATCCGTCTCTGATTCCGTCTCTAAATTTTTAGAGACGGAAATTAGCGACGAAATTATTCCGTCGCTAAATTCCGTCTCTAATCCGTC
The DNA here is from genome assembly GCA_963855925.1 of Inga laurina. Classification (NCBI taxonomy): domain Eukaryota; kingdom Viridiplantae; phylum Streptophyta; class Magnoliopsida; order Fabales; family Fabaceae; genus Inga; species Inga laurina. The sequence continues at coordinate 7,156,860 of OY979707.1, forward strand.
TCTGATTCCGTCTCTAAAAATTTAGAGACGGAAATTAGCGACGGATTTATTCCGTCTCTAAATTCCGTCTCTAATCCGTCTCTGATTCCGTCTCTAAATTTTTAGAGACGGAAATTAGCGACGGAATTATTCCGTCGCTAATTTCCGTCTCTAATCCGTCTCTGATTCCGTCTCTAAAAATTTAGAGACGAAAATTAGCGACGGATTTATTCCGTCTCTAAATTCCATCTCTAATCCGTCTCTGATTCCGTCTCTAAATTTTTAGAGACGGAAATTAGCGACGGAATTATTCCGTCGCTAAATTCCGTCTCTAATCCGTCTCTGATTCCGTCTCTAAATTTTTAGAGACGAAAATTAGCGACGGAATTATTCCGTCTCTGATTCCGTCTCTAAAAGTTAAAATTCATGACAACTCATGATACAATTTACAAAGTATAGACATCACAACTTGTTTCTTTGAGTTTTATGCAAAGCATAGGATTTTATTTATAAAATATTGAATTTGAGACAAATTGCAATAATATATTCTACCATTTCAAATAATACATAAAAACATGTAAATAATTACTACTACATATATTATATGAATGTGTAATTAAATACTCATTTGATTTACAGTACAAGTGCAATCTTGCAATTATATGAAAAAAAAAAGTTTAATCTTGCAACTTGACCGAAGGAACCTCTAAATACAGGTATTTATGCATCATATAACCTTCAGGAATTTTATTTACTTCATTTTGTGTTTTTCTAATCATATCAAGATTATTGAATACTAAATCAAAGGTGGAGCTAGTATGTGCAATTATTGTGTGAACTTAGTTAGTCATGTCATATGTGGTATAATTAGTTAAAATACAATAATTCAACTAATATTAATCCTAGTTGGCTACTCATCTGATTCACATTTTTAATATTTTTCTTAAAAATTCAAATCGTTTAATTAAGATTTCACAAATAAAGAAAAAATAAATATTGTGAAATCTTTTAATTTTTTTAATATACCAACTAATGTTTAAGAGATGCCAAATCAGTTCATGAATTGTTGTATTTTAATTGGTTAGGCTACAAATAGCATGACGCACCAGATTGATACAATAATTGGTTAGTCACTTGTTCAGCCTCACAAGGTCATCGACTTCTCCTCTCTTCTCCGTCAGCCATTGCATCTCTCCTCTCTCAAACTCTCTCTTTCCTCGGCTGGTTTGTTTAGTTCAATGTTAAATACTCATTTGATTTGTTAATTGAGACTAATAAGTAGGATTAGAGTGGTAGTCAATAGGCCAAAGCAAATAATTAGTCATAGTATAATTTGAAAATTCACTATAACGAGTTGTATTTTAGACTAAGACTCTCAATTAAAACGTTGCTGAATAAAAATTGTCCATTTGAAACTCTCAAGAAGAATCATGAAGCTTATACATCAGTTGTGCTCAGTGTACATGCATATATGATATACGTAGAATTAACTATGCACCTATTATTCACTACTAGATCACAACAGTTTATACGATTGAATCCCATGGTTCAAATGTATCTGCTATATGTGTGTGCGCGCGCGCGCACGCGTGATAGTTGATTAGTAAAAATGAAGTTTTGTTTTAGCAAATTGTAGATATTTTGATGAGCTTGAGTAGCAGGATGTCACTTTGTTATTTTGAAGCCTCTTTCTAGTTCCTTGTGCAACATCCCAATTTTATTATTAATATTTAAGTATTATTATGATGTAATTTGTTAAGTAACTTGGGGTTTTGAGTAAATTAAAGGCATTGTTTGAGATATAAAAGCATAAAATTAATAAAATATTTGACTGAGATTGAAAATTTGTGAATAATATATTTATTAATAATGAAATTGAATTTAATAGGATTATTTATTTGAATTTTCTAGTTCCCATTGCTTGTTGGATTAAATATTTGAATTTTTCTGGCCTAATGTCTAGTATTTGACTTGAATGGGTTATAGCTTCTGTATTATGATATGAATAGGGCATCTCTACATTTTTGATATGATGACGGGGATTTTTTCACAAGGTATTGCAAAGTGTTTTAGTTTTCAAACTAAAAGGAGCATTGGCAGACAAGATATTTTGCTGAAACAACTGAGGTCAATCTACAATGAATTGGTGCAGCAGCAATTGGAAAAGTGTATTCAAGATGTAAAGAAACCAATTATTAATTTTATTTTGAAGTCGGGTCTTGGTAACTTGATTGACTAAAAAAGTGAGTCTGCCATTGATAAGTTGATGAAGGTAATTTATATGTTTTTCTAATGATGCTACTTGTTTTTTATTTTCAGATGAATTTCTTTTCTCTGATTTTATATTTGTACATTTTGTGTTCAGGAAATATTGGTTTGTAAGGTAGGCTTTAAGGATGAGGCAATTGACAGGCGTGTAATTTTGTACCTGAATGATTGTGGTTGTGGAAAGCCATATTGCCGGAAAAATGCAGCATATGTGGTTAAAAATCAATTGAGAAAAGTCAATCTTAAAGAGGTGGCAGATGAGGTTATGATCAAGTATGTATCCTCTTCCATGTTCATTACATATGTCTTTAAAACTAAGAAATGTGTGTATTGATTTAAGCTTTCAGCCATTGTTTCTGGTATCTTACAGCTGGAGGTGTCCGTGTTATGAATCTTGTTAGTTGCATGAGTGCATATTTATGTACCAACATCATTCATTGCCAAAAAACTTAAAAGTTTCACTAACTTGTTAGGGTTTTAAGTTAAGCAGCTAATGTTGGACATGTAGAGGATTGTAGAGTGCCTTTGCATAATTTTATCTCTTTTTTTTGGGTTTAGAGTTTGTTTTACTTGTACTGTCTTTGAAATGAAACTTCTTATTTTGTTCTTATGCACTATTTCTTTCTTGTCAATGAATTTTTCATCAATAAACTGTAAATTTTCTTGGAAATTCTGAAACTTCTTATGTTGTCTCATGTCATGTCTTTTTGGTTTAACTTGATCCTTATAACCAAAAAAAAAAAAATCTTGCATTCTTGGGTTATTTGAAAGAATTAATCTTGATTTCAGTGTTGCTGTGCTTTTATTGACAGGATCAAAAGGTTATTTAGTTATTTTTACTGGCTCTCTGGATTTTGTTGAAATTGTATGATATTGTTGGTTTTAATTAAGTTGTGCCATGTGTGTTCTGTGTAACTCTGATTTAATATCTCTTTATATCAAGTGTCATGTGCATTGCATCTCTTTTTGCAAGAGTCATACTCCTAAATAATAACATTTGTCTTAGTTTAGAAATATTGTGGCATGAAAAGAAAATAATTGAACTCAACGTTCTATTTTAAATAAAACTCTTGTCGTTTTTGCAAGGAATAACATTGATATTTCTTGATAAATATTGATACTGTTCTTACCATTCAACAATTGCATTTTACCATGTAACTTTGTCTTTATGATGAATAACCAATGAGATTTTGAAATTCAGTATGAAGAAGTACATATGACAACAAATGCCATGGTTGGTCAAGAAGATGAAGAAGAACAAGAGGATGAAGAAGAACAAGAAGAAGAAGATTCTTATATGGAAGAAGATGATGGTGATGGTGTTTGAAATATTTGTGTGGTTTGTTTGATATATTATATACATTTTTACTTCAGTATTTTTGTTTTGTAGTTAATTTACTATCATTTTAGAACTTGGTTTGAATTTGATTTTATTTGCAATCAATTTAATTTCACTTTCAGTTCTTTAACTATTATAGGTTATTAATGTTGACTTATCGTTAAATTCAAAATAACCAAAAAAATAATAATTGGAGAGAATTAAAAAAGCTTAGAGACGGATTTATGATGGAAATTCTGTTACAATTTTTTTAAAAAAAAAATTTCACTTTGCAATGGATTAGTGACAAAATCTATTTCAGAAATTAATAATGAAATTAATTCTTTTTTTTAATTTTGTGATGTATTAGAGGCGGAAATCGATGCTAATTTTGGACAAATTAGAGACGGAAATTCCATCGCTAATCTGTTTCAGAAATTAATAACGAAATTAATTTTTTTTTGTTTGTGACGGATTAGAGACGGAAATTCCGTCGCTAATCCGTCTCAAAAATTAGTGATGGAATTTCCGTTATTAATCGTCTCAAAAATTAGCGACGGAATTTGTCATCAAAGACGGAATTTTCGTCACAGATTAGAGACGGAATTTCTGTCACTAATCCATTTCTAAATTAGAGACGGAATTTCCGTCGCTAATCCGTCTCTAAATTAGAGACGGAATTTCCGTTTCCGTCGCTAATCCGTCTCTAATTTAGAGATGGAATTTCCGTCGCTAATCCGTGTCTAAATTAGCGACGGAATTTCCTTCGCTAATCCGTCTCTAAATTAGAGACGGACTTTCCGTCGCTAATCCGTCTCTAAATTAGAGACGAAATTTCCGTCGCTAATCCGTCTCTAAGTTAGAGACGGAATTGAAAATTCCGTCGCTAATGGAATTAGTAACGGCCTTTTTAGGGACGGACCATTTTCCGTCGCTAATCCGTCGCTAACAGATTAGCGACGGAATTAGCGACGGAAATTCCGTCGCTAAAATTATTAGCGACAGAATTTCTGTCACTAAATTCCGTCTCTAATACCCAGTTTTTTTGTAGTGATATTATATGTTATATAGATATAGATATAGATATAGATACTGTAACTGTAGGGCGATCTTTCTGGACGCGTTTCTTCTTTTTCTCACCTGAGGGAGTCATCCGCAATGCTTCAGTTCAGAAATTGAGATAGCATTCAATAATCTTTCTCTCTCTAATTTCTTCTTTTCAATTTCATCATCTTCCTTTGTTACTTATGTTTCTGCCTTTGCACTATTAAACTTCATCCTCTACTCTCAAGTTAGACAGACTTAAAGATTCAGTCAAGTTACTATTACCTAGGGTTCCCAAGGCAATCAATCAGTTTCAATTTGATATGCAGGAACAATAATAATGAAAAAGGCAGGTGGAAGACCAAGGGATGAAGTGTGGCAACACGTTAACCTATTGGAGGGAGTGTGAAGAGTAAAGTGTAATTATTGTGGGTATGAATTTGCGGCAAGTGCTAACAAAATCAAATCTCATATTAATGGAGACAAAGGCAAAGGCATTCGAGTATGTTCCAACTTCCCCCAATCTCACAATCTTGGTTCTGATACTAAAGACAACTTCAAACATTCTCAAGGTACTTATGATTATAAACTCCTCTCGATTCAACATATATATGTCATTTTTAGAAGAATTTTGTTGGTCCGTAGTATAAGTTTTTAGAGTAATTAATATTTATTTAATAATTTTGTTTATGTGATTAATGTTTAAACGAGATTATGCACCTTTTCTCTTTAGTTAGATTTTTTTAATTTAAGACGTGTTTAATAAGTTGAGTATTCTTTCTTAGCAAAGGCATTCGTGAATATACTAGCTTTCCCAATCTAACAATTTTAATTCTGACAAAGGAAAAACCATTGTTCTCAAAGTCAACCTCCTACATCCTCAAGGTACGAAATTACATATTTTTATAGTTCTATTAATAAGATGAGAGAAAAAGTTTTTTTTTTGGGTCTTGTTTATAGGTCATATTATTAAATTGTTTATATGAATATGTAGTTTTATCATTCATTTTAATTATTGTATAGACTTTGTACTCTTAGAATAAATGATATATTAAATAGGGGTAAAGTTGGAAAGTTGATAAATTTTAAAACAAAGTTAATTAGATTTATGATTTTTCTTGATTCCAATAATATATGTCGGAACTGACTTAAAAATGGGACCAACATTATTATACTCTTTCCTATGTGTCACATAGAATTTTTTTTGCATGTTTTTTATAGTTATCATATGAGATATGTATTAGATCTCCCTCACATTAGTCTTATCTAATAGTCACTCAAATTTTCAAAATTATACAAATAGGCTCAATCTAGCCTGCACCGTAGTTAATCCTCTAGTTAATTTAATATTATGTTGCCAGAAAATCAGGAAAAACTTGAATTATGTAAACATTAAGTCCAAGAACAACCCAACAAAACAAAGAGGCCGCACTGGGATCTTACACGGTAAAAAATGGATACAAAAAGGGAAAAAAGGCACAAGGGAGGACAACTAGCTCGTTTTAGAGGGCCGATTGAGAGATAATTTTGTCGCACACATTTGGGAGATAATTTAATTTCCCACGTTATTGTTGATGGGTAATTAAGTAATGTACTGATTGTGTTGTGGAAAAAAAAAAACAGGTTTCTCATTTGACGGTCTAATAGATCATAGAAAGACCAACGAAGTAGGAAAAATCAAAGGTGATACTAAGTATGAGGAAAAGATTCAAGTTGGTTCATCTTGTGTTTCCAATGGGGAGAATGAATGCTTGCAGGTCCTACAGTATGTGTTTGAATGCTTAAGGTTAGATTTTCAACCGTGTATATATATATATATATATATATGCATGCTTGCTTCTAATATGTATACATATGCATGAATATATGTATAAATGCATGTATTTAATTTAACTTCTGTTTTCTTTAAATCACTCTAATTCTTCAGTCCTGAAGACAAGGTTTATGATTCCGGACGCTTACATTTGAATAAAAAAGAATTCATCACAGTGTCTTTTTTGGATTCATTGGTGAGCATTTATTTATTATATTCTTATATTCTCTTTAATATTAATGACCAAGGTTTTAGCTATGTTAATATTCAATTCCATGCGTTCTTAGGTGATAGATAGTTTTGTTGAGATATTAACCGTGAGTGAGAAAAAGAAAGCTACACCTTCAAATTGGTATCTTCCTGTGATGTTTTCGGTGATTTCTTATTCTTTTTTGTTATATGATGTATTTTTATAATTTTTTAATCTAAAACTAGTTTATTGACAATCATTTTTCATGGTTCATCGATGATGTAATTACAGACGACAGCACTCGTATGTGATGAGCACAATTTCAAGGACTTTGTCCATAGGCAAAACATGAGAGACAATTATATATTTGTCCAAGAATCACCTGAGAAGGTGTGTCTTTTCAACTCTTAATAGAAAAGTTTATTTTTTTTTTAATCAACGTGATTACTTTTTGTTTTTGCTATATATCAATTTGACTTCCGTTGTTACAAATAACAGGTGTTTATTCCTGTTCACACTGGACCAGAGACACATGGACATTTTTATTTATACATTTTCTATTTAAATAAAAGTGTTATTGAAATATGGGATTCTCTACCCAATAATAAATTTGTGGCTGCAACAGAACGTGATGAGACAACAAAAAAATTGGTGAGTGTTAGATAATTGCAATATTAATAACATTATTAATTATTTTTTTGATTATATATATAGGATTTTGCTTTATGTCTAGTTGTTTGCCATGGAAATACTCTTCCAGAAGGAAAAAGGAGCATTTTCAAACTATAAACCGGAAATGGCAAGCGACATCCTCTCCCAAGACAATGGGTAAGTTGACAATTATTATGTAGATTATTAGAAAAAGCTTTTATCAAGCATGACCTTATCTTATTTTCTTCCATTTGTAGATTTGATTGTGGTGTCTTTGTTATTAAATACATGCAACAATCAGATGATTATGTGAAGAGAAATCCTTTATTTCAGGTATGACTTCTTGCAAATATATATAGTCATAGAGTTATAGATAAACACTCACACATGCCCACACACAGTCCAGCACGAGCACGCTGGCACTTTAATTTTTTCATTCATATAAATGATATGGACAACAATATAATGTAGTTTGACAGTCAAAAAGAAAGGGATGATTTGGCTTCGAAGTTGCTCAACAATGACTTGAACAAAGAAAAGCAAAATTTATATGACAAAGCAAGACGGCACTATGCACAAGTTGAAAAGCAAGATGGCAATAAAAGATTACGAGTTGATGATGATTCTGACGAAGACGATGATGGTTTGGAAAACGGTATGAGCATCGATCAGCATAAACAATATATCCAACTCATTTAAATGTCATTTAAAAAATTTATTGCAATTAGTTGAAGATTTTGAACTTTTAAAAGTGGTCATAACTTTTTTAAAAAAAAATTACTCTCTTTAAATTGTAACTTCATCTTAATTATAATTCTCTTATCCACTCTCCTTTCTATAATTTTTTTATTATTTAATGACGGACAAGTACATAAAAATATTTAATGCTGTCCAAATTTTGCGGTAACTTGCATCTTGTATACTTAAAATCTTCCAAATGCGATTTACATGCATATAGAGATGGAGAGAGAATATGACCGCATAAAATTTGAACGCCATATATTTATTTTTTTTTATTTTCACTATTTTTACTTTGTAATTTATTGTTATTCTTGTTGCTACGAACTTCTAAAGCTTATCTATTGCCTACACAGATTTAATAGGGCAGAAGTTTCAAGGATATACTGAACAAATAAGGAAATGGATAGAGGATGACAAGGTATCAGCAATTGGAGTTTGGGGAATGGGAGGTTCAGGTAAAACAGCTTTAGCAAGCCATATATATGACAAGCTTTTAGAAGAAGGTGACATTAAAGTTATTTGGGTAACTGTGTCACAAAATAGCATCTACAAGTTGCAAAAAGTCATAGCTAGATCAATTAAGTTGGATATATCTGACGAGTTTGAGGTTAAAAGAATTGCCAAAAAATTATTTCAAGCATTCAAAGAGATGAAAAAATGTGTTATTATTTTAGATGATGTTTGGGATCATTTCTTTCTAAAGGAGGTTGGATTTCCTATGTCAGATAATCGAATTAAATTGATTTTGACAACTCGCATATGGGAAGTGTGTCAAGGTATGGGTTGCGAGGAATAAGAGATATGGTGAAGTAGAAACATACAGAGAATATTATTCCAATTCAATTAAAAGGATAAGTTTTCGGGGTGTGGATTTGGGAAATAGAAAAGCAGTACTCCCAGGAGACATCAAGGAGTTGTTTATAATTGATTGCCAGCTAGCAGGGACAGTTGGTAGCTGCCTATGCAATGTTGTTTTATCATATTGCCGCAACAACAATAAGCCACACCAAATTGAACGGTTGGACATAAGAAACTGTAAAGATGTGGAGTACTTGTGTTGCTTCTCTTACAGTTGCCCCTTTTGCTCCTCTTCCCAACTTGTTGGATATCTATGCCTCTCGTATTTGAAGGACTTGGAATTTATTGTGTCACCATATGCTCTTCCATCCTTGCATCAGCAACCTGACCTATTTTCTCAGCTCACAAATCTCGAGATTTGTTCTTGCGACCGCATGGAGACTCTAATAACGCCAAAGTTATTAGCACTCCTCCAAAACCTACGCACCATTGAGATTTCTCGTTGTTGGATGATGAAAGAAATAGTTGGAGAAGATGATTCTGAAATGGAACTTACTACTAGTGCCGACCTGATGGCCCTTGTGCCTAACCGCCTTTCTCACCCTACTCCTATCACTCTTCCCAAGTTGACATCTCTGAAATTAAATAACCTGCGACATTTAAATTTTGTATACAGAGGCATCATGCTCTGCCCTTCTCTCCAAACATTCTCTGCTGTTTGGTGCCTGGAACTCAATCCCCCTCGGATCTCAAATGGATGTCAGCTTCCCATGGAGGTGGCCCCATTTGGATACAATTGGGAAATTAAAACTGATTGATCAGGTCCATATCTGCACCATTATAATTTGACTTCCTTTTATATTATATATGTTTATGATGCTGATTGAATCTCAACAATTTATGAATATTGTTATTCTTGGTGTTCGTAACTCCACGCTTCCCATGAGTCGTTTCTCTTCTTTAATCACAGAAATCAACGCACTTGGAAAACTCTAAAATTATTAGAGCCAAATAAACATATGTTACTTACGTCTTCTTTATTTCTCTCCATTTAACTTTGTTTCATTTAATTTTTGTGATCACGCTCATCAGTTTCTGAATTCCTGCCAATAAATGTTCCAACAATTCAAATTTTATTTGCTATTAATTGTATCAAATAACTTCATAGATAAATGTCAATAAAGTATAGTTGCAAAGTTGTGAATATATCTCATCTCCTGTATAAATTCCTAATATTCTTGTTAGTTATTCAGTCAGTTGCAAAAGTTGTTTGAGGCATGTGTCTCAATTAAATTAAAGGTGCATTTTTGCTTGCAATTCTGATTCTAATTCTAATTTTAATTCCATTTGGTAATGTAGTATGCAGGACATGGTTCTACTGTGCGTGACACTGAAGTTGACCTATCATCCTTTAACTCATCAATTCAGAACTGTGCTTTTAATTGATTCCCTATTCATAGTGTACTTTTGTATTGTATTTCTTCAATTAAGCTTTTTTCATCAGCACATTTACAGGAATTTTGAAACCTTTAGCCAATAAGTTGTTCAACACTATATTTTATTGAAAGAATGACACGTGTCCCTCTCAAGGACTTGTTCAACGGACACGCGAAATTTATAGGTAAAAATGCATATAAACCTGAAGTAATGAATTTATTTATTCCCACTTGTTAAAAAAGAAAAATCCCTACAATAATATTTTTTAGCTTCTTGTAGTTTATTCCTCTGACTTGGTAAACATCATCTAATTGATGCCCGCAATTTTTCAGTTCATTTTCTAATTGTTGCTAGGTAGAGGGTTTCTAATACCAGGGACATTATGACTTACCAACCATTGAAGGAGAGCCTAATTCTTCAATGAAAAAGAGGTTTCAGTTACACCTATTTTATTTACATCTGTCTTGTATTCTTAAAACAGAGTTGAACAGAGCGTCATTTTATTTTAATATGGCGTCTTATGATATTCCAGTAGAAACAATGATGAATATCATTAGAATTCCGGTATGAATGCATTTTTCTATGCAGTAACTTTTAACATTTCTCTTGGGAAACAGAAGATATGAAACTGGAAGCGTGTTTTCCTGTTCCCAACTTCCCATTACTTTTACTCATTCAAGACAAGGAGGCTTGATATACAGTATTTAATGTCATAATGAGAGTGAAAACTTTTTATTATGAATTTAAGTTGTAAGCACAATTCAGAAGTTGCTGAAATTATTCCATCAGAAACAGAATTGAGCATAACACACCATATGCTCAAATGGTGAGCTAGTAATAGTAATGGTAATGGTGTTATACAACACATACGGATTTTGCAAGGAGCGTATTCATTAGACTCAACAAGAAAAGGAACGGGCCAATCATGATGTGTCATGCAACTATTTCTTGCCGTTCTTGTACGGTCATACTACCCTGTTAATAACCTTAAATAGTCCTTCAAGATTCATGATCTTTTAATTCGAATGCATGACTCTGATTTAAGACAAGTGTCAATGCATGATTTTTATAAATAAAGATATGCATGATTTTTAATTTCGGGACATGTCTTATTATTTGGGTTTTTTAATGAGGATATCTAATTACGAAAGAAAGGACATACACATGAGCAATTGCTTTGCTTGCCAGGCCAATAAACTTGGATTTTGAAAGTTGCCATTCGTAATGAACTAATACTCCATGTCTCACTTTCTTTCTTTTTATTCTTGAGAAACTCAAACATCTCACGTTAAGGCAGCATCGTTAAACAACGCTCAAGGAATATTTCTTTTGTGTTTAATTCCATGTTTGGTATGATTTTTGAAAGTCTTAGGGTACAGTTTGCCCCCAAATAATCAGTTGAAGGGTGGCAAAAATAGATGTTTAGATAAACGGTAAAGCAAATACGCTTTTGGGCTTAAAAAGTTACGGAAAGTCATAAGCCCTAATTTAAAACTTCTACAATTGCATTTGCATTCACCACGGAGAGAAGGAACAAGCTGCTCCGAAAGAAGAAAGAAAATGGGTCTTTTAAAAACTAGGTATCACCTTACTTTATTTCTTGCCATTTAACTAAAATTGTAATTTAGCAAAGTTTTAAAATATATATATATATATATATATATATATGATTATACAAATTTTGGAGTAATCAATAGACATTAGATCAATGGAATCCCAAGGATAATATATCTTGTGTTGAATTAGTAGCATACAGAGAATATTATTCCAATTCCATTAAAAGGATAACTCTTGAGCTTATGGATTTGGGAAATAGAAAAGCAGTACTCCCAGGAGACATCAAGGAGTTGGTTATAAATGATTGCCAACTAGTAATTAAGGGCAGTTGGTAGCTGCCTATGCAGTATCATATGGCCACAACAACAATAATCCACACCAAATTGAACTGTTGGATATAAGCAGGTGTAAAGATGTGAAGTACTTGTGTTGTTGACAAATCCCTATTTTATTATATATTTTTATATTTTATTTGGGGATTTTGTCATAATTACTGAGCTTAAAATACCTTCTTTGTGCTTAATTGAGATTAAGAGTAAATATATTAAATTAGGACTTAAAAGGGCAAAATTGTCATAAAAAATTGTAATTACTTTTAATCATTTATTTTTTAGAAGATTTGATGTTGGTTAAATTATTTTTACTTGTAGGAACTTGGAAAATGGGATTAAAACTGAAAATAGCAGTTTGGGACTTGAATTTCAAAAATGCCATATTCGTCCTACGAATTTGAGAAATTCCAGCTTAGTCCACTACCAAAAACTGCTGCGTTTTGAAAGCCTTTGGGCCTGTTTGGTTTAAAGGGAGGGGATGAAATGGGAGGGGATAGATGGGACGGGATCGAAAGGGAGGATGGAGGATCGCCTTATTTGGTTTGGTTAGAGGAGGAGGAAGGGAAAGGTTTTTTAATGATCATTTGTTTGGTTTAAGAGGGGAGGGGAGTGGAGATAATATCTAATTTACCATTTTACCCTTAAACATTAGTTTATATATTTTTCCTTATATAAATGATTTAAATTAATTTACACCTCAATATAAATTATATAATTTATAAAAAACAAGATGAAGATATAAAATGAAAATAGTTTTCAATTCTCCCAACTTAATTTCTCATTATATGAATATTCCAACAATTATAACGTACAAGGCAGTTCAATCTTAAAGAGTCTCGCTCTATCAATGCTTCCATGTCTGCTTTGTATCTTTGGAATTTTCAAAGTAACTAAGTAAGACGTAAAAAAGTGAGTCATGAACTTCGCCTTTAGTCCGCGGAGGAATGTTTCTCTTTTTGACGGGCTTTACGAGCCATGATCAACCCAAGATTAATAATCATCAGTTTTCATTTGAAGCTTATACTTGATACTTATAAAAATAAGGCTCTAATTAACATTGAAGCAACAGCAGAAAATCTTTCTTGTGTACCTTTCACTCCAATCACACCTACAAAATGATCTAGAAAGTCGTTTTACGTCAAGGACAATGATAATTTTTATTTTGGATTCACGTAGTATAATGGGGAATATGAAAAGTCTATGGGGGTAAAATAGTCTCAAATTTTTGGCTCTCTCCAAAACCCCCAATTTAGAGGGAACCAATTTAAGGGAGTGGGAGGGATTTGGAGCCCTTTTTTGGGACCCCTTCCCCCTTATTTTTCATACCAAACAAGGGGAGGGGGTTATTTTTCATCCCCTCCCATCCCCTACCCTCCAACGAAACAGGCCCTTTAGGTCAGATTTTTTGAATGAGTTCTTGGCATTCATTTGGAGCAGCAGAGGCACGAATCAGAGAACCAGCAGCCGCAAGCTCTGTCCTCATCAACACCTACCCTTCACCTTCTTATTCCTCTCTCGCCGGTGGCACCAATATCCACCACCACAGGCCATAGGCGAGCATCATTCCAGATCAGTAATTTCAGGCAGAGAGGAGAGCTGGATTGCAGAGTCAAACCAGAGGGGGGGCGACTGAGCTTCAATCTCTTGCTATCATCATTCCTCCACCGTTGGAGGTCGACGCCCACCATCGCCTCACCACCGTCCACCACCGTCGCGAGCTGAATCATTCCACTGCCAATTTCGAGCTGCAGCGAAGGGATAGCAGAGAAACAGAGTGCCACGAGTTTTGAGCTGTCGTGAGGGAGCTGAAGGAAGAGTTACCATCAATTAACCACCACACCACCGAATCCCTTCACTGACTGTCTTCAGTCAATTCATTCGCAAGCAGATTTCATTTCTCTTCTCTGGCTCTCTACTGTCTCTAACCGTGGCTTCTTGCTCTGCGTGCATATTAAATTCAACACCAACATTTATTTATTCAATATTAATTGATCCCTTTAATAGCTTATTGACATGTCTGAAATTGGGGAACTGTTTGGTGAAGCTGTTGTGATGGCTGGCAGTAGCTAAAATTGCTCTCAATCCCTTGTAGCAAGAGGCAATGGTATGGCAATGGTATGAGTTTGGGGTTTCAATAGGGGAGTTTTTGCTCTTCCATTTTTCTAATTCTATATTGTAATTGTGGTTCCTAGGTCTTAGGATGAATTTTATAATATTGAATTGATTTATTTTGATGTATTTGGAGAATTGGATGTGACTTGAACCTTTGTTAAATACTTGACATTGTGTTTAATTAGCTTAATTATCATTTCTTTGTGCTGGTTAATCATTGAATTGATGATTTTGTGAATATTTTGTGCTAATTTCAAGGTGGCTTGGTTAGTGGATCAATGGTGTTTTGTGTTTACATTGGTTAATTGAGTGTGAATTTATTAATTGTATTTAGCATTGGGTTTTATCATCATTAATCTTGATTTTTCATATGGGTAGCCATTGTTAAATTAAGATTAATGAGAAAATCAAGTAGTAATTCTAGGTGACTCGGTTATTGGATCAAAAGCTAAATATGATTTTTAGGTTCATTTAATTGCTAGAGTGCTTAATCAACCTAGTTTAGAGAGATTAATATGCAAAGTCGCTTGGTATTGATCAATCTATATTAGGCCTAGTCTAAGGGGTGGCCCTTGAAGTTATTTTGGAACTAGCATGATAAATCTCCCATAATCATTTTAAATGAGGATTGCTTGTTCCATTGCTATGAGGGGTTGTTTATTCCATTGTTGATTTCTTTACTTCTCTTATTTTATTAATTCCTTCATCATTTCATTTCATATTTTCAAGAAAAATCCCAAAAAGTAGTAACTTAGGACCATTTTAATTCTATTTGCAAAAGTAGTTTTTCATTGATAAAAGACCAAATCATTTTCTCCATATTTTTTAGTCAATTTTAATACTTAGTTTATATAGGAATCATTTTCGTTTTCGTCTCCATAAAGTAAACATGACCCAAATCGTACTGCTATATTACAGTATTATTCGGTATTTAAATCCCAAGACGACTAAATGGGAGTTTCAGTTGCCTCTCTGGCAGTTGCCCCTTTTGCTCCTCTTCCCAACTTGTTGGATGTCTAGACCTCTCTGATTTGAAGGACTTGAAAGATATTGTGCCACCATATGCTCTTCTATCCTTGCATCAAACTGACCTATTTTCTCATCTCACAAATCTCAAGATTTGGGATTACCGGAGCATGGAGACTTTGATGACGCCAAAGTTATTAGCACTCCTCCAAAACCTACGCACCATTGTCGTTTATAATTGTTCGAAGATGAAAGAAGCAGTTGGAGAGGATCATTCTGAAATGGAACTTACTGCTAGTGCCGACCTGATGGCCCTTGTGCCTAACCACCTTTGTCACCCTACTCCTATCACTCTTCCCAAGTTGACATCTCTGGAATTAAATGAAATGCCACAATTAAATTTCGTATACAGAGGCATCGTGCTCTGCCCTTCTCTCCAAACATTCTCTGTTGCAAGGTGCGAGAAACTAAATCTCCCTCGGATAGAGATCTCAAATGATGGATGTCAGATTCCGATGAAGAAGACCTCATTTGGATACAGTTGGGAAATTTCATCAGGAATATATATAGACTTTGAAGATATATGATGCTGATTGCATCTCAACAATTTATGAATATTGTTTCTGTTTGTGTTCGTTTCTCCTCACGCTTCTCTCATGAGTTTCTCTTCTTTAATCACAGAAATCGACGCACTTAGAAGAATATCTCAATTTATTAGAGCCAAATGATCATATGTTACTTATGTCTTATTTATCTCTCCGTTTGCCTGTGTTGCACTTGAGTTTTGTGATCATCCTCGTCATCTGAATGCCTGCCAATAAAATAATCAATGTTCCAATAATTGAAAGTCTGTATGCTATAAATTGTATCAAATAACATCATAAATATATCTCAATAAAGTATAGTTGCAAAATTGTGAATGTATCTCTTCTTCTATACAAGTTTCTAATGTTTTTGTCAATTATTCAGTCGGTTAAAAGTTTAGTTGCAAAAGTTGTTTGAGGCATGCGTCTCAATTAAATTAAATTAGTTGAAGTTCGATCTTTTTCTTGACAAAAGTTTACAAGGCCAGCCATGGTGGTCCAATTGTTAAGAATTTAGCTCATAATTCACAAAATCATGAATTCAAATCCTGCTATCGATGTGAGGACTTTGTTTATAAATATCTTTATAAGTTCTCTTAAGTCTTGAGGCATGACTGGACCTTAGTGAGCCTACAAAATCCAACTCACTCAAACCTTTGTCATATGAAATTTTTTTTTTTAAAATAACCTAATTCAAACACTCACTCAATATATGAGCAAAATCAATTGTTCTATTTTCATTTTACTTTATTTTATTATTTTTTGGGGGTTGAATTCTCCCGCATATTGTTTGAGTTTTCAACTAAAAATCCAAAAATTAGTTTTTGCCAAGCGCAACTACTGCCATTTTGATTTAATTCAGCTTATGATAAAGGACTTCATCAGTTGGTAATTGTATATAAGTGTCTACAAAATTTTTTATGAACTTTACAAAAGTGTTGTTATATTTTATAATAATGCTACACTTGATCTCTCTCTCAGCAAATAAAGGATAATGTATTTTGTTGTCAACCATCAAAGGATAATTTCAAAAATTTATAAAATTGATTAAATTTAAGGAACTTTAAAAAATTTTCTTATTTTTTAAGAAAATACTTAACTTGCTTATAAGAAATATCAGCAAAGGAACTTGTGGATCCCGTAGCAACTTCATCGCCATTCCAGCAATTCTTCAGCTTTGGACCAGTGAGCCCTTCCTGGCCAAACACTTCCCTTGGCAAACTGCTCACCATCTTCTCCCGAAGCTTCTTCACTTTCCCAGGCAACCATTTCTCTACCTTCTTCAACTGTTCTGCTACATCATAGCTTATCTTCGGACCCACCATTCTCTGAAATAGTTCAACCATGGCAGCTCCACTATCTCTGACCCCAGATACTCCGTAGAAACCTCTTCGTACCCTATCCCCATATCCACTAATATATTACTCGCTGTAGTATCGTTCCTAATTCCTACACCATTAGCCCCTTCAAGACTGGTCCCTTGTCTGGGGTAAATCCCATCCTCCTTGAATTCAAGATCGAAGGGATTGACCCAAATACCTCCACTGTGTTATGATAAATAAACACATTTTAGTTCTCCATCGAAATTGCTCACTCTCAGAGTCACGTGTTCCCAGTCCCCCACGTGTTCGTCGATTTTCCCCAGCGAAATAGTGATGAACTCTACTTTTGCTCTTGCTGGTCCATTGAATGGGTAGTATACCCAACAAGCTATGTTTGTGAAAGTTCCTCCAAACATGGGTTTTATGCGCATGTATGCTTGTGAGATTTGTAAATCACCAGTTTTAAATCTTTCCTTCTTGTCTTCGTTTGCTGGAAGATCCAGCCAATAGAAACCATCATTATTAGGATCCTGAGGAAGATTTGCACCATTTGGTTGTATTGGGGTAGGATGTGATTCGTCTCCCTTCTTGTAGAGTAATCCTCCATTGGCGAAAAATCAGTTTACAGAGGAAGGGTGGTATTCTTCATCAGGATGTAAGTACATTATTGGAGAGTAAGCTTGTACTATTGCTTGAATTTGTTGTAGATTTGGCATAGAGGTTAAGTTAATGTTGGTGTTTTTCAAACAGGATATAGCCAGAGGATTAGTGTTTCCGCCATTTTGAGCTAGAAATGTGCCCTACAAGAAGTCCGGGAGCTTGAGTGCCTCTGTTGCTTGGTCTTGTTCCATAGAGATTAAATCCATTGGGGTCGTTGGATGTGCCTGATCCCCAGATCCATGTATATGTCTCAATCTGATCAGTAAGGTCTGACCGAACACACCAAAATTTATCGAGTGAGGGCTTGTCTAGTGTTGTGGTCACAACATGTCCTACTACTTTATAGCAATCAGGAGGGTTTGGTTGACAAAAATAGGCAAAGTTACTTTGATTGATTTGTAGAGACGTGGTGCTTCATATCATAGTGTAGTCAAGTGGTTCCTTTAGAGCGGGGTTAGTGGTTGAAGAGTTATATTTGGCCACAAGAACCCATCCAAAAAGGGGCATGTTGTTAGGTTGGCTATAACAACCCAACATAGAGAATCAAATTAGTTAAATATATATAAAATTAAGAACTAGATGAAGTATTTTTTTTTAAAGATCCAAAACAAGTAAAATGGGAAAGAAAAACAGAGAGAGAGAGAGAGATGCCAACAGAATGAATGGAATCTGACCTGAAAATGCTTCCATGGGAGCCGGTGCAGCGTTGTCGCCTCATGATTTCGCCATAGAAATGCAGACCAAACAACCCCTAAAACCATTATATTCACCATTTTGTTTTTCATTCTTCCTCTAAAACTTCATTTTTCTCTCTCCCTTCGCTGATTAATTACCACCAAAACCCACAAGCCTCCTCCTTATATATATATATATATATATATCTATAGACATACGCACATGACCTCCTTCACTGCCTTCCCGTTTGTTTTGAACTTTTGACGTATATGTCTGCCATATATTGCCTTCACTACCTGGGAATATATGTCAATGAATTTCCTTGTTTAGTGCATTCTGCTCTTTCCCTCTCTACTTTTCTGTGCTAATCTACTCTTAAATTTGTTTCTTTCCTAGTTTTCCCTTATATTGAGGCCTTGAGAGATAAAAAAAATGAATTGTGAAATTAATGAGAAAATAAGTTATTGCTTTCTGGAATAAGAAAATGGAGCAAATATTATTTTTACCCTCCATTCATATCCATGTATATACATTTAAATTTTTTGAGAAAGCAACCATCCAATGAATAAGAGTCTTAAATGCATTTATTACTTATTAGTGAATACTAAATTATTTATGCCTGGAAAAAATTTGAAAGGTTTTTTAAATACTGAAAAGAAAATGAAAGAGATTCCATGAAGAAAAATAAAAAATGAACCTAGAGATTAGGAGATGAAGCTTCATTTACCGAAGGAGATGCAGAAAGAAGCATAACTGAATTCTGATCCGTTATGACTCAAAATGGGGGTCCTTTTATACATATATGGTTATATGAACATTAACTTCTTTTTTATTGGTCAAAATATACATATAATAATTAATTTTGAGTCAAATGCATGCAACTTCTATCATCTTACCAGTAATTTAAAGCCAATTCCTAAAACTTTCAAAATTTTTTGTACTATTACCCATTTATCCTTAAAATAACTATTGCGTCTCATTTTTAATATAAGAGTTAGATAATTAATTTATAAATATTAAAAATTTAGTTAAGTTATTTATTTATAATAAATATGTGTTGATTTCCTTAAATTACCCTCCTTAATCATGTGCCTTTTGATACAAACCCCCTTTAATGTTTGGAAAATCAATAGGGATACTTTTAAAACAAAATTATAAATTATTTGAGAGACAAAGTAAATGAGCTCTTATATTTAAGATCAAATTATTAAAGTAAAATCCTTATCTAGCTCCTAGTTATATTATGGGTATTAAATTAATAATGAAATTTGCCATGTCAAACAGATTAAAAAAAAAAAAAAAAACTCGACATGCATAGAAAATGTGACTAATATATACTGATTACCTTTTTCGGTCCTTTTATAGCTCTGTACGAGCTGGGGTATATATATATATATATATATAGAGTGTGTGTTTGTGTTTGGAATAACGATTGCAAAAGTGGCTTTTTTATAATATGATTTTTGCAGTCTTACTTTTGGTAAAAGTCAGATTGTGTTATGTAATTTATGTCTGAATTGACGATTGTATAAATAGTTTTTCTGAAATTGAAATTTGTTTAGATTGACAGTAGCATAAGTGGTTTCATGATAATGATAAGAGCGAAATTAAATTAACAATTATAAAAAATTTAAATAAGCCAAGTTGGGAAATTTGGCAATTAAAAAATACATAATTTGATGAAATAATATTACATAACTAATTGGAAGTTAGTTAATTTGATATGTATTTTCTAAAATATCATAATCATTTTCTTTAATTCCTTCTTCTCTCTCCTCGTTGATTATTATTGAGGGGTAAACTAAAAAAATGTTGACAATTATAAAATATATATATTATATTTAGGACTAAGATCAAGTGATCAATTCTATAGATATATCTTATATTAAGGACCAGAAGAAATAATAAATATTGAATCACTCCCTGTGATTATTCACCCAGCAAAGCAACTCCTTTGCTACTTATTTCAAACAAGCCAATCGCAAAAAGCAGTAAATTATGGCTTATGGTAAAAGCCTCCCCTACTCTTCCCATCCTTTACTCCTCCCATACCCAAAACTACACCATTTTGGGTGTAAAATGGGAGGGACAATCCACTTTTTTTTTGCAAAATAATGTTCAGGGTTTTGGAGTTTTTTTTTTTTGTAGCAGCCAATATTCTAAAATAATTTTTGTGCACTACGTAGTATAAAATAATTTTTCAATAGCATCCAATATCTGGCAAGCTACACTCTGAAGTAGTTTTTTAGTAACATTCCATATCCTCAACTAAATTTAAGCGCATCCACCGTTCGGTATCCTAAATTTAGGGTGCTCATTGCAACCAAAAAAATATTTTAGAAGCTGCTTGTTGCAACTTGAAAACTAATTTAGGGTGCTGAATGCAATTTAGAGGTTGCTCGTTGCAACTAAAATAGTTAAAAATACAGCTTATCAGCTACTGGGTACTACTAAAAAATTATTTTATGCTACAAAGTGTACAAAAAATTATTTTAGAATATTGACTGCTATAGAAAAAATACTTCAAGACTCTGAATATTATTTTAAAAAAAAGAAAAGGATCACCCCTCCCATTTTACACCCAAGACGGTGTAATTTTGGTTATGGGAGGAGTAAAGGGCGGGAAACTGGATCAGCTTAACAACCTATAAGTCCTTGTAAAGTCAATCACAGCACCAAACACTCATAAAAAAAAAAAAAAAAAAACTCATTATGCCAATCGAGTTTATGGGCCCAATCATACGATTAGGTAGCCCAATGGCAACACCAAACAGATGCATAGTTTTCTAGGATTTGGCTTTATATAAATGCTTTCAAGGCTTCACATTTATTATTAGCTGATTGCGCGTCGTCACATTCTTTGAGGGATGAGATTGTTGACATACAAGGTCTCTAATCTTCTCAAGTTAGGACCTCAAGATTATACACATACTCATAGGGAAGCACTGAAATGTGCATACTATCTTGCCAAGAAGGCTCATAGAAGTTGGGGTGGATTTGACTCTTCTTATGTGACCACTAGGTATTGCTTAAGCTCAGCACTTAGATGTGATATATAGCTCTGAATCTCTATATTGCTTTGTAATCCCTATACTTCTCATTGTAAGATATATTTATCTAATTTAATTAGATTAAAGATGTTAATTTTTTTATATCATTATCTAGTATCCGGTTTAAGGTTCTTGGTTGCCTTTCTCAACACAAGTGTCTCTTCTCAAGAATTCGAACTCAAGACCTAGAAAAATCTAGCGGGAGCCTTACACAGCTAAATAAACTCTATGTTGGTTTTAAGGAAGTTAGTTAATATGACACATATTTTTTAAAACGTCCTAATCATTTTCCTTTATTCCTTCATTCCTTCTTCACCTTAATTATTGTTAAAAAAGTATCAATATGGATGAATTAAAAAAAGATTGACAAAGAAGAACATGAGGGATTTTTGTTCAACTGTTGTATTTCTCAAAGGGGAACCAATAGGTGGCTGATTAGATTGCTAAATCTTCATTGAATGAAGAGGACCTATTCCGAGGATTGGATTTCTAGACCTGATCCTTTACAGTTACGTACAGTTGATTTTGAAGGACTGTAAGGCGTTTAGTTTTGATTCAGGTTAACTTTCGGTGGTCTTGGTTTAGTTTATCTTTTTCTTTTTGGTTGGTGTTTTATTTATTGAACTCGCTCTGTATTCCTTTTCGGTTTAATGATATGTTCCTTGTTTGCGGGGGGAAAAATAATAATAATAAGGCTTGTCTTTGTGAAGCAGGAGAAGGAAAAGTTCATTTGCCGGCCAGTAATAGTTCTATGTGCTTCTAAACTTTGATCTTTTGAGGGTGAGTGAGAGAGTGACGAAGTGGGAAGTCAATGATATAAGATATGGATAAAAGAGGGGGAGATTTTGGAAAACATTTTTTTTTTATTTTCTTT
This sequence comes from Inga laurina, assembly GCA_963855925.1. NCBI lineage: Eukaryota > Viridiplantae > Streptophyta > Magnoliopsida > Fabales > Fabaceae > Inga > Inga laurina. The sequence goes on from OY979707.1 coordinate 7,179,231, forward strand.
CTTATATCTTTTATATATCACTAATCAATTTTTATATTTTTCATTAAAAATCTTATGTTTCTTATTTAATTTTTTATTCGTTTTAAATAGAGTAATTTATTTTTGTATATTTTTAGCTGTTATCTTTATATGATGTATTATGGTATTTACAGTAAAACCATTTATTTAAGGGAAAAAGAAAAAAACAGAATTTTGAAATTGCAAAATCCCAACTTAGGTTTGTTATCAAGAGTTGATAAGGGAATGACAAAACTTGGTAAGCAATGCACAACTTATTTTTTGGGAAATACCTTATTTGAAATTTTGCAGATTCAAAGCTCTTTTTCTATCTTTTTCCCAATATTTAATTAATTGTCATTTAGTATTCAACCTTTTTTTTTAAGTGAAATCATTTAAAATTTGTATGTATTCTTGTAAATAATTTTCAACATTTAAAAAAATGATTGTAAAAATTTAAATTTTTGTGTCACAAATTTAATAAAATGCACATGCCATATATCTATTCTTCAAGATACATGTAAAATAAAGGGAAAATGACACCTAGGTTCCAAGCTACAAAAAAAATATCACAAAAGTTCCTTTGAAAGGTCAATGGTAAGAAAAGTCCCTAGGGACTTTTATGACATAAATTCCCAATGTCCATTTACACAAATACCCCCACTGCAATAACTACAAAAAAGGCATAGGAGGAGAGGAGGGAAGACACGTTTTTGGGATTAAGGAGAAAGAGAGAAATGGACAAACGATGTGCGTGCGTTGGAGGTGCAACATTGAAGGGATACAACGTGGTGTTAATGTCGATGGGAATATCTTCTTCTGTATCGTCCATCTACGGGTAGCGAGGTACAACAACGAGCTGATTTTTTTTTTCTGTGTGAAAGTTGGATGGATTGAAATTGAGGGGTTTGTCAAAGATTGGAGCTTGGGCTCAAAAATGGAGTAAGTTGTAGGTGGTAGACAAGAAATGCTAAGAATTTGCTACACATATGATCTTGACCATTGAAGTTTGGGTTTCACCTTGGGTGGGTTGTGTTTATGTTAGAGTGCTCTGTTTTTTGGGTACGGTTATAGAGGAACTGCTATGTTTTAAATGGGAATGATAAATATAATTGTGGTTCTTTACTGTGAAAAAGCAGAAATCAAACAAAAAAAATGTTGTAAATTTGTGCAGATGTAGTTGTTAATATGACAGTTGTAGTTGTTAATACGTACAGAACCTGTGCACTGTTTTTGGGGAAGCAAACAGAGGTGAATGTGGTTTGTGTTATTAGAAAATGCTGATATGATGATAAAAAAAGTGTTGTTAAAGTGTTGTAAATTTGTGCAGATATAGTTGTAAATATTGCTGTGGAAGTTCTTAATACGTACAGAACATGTGCTCTGTTTTTGGGGAAGCAAACAAAGGTGTGAGTGTGGTTTGTGTTATTAGAAAATGCTGATATGATGATAAAAAAAGTGTTGTTAACTTGTTGTAAATTTGTGCAGATGTAGTTGTAAATATTGCTGTGGAAATTGTTGATACAAAGTTTGTGTTGCATATTCTCATGAAAGTAATGAAATCCAAATGAAGTTCAAAGTTACCCTTGATACATCAACATTTATGGATCTTGTAGTCGATGAAGGGGTGCTAGAAGAAATTGTTAAATTGACTAATAATGTTGTGAAAGAAGCATTAAACGTTGTAAACAATGACAGAAGTGACAGCAATATAGTGCGCAACTTACTGATATGGCCGAAGTTATTGCTCTAGTGCAACGGCAGAAATTAGTTGTAAACATAATTTAATAAGTTGTAAACATAACTGAAGATGTTGTAAACACTACACAAAGTAGTTAACTCTTCCCATCTTCAGTGTTCAGCGGATTTACATGTGGCCACGTGCTTAGACATCATTAAAATGACCTATCCTGTTGTAAACTAAGCATTAACAGTTGTAAACAACGCCATTCATAGAGTTAAACTTGCTATGGACCAAGATCTTTTCCTAGTGCAATGATAGAAATAAGTTGTAAAATTAACTTCAGAAGTTGAAAAAATAACTTAAGATGTTAAAACTACACAAAGTAGTGGACAATCCCATTTTTTGTGTTAATCGTAGTTTCATATGGACATGTGCTTATTCGTTGTTAAAATGACTGATCATGTTGTAAAATAAGCGTTCGCTATTGTAAATAACGCAACTTGCTATGGTCATCATAATAAGAATACAGTTGTTAAAATGATTTTCACTGTTGTGAAAACATGCATATCGAGTTGTAAACCAAAAAAAAAAGTGGTGTGGTCACCTTGATGTGTAAAGACGTTGTTTTCTTGACCTATTAAACAACTTGTAAAAATGACTAAACATATTATAAACATACGCATAACGTGTTGTCAAAGTCCGCACTTGGCAAACTTGAAAGAAAATCATTCCATAATTACATGTGAAAATAACTGATTATGTTGCCAAAATAACTCATGATGTTGTTAAACGTCTCATTACATGAGTGCATTTTCTGCTACAAGGCATTTCTACAAAATATCAACAAATGTACACAACAACTAACATGTACTATAAAATAACATCTCAAATGCTACATGTCTTTCTTCCTCTTCATTTGTTGGTTGCTAGCGAGAATGGACAGCATACCTCTGTTTGCTTCGCCAAAAATAGAGCACAGGTTCTGTACGTATTAATAACTTCCAAGGCAATATTTGCAACTACATCAGCACAAATTTACAACACGTTAACAACACTTTTTTTATCATCATATCAGCATTTTCTAATAACATAAACCACACTCACACCTTTGTTTGCTTCCCCAAAAACAGAGCACAAATTCTGTACATATTAACAACTTCCATAGCAATATTTACAACTACATATGCACAAATTTACAACACGTCAACAACACTTTTTTTATCATCATATCAACATTTTCTAATAACACAAACCACACTCACACCTCTGTTTGCTTCCCCAAAAATAGAGCATAAGTTCTATACGTATTAACAAATAACAACTACAACTGCTATATTAACAACTATATCTGCACAAATTTACAACACTTTTTTTTGTTTGATTTATGTGTTTTCACAGCAAAGAACCACAATTATATTCATCATTCTCACTTAAAACATAGCAGTTTCTCTGTAATCTTGCCTCAAAAATAGAGCACTCTAACATAAACAAAACCCATCCAAGGTGAAACCCAAACTTCAATGGTTAAGATCATATGTATAGCAAATTCTTAACATTTCTTGTTTACCACCTACCACTTACTCCATTTTTGAGTCTAAGCTCCAACCATTGACTAACCCCTTAATCTCCATCCAACCAACTTTCACACAGAAAAAAAAAATAATTCACTGATGTACATCACTACCCTAGACGGACGATGCAGAAGAAGACATTTCCAACAACATTAACACCACGTTGTATCCCTTCAATGTTGCACCTCTAATGCGCGCGCATCCCGTCTTTCCATTTCTTTCTTTCTCCTTAATCCCAAACACGTGTCTTCCCTCCTCTCCTCCTGTGCCTTTTCTGTAGTTATTTCAATAGGGATATTTGTGTAAATGAACATTGGGAATTCATGTGAGAAAAGTCCCTAGGGACTTTTCTGACCATTGACTTTTCAAAGGGACTTTTATGGTATTTTTTCTATAGCTTGGGACCTAGGTGTTATTTTCCCTAAAATAAATCGAGTTGGAGTTTTTTTATTGATGTTGATTTTCTTTGCAGCAATAAATCAAGTTGAGAGTTTCAGTGGTAGCAATTCTCACCTGATAGTTGTGCTTTGTGGATTTGGGGGTTCGGATTTGGTAACTATTGTCTTATATATTATTGGTTTCATATTTCAAAAGACTATTATGAGTTATTAGCAATGGAGAATTCGAAATGTATGCCATAGTTGATATTGTATGGTTCGTTGTGTAGTTGATGGCTTCTCTGCTTTATCTTTTTTATTAGTGTTTGTTGATGTTTTTCCTTCCATGAGATCTTCTCATGAAGTTTCTTTAACAACCAATCTGATTGCTTTATTACTTATAAAAGCGATGGATCCTTTGGAATGCTTCTTCGAACAACTACTTCTTACGATAGCTTTGCTGCCAATGACATCATTTTTCTACCCACAAATTCTAGTGAATGGATTATAAAGGCGGCAGGGTCCATGGCTTTGGCAGCGGCTCCCTCTCACATATTTCAAGGTTATGTCATTTTTAGGATTTCTTTGTATTGTTATGTATTCAGGCTTTCTTTTGTCAACCTTTTTATTTTGGGCTAGTATCGATCATTCTATTAGTTATAATGAAATGCTATTTTCTGAAAAAAAAAAGATACATATAAAATATGAATGCCAGCCATACAGTGCAAATAAGGATTTCGTCATCATGAATTAAAAAGCTGACTTTGGGGGAGAAATCATATTATATTTGTAGTTGAATATTTGGTATAGAAACCAAACTCCAATGTGTTTATTCCAAATCTTGATGCATTACAATGAAAATCACACACCTATTTATACTAAAATCACAACCTTATAAAATCTTTAAAATAATGCAAAAGTCAGACATGGCAAACATTCACCAACCCTTCTGTCGGCATTCCCTGTTCATAACGTCATTGCATACATCATATGCAATATTTTCATGTCAACGATGATGGCTGCTCTGTTTGTGTTTATTCTCCCTGTTCTGTTTCATTCCCCCGGGGTTGGACAGGACTCGTCCTCGAGTCAAAAACAACATCATCATCAATGAATGGAGATTGATCTGAAACTTTATGCTTCAGTAAAAATGACTTGGGCTTATTTTTGATTTTGATGTGTTTATCTGGTGGCAAAGGTTCAAGCTGAATCTTCACATCATCCTTCTGGAAGGAATATGTGTTTGCATACCCGTCGTATAGAGCGTGTCGATCATATTGCCAAGGTCTTCCCAAAAGAAGATGACAAGCGTCCATCGGAACAACATCACACCAAACTTCATCGTGATACCTTTTTCCAATAGAAAAAGTAACAAGGCATCGTTTTGACACTTTGACCGCGCTTCCTTTATTGAACCATTGGAGCTTGTATGGGTACGGATGGTTGTGAGTTGGTAGTTGCAGCTTTTCTACCATGTAGTTAGAGACTACATTTTCACAGCTTCCATTGTCGATAATGACGTCACAAACTTTACCTTGAGCGGTGCAACGAGTATGAAAAATGCTGTGACGTAGCCAAGGCTCTTCTTTGACTGTGGCTGTATGCAAGCTTCGTCTAATCACAAGTGTTTCACCTTGATCAGGAGGAATGACTTCTTCATCAAAAATTGGCTCTTCATCAAAGACATGTTCTTTGTCGGGTATGAGCTCATTTTCTTCTTCAAAAACTGCAGAAGTTTCCCCTTCAATAATAGTAACCACTCTGCGGGTAGGACATTCTGAAGCGATATGTCTAAACCCTTGGCATTTGAAGCACTTAGGTGCTTTGGAGCTAAATTCTTTGATAGCCTTTAGTGGAGGCTTGCTGGAAGAGTTAGACTGATATACTTGTGTAGGCTTGCTTGAAGAGTTATGCTGATGCATTTGTGTAGGCTGATGCATGTGTGTTTCATGTTCATCAAAAGGATTTTCGGTGGAGGAAGACGGTTGAAACGGAAACCTTTTGGGCAACTGTTTCTCAATACGGATGGCTAGACGAATGACGTCCTCCAGAGTCCAGTATTGTTGGAGCTGTACTGGATGGGCAATGTTAGTATTCAACCCTCCAAGATAACGGGCTATTGTTTGCTCTTCCCTTTCTTGGATATCACACTTCATCATGAGCTTATCAATTCCCTTGTATATTCTTCCACAGACATAGCCTTTTGATGGAGATTATGTAATTGAAGGAAATTATCTTGATAATAATTATCTGGAAGAAACTTACGTGAGAGCTCACGTCGCATTTTGTCCCACTTCCAGATCTTGCTTTTTCCTCCTCTTTCACGCCTTTTCTTGAGATTTTCCCACCATATAGAGGCATGTTTCTTTAATTTGATGGCGACAATTTTGACTTTATGCTCATAAGGAATCTCTTTATATTCAAAAACTCGTTCGACGGTTTGAAGCCAATTGACAAATTCGTCTGGTTGAAGTCTTCCTTCAAATTCTGGTATATCTACCTTAATGTCATTAAGGCGGAATGACTGTTGTTGAGGACGATGGCGGTAGTCAGTGGACGACGAACTATTGTTATCTGAATCATCATCTGGATATTCACTGCGAGATTCTAGCATGGCTTGCTGCGTTTGTACAGTGGTTTCCAGTTCCTGTATCCTGCGTCTCATCTCATCCATCTCAATCTCGCGTGTGTTTCTGCGTCTTGGAGGCATTTTTGAATTGTTCTTGTGAGGTTAGGTATAGGATGGAAAAGTACAAGGATAGGATCGGTTTTTTTATGACAAGCAAGGGGTAAAACTGGAATTTTTATGGACAAATGGGGTAGAAAGGTAATTTCATAACTTTCAGGGATGGAAATGTAATTTTGGCAAAAATCTGGGGCCAAAATGTAATTTTAGAAAGTTTGGGGGGGTATGAAAATGTAATTTTGGCTGAAATTTGGGGGCCAAAATGTAATTTCAGACATTTTTGGGGTCCGAAATGTAATTTTGGCAGAAATTTGGGGCCAAAATGTAATTTCAGAAAGTTTTGGGGCAGAAAATTGTAAATTTTACCAAATTTAAGGGATCAAATTGCAATTTCTGAAAATTGGGCTGACTGGGATTGATGACGTGGCGGTTATGACACGTGGCAGTCAATGATTGGTCCACGTTGCGTTGACGGATGACGTGGATGCTGATTGGATGGGGTGGCGTGGCAATGCTGACGGTGATGCTGGCGTGGCGCTATTTACACGTGGCATATGCTGATTGGACGACGTGGCGCTGATTGGTCAGACAGTGATGATGTGGCAGCTGACTGGGTCGTCTTCAACCTCTGAACTCCGGCGACCGTCTGAAATTCCGGCAACTTTTCCGGCGACGTTCGTGGAGGCGCGTGGAGGTGTTTCACGGCAGTGACCGAGGCTTTTCCTAGGTTTTTCGGCCTTCTGAACACGATGGTGAGGTCAGTTTCTTCAAAAAATGCTCTGAGAGTGAAAATCCGACACCCCCTTTTTCTCACGTTTTTTTTTTCTCACCCACTCCTCATTCTTTCGCTCTCTGGCTCTTTAGAACTCAGCTCTGGTACCAAAATGGTATAGAAACCAAACTCCAATGTGTTTATTCCAAATCTTGATGCATTACAATGAAAATCACACACCTATTTATACTAAAATCACAACCTTATAAAATCTTTGAAATAATGCAAAAGTCAGACATGGCAACCATTCACCAACCCTTCTATCGTCATTCCCTGTTCACAACGTCATTGCATACATCATATGCAATATTTTCATGTCAATGATGATGACTGCTCTATTTGTGTTTATTCTCCCTGTTCTGTTTCAATATTTTTTTTTTTTCAAAATTAGGGTTTAAAATTTGTAATAAATTTAGAGTCAAACTTCGGGGGAAAAAACACAAATGATGCCAATAAATGTGGCAACAGACAGAAAGAAACAGAAATGACCTTTTTTGAGAATAACGATAGGACAAGAACTAAAAATTAATTATAATTATAAATGGATAATTAGAACTCCACGTACATGACTCTGTTTCCTGCAGGCCTGCATTATCTTGATCTTATATAGTTAAACCAAATTATTTAATCCAACATAAGTCAATATGATGAAGGCGACAATTTAATCCGACGTGGGTTATTATCAATTCCTATTTTAGTAGATGCCGGCTTCATGAGAGACAGAGATATCTTCTTGATATATATATATATATATATAGCCATTGCTTGCATGTGAAGTAGTAGCAGAGAGCTAAGTTTGTGCATTGAAGAAAGAGAGATTTGAGATTGCAGAACAGAGTGAAATATGGAAGCAAGTAAAAGTGGTGAAGTGAGAAGGATTCATATAGTTTACTTTCTCAGTTTGATGGGTCGTTCTCAAGAACCTCATCTCATTCGTCTTCATCATCTTGCTAGTAATGGAGTCTATCTTCGAGGTGCATTAATCTCTCTGTTTATTTCCACTACATTTCCATGGATTTTCTTGCACATTGCTAATCTGTTTCTCACTTCCAATGTTGTATGCTTCACTCTTCTGTCTCTTAATACTCTGTTTCTTTCTCTTAATATTAAGGTTTTGGACTTCTCCTATTAAGAGATTTAAGAATTGTTATTTTTTTTGTAAGTCAAGATTTAATTGAAACAAAAATATACAAATTATACACTACTCTGTTTCTGTGTGTAGTACCCTGTTTCTGACTTTAACAGGTCATGATTTATGAACTTTTGTTTATGCATGTGATGAAAGATGTGAAGAGATGGATAGGAGAAGTGAGAGGGAAGGATTTTCCAGAGACATATGCATGGTCCTACAAGAGGTAGAATGATAATAGTAACCCTAATACTCAGTTTTTGATTTTGAATGAGTTGAAGAAATGTGTGATTTGTGGATTTAAATTGTAAGTAGGAGGTACAAGACAGGGTACGTGTGGCAAGACTTGTTGGATGATGATCTCATTACACCGATCTCTGATAATGAATATGTCCTCAAAGGATCTCAAATCCATCCTCCCTCTTTTGGTATGTCCGTGAAATTAAATAATAGTGTGTGCATATATATATATATATATATATAGTCCTTTAGTCATAATTCTCCAACAACCAATGAGGTTAAGTAGCATCTAGTGTCATGATGTATTTTTTCAAGCATCCAGTATTCTGAATTAATTTTTAATTTATTTAGCATCAATTATTTTTGTAGTATTTTAAATTAATTTTTAGTGCATTTAACATCAATTATTTTTCCATATGCACACAACATCTAAAGTAATTTTTGGTAAATTTAGCAACTTCAGTATTTCTAAGCAACATTTACTATTCTAAATTAATGTTTAGTCCATCCAATACAAAGTATTTTTTAGTAGCACATAGTATTTTTAAATAATTTTTAGTGTATCTAACATTTTAAAATACCAGCTCTGGTCCTTAATATAAGATCTAATTTATAGTGCAAGATGCACAACAAACTAGATTTTATATTAAGAATCAGCGGTAGTATATTTTCAACAATATCAGTATTCAAAGTTTAGGATGCTCATTGCTACTGAGAAAAAAATTATACTAAAATTTATTTTAGAATATTGGGTGCTACTAGAAAGATATTTTAGGGTATTGAATGCAATAAAATTAGTTTCATATACTAAATACTACTGAAAAAAATACTTCAACATACTTAATGTGTGCTAAGGTATATAAGTATTTGCTGAGAACTTCTTTGATTATGCAGAAAACTTCATGTTTGGTGAAAGGAAAGCTTCCATATTGAACGAGGAGATTCCTGTTCATGTACATGATACAGATGGCAAACAACTGAAACAGAAACAACCATTGATACCACAAGAACTTGAACTTGAAAGATTTTCATGTTTCAAAACAAATTCTCTGTATGAGCTATCATTACCAGATGAAAGTGAGTGTTGTAAAGTTGAACCAGACAAACTTGTCAACACAGGCAAACGCAAGACAAATGAAAGCAACAAAAATGACACACCAGAGACATCATTTTCAATATCATTATCATCTTCTTCTTCTTCATCACTATCATCCGCAAAAGGAAATAGTAAGAGATTTTCAACAGGAGCATCTGGTTTGATCCGCAACTTGATCACCTGTGGGGCCTTAGATTCAAACGACGACGTCTCGGTCATGCTGAACCAAGCTCACAATAAAACTGTACTCTCCAAGAACTCTATCACCATCGATGATGATAATGCACAGATTCGTAAACATGATAGATTCGGAGGATCAGCCAGGAATCTTGGAACTCGTTGGAATCCCCAGCAGAATGATGAAGCCAGGTAAGTAAATAAAGAGTTGGCCTAATAATATTTCAAGTTAGGGATTATGAAAAAGATCAAAGTTTGGCATATTTTGTATATATTTGCAGAAAAAGCTGTGATGATCAAAAGAGAACAAACAAGAACAAGAAGAAGCTAGGCGAGTTTCTGAATCAGCTTTCTCACAAACCATTTGGTGGTGGGTCAATTTTCTCTAGATGAGAGGATCTAAATAATACAAGACAATATGTTGCAGGGAAGAAAAAACAGGACAAGATTGGAACTAAAAAGCGATTAGAGTGAAAGATTCATCTAGTTGGACCATTATATACAGAGCATCAAGTATCAGATTTCAATTTTCATGTAGTCATACATGCTAGAGAAGTGAAACTCATCTTAGTGAATTAGTTGAGGCCCTTTTCTTTAATTAATGCGTGTATTTGTGAAGGATGATTGAGTCCTCACCAAATAGACACGTTAAATCCTCTCTCATGCGTAATCCCAAGAATTTGGGGTTTGATTACCGGTAAGAGGGTTTGTTATCATTTATTTTTTAATAGGCACATATATTTTTCTATTGAAGATAATCTTGTTTAGCGTACTATCGGTATTAAATATGGGCATCTATTCCAATTTATTTTGTCGATTAAAGATGATGATTATCTTTTATAATTAATTACTTGTTTCATTTTATTTAATTTGTGTTGGAGTTTTAAATTGCATGTGGGTGTGTCAAATAGAATAAGTCTTATATTACTTGGGAAAGAGAGAATGCAAGAGTGTATATTACACTTTATGAATTTGGGCTAGTAAATGGGCCAAGAGGAAGAGTTAAATATAGACTAGGCATTTTGTATCAAATGTTTTTTTTGAAAAAATCTATAATTTATTTTTGTGAAAACGGCTTACTGGATAAACCCAGTTTTGAGGCATTTGAATTTTGAAACCTGAATATTTTGGTTTCAAAGGCATTAACCAGATTTAATTGTGTTCAATTGGCCATCATGACCGACGTTCATGTTGCAGCCCATTACCTCTAGATTCCAAAAAACCGATCATTAAAATGTGTTTATGATCTTCAACGTTCAAAAACTGCTGGTTTAATTGTGTTTATTGCCATTGATTGTTGTCCAATGTTCAGATGCTTGAGAGGCCTATAAAAGGCAGTGCCTGCAAAAGATTCAGGCACCTAGCTCAGAAATCTCGAGCACTCTCTTCCTTTTTGACATTCCTTTATTCTCTCTGCCTTATAGTTGCTTTGTATTTTGCTGTTCTATTCATCTTGTATCTTCAGGAAGGGTCTATTTTATCCTGAGGAGTGCCGCTTCCAGTCAACCGATGGCCATGGAATAGATTTTAAGGACAACATTCTTAGACGTGACTCAAATTACACAGTGTATTTACAGGAGTTCGCAAACAATTTGTCACTTGTAAATTAAACTATATATTCAGATTTCAATGCATCTTTGAGCTCTACTACGTTTGGATTAGTAACTCTGTTTGGCATCAAAGTGAAGGCAAGTAAAGTGACTTTTTGAGTCCTTAAAAGCTGCATCGGGCCTTTCATATATACGAGTACGTGTATGTGTGTATTCGGCAAAGTATTAAAACCTGGATTGGATACTAAACCGATAAGAGTATTGGGTTAAGGGTCAGTGAGTCAGATCGGGGCTAAATTGGACCCAAACCGGGCTTCAAATCGGTGAGAAATTGAAGATTTTAGGTTTATTAATATGAAATTTTAAAGAAAAAATAAATATATTTTTTTAAAAAAATAGTGACCCAGACAGGATTCCAAACTGGATTGCTTTTCAGGCCTGTCTAGTCCAATCCGATCCGGGTTCACAGACCCTGTTATTCAGCATAGCATTCTCAATAACTCACTTCCAGTCCAAACTGATGTTTACACTGGGGCAACTTTTTGTTACTTTTTCATGATGTTTTTTTTTTGGGGGCCCGCGCATGACGTTGAATCATTAGATAACATTAAATGCATTTTAATTTTTGCCCAACCCATTTGCCTCTTCTCCCTCAGACCCTCACACTCTATTTTCTCTGACCAACAATACATTAATTCTTAGGAAAATTAATAATGTTTTAAAAGCTAGACTGGACATTAAACCGAAAAGGTTAGTGGGTCAAGGTTCAACCAATTGGAACGGTTGAGCCGTTGAACTAAACCGGTGACGTAATAATTAAATTTAAAATATTAGATATATATATATATATATTACAATAATTAGTCTTTAATCTAATTTCATATGAAGTTAGTAAAGTCACAAAACACCATTTAAGAAAGAACATTTAAATCAACCATTCAACTAACAAAAAGCACAAATAATAATGATTTCATGCCTTATTAAACATTGGTATTTGGTAGCTCTTGATTGATCCAAACATGAGTTTCTTACATACAAGAGAATTTCTTAAGAAATTATCTAAGTTTATTAACTCACTCACTATCTCAATAAATAAGAGTTGGCAAAAAAATCTCAATAAATAAGAGGAGAATATATATATATATATATATATATAATAGTGTTGACTAAATTAAAAAAAAGTAACCCAAAAATAAACACAATATATACATTATAAACCAGCATAAAATATAAGTATAATTAAAAATTTGTAATTAAAAACTTAAATTTTTATAATAATTCTTATCTTTAAAAATAATCTTGATATTATAATGTAAATACTTTTTCGTTGCCTTTATAAAATAGTAAATCATTATTTTTTGTATTAATTAACGGAAATAATGTAATACGACAATTAATTTAATTTTCACCCATCAAAATTAACATCAAAATAGAAGGAGATATTTTTATGCATTAAATTTTAAGAATGAGATCGTAATATATCCAACTCCCAATCCCAAATCTGAGTACATCTGGAGTTTGCATCTATTAAATCATTTCAGTTTAAAATATTCCAAAAATATTAATTATTAATTATTTCTCATTAGGCCATTATGCCACATTGTCAAATCTTGCGTATGGAAGACGCTTCATTCCGAATTCAAGGCGTCTTTTTCATTTTCAGTTTCTCAACACTGCCTCTCTATCTTTCTTCATCACTCAAGACTTTTTCCATCGTCCTCCCAGATTCGCGAGTTCGTCGGAGATGCTACCAGTAAGATGGGCTCTTTTCCTTCGCTTCTCCTTTCAAAAATCGTATCTTGCAGTGGTACTCAGGCTAAAAATCTCTTTCATGACAGTGTACATGATTAAGGATGTGCGCTTCTTCTTTTGTACTCTCCCTCCTTTTCCCTTTTTCTCTTTTGCTAATTGTATTTAAGCCGTCCGGCTTTTAAATATTTGTTCCAGGTGGCGGCTTAACTCCGGTTTCTGATCTAAATGGCGGTTCTGGACGGTCTAATCTGGCCTAACCTTTTGAACGACTTAACTCTGAAACTTGGATTGTCCTCTCCTCTTGTCAACGGTCGGACCGTCCAGTCCGGTCCTGAAAACACTGCCCTGAATCCCTTTGGAGCCCTTTAATATCAAATAGTCTCAAAACTTTCTAAAATTTCACTATAGCTCTTAAAACTAAACTAAAGTTAAAATTTGTGAATGGAAAGATAAGTTTACCCTTACTTTAAAAATCAAATATGATTACTTATAAGACACATGTGAGAATTTATAAGTCAAACATGCTTATTTACAAACACATAAATGATTTGCATAAGGATATCTCTTTTTATTACGCAAGTCGAGATAAAACTCCTCTCACATACTTACCTTGTATACCGTGAATCACGATTTATAAGTATTTATTACCCAAAAATAAGCTATTCCAAACGATTTATAAGACATATGTGAGAATTTACGAGTCCAATATGCGTATTTACAAGACACATGTGGGAATTTAAAAAACCATTTTGGCCATGTACAAGATAAGGGTATAAATGTCTTTTCAACAAAAAGAACTTAATTTTATTTTAATCCTAGGAGTGCAATGAAGTTTCAGAAAGTTTTAGGTTTTGTTTGATAAATAGTTACAGAAGGGGTGCAAATGAAATTTTCCCTTAATTCTTTTTATTTTAATATTTCTCTTTAAATTATCACATTATATACATATAATATGTGTGTGTATTGAATAAAACTTATGTCCTTTTCATTTATTTTCAATATAAACCTTCTTTTCAAACAATTATGCAAATAAGTTTCAATATTATGTGAAACTGACTTTTTTTTTTACAAAAATCTATCTAAACATAAATCACAGTATACTAATGACTTTTTCCCCAGCTCAAACGTCAATTACATCAAAACTTGCTTTGATCAATATAATCTAAACAGTCACTAATTCTTATACCCTCAAATGGACTAAGGGTTGACCTAAGTGTTATATTTATTTTAAAATTTAAATTTCAGTCCAAATCTAAAATTTTATAACTTATTACTTGATTCAACTTTTAAAATCATTATAATTCTTGTGAGTGTTTGGTTTAATTTAAGTTATTTTTAGCTATACAAGGTAAATAAGTGAAATAGGTTTTATAGTGTGAAAATAATTTTAAAAGTTGTTCCCAAGCACGCATTAGTCTTGCGGTCAAACTCTTTCTTTTGTGTGTTTTTTTTAAAAAAACTAGTTCATTCTCACCATGAGAAACTTCAAGCTTAAGCTTACCTGTGTAAATGCGGAATTAATGGCTGCTTCTATTTATTCAGATAGATAGCTGATTAATCTCCTATGATCATTAATTTGCCAGCTTGTTGAATCACTTTTTTGTTTTATCAAAAAGTTTCTTTTTAGGGTTAAATGCAAAAGGTTTTTGCATTTTTCAACAAGTATGCATCCCAATATTTGAATTTATGTTTTTCATCTTATGGTGGTGAGGCTGCTTACCACGTAAATGAATAGTTTGTATAGACAAAATATATGATAGCTTCTTGTTTTTGGTTGCATTTCCAACTTAGGGTGTGTTTGGTTTAGCTTATTGGGCAGAAATAAGCCTGTTTTTAGGTAATAAGCCCAAATAAAAATGTGTTGCGTTTTTTAAATATTTGATTCAACTTATTTTAATTGCATCATGGGTAGAATAAGCTACTTATTAAATAAGCTCCTCACTATAGCTTTTCTATTAAGTCATTTATTATGAAGTTGAGATAAAATTCTTCTCACATACTGTGAACACCCTATTTTGTCCGGGCCCCACTAAAAAATACAAAAATAATTGATAATGATTGATGTCCAAATTGGCAATCATCATTGAAAGAAAAAATAAAAAAAAAACGAAAATAAGAAAAAATAAGAAAATCCTCCTATTGATGATGATCGGTGTCTAAATAGGCAATCATCATTGAAAGGGAGAAATTAAAAAAAAACGAAAATTAAAATAAATCCCCTAATTGATATGATTGGCATTGTCATTCATTAAGGGAAGTTAATAAATAAAAAAAATGAAAAATAAAAAAAATATCATTTATGTTGATAGGTTTAAATTAGGAAGTTACTTGTGCGGAGAATAACGAAAAAAATTAAAAATGAAAAAATCTCCACTAATGGTAATTAGGTCAAGTTAGGAAGTTTTATCAATAGAAAATACAAAAAAATAAGAAAAAAACGAAAATTAAAAAAATATCATTTATGTTGATAGGTTTAAATTAGGAAGTTACTTGTGCGGAGAATAATGAAAAAAAATTAAAAATGAAAAAATCTCCACTAATGGTAATTAGGTCAAGTTAGGAAGTTTTATCAATAGAAAATACAAAAAAATAAGAAAAAAACGAAAATTAAAAAAAAAGTCTCCATTGATGGTGAGTGGGTTAAGTTAGGTAAGTTCTTAACATAAAATGCAAAAAATCAAAAAAACGAAAAATAAAAAATAATAAAAAAAAAGGGAGCATTTATGAAGAAAACCCTACCTTGAGACTATAAATAGGAGTGCAAGGGTTGAAGCAAGGGGAACAAGAACTCCGGTGGAAAAAAGACTAGTGAGAAAAGGTAGAGAGAATATATTATACTTTTTACTTCTCTTATTCTGATGGTCAAATAAGGGGATGTTTAGGGACACATAATTATGATATAGTTCCAACAATTCCTTTACCCATAAGAATAGCGTCTGTCATCTTCTTTAATGTTATGGTGATGTTGCTTTAATCTATATCCACATGCCTTAATCTATATCCCCATGATGTTCTTGGCGCATATGACTATGTGTGTACCTTTTGTTTTATTATTTGTTTTGCTTGCCTATAACACCTCTTGCGCAGCATCTAAGATCAGGCTTATGTGATCATTCAACTTTAGTATGCAACGACCTCTACTTGTTGCATTCAGGATTAAGAGTAAGTTCAAAGGATAAAAGGTACGCATAAATCTCCTCACATTTGACTTCCTTTTCGTTTAACTTGTGTTACTTTTCTTCCTTTATTTTTTTTATCCCTTTCTTAGGCCCTCTTTCAAAAAAAAAAGGAAAAAATATTTGGACACATTTTGATAAATGAAAATAAAATGGAAAAACTCTTTTTTACAAGAAAATAAAAAAAAACGTTTTTTTTTTAAAAAAAATAATAAAAAATACAAACCAAATAAAAAAAATATTTTTCTCCAATAAATGAAATAAACATTTTTTTTCTAAAAAGCACAAACAAAGTGACACGCATTTCTACCCCCCGAACTACGTGGGCTTTGATCCCTCTAAAGGGTACGTAGGCCCAAGGTTTTCATCCTAGGTCAAGTCCAATTTTGTAAATAAATATATTGTTTTTTCTTATTTTCTTATTGTAAATAAATTTTTTTTTAAATAAGTATATTTTTCCTTATTGTAACTAAGTGTTCTTTTTTTTTCCTCTTCTTTTGCTTTCATTTCATTTAGTTTTGTAAATATTTGTTTTATTTGGGTAATTATAATAAAGTTAAAGGCCATTTTTATTTTTAAATAATTAACTTAGGGTAACCATTCTTATGAATGGGTGTTGTGGGGTGCCTAACACCTTCCCCACACACAATCGACTCCCGAACCCTAAATGGTTTTTGTAGACCAGTTTCCATTTTTTAAAAAGGTTTCCAAAATCATCCTATTTTCTAAAATTTTGGTGGCGGCTCCATGTTTTTCTAAATTCCGGGCGCTACAGCTTGGCGACTCCACTGGGGATAGTTTGAGAGTCAAGCCCATTTAAGTTAAATGTTTAAAAATAATTTGGCCTTAATTTTATTTTAATTACCCTTTTCTTATTATTATTATTATTATTTTTTGTGAATAGTTGTTTTTATTTATTAAATTCCTTATTTATCTATTTTGTTTGTTTTTCTCCTTTTTTCTATCTATCTTGTGATCTGCTTAGCAGATGAGGGTTGGGTAGAACCTAGGCCCATAGGTTGGTATGCTCTCCGCACACACTAAACACATACACTATTCTCCTCACACACATTTTGGGCCCTATACCCGGGTCTGTGAGTTCCTTAGGTGAGTGGAAGTTTCTAGCGGTCTCCCTGTGGGGTTTTAAGAACCCCCTGAGGTTACTGTGAAGACTTCATCCTAGCTGTTACTCATTTGGTGAGATTGATCCCTGTGGGGTTTTCAGAACCCCCTGAAGGTCAATTTTATCAAATGGGGTCTTCATCTTTACGATGGGGGCAGTTAGGAGACCTTTATCTGTGAGAATTAGAACCACCTTGAAACCACTGCACCTATTAGTAGAAATTATAGACCTACCCAATTAATTAGTACCTACCTTTCTTAGGATAGATACTACTAACCTAGGGTCATTCCTAAAATAGGACACTGGAGGGCATATATTTATTTATTGTTGATAATATTTATTGTCATTCATGCATAATCAATGGAACCCCTAGGATCAAGTGACTAACTGTCGCTTCACCTGAGTATGTATCTAGCATCATTCCACATAAAGATACATCACAAGGACGGTGTATGCATTAAATAGCTAACCTTAGTCTAAGGGTCTCTGACCCTAAAAGACCATGATCTCATCACATCAATCATGTTAGAAAACATCTCGATGAGAGATAACCCTTTAGGACTCATAAGGTATCATTATATCATCCATTAGCATTTTAACTTCATTTGATATGGGCGTTGGACATAATCATCATTTTAAAAAAGAAAACCCTTAGCCGCGTGATGGTTCGGGCCATTCGCAGGTTAATGGGCACTTCATTCTCCCTATGAGGTAATAGATCTCTTGAGGAGGTGAAGTTCTTTTTCTTAATGTCCATCACCCATATCAAAACTTGAAGTATAAGTCGTCACTCATTCACGTCTCATGAGGTATCCTTGCATCATCCATTGGCATTTAGCTTCATTTGATATAGGCCTTGGACATAATCATCATTTTAAAAAAAAAAAACCCTTAGCCGCGTGATGGTTCGGGCCATTCGCAGGTTAATGGGCACTTCATTCTCCCTATGAGGTAATAGATCTCTTGAGGAGGTGAAGTTCTTTTTCTTAATGTCCATCACCCATATCAAAACTTGAAGTATAAGTCATCACTCTTTCACGTCTCATGAGGTATCCTTGCATCATCCATTGGCATTTTGCTTCATTTGATATGGGCCTTAGACATAATAAACATTTAACAAAACCCTTAGCCGCGTAATAGCTTGGGCCGTTCGCAGGTTAATGGGCACTTCATCCTCCCTATGGGGTATTGGATCTCTTGAGGAGGTGAAGTTCTTTTTCTTAATGTCCATCACCCATATCAAAACTTGAAGTATAAGTCATCACTCTTTCATGTCTCATGAGGTATCCTTACATCATCTATTGGTATTTAGCTTCATTTGATATGGGCCTTGGACATAATAAACATTTAACAAAACCCTTAGCCGCGTAATAGCTTGGGCCGTTCGTAGGTTAATGGGCACTTCATCCTCCCTATGGGGTATTGGATCTCTTGAGGAGGTGAAGTTCTTTTTCTTAATGTCCATCACCTATATCAAAACTTAAAGTATAAGTCATCACTCTTTCATGTCTCATGAGGTATCCTTGCATCATCCATTGGCATGTAGCTTCATTTGATATGGGCCTTGGACATAATAAACAAAACCCTTAGCCTCGTAATAGCTTGGGCCGTTAGCAGGTTAATGGGCACTTTATCCTCTCTATGGGGTATTAGATCTCTTGAGGAGGTGAAATTCTTTTTCTCAATGTCCATCACCCATATCAAGGCTAGAAAGCACATGTAATCATCTGCATAGCATGCATTCGGAAATACTTTCTGACTCATCCTTCTATTTTCTTTAATAAAGGACAAACAAGTTATCTAACAACTAAAAATTTGACACAAAGGTTAAATGGCAAAAGAACCAGATTTAAATCAAGTTCCTATAAGAAAGGTGTATTGCATGCTTATCACCATGGTCAATGATAAGATCTTGGCTAGGATGGGACTCAGGGTCCCTCCTATCTAATGATTAACTCTAGTTCTCCCTGTGGAATAATGGATTCCCTGAGGAAGCTAGAGGATGCTTGTGCCAAAATACCTTCATGCCAATACACCATAGATAACTCGCTATGCCCACTTGAAATTGTGAGTTCAAATAAACTAATGATATTTTGTTCCTTTATAGGCAGGTGATACAATATTGCTCCATCTAAATGTCCTAACCAGCTACCCCTTAAGCATTCATACAACACGCACTCACGTAGTCGTCAGATGGCAGCAGCAGTGGAAATGAAGCTGAATCTAATATAAATCATTGGATAGGGAGAGAAGATTAGCACTCTGAAATCCCCATATAATAAAGAAATTCTTGATGTCCTCTGAAGTGTTAAACAAGCCGACTGTTGCAATGGTTTCAACAATAGGCAAAAAGAACTGCACATGGATTTCAGCTGATGATTCTGGAAGAGCTCTGGAAAATTGGGAGTTTGAGGACACCTTCAATTCTATTATTTTAGAGTAACATGTCTAGCTAAAAAGTTGTCCTTTTATGTTTTGTATGTGTCTTTAGGCAAGCTCTTATATGAATCATGAATGAAGAATTATATGCGAATAAAACTCACTTATTCATATCCATTCTTCCTTGTTTTTTTTTCCTTCTATTCATTCATTGTTCATTTGTTGCCCTCCAGGAAATCGATTTCCTCGGAACTCTTGTCCAACGTAGAGGTTTCTGAGTCCCTGAATGATGATTCGCTTGTTGCCATTGATATGCATGATTATGAGTGTGATGATGATGAGATCATTCAAGTATACAAAAAATCCTTGAATCTGACGACAATAGAATGTGCCCACATGAAGATGTAAATGAAGTAATAAATATGGGCACAGAGGAAGAAAAGAGAGAACTAAAGATAGTAGATAACCCCGAAAGAGAGAAAATAGTTGAACTCTTCAAAGAATTCATGGATGTGTTCGCATGGTCCTATCAAGACATGTCAGGCCTTGATTCAGGGATTGCTTCTCACAAGATCCCCTTATTCCCAGACACTAAGGCTAAAAAGCAGAAATTGAGGAGGCTCACTTCCGATATGTCCTTAGTGGTTCAAGAGGAGGTGATAAAGCAATTAGAAGCGGGTTTCCTAGAAGTAGCTAAATACCCACAATGGATAGCAAATGTCGTTCTTGTCCCAAAGAAGGACGGCAGAATTCGAATGTGTGTGGATGATCGAGATCTGAACAAAGCTAGCCCAAAAGATGATTTTCCATTGCCTCATATTGATGTCCTGGTTGATAATACAGCCCGTAGCTATAGATACTCGTTCATGGATGGGTACTCAGGGTATAACCAAATCCCTATGGATAGAGAAGACAAAGAAAAAACCACATTTATTACACAATGGGGCACTTATTGTTACCGTGTCATGCCATTCAGGCTAAAGAATGCTGGGGCAACTTATCAGCGTGCCATAGTGGCACTCTTCCATGATATGATGCATAAAGAACTTGAAGTATACATGAATGATATGGTAGCTAAATCTTCTAAGGGAGAAAGCCATGTTGTGGTGTTAAGAAAGTTGTTTGAAAGGCTAAGCAAGTACAAGCTACGACTAAATCCTAACAAATGCGTCTTTGGAGTTTTATCTGGAAAATTGTTGGGCTTCATTGTAAGCCAAAAAGGGATTACAGTAGATCCAGACAAAGTAAAAGCAATACGGGAAATGCCCCCTCCTCAAACAAAAAAGGAAGTTCGAAGCTTTTTGGGGCGACTGAATTACATTGTACGATTCATTGCCAACCTGATTGCAACTTTTGAGCCGATATTCAAGCTTTTAAAGAAGAACTGCACCAGGAAGTGGGATGAAGATTGCCAACAGGCATTTGATAGAATCAAGGATTATTTGCTAAATCCCCCAATTTTGGTTCCTCCTGTACCAGGACGACCTTTAATTTTGTATTTAACAATACGACCAAATTCCATGGGAGCCATGTTGGGGCAACAAGATGCATCTAAGCGAAGAGAACAAGCGATCTATTACTTGAGCAAGAAGTTTAATGATTGTGAGTTACGTTACCAGATGATCGAGCGAACTTGTTGTGGTTTAGTCTGGGCTACAAGGAGGTTGAGGCAATACATGCTTTACTACACCACTTGGTTAATTTCTAGAATAGACCCACTCAAGTACATCTTTGAAAGCTCGCATGTAGCCAGAAGAGTTTCTAAGTGGCAAGTAATATTGTCTGAATATGATATAAGATACGTCATTCAAAAATCCGTTAAGGGTGGTACGATAGCAGATCACTTAGCGGAAAACCCCATAGATGAATACCAGCCACTAGATTTCAAATTTCCAGATGAAGACATATGTGCTACAGAAGATCCGATCGAGGAAAGCAAATCGAAGGGGTGGGAAATGTATTTTGATGGGGCAGCAAACATGCATGGTAATGGTGTAGGGGCAGTAATCATATCCCCAGATGGAAAGTAATTTCCGATTGCTATAAAGTTAGGATTTGACTGCACTAATAACATGACAGAATATGAAGCTTGTATTAATGGTCTCCAGGCTGCCATAGATCTTGGGATAAAAAACCTAAAAGTCTATGGTGACTCAGCTCTCATAATTTATCAGGTGACTGGTAAATGGCGTACTAAAGACCCAAAGTTGATCCCTTATCAAGAGTATTTGATAGAGTTGATCAAAAACTTTGAAGTAATCAATTTTCATCACATGGCAAGAGAAAAGAATCGCTTCGCTGATACATTAGCTACTTTAGCAGCTATGATCCAACTTGATTGTGGGGTCCAAGTTCAACCAATACAGATTGAGACTAGAAGGTTGCCAGCATTTTACTTCAATATTGGAGGAGAGCACGACGAGCAACCTTGGTACCGTAATATTAAGATGTATATGGAGCATGGTACTTACTCTCCAGACGCGACACATAATGAAAAGAAGACCATCCATCGATTGGCCATGGGCTTTTTTTTATTAGTAATAACGCCCTATATAAGAGAAGCTTTGATGGGACATTGCTACACTGTGTAGACATGAGGGAGGCGCATAAGATTATGGTAGAGATCCATGAAGGCATATGTGGTACACATGCAAATGGCCACTCGTTAACTAAACAAGCTCAAAGATCCGGTTACTACTGGATAACTATGGAGAAGGATTGTATCAATTATGTTAGAAAGTGTCATAAGTGCCAGATATATGCCAACAAAGCTAATGCTCCTTCGACTATGATGCATAGTCTTGTATCTCCATGGCCTTTTTCCATGTGGGGAATTGACGTCATCGGGCCGATTAACCCAAAAGCTTCGAATGGTCATCGTTTCATCCTCGTTGCCATTGACTACTTTACTAAGCGGGTAGAAGCCAATTCCTTTGCTCAGAAGGCCTTTATCAAATTCTTAAAGGCCAATATCATCTGTAGATATGGGTTACCAGAGAGGATTATAACTGACAATGCACCAAACCTCAACGGGGCAGCAGTTAAAGAATTATGTGATCAGTTAAAGAATTATGTGATTAGTTCAAGATCAAACATCATAATTCTGCACCATATAGGCCACAGATGAATGGTGCAGTTGAGGCAACCAATAAAAACATTAAGAAGATCATCAGCAAAATGATAGTGACCTATAAGGATTGGCACGAAATGCTTCCATATGCATTACACGGATACCGTATCACAATGCGTACTTCAACTGAGGCAACCCCTTACTCTTTAGTTTATGGCATGAAGGCTGTTACTCCAATTCAGGTGGAAATACCATCCCTGAGAATCTTGGCTGAATCAGACCTAGATGAAAGCGAATGGATATGTTCTCGATTTGAACAATTAAATATGATTGAAGAAAAGAGGCTCACAGTAATATGTCATGGACAGTTATATCAGTCACGAGTGGCAAGGGCCTTTAATAAGAAACTATGACCCAGGTGGTTTAAAGTAGGAGACCTAGTCCTCAAAAAGATCCTGCCAAATCAAGAAGATGATAGAGGTAAATGGGCTCCGAATTATGAAGGCCCATATGTTGTTAAGCAAGCTTTTTCTGGTGGGACATTGATATTGACAAACATGAATGGCCAAGATCTACCAAGGCCAATCAATTCAGATGCTGTAAAGAAATACTATGCGTAAAGAAAAAAAAAAGCTCGCTAAGTTGAAAACCCGAAAGGGCAGCTTAGGCAAAAGTTTGAGCAAAACAAAAAAAGGGGCTCGCTAAGTTGAAAACCCAAAAGGGCGGCTTAGGCAGAAATTAGAGCAAAAAAAAAAAAAAAGAGAAGCTCGCTAAGTTGAAAACCCGAAAGGGCGGCTTAGGCAGAAGTTAGAGCAAGAAAAAAAAAGCTCGCTAAGTTGAAAACCTGAAAGGGCGGCTTAGGCAAAAGTTAGAGCAAAAAAAAAAAAAAAAGGAGCTCGCTAAGTTGAAAACCCGAAAGGGCGGCTTAGGCAAAAGTTAGAGCAAAAAAAAAAAAAAAAAGAGAGCTCACTAAGTTGAAAACCCGAAAGGGCGGCTTAGGCAAAAATTAGAGCACAAAATTGGGAGCTGTTAAGTTGAAAACCCGAAAGGGTGGATTAAACACATATCGAAGAAGGTTATCAGTCCTAGCCCCATGACTCTCTTTACTTTGTCTATTTGGAAGACTCCGTAATCGTTCATCGAAAAGTGCATATCTCTGGCAATTAAGTAAGGCACCATCAGGGGGACTACACGGAACTAAAAGCGAAGGACCTCCTAATAACATCACGTCTACACCAATATATGATCATCATCATGCATCAACTTGAATATTGGAAGATCATTTCTTTTAAATGAATCTTTATCTTTAGTATATCTTTCCCTTCTATTAAATCGCATGTCAAACTTTGTGTCATGATTTGTATAAGGGTAACTCTTTTTAATGAAAGCACAACTTTTGTCTGGATAAACACTCACGTTGATATACATGGTGTCCTCTACTCCCATTTAACTTGTGTAATTTCAGGTTCATTAGCGAAGGTCCCAACTGGAATTTTTGTTGTGGGGTTAAACAGTTGACAAAGGGACACAATCTAAACTGAGGGTTCTAGGCTGTAGCATCTATGTGAATCTCATTATACACATCCTCATACCTCCGACAAGACTGCGTAAGTAACGGGGTACTGGTTAGGCACCTGGACAAAGAAGGAGCAATATCACCTGCCAGGCTATTCTTTAACACCACAATTATTGCACTCATTCTCATTAGCATGCCATCACCTCCATTATCAACATCACTACTTCATCATCATTATCATCATTAGCATTATCATTGTATTCATAAACCTCATTAGGATTCCATCATCACTGTCATGATCATTATTAGTGTCATCACCTCCATCATGACATCACTATTCTGATATTCCCTTCATTATCATGGCCATTATCATCCTCTTCATCATCATCGTTGTCATCATCACTGTCATCATTATTATCAATTTCATCATCTTCATAAGCACTACTCCAAGGGGCATCACATGTTTATAGCACCGTTTTCAGAGCCCTGTACCGGCAGGCACCCCTAAAAGCCCAGTAACGGCTGGCACCCCTGAAAGCCCTGTACCGGCAGGCACCCTCAAAGCCCAGTAACGGCTGGCACCCTTTCAAAGCCCTATACCGGCAGGCACCCTCAAAGCCCAGTAACGGCTGGCACCCTTTCAAAGCCCTGTACCGGCAGGCACCCTCAAAGCCTAGTAACGGCTGGCACCCTTTTCAAAGCCCTGTACCGGCAGGCACCCTCAAAGCCCAGTAACGGCTGGCACCCTTTCAAAGCCCTGTACCGGCAGGCACCCTCAAAGCCCAGTAACGGCTGGCACCCTTTCAAAGCCCTGTACCGGCAGGCACCCTCAAAGCCCAGTAACGGCTGGCACCCTTTAAAAGCCCAGTAACGGCTGGCACCCCTGAAAGCCCTGTACCGGCAGGCACCCTCAAAGCCCAGTAACGGCTGGCACCCTTTCAAAGCCCTGTACCGGCAGGCACCCTCAAAGCCCAGTAACGGCTGGCACCCTTTCAAAGCCCTGTATCGGCAGGCACCCTCAAAGCCCAGTAACGGCTGGCACCCTTTCAAAGCCCTGTAGCGGCAGGCACCCTCAAAGCCCAATAACGGCTGGCACGATTCTTTTAAAGCCCTGTACCGGCAGGCACTATTCTTTCGAAGCCCTGTACCAACAGGCACCCTCAAAGCCCAGTAACGGCTGGCACAATTCTTTTAAAGCCCTGTACCGGCAGGCACTATTCTTTCAAAGTCCTGTACCAACAGGCACCCTCAAAGCCCAGTAACGGCTGGCACGATTCTTTTAAAGCCCTGTAAGGCAGGCACTATTCTTTCAAAGCCCTGTACCAACAGGCACCCTCAAAGCCCAGTAACGGCTGGCACAATTCTTTTAAAGCCCTGTACCGGCAGGCACTATTCTTTCAAAGTCCTGTACCAACAGGCACCCTTAAAGCCCAGTAACGGCTGGCACAATTCTTTCAAAGCCCTGTAACGGCAGGCACTATTCTTTCAAAGCCCTGTATCAGCAGGCACTCTCAAAGCCCAGTACCGGCTGACACAATTCTTTTACCCTACCAAAGTCCTATGCAACTAGGCGCTTCACTTCCATGCCAGGTAATCATCTATCTCCACTTGCGTTCTTCTCCCCTATGAACCAAGTAAAGAGGGGCATGGACACTGTATTTTGTCCAAACCCTCTTTGGTTCCAAGGGGGCACCTTGTTCTCTGGCCGGACAAAATACGTGTTCTTATCTTTACTTGCTTCATAGACGAGAATCTCACTTTTCTCAGCTACGAAACAAGTAAAGAGGGGCAACTGTGAACACCCTATTTTGTCCGGGCCCCACTAAAAAATACAAAAATAATTGATAATGATTGATGTCCAAATTGGCAATCATCATTGAAAGAAAAAATAAAAAAAAACGAAAATAAGAAAAAAATAAGAAAATCCTCCTATTGATGATGATCGGTGTCTAAATAGGCAATCATCATTGAAAGGGAGAAATTAAAAAAAAACGAAAATTAAAATAAATCCCCTAATTGATATGATTGGCATTGTCATTCATTAAGGGAAGTTAATAAATAAAAAAAATGAAAAATAAAAAAAATATCATTTATGTTGATAGGTTTAAATTAGGAAGTTACTTGTGCGGAGAATAACGAAAAAAATTAAAAATGAAAAAATCTCCACTAATGGTAATTAGGTCAAGTTAGGAAGTTTTATCAATAGAAAATACAAAAAAATAAGAAAAAAACGAAAATTAAAAAAATATCATTTATGTTGATAGGTTTAAATTAGGAAGTTACTTGTGCGGAGAATAATGAAAAAAAATTAAAAATGAAAAAATCTCCACTAATGGTAATTAGGTCAAGTTAGGAAGTTTTATCAATAGAAAATACAAAAAAATAAGAAAAAAACGAAAATTAAAAAAAAAGTCTCCATTGATGGTGAGTGGGTTAAGTTAGGTAAGTTCTTAACATAAAATGCAAAAAATCAAAAAAACGAAAAATAAAAAATAATAAAAAAAAAGGGAGCATTTATGAAGAAAACCCTACCTTGAGACTATAAATAGGAGTGCAAGGGTTGAAGCAAGGGGAACAAGAACTCCGGTGGAAAAAAGACTAGTGAGAAAAGGTAGAGAGAATATATTATACTTTTTACTTCTCTTATTCTGATGGTCAAATAAGGGGATGTTTAGGGACACATAATTATGATATAGTTCCAACAATTCCTTTACCCATAAGAATAGCGTCTGTCATCTTCTTTAATGTTATGGTGATGTTGCTTTAATCTATATCCACATGCCTTAATCTATATCCCCATGATGTTCTTGGCGCATATGACTATGTGTGTACCTTTTGTTTTATTATTTGTTTTGCTTGCCTATAACACCTCTTGCGCAGCATCTAAGATCAGGCTTATGTGATCATTCAACTTTAGTATGCAACGACCTCTACTTGTTGCATTCAGGATTAAGAGTAAGTTCAAAGGATAAAAGGTACGCATAAATCTCCTCACATTTGACTTCCTTTTCGTTTAACTTGTGTTACTTTTCTTCCTTTATTTTTTTTATCCCTTTCTTAGGCCCTCTTTCAAAAAAAAAAGGAAAAAATATTTGGACACATTTTGATAAATGAAAATAAAATGGAAAAACTCTTTTTTACAAGAAAATAAAAAAAAACGTTTTTTTTTAAAAAAAATAATAAAAAATACAAACCAAATAAAAAAAATATTTTTCTCCAATAAATGAAATAAACATTTTTTTTCTAAAAAGCACAAACAAAGTGACACGCATTTCTACCCCCCGAATTACGTGGGCTTTGATCCCTCTAAAGGGTACGTAGGCTCTAGGTTTTCATCCTAGGTCAAGTCCAATTTTGTAAATAAATATATTGTTTTTTCTTATTTTCTTATTGTAAATAAATTTTTTTTTAAATAAGTATATTTTTCCTTATTGTAACTAAGTGTTCTTTTTTTTTTTTCCTCTTCTTTTGCTTTCATTTCATTTAGTTTTGTAAATATTTGTTTTATTTGGGTAATTATAATAAAGTTAAAGGCCATTTTTATTTTTAAATAATTAACTTAGGGTAACCATTCTTATGAATGGGTGTTGTGGGGTGCCTAACACCTTCCCCACACACAATCGACTCCCGAACCCTAAATGGTTTTTGTAGACCAGTTTCCATTTTTTAAAAAGGTTTCCAAAATCATCCTATTTTCTAAAATTTTGGGGGCGGCTCCATGTTTTTCTAAATTCCGGGCGCTACACATACTTACCTCGTATACTGTAAATCACGATTTGTAAGCACTTATTGTCCAAAATAAATCGCTCATCCAAACATAAATCACATTACAAAAATTGACTTTTCTATAGTCATTTTTAACAAGTCAGAATCATAACAAGTCATTTTTCCTACCGCTATCACAAACACACACTTATATGTTTTCTTATGATAATTAAAAAAGAGTTAAATATTTTATTTAAAATTATCATATTTGATAATACCATTAAATTGATGTAAATTAACGTAACTTGCATGGTTAGCATTTGCAAGAGATACTAGAAACAAAACTTACTGGCCCTTGACTTTCACGATTTTTTATCTCTTTGATTTCAAAGTTTCGAAGTTTCTTTTTTTGAAGGTAACTCTATTTAAGATATTTTTAGATATTAAATATATGCACATCTCCCAATAAAAGTTAAAGATTCCGATCCGGAAAAGGAGAGAAAAGTAAAAGAAGAATGTTATGTTGGCCAAAAAAATAAAAGAAGAATTTTATAATAAAAAAAGGCAACCCAATTAGTTGGAACTTATCTTCTGTTAAAAAAAATTGGTTGGAACTTATTAGCCCGCACATCGACATTGGGAACTTATCAGCACGCACATGGACACGCTTGTCTATCCAAAACCAGCCCATTTTATCTAGGGGTTGGCTCAGCCCATATGAGAGTTTTAATATGAAAATTTCAAATATTTATTATTTCTTCCGATCCTTAATATAAGACATATTTACATTATAATTACATTAAATTTTTTATAAATACACTTTTTGATAGTATGAAAAAAGTGTTGACAAATACCAAGATTTGTCTTCTAGCAATATTATGAGTAGTAAGAGAGAAAAGCACGTTTGGCCAAAAAAGAGAGAAAAGCACGCGTAACCACAACCTAAACTTATTAAGTGTGTCTTTGGATTAGTTTTTGAGAATAGTTTTTATGACTTACGAGGTAAGTGTGTGGGAGGAGTTTTGTCTCGGGTTGCACAAATCTAGGTCAATCAATTATCCTTTGATTGAATTAATTACGTTAAATAGATATAAATAAATGAAAAATGTTTAAAAACTAAGGGCCCATTTAGTTTGATCCCATTACACCCTATATTGCAGTGCAATGCAATGGTAGTGCAATGCAATATTAATTACAGGGGTAGTGTTTGGTTTGATTTTTAAGCAAGGTGCAATGAATTAATATTTTAAAAATTATTTAAAATTAATATATTGTACAAAGTCTATTTTACTCTTAATATAATCTTTGTAGAAAAAATAGTTAAGAGTCGGCGGCGGCGGGGATGGAGGAGGAGGAGAAGGTAGTGGCAGTGACAATGATGGGGTGGCAGCAGAGGAGGAGGTAGTGGTGGTGGGCGGGCGGCAGCGGCGAAGGAGGTAGTGGTGGTGGCAGTGGTGGCGGAGTTGAAGGAGGTAGTGTGTGGCGGCGGCGGCAGAGGAGGTAGTGGTGGTGGTGGCAGGGGGTGTAGCGCCCGAAATTTGGAAAACATGGAGCCGTCACCAAAATTTTTGAAATAGGATAATTTTGGAAACCTTTTTGAAAATGAAAACTGATCTGTAAAGGAAGGGTGGTGAATTTTGGTATTGGAAAGGCATGTTTCAAGAAAGTTCCTTAATCCCCATGATTTGATTGAACCTAATCTTAGATGGTTATGACTTGATTTGATGACCACCAATCACTTCTCTAACCTCTGATAGAAGTGTATTCATGGTAGTAGTATGAATTATAGATGTACTGTGCATTGTCTTTGCTTAATCCTGTCAAATTTCTTTTATGCATAGTGAATTCTAGATTATGGATGCATTTTAATCATGAAGAATTATACTCATATGTTTGGTCTATTGATAGTTGTTGATTGTGTGTGATCCAAGAGGAAATTATGATAAAAGTGATTCAGTTTTGGGTATTAGGTGTTGAGGATCCTAGGGTGGAAAGCATAGTATATTTTCTGTGTATTTATATTGCAAGACTGATATCTGATGGAGATGGGAGGAAAGGTTTGGACCCCGACTAAGACAATGTTGGCCGCGGCCCAAGAATGTATAGAAAGGTTTGGGCCGCGGCCAGGATAATGTTGGCCGCAGCCCACAAATGCCCAGAAAGATTTGGGCCACCGCCAGGATAATGTTGGCCGCACCCCACAAATGCCCAGAAAGATTTGGGCCACCACCAGGATAATGGCCACAGCCCAAACCCAACAGCCAGTGTTATAACCCTATTTCTTTTCTCGCATTCCTTATTTCTCTCCCTCAAAGCCGCCGACTCCCCCTTTTTCTCCTTCTCTCAGTTTCGATTTCACCTTTCCGTGACCTCTCTCCCATTTTTCTCTCAATATTTGACCTCCATTTCCTTTTCCCTTCATTCCATCTCCTCCATTTTCTGTGTTGTCTCGTTCTCCATCTCATATCTGCTCATCGTTGTCTAGTTTTCTGCAACCTAGGGCACCGGATGTGACCTATTCGTCTCTGATTTCTCATTTATTCCATTGATTCTTTAACCCTCTGAGGTAATAGAGTCTCGTCACTCTTTTCATTTGCATTGTGGGCAGTTTAGTGCAGTTAGGATTTAGGGATCTAGGCGTAGGAGTGAATATTGCTATAGCTGAATTTAAAACCAATGTACATTCTTGTAGAATTTTTCTTTCCTTGTGCTTCAATCTATCTCATTATTGTGCTCCACATTGTGATTTGTCAAACTATTTTGTGCATAAATCTGTTATTCCACATTGTTCATCTCTGTTTTTGGCCACAAATAAATTTCATCGATTTTCCAATGGACAAAATGTTTTTCTATGCATAGGTTTGAACAGTGTAGATTGGTTTAGTGATTGGCATTGTTTTGTTATTTCACATTATTTCAAAATGCAGGTTGAGCATCTATTTCCAAGCTATATTTCCAAACCAATGTTTAATTCCTTCATTTATCATTATAATGCACTTCCTTTTGGACAAAAATCAGTTTTTCAAAGAAATGGGAATAGGATATAGGCTGGAATGGTAAATGCTGCTTTGGTATTTGCTAGAGGTCTTTGGCACATTATTGATGTCTCCATGCAATAAGGATAGGAGTTAGGCTGGAATTTTGATTGCAGGTTTGGTGCTAGTAAGACACTAAGATTGGGGGAAATTTCTCTTTTGTTTTCATTTCTTTCGTAGTATGTAAGTTTATCTTTTTCTAATATGCTGACATGCTTTTCTTTCCTTTTTTGGTGTCAATCTTTGGTCATGCTTGTTTGCGTTTGGGTTTATTATCTGTCTATTTCTCTAGCTACCATGCTTGCCAAGAGTGCTGCTGACCAAGTAGGCCTTAGGGCCATTGCTGAGGCCAAAGCCAAGATCATCAAGAGGCCTTTGCTACAAGAATGCGAATTCCCTTTCACCGCCTCCTATGTGTTTCATGAGCTAGCTACCCGGACATATCACTTGAATAAGCTCATGGATCCCAAGATTGACGAGAATCTGCAAATTGTCCATGAGTTTTATGCCAATGCCTGTGCGCGACCTATTTGATGGTTTCCCCTTCGGGGTATCGACATCAACTTCACTCTGGCTAGTTTTCGGCAATTTGCATCACTCCCAGTAGTCGAGGAATGCAAATACTAGCAATATTTAGCCAATGCAGATGACATCCCTGAGGACGCCATTTCTCAATTGCTAGTTTATAATGGAGAAATGGCTTGGCAAAGTCGCGGTGGGACTCAGAAGTATTTACCCTGCGCTCAGTTATCAGTTGAAGCTTGTGTTTGGTTGCACTTTGGCAACGATTATTTTTAGCCTTCATCCAACCGAAACGGCCTCACCAGGGACCAAGCCCTCCTTATTTACCTTTTGATGAACAAGGAACTAGTCAATCTAGGTGCTGTGATTTACAAGTCTCTAAGAGACCACATTCATGACCATACTGATGGCCTGATGCTGCCACACCTTATCTCTACTTTCTTTTCCTCTATAAGTGTCACAGCCATAGCCACTGATGTTTTGTTCAAACCAATCAAGAAATTTCACTACTAGAGTATCAAGCCAAAACCGAATGAACAAATTCCAGCATCCCAATAACCAGCTAATAATCCTGCATTTGAATATGGTGGACCCTCTCAGGCTCATCCGGAATATGGTGGACCCTCTCAGTCTCATCTGGAGCATGGTGAACCCTCAGGAGTCCTTTCCTCCTCTCAGCCTCCCGCAACCTTAGATGTGATCCTAGCCACTATCCAACACACTGAGCCCAGTGCTGCCTAATGCCTCTCACATCTGCAAGACCATAGTGTTTGCCTGACCTGACTAGAGGAGTTATTTGCTTCACATGTACTTGGTGCTGCTCATGCTGGTGAGGATGATGACGGAGAGGACAAGGATAATGATGATGTGGATACCAGTGATGATGGTGGCGAGGATTAGCATTGCTTTTCTTTGTTGTTATGATTTTATTTTATTTTATTTTTTGTTGTTTTAGTTTCTATTCATACTATCATCAATGGATATTATTGACATTTTTCTTATAAATGGCTGATTCTGGGTTTCGCTTAATGTTGTTCCTCTCACATATACCTGTCATTATTCTGTTTGTAGTTGCTATTTTATCTATTCCATATACTTGTCATTATTCTGTCTGTGGTTGTCTGTGGTTGCTGTAGGCGAGATGTGTGCACTTTGTGCCTTGTGACAGTGCGGACACTGTTTGTCTCAAGTTTAGGGGTATTTGATGCATGTTTTTTTTATCGTTGACAAGAATTTCAAATTTTGGAAATGTGTTTTATGCCCTGTCCTGTGAGTAACAAGTTGAGTTAGATTTGATTAATTATATCTGAAGTGGAATGCATGATCTGATGATAGAAATAGATACTTGGATTGTATGTTTTCCAGGAAAACAATAATAAATATTCATGAATTCTTAGTTCATATTTTAAAACTTACTTCCTAATGCTTTCCGGAATAAGCATTGCGCACAAGGGTTGGAATGCTTTTGTCAGGAGATTTTATAGCAAATTGATGTGTATGAGCTTTTGTCATTGAAGGTCTTTTGAATTCGTATTTGAATTTCTTGAAATGAATTAACATTTCACACATTTTTAGAACATGATTTACACCCTCTTTGAGCTAAATTTTTTTTTATGGGAATCACTTATGCTCTTGGTTGATTTTTAATGAATTGATTTGTTATTGCTCTTAGAGTTAGCATTTGGATTAGTTGAGTTAATGCATTTTGATTAGGCTAATGTTCAATTAATCTTTGTGAATGTGCATATGAGAAGAAAACCTTTGTTGGAAGGATTTCGAGCCTAATTTTCATTCATTAATGTGTGTTTGCCACCTATTCTAGTGTACCTCTAGAACTTATTTAAATTCTTGTTCAAAATCATATTTGCATTTAGATTAATGAATATGATAGGGGCATTCATTTCTAAACCCATTTACCTAAACACAATCCCTATATACTATGTATGCTTCCCATTTGCATTAGATTGGCACTTAAATATCATTGAATTGTCATGAATATTGTTGGTTTGAATAAATTCCATTTTCATGCATTATATAAATATTTTAAAAAAAGAGAATTAGTAAAAAAAAGTGGATGCCACTGTATACATTTGTGCGTGCATAGTACTTGTTTCATTATCCTTTCCATGAGACCATTTCCATCATTACAACCCTTTTTAAAAGTCCCCTTGATTCATGAGTCTAGGTGCTATAAAGTGGTGGAGAGAGTAGAGTTTCTACAAGCATATGGCAGGACCTAGTCTAGGTGGTATTGAGCGAAATTTCCTATACTTGTGAGAGTTAAGCAATTAAATCCTTGAGTGTTCTCTTGTGTACATTTCCTTGATTAATTGTGCATCAATCTAATCCATCTATATTACCTCACGCTAAAACTTGCGTTAGCTTCATTAGTGATTAATGATTAATCTAATAAAAATTTGGAGTACCAGGAAGCAACTTGAGATAAGTTTGGGGGAAGAGATGAGCTGCATGAAAAATATTGTCATTTATCTAAAGATCTTTGAATTCTCTATTTTCCTATTATTTTTGTGAGCTTAACCTTTGACCACATTACAAGCCCCTAAAGTTCTATTGATTTTAAAAATTGTGTGGAATGACATATAAGTGAATAGAAAGGATAATACAGACGAATTAAGTTCGGATATTGAGGTTGTTTATATATATTGAAGTGTCGCATTTGATCTTGATAACTGTAGGAAGATTGTTATTCAACCCTCATCACACACACACATTCTAAAAATGTGGAGGCCTTAAACTGTGAACCAGGTATCCCTTTATATTTTGTTGTTTTACCTATTGAGCATTACATCATGAGTAGTTTATGAGGAAAATTTTCATGCATGCACACTCCATTTGGGATTAATTAATCTAGATCTTGCTGCTTAACTGGTTTTACTCGAGGATGAGCAAAAGTTTAAGTTTGGGGGTGTGTTAACCTTATAAATTTCTTGTCAGAATTGCACATTTCCTCTTATTTCTTCCATATTTTGGTTTACTAATGGGCATTTAGGAGTGCTAAAGTAAAGGAAATGTGTTTAATACATACTTGGCACAAAAAGAGTATAAATGTGGAGGGAAATATGTGAATATCTGTTATGATTATCAAACTATGAGCTTTTATGAGTTCTTTGTATTGAAAGGATAAAACTTCAGTCACAGCGGGAGCTGGAGAAAGCTAAATTCAATGAAAAGAAGGTGAAATAAAGTTGAAGCGATCAATCATGCTATGGAAATGCAAGAAGGGATGAGAACAGATCTTGGCAAGAGACAAAGTTGCACTTCAGGACTCCTGGCCGCGGCTAACATGTGGTCAGAAACATACTAGCTGCGGCCAATAATTGGTCAGTAACTTACTGGTCACAGCAAACCATTTCACTGGCCGCGGCAAATAACCTCACAGAGGCTAACTGGCCGCAGCCAAGTCTCTTCTGGCTGTAGCCAACGCCCGATA
Source organism: Inga laurina (assembly GCA_963855925.1). Taxonomy (NCBI): domain Eukaryota; kingdom Viridiplantae; phylum Streptophyta; class Magnoliopsida; order Fabales; family Fabaceae; genus Inga; species Inga laurina. The sequence continues at coordinate 7,214,239 of OY979707.1, forward strand.
CAGTTGCTATGCGTTTTGACATTCAGGGCGTATAAATGCTAAATCCAGAGACTGAAAGGGGGGTTTCTTGATCTGAAAATACCTAGAGAGGCAACTGTAACATTCCTCTGAGCCTGGGTGTGCCAGAAATCAAGGGAAATCAAGTAGAGATTGAAGATTTGTAGAGATTCAAGCTGATTTTCCTTGGTTTTACTGATTTCTTTCCCTTTCTTCTCCATTTTGCTAATATGGCAGTTCATGCTCTATTTCTTTGTATTCATTTCTTGAATATCAGCTAAAATTTTATTCTAGGATTGTTTTTGAACCTTTGTATGGATTAAACTTGATTCCTTCTCTCTTTAAGTAGCTAATAGCATATATATGTTGATTTTACCTCGCTTTCACTGCTATTCGTGACTGGCCATCACTGTGGATGATTTGTTCAATTAAATTAAGCTAGAGAGAGTTGTTTAATTGTATAACTTTGGTAAAATTATGCTAGATTTGAAGTTTAGGAACTAAATGGATTGGTTGTTAGTAACATAGTAATATAGTTACTAGCCTAGCATTGGCACATTAAGGTTGGTGCCTAATGAATATTTTCTCTTAACGGTAGCAAGAGATTGTACAAGTTAATTGAAAATATAGAGTTTGTTATGACTTGAGAGAGCTTAATCAAATGTTTGTGAACCTTAGACTAACATATATATATATATATATATATATCCCATAGAAAGACTCTGGGAGAGGAAAATAATCAAGTTTATGAAATACAAAGGGGATGAACAATCCTAGGTTTATTACAACTATTGAAATCACAAGGATCAGATTTTTTTTAGTAATTCTTAGTTTTTATAAAAATATATTTTGAAACTTCTTTTTCCTACACCAATAACATGATTTGGCTCAACTTAATCCAATTCACCAAGCCCATTTCTTGACTAATTTGTTACTCAAATCCTCGAGGGAACAATCTTACTTATCACTTTATTACTTGATGAGATCCATGCACTTGTGGTTGCGAACAAACGGTCAGGATGTCACTCCTCCCATCCGACCTAAACAATCCCTCGGCTTATTTTTTTTGAAGCTCCTCCTATAAGACACGTAAGAAAAATATAAGTAATGAAATTTTGTTTACTAACTAATTAATAACAACAACGATACTTACAATTTTTTCACCAACTATATGATATTATTCACTCGTATAAGACCGGCTCCTCTTTTGATGAGCAAACTTCCACATTTCTTCACGACGTATTAGAGATGATGGAGAAAGAAGAACAGAAGGATCAGATTGAGCTACTTCTTCCAATCTCTTCCGTTTGGCTACCAAAAAGTCTTTTTCAGCTTTCGTATAACCCTCAAAAGACATTGTATAGGGGAAATCATTCTTTCTTCCACTATCTTGTGCCTTTTTCCTTTTTTCCTGTGAATAAGAAATAAAAAAAAGGTTACAATAAAAAAATTAAAGATAATTCATAAGTAAATAAAATGCAAAATATGTCAACTCACCAAAACTTCTGGAGTAGTCTGAAGCCGTCTAAATTCTTGCCAGTACGTTTGTCAATATAAGAATACTTATTGCACGGATTAGGACGAGGCTTACCATCTTCCACCTCGATATGTACGTAATTGTTGGCTAGACTTATCTTAAACTTCATTCAGCATTCATCACAATATGTCATTGTCTTCTTATACAAGATTTCACTCTCAGGAATGTCGTAAGTGAGCTGTAATGCATGCATTGGATAGTTAGTGACAAATTTAATGATTCAACCATACAAATTTGATAGTTAGTGAGGGCAATCATTTTATACCTAGATAATTTACCAAATATGTTGCTTCACACGTTTATCCACATTTCTCCACTCCTCTATCAAGATGCTAGGCTTGTGGCATGCTAGGAGGCCGACAAAACTCCTATACCGGCTTGCATTAGGCCCAATTGGTTTCCAATATCTATCAAACTCTATCAAAATATTTTCCTCGGTATTCCGATTAAGGAGAATGTCTCTCAATCGGGTGCCTCTTCTACCCCTTCGTCGTATGGATTGGTTACAGGGTTCACTTTGATTTTGGCTCAGAGCATTACTAGGCTCACTCTGATTAACACTAGCCAATAGCTCCGAAGTATCCTCACTAGGACACTTCATTATCCTCACTTGAAATCAAATAAGCTAATTTATTTTCCTATGTGGTCATGACACTTTAAATTTCAACCTCCAATTTTCATTTCAAGCACTATATTAACATTCTAGACTTTAATTGCTATATCCTTATTGGTACTTAGTTGGAAATTTCTTCCTCATGCTCTCCCATACAATTCCACCTCTAAAGTTCATTGGAGAAATAAAACAGTACAAAATTAAGGCATAAAGAACACATAATTCGTTCATACAGAGTCATAGAATTAAGGCTGAGACTCTGCCTAAATCTGTCTAGCTAAAACACATAATCAGTGTCACAGAAACTATGTCTAGAATGTTAAAATAAAAAATTCTACATTATTCTACATAATTCTATCTAGCAAAAATAAAACAAAGGATAAAGGGGAGTCAAGTGTTAAAGGGATAAAGAACACATAATTCAACAATACAGAGTCATAGAATCTAGGCTAAGAGACATAGAAGTAGCTCTAAGAAACAAAAAAAGAGGCTTTGAATCCACATATAATATTCTACATTAATGCTCAAAAGTTAAGATAATTCAAAAAGGAGAACAATGTCTTAGAGCAAGCAACGAAAAAAACCAAATGTATCTCATAAATACCTGGAGTTCGAGCTTCAGGAAGAAACCCAAGGGAGGCAAGCAATGGCGAGGTGGGAATGCAATCCACCGTACCCCTGCGTCCACCGGCGATGTTAGTAAAGAATGAAGAAGAGACGGGGGAAGGAGAAGCTTAAAGAAGAAACCTAGGGGAGGCAAAAAACCGCGCTTGAAGAAGAAACTAATCGGAGGGAACAAACGCTGAGCCTTATGGTAATGTGTTCAACAGAACCTCTATGTCGACAGCGGCAAAGGTTAAGGACGGAGGATCGACGTGGGAAGGAGGAGCTACCATGAAAGGAGGGAGGAATTTGCAAGAAGCTTGAGTATCAGATTTTAGAGTTGAAATCAGGCGCGATGTGAAGTGGCAAAAATATTTAGGGCACTTTTAAGACTGGTTTTTCTGAATAACTGGTCTTAAAAGTTAGTTTTTAGACGGTTATACTAAATAATCGGTCTTAACAAAATTTTAGACTGGTTCCTAATAGTAACCAGTCTTAAAAGTTTAACATTTAAGACTGGTTCTTTTTTATAACCTGTCTGAATTTTTTATTTATTTTATTTATTTGAAAAAATATATTAAACATGTTACATTTAAAACCGGTCTAGAAAATATATACATACATTTAAATTTTTTAATGATTAATTTTTTAAGACCAGTTGTTGATAAGACCGGTTTAAATAATATAATTAAGACCTTATTTTAGTATCACCGGTCTTAGAAGTTGATCATAATAACCAAAATGCCACCGGTCATTTTTTTAAGACCTTATCCGCTATAACCAGTCTAAATGTGTTAGTCTTAAACACCATTTGTGTACTAGTGTTACCACCTGTGATAAAAAAGAAGCTTATCCAAATACCATACATCGAGTTGGATCAAAGTTCAACAATTTTCATCGTATCATGATGAGTTTTGGAGTCCCTACATTTGATGTTCTCCTTACTGATAAGGAGCATATGTTTACTATATATTAATTTTAAGGTAAATTAATATATTTTAAAATTACATCCAAACACCTTAATCTTATTTACAAGGCATCTAGCATCCGCAGAAAAATAACATCAAGGTACTAGATGTAATTGAAAAATAACCTAACGTAGTGTTTGATGCATTAGAAAAATAACATAATCAAGGTGATGGATGCATCAGTAAAATAACATCAGGATGTTAAATGAACAATAAATAAAATTATTTAAAGTGCTCCATGTTACTGGGAAATAACATCAGATTCTAGAGCTGCTTTATCCTTAATTTAATTAGTTTCAAACTTCTACCTTGTGTAAATTAGGTTTTAATTTCTAAGCATGGTTTTGTGCTGCAGAGAAGTAAAAAGAGAAAGGTCCGAGTGTTCGGGAACATGCTAATGTATCGCACGAGTCTGGGTATTGGAGTAGTTATTTTGACAACAGCATTCAAATGTAATTAATATCCTCAAAAAAAATTTTAAGAACAAGCAAGGCACTCAATAATTTGATTAAAACAAGCAACTTGTAAAGAACGATTAAATCAGGTAAAAAAAAAAAAGTAAAGAACGATTAAATATATCAAGACCTTTATTGAGTTTCCCATTTGTTGTCATGATACATTTTAAGAAATTAATAAATATGATTCAATATCCACAGTATATTTATTATATTATGAACTCTATTCATAATTTTATACTGTCTCCCGTCTAATAATATAAAAGCCGCTTGACTAATTTGGGTGGGTTAAATGAATAAAATAAATTGATTAATTTGCAAAAATGTGATTTAATTTCTTTGAGATATTTTTATATAATATTAGATTATATATTATGTATCAATTTATAAGTGAGATAAATTAATTTCAGAAAAAATAAATATAAAAAATATAATACATAGAAATATTATATTTGGACTACATCCAACTGTAACTAGTTCTCATATTAAACCCAGGAGGTAGTATAATTTAATTGATGAATTAAATTTTGATACATAGCCTTGGAACGTTGTTTTCGTCTCATTAAAGCCATGGAAATTAAAATATCGGTTGCCGACCTCCCACGTTGTTCAAGAGTTATATACTTAGATTTGACGAAGAATTGTCTTTGATGGACATTAAAAAAGACAAAAACGATGGTCCCTTCCACTGCTTTGTATTTATTTGCAGCCAAGTGGGCCGGCTTTCATTTCCTTGGTTCGTACGTTCACAAACAAATAAATTGTTGAGCCTAAAAATATTTAAAGCATGTTATATAATAAATATCATTCATGTTTGAAATATAAAAGCCCTCCTATTAAATTTAATTCACTCCTATCAATACAAATAATTAAAAATATTAAATTTTGTCTTTCAATATTATCTTTATTTACTAATACACTAAACTCCAACATCATGTTAATTTCTACTCTCTATATCACTATCTTCATTAAATGAGCATGTCTGGAAAAAATTATTTTATACTCCTTAAAACTATCAAATGTCTTCTTATGCCCAGATCACTTTAAAAAAAGGCCAATGGAGTAGTACAATTTTAAATTTTGAATCTTATGTTTATTAAAAAATGCAATATATTCTCATGTTATTTTTGTAAATTGAAATTTTCAAACAAATTAAATATTACTCAAGAAACAAATACACAAGCTCTCACTTGAAATAAGATACCAAAACTAAGCCAGGCTATGTATCGAGGGGCGGAGGGAGTGTCTCCATTGATTTTCCTCTCCATTTTACTTTCCATTAAATGTATCTACTATTAGATCAACTTTCAATAGTTGAGATTTATCATATATTATAATAATATTCTTTAATATTATTAAATCTCAACCATTGAAAGTTAATTTAATAGTAGATATATTTAATAGAGAGTAAATGGAGAGAGAAATCAATGGTGACAACCCTCTTCCGTAATACTTCTGTAACCCAAGCAATGGCATGCCTTCATCTTTATTAGACGTTTTTCAAGGGTGACAAGGTTATTTAATTATAGTCCTAATGAATTTGAGCTCTTTCTTAACCAACAAGGAAAAAAGCATACCAAAACTAAGCAATTTTAACGCGAATATTTTTTTTCCCAATTTAGTAAAAGGCATTATAAGGAAAAATTTTAATTTATGTTTGATACAATTATTCTACTGATATTTTTATCAATATTATTATTGTACTTGATTAGTTTTTGCTAAAAGGAATTTTTCTTAAAAAATTATTGTGTAAAAAAAAGCATGAGATTTATTGCCTGAATCAGCCACCCAAGAGCAGATAGGGTGATAGTTTATTGTAATTTTCAGGAGATTGTTGATGGACTCTTGGCTTGGTTTGCTGGCATGTAAGAGACCTCAACTTCTGATGGTTTGATGAAATTGAGCAGTCTATGCATGAAAATAGGACATTATTCTTTCATTTATTTGATTGCATAATGAAAATAAAATTACATTATTATGCATAATTTTCATTAATGTTAAGGTCTAATTTTGCCCCAAAAGGTTTTGTGTAAGAATTGTGAGTATTGGAAAGTTTTTTATTTCATTTCGAAAGTGTAAAAATAGAAACAATATCACCTTTGATCATTAAAAAGATTAATAGTCAGTGTTAGTTTTTTATTAGTTAGGATGACTTTATTCCATTTTTAAAACTTCTGGTGTGAAATTGATTAAAAAAAAACTTCCGAATACCCACAACTCTTATATGAAAACTTATAGGGAAAAATTCAACACTAACCCTTTTGATTAAGATATGCATAATCCTTATTACATAATGGAATAAAGAAACGCATAATAAATTTTTGGTATTATTTTGTCTATTTCTTATAATAGATTTCTTGTCTAGTATTTCAGGCAAAAATAATGAAAACCCTCTATTTGAAATTATTAAGGTATCTATATACTTCTTCCAGTCTTTACATAGTAATGTCTATAATCTTTACAGGTGAGGTAATGTTGATGTATCCACTTGATCAAAGTTTTCTCTTAATCCCTTCCTGTAACAGAACCTGATCAAGTAATTAGCTCTCTGGCAAGTGAAAGTGCTGGTTGCATCATCCCTAAGCATAACTATAAGCCAAAGGACAAGCTGCCTTAAAGGCCTTTGAATAGCTTGATGGCTTGCATTTACTAGGGCTATTGAAATCTCTAGAACATCAATATTCTGGCTTGTTAAAAGCCAAACATCCACTCTTGCACCCAACAACTCTTCCTTTGTTCTTCAACTCCAATCCTTTTGGGCATCTTAAATTCAAATTTTTAAGGCATTTTATAGCCTTACATGTCCCAGATCCCCCAGAAGGGAAAATTGATACTGGCATGTTATAACCATCAACTAGGCTAAGATCATGGAAATCCATGGGACTATCTAGAGTGAATTCTGCGAGTGTGACTAGTGGCGCTCCTCCAGCTCCATTGCATTTGAGCTTGCCTCCGTAGTCTCCGGTGACGCACATTTTGTTGGCAGAGGTGTCAAAGATGCAGTATCGCCGCCCCAGAACCAGCTGGACCACTGTTAACTTCATGAAATTCTTGTTAGAGTTTCACATTTCATCTTGTTTTTACCCCACTTTGGGTATATTAGTGGGCGTTCGAGAGTGTTAAAGTAATGAAATGTGTTTTTCTCATGCTGGGCACAGCAGAATGCAAATGTGGAGGACATTATTCACTAACTGCTATGAATGTTTAACTATGTTTGTGAGTCCTTTGTGTGAACTGATACAGATTCAGTCATAGCTGGCCCAGAGGAAGCCACATGCAGTAAGAAGGAGGTGAAGGAAGTTGAAGCCATCAACCATTCCAAGGAAAGGCGAGCTGGGAGGAGAACAGAGCAGAAAAGATGAGGAGATGAACTCTGGAAGGTGCCTGGCCGCGGCCAACCTACTCATGGGCCGTGGCCAAGAGGAGCCAACAGCAGAACAGAAAGGCATGGGCCGCGGCCAAGATAAGCCAAAAGGAGAACAGAAAGGCATGGGCCGCGGCCAAGCATTCATGGGCCGCGGCCAAGATGAGCCAACAGGTAGTCAGATGCTTATTGGCCGCGGCCAAGCACTCATGGGCCGCGGCCCAAAGATGAACAGAAACTTGTTGGCCGCGGCCCACAAAGTGGCTGGCCGCGGCCAACCCCCGCAAATGATGCTGTGCGTTCTGTCATTTGAAGAGCTATAAAAACCAAAACCCAGGGTTTTGAAAGGGGGATCCCCAATTTGGAAAGACTGAGGGAGCGGCTGCAAATGTCCTTGGAGCTTGGGTTTGCTTCAATCAAGGAGAATCAAGTGGGATTGAAGATTGGAAGAGATTTCAACTCCAGTTATCTTGATCTTTCTGTATTCATTCCCTTTCTCTACTATGATTCTGATATGGCTACACTGAATACTGATATCTGTAATTTGTTTTTGAACATGAGTAGCTAGGTTTTTCATTCTAGGATTGTTCTACACCTTTGTATGGATTAAACTTGAATCCTTCTTTTCTTTTAGTAGCTAATGGTATATATGTGTTAATTCTTCCCTATTTTCACTGATATTCATGACTGGCCAGCACTATGAACAATCTGTTCAATTAGATTAAGCTTGAGAGAGTTAATCTAATTGTAGAACTTGGGTAGAATTATGCTAGACTTGAAGTTTAAGAGTTAAATGGATAGTTTGTTAATAACATAGAGATATAGTTATTAATCTAGCATTGCCAAATTAAGGAGGCTATGTAATGATTATTTTCCCTTAACTACAGCAAGAGATTGTGTAAGTTAATGGAGGATATAAGTTTGGTTATGACTTGAGAGAGCTTAATCAATTGCTATTGAACCTTAGGCTGACATATATATATATTCCATGAAAGTAATATTGGAGAGGAAGGAAATTAAGTTTATGATATACAAAGGGAACGAACAATCCTAGGTTTACTATAATTGATTGAATTCAAAAGAATCATAGTTTTGTTTGGTAATTTTTAGCTGTTATCAAAATATCTTGTGAAATTCCTTTTTCCACACTCCACAATTTGTTTTGGTTCAACTTAATCAAACACACTAAGCTCATTGTTTGACTAATTTGTTACTCAAATCCTCGAGGGAACGATCTCACTTATCACTTTATTACTTGACGAGATCCGTGCACTTGAGGTTGCGAACAACCACCCTTTTGGACTGATGACGCCTATGGTTTGGTTAGTTCTTAACTAAACCCTATCGTCCATTAGTTGAGGTTTCCTAGTAGCTGTTAGGATTGAAGGCCATATTGTCTCCCTACATTTATTTTGCACACACATACACACATTATATTCTTATTCTCATACTTTAATTAAATTTAATTTAAAGAATATAATAGTACTTTACCATCTCTATCTTCATACTACTTTTCTTTTGGATTATTAACTTAAATTGTTATAAAAATTAGAGTTATTTAAATAACATATATAGACTTAACTATCCTTTAACAGGTCCAAAGCCTTCTTAATTAAGGCCTTTAAGGCCTAATTCCTTACTCCTTTTTTTTTTTTTAAAACTACTGAAGTAACTAAATTATACAAAACTCCCCTAAATTTCAAGCAATTGCATATAATCATCCTAACATTTTAAATTTTAAATTTAACCTACCTAATATTTTATATTTTTTTATTACGGACCTCTTGCCGTTAACTTACTGTTATATTTTTAATGGAAATTAACACGTCATATGAATAGAAGACACCTTACATCCTATGTGGCATCCTACTTGATATTCTTTTAATCTAATAATTTTATAGTAATTATATCATTTTTACATAAATGTTAAAAAGTCACATAGGCTGAGAGGTATTTGCTATTCATATGGTGTGACCCTTTCAATTCAAAAGATAATCGAAAGTTAACTGGCAAGCGATCCGTAATTTAAAAAATAAAAGATTTGAGAGGCTAAATTTAAACTTTGAAATGTTAGGGAGACTATATGCGACTTCCTCAAAGTTCAAGAAAGTTTAGCATAATTCAGCTAATCATTGCTTCGGTAGTTTAAAAAAAAGGAGTAAAATCTCCCTAATATTTTTTTTAAAAAAAACCAATATTGACAATTAAAAAATTAATATTAACAGTTAAATATTGATCCAAAAAACTTCCAAATATCCATTTTCTATGTGAAAACTTTTAGAACAAAATTGGACGTTAATCGGGAAATGAAACTACGTGTACCAACATAGTCTATTTAGTTGAAACCTAAATTATTTTCATTCCTGATTAAGTATGAACACAAATTATAGGGGTGAAAATAGGCCAGGTTTTGGCCAAATAGGCCTGAGCCTGGGCCTAGGACAGAGTTTGTATATAAACTTTTTTTTAGGCTTAGGCCTGAGACTTTGAAAAGCTTTATAAGGCCTGCAACCTTTTTAAAGGCCTCACCCATCAAGCATTAAAGCCTTTTAGCCTACAAATGCCTATATAAAAATATTTTCACATAATAATAAAAATGAAATTGAAAAAAGCATTACAAATTGTCTTGATGATGCACTCCACAAGTATACGGGCCAAGTCAAGTAATAAAGTGATAAGTATCGTCCCATAAGGAATCAATCAATTAATTTTTAGGTATTAAAATCACAATTTCTTTTAAGTTAAACGAATCTAGTTATGAGAAATTCAAAGTAAATTAAATAACAAAAACTATCAATGTCAAACACAACCTAGAGTCACTAATCCCTCACTAGCTGCCCAAATCTTATTTCCACTTAATTAGTTAGTCTAAAATATTAATTTTGTTAATCTTGAGTATTAATAGCTATAAGTGTCTGTCGGTCCACTAACAACCCTCTCTTAAGTGTAAATTGTTATGTCAAACCCAATTACTCAAGAGGCAAAATAACTCAAACACACTATTCAACAATTATATGGGGCTATTAGGTATATTTATCTATCCTAATCACAAATTAAATCGTAACTTCTATTGTCTGCGTTCATAAAGGAAAAAAGTTATACATAAACATGGAGTAAAAATATAATTGTAGTAACTAATAGGACTCAAAATTAATTAAAAAACAAAGATTTTCTAAAGATTTAAAGGAAGAAAAAAAAAATTAAGTCAAGCTCCTTGATTCATCATGTCGAGTCCTCTAAGACCATGTGTCCTATTTATATCAGCTAGATTTATAGTGAAATTATAAAATTTCTAAAATATGACACATGTATCCTATTAATTTTTAAACTTACAAATATAACTTTATTAGTTGTTACTTGTTTAATTTGCTCAATTTTTTTTATATTTAATTTTTTATTTAAAATTTTTTTTTTAAAAAAATATTTTCTATTGGAAGGGCCTCCAATGGCACTTGCTTCAGTAAGTGCCACTGGAGGCATATATCAATATGCGTCCAATGGCCCTTGCTGTAGCAAGAGCCACTGAAGGTAACAAACCCACCGACAACTGCACTTTCTAAGGTTTTTTAATTTTTCTTTTCCTTAAATTAGGAAGCTAATGCCTTTCCAAGGCTTTTTTTCCCTTTAAATTGGGAAGCTATGGTGATTTGTGTCAAAGCGCCATAGCTTCTACCACTTGTATGACAATGTGCTATATAATTTCTACAACCCGCCATTTTCATTTTCATTTTCATTTTCCTGCGTTCCCTTTATGTAATACCTCGAATTTTGAGACTCGAGGCTAGAGAATAAGCTTGAGATTAGTGGATTACTAAGCCCCAGTTTAGCAAGATCCCAAATTGTGATTAAGGGTTGATGACTCCAAAAGCAGACGTGATTAGTGATAAATGGACCCTTTTAGAGATTATGATGTGAACTGTGATGCGTATACGTTGTGAGCAGCTGCAAAACCCAATATTTAAGTTCAATTATGGATTAATATCTAAATTGACTTAAAATAGAGGAAGGGCGCATATTGTGGCTAAATGGAAAAGTATGATGTGTTTAGTGGTGATTCAGGAGGAATTGCCATAATCAGGGGTAAAAGGGTAAAATTACCGACCAATTGGTCCGGTGGGCTGCTTCTAGTAGGCAAAGGCTCAGGATGTTATGGATATTTGTGTGTCTTTCACCTGCGGCCGCATGGGGTGATTCCTATGGTGGAGGACCGTTCTGCTGGGGCGGTAGTTTACGGGGGATTGACTATATGGAAGCCAGAGTGGCTTTGTGATTGCCAGAGAGGCAATGGGATATGTGTATGCCAGTGAGGCAACATGTATGTGTGACAATTGTGAACAAGCTGGGATTTAGGTGTGGTTGTGGCCACAGAGCAGAGCTAGTTCAGCTGATGGCGAATTCGACTACATGATTGGGGGTTCTCAATTCTGAGGGCACTTACCCCGGCATGGCCAGCATGGCTAGCCACCAGGCTGGTTGCACCGGTGTTGACCCAAGGCCAAAAGGCGGTGCGTAAAATTAGAGTCTGCGATGTGTGTTGGTATGAAAGCTATGTGATGTGCTCCGAAATTTGCCCTGGTACTGAGTAGCCTCTGTCTGAACACTGTCGGAAAGAACAAGGTGGTGACTCCTCTCTTATACTTTGTGTGAAGCATTGTATGTATGTTTGTCATGCATTAAGATCGCAGCGAAAGCTGACGCATAGTGTATACAGCATCGAGATCGCAGCGAAAGCTGACGCATAGTGTTTATCGCAGCGAGAGCTGACGCATAGTGTTTACAGCCATGAGTGCTGTTGTATATAGCGTGAGCCATGTACCATTATGATGCTGTTGAACATGATCTTACATGCTATGTGTTTATATACTGTATGAGTGATTTGTTACTATTGGGATTCTTTTTAATCTCATTCTTTCCATTGACTAACCTTCAGACAGAGCAAGCGGCACCAAGGAGAAAGAGGGTGGGATGGTACGTGACCACGCCAATAGTCCTCGAGTACCTAGCAACGGTTCGGGTGTGTGCAGTGTGCATCCCCGGTTGAGAAAGAGGATGAGGGTGGTGTTGGGAGATTGAGACTCTCGACCAGTCGCCTGGATATAAGAGACTGCGATTCTAGGTGGGCCATTATGGTAGGGTGCTTCGGATAGAAGAGATTGAGATTCCGGAGTGACTTGATGTGATTGTGGTTGAGACCCAAAAGTCCCGGTTACCACTAGCGGAGTCACTGGTGGGTGTATGGGTGAGGGCGACACCATGAAAGTTGATACAGAAGTAATATTGTGTTGAGACCCAAAAGTCCCGGTTACCACTAGCAGAGTCACTGGTGGGTGTGCGGGTGAGGGTGATGTGGTGAAAATGGATATAACAAAAAGTTGAAGTATTTGTGCTCACAGCAAAAGTTGTCATTTGGTGTAATGAATTTGTGATGTGTTGAGTTATTCCTAGAAGGGATAACAAGATTGAGTTGAGCAGAATGGTGGCCTATGCTGCCCAACTGCCGAGATTTTATGGCTCATGATTTAGAGCTTCTGACATTGTGGTTATGTGATTATAGAGTTTTGTGGCAATCGTATGTAGAAGCGATTGCATTTGTTTGGCAAAATGTATGGTGATTGGGTTTGTGTGGCAATCATGAAATGGGCTGATTGCAGTGTGTGGCAACTGAGTTGCATTCATTGTTTGAGATTCTTGCGAGAATCGGATTTGTGGAGTATCATTTGTGTGTGGGTGGTCTAGAGGAGACCGTCCCAATATGAAATGAATTGCGAAACGGAAGCTGTCGTGAAGAAGCATCCGTAGTTTTTGGATTAACTGTTATGACAAATTTCAAGGACGAAATTTATTGAACGGGGGGAGAAATGTAATACCCCGAATTTTGAGACTCGAGGCTAGAGAATAAGCCTGAGATTAGTGGATTACTAAGCCCCAGTTTAGCAAGATCCCAAATTGTGATTAAGGGTTGATGACTCCAAAAGCAGACGTGATTAGTGATAAATGGACCCTTTTAGAGATTATGATGTGAACTGTGATGCGTATACGTTGTGAGCAGCTGCAAAACCCAATATTTAAGTTCAATTATGGATTAATATCTAAATTGACTTAAAATAGAGGAAGGGCGCATATTGTGGCTAAATGGAAAAGTATGATGTGTTTAGTGGTGATTCAGGAGGAATTGCCATAATCAGGGGTAAAAGGGTAAAGTTACCGACCAATTGGTCAGTTACCGAAGAGGAAACTCATTGGTAACTTGAAGATCAATTTTTAGGGTTGATTTGTTGTGAGATTGAGTGGGTGGAATCCCATGTGTGTGAGTTCCTTGGAATTGGTTTGGAACTTTGGAAAGTAAAGAATTGCAATGTGAGTTTGAATTGTGACTTGTGTTGACATGTTGTGATTATTGGTGAAACATGTCAATGGAATGTGAATTTGATTGGTTTGGTGTTTCCAATGGATTCCTTGTGAAAATTTATGTGGGAATGATGTTTGGTATGAAAATGGAACCAATTGAAGCAAAGATGCAAAATCTGAAATTCTGTCCAGTGAAACTCTATTCTGGGCAGTCAGTTTGTGTGAACGTTTTGAATGACCAAATGGTATCTACAAATTATGAAACTTTCCAGTCTTATAGTTCACATCTCAAGCTTCAAAATGGATATATAATTTGTGCCATTTCGTTTTGTGAACTAGGAGATATGACTGTCCAAAGTTTGGGATGGAAACTGAACTCTGTTTTGGGGCAGTGATGAGTTTTATGTAATTCTGGAATTGTGTGGTGATTTTTAGTAATGGCCAATATTTTTCCTATGAAGAGGACATAAATATATTTCATTTTGCTTTGGAATCACCTCATTTTGAGTTTTCTAGAATTAGTTATGATTTTTCAAAGTTTGGGCAGAAAATCTGCCAGAAAATCCGAAAATGTCAATTTTGGAATTATGACATCATCATAAGGGAATAATGACATAAGCATAATATAACATATCATCTTCTTCCTCCAAGCTTCAAAACCGTCAGTTTATTCAGCTGAACAAGAGGAAAAACGTTTGAGATTTCTAGAGAGAGAAAGGAGAAGAGAACTCGCAAGGTAAGCCGATTTCTCCGATGATCTAGCTCCTAACGCGTATAACTCCGATCCTAAGCTACTCCTTTATGTTCTTTAAGGTTTGGAAGCTCTTCCTTTGGTGTTAAAACAGCTAGGGTTTCAGCCAAGACAAGGAAAAGCTAGTGGGAGCTTGAGGTAACTTCCAAACTCTTGCATATTGACTATTCTGGCTGTTATAGACAATTTAATCGGTGAAATTTCGCCGGATTGTCTTTGGTTCTAAAAATGGAAAATGGGTTTGTGGGGCTGTTATGCTGCCCAAATTGATACTAAATGGTAGTTCTAACCTAATGGAATAGTCAATAAAGTGGTTAGGAGTAGAAAGGAACGCGTTTACGCAGCCGAAACCGAAAAACCCCGATTTTCCCTGGAAAACCCATATATTTCGGTCTGGGCTATAAATGGGGATTAGAGTTGGATTTTCAGTGATTTGATGATTCCATTGAGTTCAGGAGTGAAAATTAGGTGGGGTTACAGTTGGTCACTTTTTCTGAAAAGGCCGAAAAAGCATAATTACGAAAACGCCCTTGAAACCCTTAAAGTGGGGCTGCCAAGGGTAAATTTGTAAATTGACATTGAATTTGATAATTCCGAATCTGGAAATGGATTCCTTGGGCGAAAATATGTTAGAATAGCCCATGTCAAAATTTCAAGAAAAGTACAGCCGGACCGGGTACGGCGGGGCCGGGCCGGGTCCCCGGGGGTGTTTTAGTAAATTTTCAATATAGCCTCATATAACCCCCAGAAACACTATGAAAGTGTTTAAATAGTATATTTGACATTGTAGGATCGAATGTGAAGCCCCGAGTTGCTGGCACGCAAATCGAGGAGAAAAGACTAGAGGTAGGGGACTTACCTTACTTGCATGTAGTTGATATCTTTGCTTGTGTAGTGATGTATGTGATTGCTTTACTTGATTGTGTAGAGCATATTTGAATAAATGAAGCTCTGTTTCTGTTTTACTGTGGCCATAGTTTTGTTATATGAAATATTGAGCATGCAGAAATATCATTATGGGGCATGCATCTAGATAAAGCTAACATGTCATACACATAGCATCTGTTATGCATGCATTATGGTATCTGTTTCCTACTGAGATTCTCTCGAATCTCACTCTCCCCTACCAACAATTTAGACAACTCTCTCCTACCAACAATTTAGACAGGGCAAGTGGCTCGTGGATGGAGCGGCTAGGAATCCTTCGAGATGAGATTGTGTAATCCCCATTTGAAGAATTGTAATGGGCAATTGTACCCTGTGTATCTTTAGCGAAGGTATGTACCCGGGGTTGCCGGGATGATTATGTTGTGCACTCTGATATTTATATGAATGTGATTTATCTTCGCGTAGTAATTGTATTCGAAATGTGAATATGAGACCAAGTTTATAAATGATTTTGAAAGGTATTTTTGAAAACCCTATCTCAAGGATGGGATTTTAAATGAGTTTTGATTATTATTGGTCTCTATTTCATTTTAATCGTGTATTTTGGATATAATTACGGAGGGGGTTACACTTTAGCTCTCCTATTTCCTAGAACTCCGTTGTAGTACAAAACTTCCTTTTCCACCTATTTTTTTTTTCTTCTTATCTCGGCTTCCTTCATAAGCTCCCTAGCGTACAAGTGTTTTTTTTTTCAACATTTAGGCCACATTTTATTTAAGTTAAAATCTGTCGTGAATCTTACATGTATATATGCTCATAATTTTGTTTCAAATATTTATTTGAATTTCCTATACATTGTAATAACTTTTTTAATTTTTGAGCTTACAAATATAATAATACTAAGTTCAATCCTCCGTAGAAGTAACATATATGGCTCAAGTTTAAGCAACTTAAATGCTAGAGTTCTTTTATGTTTGATACATAAAAACGCAATATTAGAAAAGATACGTGCTATGTTATTTTATTTTGCTGTGGATTGTATTGTAAATTACTGTGAATTTTGAATTATAAACGGAGGTTTACATCAGAAAATAAAATACTTACGTTTTTTTTTTTAAAAAAAAGGACTTCCTATGACGCTTCTCCAGGGAAGTGTCCCTGGAGAAGTGCCATAGGAAGTGCTAACTTCCTATGACGCTTTCCTAAGAAAGGGTCATAGCTTTATACTTAAATAAATAAATAAATAATCAAGCTATGATGCTTCCGTATATTCAAGAAGTGACGTAGCTTATTTTAATAGCGCTGGAAGCTACGGCGCTTCCCAAGCGCCATAGTGTTCTTTGAATTAAACGCTACAACTTATGTTTTTTGTAGTAGTGATATTATATTTCTAGCTTTTCACCTCCTAAATTTCACAATAATATTTCCTGCAAAGTAAAATAGGATATGAGTAAATCTAGCTTCAATCAAAATCTCTTATTGTCTTATATTTGATTGAAGAGAGAAAAAAATATATAAAAGATAATTAAATAGGTATAAAATATTCATAAATTTAATTAAATATATTTCAAAATCTATACCTATTTAATTAGAAAATATATACTTATCAATTCTCTTTAAAAAAACGTTGGCAAAAAAATTATTTAAAAAAAGATATAGATTAAAAATAAGAGAAGGCTTCTGCGGAGAACTGATTTTTTTTTTTTTTTGGATAAACTCGGAGAACTGAAATTAAGTATATGGAAAAGTGCCTGAATCAAATAAGCATCAAATATAATGCATATCTAATTAGAATTTTTTTATAAACATCTTATTGTAACATTTTAGGAAGCAACAAAGTAAAATAAATCACTCAGACACCCTGTCAATCATTTGAACCATATTCAACCGATATTTTCAAGTCAAAAAAATTACACAAAACAAAATATAAATAAATTAAATAGTGTATATTGAAAAATTTAATCAAGTCAATCCTGTAGGCTTGTAGGGTAGGTTTTTTTTTTAAAAAAATATGCCTGGCCCATTTAAGGCTTTTGAAAAGGCTTGAACCTGACCTTTTTCCCAAACAGGTCAGTCTAGTTAGACCCTAATCAGATCAGGTTGTACGCCGCCTAATAGGGACCGGGGTATTCCACCCCTAAGGCCCTAACAAATTGTACATGGTGAGATGGGTTCTAAACAAAAGTCTCGAAGTATTGGATAAAAGAATCGAACAAAATTTCTACAAAAAATTAAAAAATAAAGTATTCGAAAACGTTTATTGTAAGAATGCGGAGCCAATACGCAAGGGAGGTGTGCAGAAAGAATGAGACTTCATTTATTTTTTAAATGGAAACTAATATGGTAAGAAAGGTGAAGAAAACGTTTATTGCTGAATGATAAGGCATTTGGATTCAACAGGCTTAATGGCTTATCAAGTAGATTATTAGTTTTGATTAAACACAATAATTAGCATTTCCATTAATTTCAAATTTGTGCATACTGATATTCATCCCAAACAATACAGTTGAGGAGATTGGATCAACTGAACATGTTTTCGTTTGAATTTCATGCATGAGGAGCGCGAATTGCTGTACATTTGACATATATATTGATACATACATTGATGATTATTATCAACTTCATCTCCATTCCAGTTTTTCTTCATCTTCGGACCTGTTGGCCCTTCTTCTCCCAACACTACACTTGGCAAACTGTTCACTATATTCTCCACAAGCTTCTTCAACTTCCTAGGCAACCATTTCACGTTCTTCAGCTCTTCTCCAATGTCATAGCTTCTTTTCGGACCCCATTCTCTGAAATAGTTCAGCCACGGCGGCTCCACTATTTCTGATCCCAAATAATTCGCAGAAATCACTTCATATCCCAATCCCATATCCATTACCATATCACTCTTTGAAGTAATATCGCTCCCTTGATGGTGAATTCCTGGTTTGGGGTAAAACGCATGGCCGTAGAACGAAGAATAAACGACGGGTTTGTTTTTGTTCTCGAATTCAAGCTCGGAGGAATCCACCCAGGTACCTGCACTGTGTTCTGAGAAATATACTCTCTTGAGTTCTCCATTGAAATTGCTAACTCTCAGTGTCACATGTTCCCAGTCCCCCACGTGTTCACCGATTTTCCCCAGTGAAATGGTGATGAACTCAACTTTTACTCTTGCTGGTCCATTGAATGGGTAGTATACCCAAAAGACTATGTCTGTGAATGTTCCACCAAACATGGGTTTTATATGTAGATATGCTTGAAAGCTTTGTAAGTCACCCCTTTTAACTCTTTCTCTGTCGGCTTCATCTTCTGGAAGATCCAGCCAATATGAGCTGGCATTGTTATGATCATGAGGTAGATTAGTGCCATTGGGTTGTATTGGGGTAGGCTGTGATTCATATCCTCTTTTATAGAGTAATCCACCATTGGCGAAAAACCAGTTTACAGAGGAAGGAAGGTATTCTTCGTCAGGATGTAAGTACATTATTGGAGAATAAGCTTGGACTATAGCTTGAATTTGTTGTAGATTTGGCATAGAGGCTAAGCTTAAATTAGTGTTTTTCAAACAGGATATAGATAGAGGACTGGTGTTTCCACCATTTTGAGCCATAAATGTACCTACAACAAGTCCTTGAGCTTTAATTCCTCTATTTCTTGGTCTTGTTTCATACATATTGAACTCATTGGAGTCACTGAATTTTCCTGGTCCCCAAATCCAATTATATGTCTCAATATGGTCTGTAAGGTCTGATCGGACTACCCAAATTTTATCGAGCAAAGGCTTGTCTGGTGTGGTAGTCACAAGATGGCCTACTGCTTTATAGCCATCAGGAGGTATTGGTAACCAAAAGTAAGCAGGGCTGGTTTGACTAATTTGCATAGAGTTGGTGCTCCATAATAGTGTGTAATTAAGTGGTGCCTTTAAAGCAGGTTTACTGGTTGAAGAGCTATCTTTGGCTATAAGAACCCATCCAAAAAGGGGCTTGTCATTTGGTTGGCTATAGTAACCCAACATAGAGAATCCTTCTGGTAATCTTGTTGGTTCAAAGATTGTAGCCCCAAGATTGTTTGGGCCACCTTCATAAGATATCCATACTTTATTGAATGTTGAAATCTGAGCCACTTGTATCTCACCCAGATTGATGATCCCACTGGCAAATCCATCACCTATATGTAAAGGAGTAATCCATCACGAATAAGAATTGATTATATAGACAGAGAAGCATATAATTCATGCATGATATATTTTGACTATATCTGGCATATCACATTATTTCAGCTTTGTTTTTGAAAGGGCAGTCCTTAATATAAAATATATTTAGGGAGTTGATCTTGGTCTTAAATATAAGACATATTTTTCAAATTTGTCAATATTTTCCTAATTTACCCCTATTGATGCTCTCTTAACAATAATAAATGAGAAGAGTGAATGGGGAATTAATGAAGATCACTATGGTATTTTAGAAAATACATGTGATATTAACTAACTTATCTAGCTAACTTCTTTAATATAATCAAATGAGGTAAATATGTCTTATATTAAGGACATGAGAGAATAGTACAAATGTGGAACATAAAGCTGAAGTGTCCTTATTTCGAATACATAATTTACATTCCAAATTCAAATTGTGCATAGCTACGAGGAATCTGTTGTATTCTGTATCTCTACTTTTGAACAAATAATAGAGACGTAAAAAAGAGGATAGTGGTAATTTACCTGGTGGCCAAACTGTTGTTGGAGCAGGAAGCTTGAAAGTGGTATCAATGGGAAGAGTTTGATCTTTTTTGGAGATAACCTCTGCACAAGAGAGAGAATAAGAAAATTTCTCAGCTCTGTTCCCCCCCCCCTCCCACAAAGAAGATTGAATCCCAAAGTATATAAGGAGCATATTCCTTTGATGCTAATTGTGACGGTGGAAGGCTAGAAGCTATGTAATGTAACAATGTCATTAAAATGACGTCCCAGTGATGTGTCGTGCAAGGAATTGCCGTTTTGTTCCCACAGGCTCTTCTTCTAAACCTTATGGCTTATGGTATACTCATTTATTTATTGAATTTCTTCTTGAGCCTGAACGCTTTTGGCTTAAGATGCTTGATTTTATTATGAATAAAAGAATATTCATTTTAGTTGTTCTTCTACCTCGTAGTGCGTATTATATATGCAAGTTCCCAGACAATTACAATAAGTCCAATGGCTTAATATTTTATTTAGCTTCTTATAAGCTAAATGGTAAAATCTAAACTTTAAAATAGTTCACCAACATCAAATGAGAAAACTAGCTACCTTCCATCAAAACCTAATATATTAAATATTTTAATATATAATTTTTAGGCATATTTTTTATCACTAAATTTAATTTAATTCATTTCATTTATTAATTATTAAAATTTTATTATATTTATACTATGATTGCAATCATTTTCAAATAATTTCAATCTTTTTATATTTATTCTCAAATTATATTAAATAAATTATTTACTTTCTTAATATAGATAATTTTTAATTTGATATTTTATTTAATTATTTTCACTATTTATAAATAAATGTGAAAATGCATAAAATTATGGGAAAATAGCAGAAAAAGAACTTTGAAATTGTAAAATCTCAAATCCAGTTTGTTACTAAGAATTGATAAAATAATGATGAGATTTAATAAGCAATTCACAACTTATTTTATGAGAAATACCTTACTTGGGATCTTAAAATTTCAAAGTTCTTTATGTTATTCTTTCTAAAATTATAGTGTTTATCATTTTATATCAAATTAATATTTTTTAAATAAATGTGAAAATGTATAAAAATAATAAAATATTTTGAAGATTATATTTTGATTTTACTTGTTGTAAACAATTCCAACAAATTAGGTAATATGTAAAAATTAAAATCACTCCACATTTTTTTCTTTGGAATAAACTCAGAAAAAGACTTCTAAAATTTCAAAATCTCAAATCAGGTTTGTTTTTTTAACAATTGATTACACTTGATATGAAATTCCCAACCACACTAAAACCACTGATTTGAGATTTTGAAATTTCGGAGTTCTTTTATCAAATTTCCCCTTTTTCTTTTGTTCTTTTTTCCTCTTTTGACTCTCACATTGCCTGCCTAGAAATCTCAAAAAAAAAAAAAACAACAACAACAACAACATAGTACATTAGAACTTAGAAGTTTAGAGATCCAAAGAAGTTGGGAAACATAACAAAACAGAAAAAAATAGCAAATTCTACATAATCTCACCTGAGAATGCCTTCAACCTCCTGGCTGCAGCTCTGGCCGGTAGCCTCACCCTCTCATGATCTCCCCACAGAAACACCGACCACACAAATCCTAAAACTAACATATGCATCATTTTATTCACTCTTCTCCAAGCCCTACTTTCTCTCCCCCTCCACATATTATCAACAAAACCCATAACCCTCTCCTTTTGTGTGTGTAAGAGTGAGGGGGGGGGGAGAGATCAGATTTCCTTCCCCGCCTTCCCTTGTTTCGATAAATATGTGTGCGTGTGTACAAATGTGCGTGCATGCAAGTTTATGTATTGTTTTAATATGCATGGGAATATTAAATCATTGAATTCTGTTTATTAGTATATTCTTCTCTATTGTTTTCTTATGCCTTTCTGTGATAATCTCAACAGCCTTTTCTTGGAAACGTACGTAGAGAAGTGAGGGATACTTAAATGGAATGTAATTAATAATTAATACTCCATCAGGTCCTAAATATAGGACATAATTTGTAGTGCAATTTGCACTACAAACTATGTCCTATATTTAGGACCGGAGGTAGTATTAGTTTTGATTTCTAACATGAGGGGTTTGACTGACGATGCACAGATACTTTGACGACTTCTGCAACTTCACGAAGCTCAAAGCTAATCCGTTAAATTAAACTTGGTTTTTGACTGCCGTATTAATTACTCCCTCCGATTTTATTTATAAGCAATTTTCTTCTTGATTGTGTAAAACGAATTGGTAGTTAAAAATGTCATATTTTTTTCCCATTTATACATCTATTTATGAAAAGAGTGTAGGAGAGATAATTAATAAAAAGTATGAGAGATAAATCTTGGTGTATGTGATAATTAATTATAAATATATGTATTTAATAGGGGTAAAATAAGAAAAAGAAGCTTATATTTTCAAATACAAAGTGAAAGTTGCTTATAAAAAGGATCAGGCTCATAAGAGAAAAATTTGTTTATAAATAGGATCGGAGGAGTAACCTTTTGTGGTTGAAATAACTAATTAAACTAATACCGTAAATTTGTTTATATATATTCAGCCGGCATGCATATGACATAGAAATACGAGGATCTCAATGATTCTTACTACGCCAAGAATTATTCAATTTGGAGGAAACCAGAAAGGAGATATACGACTTCAATTTGGTGACGTGAAGAGAAAGTAAAGCAACCGGAGAGAAGATGACATACGTATGTTTAGTTTAATGGGTAATTATCTCATAATAATTTGGGCAATGTCTTGAGGCAGGAGGAAATTATTGGAGTATACACTTCATCTATGTGAGATGCAAGGACTTCTAATTTGTTTGGCATGATAAATTTTAATAATGGAGTGTTTCATGGTAAAACTTTCTTAGAGGGTTATTTTAAATATTATTTTTAAGAAAATGACAATTACATTACTCAAAATTCAAATTCAAAGTAGTTATATTCTTCCTTCAGTCCTAAATATAAAACATGATTGAATTTTTTTAAAAAGATTAAAAGAAGTTAAATAAGTTACTTAATCATATAAATATATTGTGTATCATTAGATTATATATCAATTTATAAGTCAAGCAAATTACTTTAAAAAAAACGATGAATGTAAATACTTTAAAGTAATTCAATTAGCTTTCTTAATATCCTAAAAAAAAGTCAATTAAGTCTTATATTTATGATCGAATGTAGTATATTATTATATTTTCAACATTGTCATGCCTTAAAAGTATGTTATAATGCTTATGATAGAATGAAATGAAACAATCATTATTTTAAAAAAAAAATGAAATGAAGTGAGATGAAATGGAATGGAATTAATGTTCCATTATTTAAAAATTTTATTCCTGTAGAAACCATTTCATTTGACCATTGTTTAAGAGTTAATTAATTGGGAAAATCTTGATAAAATCTGGCTTAAATGATCAAACGTAAAATTGGGCTTATACTTTCAACAAATTCTTAATTAGGCCTTTGGATTTTTGAATGTTGTTAAAAGACCAGAGCAACCCTCCTATATTGTTAAAAAATAAAATTGAAGAAAGTTAAAAAAGAAAAAAAAAGATTTTTAAATTATTTAATATAATCGGCATGCATTTGTTGTTTAAACTTCAGACCTTTGACAATTTTTTTTTTTTTGAAAAATATGATCATGTAGTTATATATTTATATTTATATAATGTGTGTGTGTGTGTGTGTGTAACATATGAAAATTTTAACAAAATGGTAACTTATAAATAATACCACTTATTTTTTATATTTCATATAACACACGAACCATTCACACTAATTTAAATAATAAAAATAAAAATACTTAGCATAATTCAAAAAATTTTACCTCCTGACTGTGAAGGTTTTTTATAATGAGTTGATTCTGGTTCAACGTCTTTACAAATCATCAATCATTTTATTTTATATTTTACTACTTTAAATGTGTGTGTGTGTGTGTGTGTGTGTGTGTGTGTGTGTTAGTGAAAAGTGGGACTACATGCCACAAACAACTCAAGTAATGCCTGCACTATTATTCATTAGTCAATTCCCAATCTTTTATCCACACATATATACTCCTTTCTCTCATTGAATGAAGCAAAATATTATAAATTATTGTTGTATTATTTTCTGTGAAAAAAAATAATTAAGTTTGGTTAAAGCAGAGAAGTTATGCTAGAAATTTTATGTTAAACCCTCCAATTTTTTATTATATTTAAGTGATTTTTTCCCTTGATTGACATATGAATATGATGCTGCGGTCCGCAAATAATTTATAAGTATATCATCATTGATATAGATATAAATATATAAATACATGATTATCTTTTTTTTTTTTTTCAAAAAGAAAATCTTTCAAACGTACGTCAAAAGTTAAAATTGATTATATTGAAGAATTAATAAATAATTTAAGTTAGATTAGACCTAATTTAGAAATCCCTTTTTTTTCTTTTTAACTATGTACCTTCAATTTTCCTTTTAAACAACAACGGGGCATTATGGTGTTTTAATAACATTCAAAAATCCCTAACTAAGTTTCTTGGTATTATTAATAATTTGTTAAAAGTGTAGGTCCAATTTTGGTTTTGATCATTTCAGTTGAATTTAATTAGGATTTTACCTAATTAATATAATGAAAAATGCTATAGCTATGATTTTTCAATTTCAGACTTATTAACAAGTTTAGAAGGATGATTATGAGTAAACTCCTTTTGTGTATAATTTCTCAAAAGCAAATTATGGAGAATCACTTTAATTTGCAACGTGATTCTAAAATTGTGATACAACTTAATGACTTGTTACATATATGCCTGCCAAGACGTGTAACTCGAGTCCAAGATTGTTGTGCCAAGGATTTGATCCAAATATGAAATATAGAAGAAAGAAATGCGAAAGTTTTTCTTAAGCAACAATCTGCAATATGCATTATAAATATAAATACAAATCTATTTGCCTTATTTTTCTTCATTCACGGAATGTTTCATCTCTCAATCAGAATATTTGGATCTAAGGAATCTGTGCAGTGAGATCTTGAAGGTCAAGTTTTCTTCAACTATCAGTCTTGAATCAAAGCACAATATCAACCCAAGATTAATTTCGTCTAGGCGCATTTCTTAACACTTCTTGTGAAAAAATAGTAATTATAATACTGATATTTCATATTCATAAGAAACAATTCATGTACAGGCAACCAGTTGTTCTTTACCTTGGGACCAGTGGGTCCTTCCTCTCCTAATAGTTCATTCGGCAATTTCTTCAAAAGCTTCTTCAACTTCCCAGGCAACCAGTTCTCAATCTTCTTCAGCTCTTCTGCAATATCATAGCTTATATTTGGACCCCATTCTCTGAAATAGTTCAGCCATGGCGGCTCCACTATCTCCGACCCCAAATACTCAGCAGAAACCACTTCATAACCTACCCCCATATCCACTACCATATTACTCTTCGCAATATCATTCCTAAGTCCAACACAATTATTCCCCTGAGGATTCAACCCTTCTTTAGGGTAATATGCATGGCCATGAAACGAAGAATATACGACGGGTTTGTTTCCATTCTTAAACTCGAGATTGAAGGAATCAACCCAAGTACCTCCACAATGTTGTGAGAAATATACCCTTTTGAGTTCTCCATCAAAATTGCTTACTCTTAGTGTCACGTGTTCCCAGTCCCCCACGTGCAGGCCAATTTTTCCCAATGGAATAGTGATGAACTCTACTTTCGTTGTTGCTGGTCCATTGAATGGGTAGTATACCCAGAAGGCTATGTCAATGAATTTTCCACCAAACATGGGTTTTATGTGTAGATATGCTTGTGAGCTTTGTAGATCACCCCTTTTAACTCTTTCCTTGTTCGCTTTGTCTACTGGAAGATCCAGCCAATAGGAACCGTCATTGTTATGATCTTGGGGAAGATTAGTGCCATTTGGTTGTATTGGGGTAGGATGTGATCCGTCTCCTTTCTTATACAATAATCCTCCATTGGCGAAAAACCAATTTACAGAGGATGAGAGGTATTCTTCTTTAGGATGTAGGTATATTATTGGAGAGTAAGTTTGAACTATTGCTTGAATTTG
Source organism: Inga laurina (assembly GCA_963855925.1). NCBI lineage: Eukaryota > Viridiplantae > Streptophyta > Magnoliopsida > Fabales > Fabaceae > Inga > Inga laurina. The sequence continues at coordinate 7,240,536 of OY979707.1, forward strand.
CTTCAGATTAGGCATAGAGGCCAAGTTTAAATTGGTGATTTTCAAGCAGGATATAGAGAGAGGACCGGTATTTCCACCATTTTGTGCTAGAAATGTGCCTACAAGAAGTCCTGGAGCTTGAGTCCCTCTGTTTCTTGATCTTGTTTCATAGAGATTGAACCTACTGGAGTCATTGAATTTTCCTAGTCCCCAAATCCAACTATTTGTCTCCATATGATCAGTAAGGTCTGACCGAACACACTGGATTTTAATGAGGCGGGGTTTGCTTGGTGTTGTGGTCACAACATGGCCTACTGCTTTATAACCATCAAAATAGTTAGGTTGCCAAAAATAGACAGAGCTAGTTTGATTGATTTTTAGGGACTTGTTGCTCCATATTAGAGTATAGTCAAGTGATTCCTTTAGAGCAGCGTTACTAGTTGAAGAGCTATCTTTTGCCACAATAACCCATCCAGAAAGGGGCTTGTTGTTAGGTTGGCTATAACAACCCAACATAGAGAATCCTTCTGGTAATCCTGTGGGTTCAAAGATTGCAACCCCAAGATTATCTGGACACCCTTCATAGGATGCCCATACTTTGTTAAATGTAGAAATCTGCGCCACTTGCAGATCTCCCAGATTAATAATCCCACTAGCAAATCCATTGCCTGCATGTAAAATGGTAATAATCCTTCCTCAATGTGATAGTATTTAACATAACACATACTTCAAACTGTACTTAAAACCTCACATGTTTTGTCCTAAACTAGAACACAATCTGTGACACATGGGATGTTATACATAAGATATGAAATAACGATGTTTCTGCAGCCTAAATGCTTTGCAGATAGATGCTTCAAATTTGGAATATGGAGCTTAAGTATGTCTGATAAGTGTTACAGACTTGTTCATAAAATGCGAAATTATTCATAACTGCTCTGAATCTATTACATTTTGTATCTTTTCTTTTGAACAAGAATTTGAACAACCAGAAAGCAGGAAAAACAAGTATATGAAGATAATGGTTTTTATTACCTGGTGGCCAGAGTGGTGTGGGAGTAGGAAGCTTGAAAGTGGTATCAATGGGAAGACTCTGATCCTTCTTGGTAAGACAATTTCTCATCTCTATTTTATATCAAAAAGAAAATTGAATCCAAAGTAAAGGTAAGGTGAGTAATGGTAAAGATCTTATACAGTACACACGGATTTTGCAAGAAGCATATTTCATTTGACGATAGAACAAGTTTGAGTGCCAACAAAAGGGACGGCTCAATCTAATGATGTGTCGTGCAAGGAAGCCTCTCTCTTTCTTTCTATATATATATGTATGTATGTATGTGCATACTTATCTATTTCTTTCCGTTCTTGTTAATATTGCCTTATTAATTAATAACATCAAATACTCCTTCAAGATGCATGCTTTTTTAATTCGAATGCATGACGACTCTGATTTAGGACAAGTGTCAATGGGGTCAATAAATAAAGATATGCATAATTTTTAATTTGGGAACATGTCTTATTTGGTTTTTTTTAATGAGGTTATCATATAAGACTATGTAAGAAAAGGCATACAGATGAGTAATTGCTTTGCTTGCCAATGAAGTTGGATTTTGAAAGTTGCCATTCGTAATGAACTAATACTCAATGCCTCACTTTCTTTCTTTCTTTCTTTTTTGGTTTTTCAAGTTTTATTCTTGAAAGACTTGAACACCTCACGTTAAGACAATATCGTTAAACAACACTCAAGGAATATTTTCCTTTTTTTTTAATTCTATATTTGATATGATTTTTGAAAGTCCTAGACATCAGTTTGCTCCCAAGAAGTTGGGTGGTGGGGGGGAGGGAAAGCAGATGGTTAGGTAAACGGCAAAGCAAACAAGGATTTTGTTAAAAAGCTACGTTAAGTCATGCTTTCCCAAATTTAAAGATTATACACTTGAAAGAAGGAAAAAGCCAGTTAGAAGGGGACAAGAACCTCTTTACCATTCACTTCTCCTTCTATTTCTTTGTTTACCGTTAGATCAACTCTGAAAGGTTGAAATTATATATATATCTATATATATATATATATATAATACTTTTTATAGGATGTCAAATCCCAACTGGTCAGTCAGAGTTGATCTAACCGAGAGAATAAAGAAGTAGAGGGAAATTGATGATAAGAAAAGTGGAAAGGTTCCTTTCGCACTTAGAAAGAAGAAAGAAAAAGGGTCTTTAAAATGGATTATTGGAGAATATAAGGGCATGTTTGTTTCTGTTTTATGTTGTTTTTTTTGGTTTCCAAAACAGTTTTACAAAATCATTTTTAAAAACAAGTTTTGAAAATAAAATCTATTTGGATGATTGTTTTAAAAATATTTACTTTTGAAATGACGTGGTGGCAATGGCCTTCACCAACAGTGACATGGTGGTGGTTGACGCCAATAGTGTGGTGTCAAAATAATAGATATGTGGAAGCATCAAGAAATAAGAAATAGAAAAACAAAAAATAAAAGAAAAAACCAAAAAAAAAATTCTTTGATTTTTTAGTTTTTGAAAACAACTTTATGTTTTTTTAAAAAACAACTCAATAAAAACAAATTTTCAAACAAGTTTTATTATTTTCTTTTTTAAAAAAAAAAAATTATTTTTTGAACCAGAAACAAACAAACCTTAAGTTTCCATGTTGGAGCCTAGGAGAAGAAAAGACTTCAATTGAAACAGCGTAGATAAGATAAGAGTTAATGAAAGCCATTAAGGATTGAAGGAGCAATTTTAAAATGACCCTGCGCTTCATTAGTATGAAAGCTTCTTGCTCCAAATTAGTTATACTCATGTCGTTTAAATTGATGCGCACCTTGTGCCCATCATTTGATGAGTATAAAAACCAGGTCCTTAGAAAGCAAGGTAATCAAACTTAGGCTGGCTATTGAACTGGCCGGGGTATTGGGTCAAGGGTTAGTGGGTCAGACTGGAGTCAAACTAGAGCTAATCCGGGATTAAACCGGTGAGAAATTGAAGATTTTAGGATTATTAATATAAAATTTTAAAGACAAAATAAAAAAGGCGATTATTTAAAAAATTAAAAATAAAAGAATAAAACCGGACCGGGTCACCGGACTGAACTGGTCTACAGGCCGGTTTGGCGGTTTTCAGTCCAAACCGGCCAGTCCGGGTCTACTTGCCTTAAAGAATGGGTAGCATACCTTACTTTAATGAGAGAAAAGATAAAATCACTCAAAGAGACCTATGGTAGTATAGCTTGATATTTGCAAAAAAAACTCTAAGAAGAAAAAATGTTGGTTAATAAAATTTAATGATGAGAATCACTCCAACCATAACTTGTCTCTATCATTGCTCGTTAATTAAGTTCTGACAATAGGTAGAAAATATAATAATATTCAATAACGCCCACATGTGGAAAACTAACATTAGATATATCTAATTGAGTGTTTTTTAATATTTACAATTTTTTTCATTAATATATTTACTCTTTTTCCTTTTTATAGTTTAAATTTTATTATTTCTCTTAAAGCTAGTTGTCAGTTCATAAACATATAATATATGTATATATGTATGTAATAAAACTTGTGTCAATTTTTTCTCATTTTACGTTTAAACACAATTTTCAATTATATCATCTAAACAAATTTTACTTTGTCAAATTAATTTTTTAATGCAAGTATGGTAAAATACAAATGACATTACACTAGTTGCTTTTTACCCCAACTTTAGTTAGCCAAATCATGTTGGTAAATTCAACAAATCCCTAATTGACTCATTAACCCAATTTGATACTTTGAAATTTAGGTAAAATAAATTTAATGTCATCTCCAATATCCTCTTGAAAGTGTTTCATTGCTTTATAACTTATATTTTTCAATACATATGTGTGTATATATATCAACATTATTATATAAGAAAACAAAATATGATACATCCATAGTTTAAATATAGGGTGAAGGTGCAAATTTAGCAATGAATTATTTCTTTATGTGCATCAAACACAATTAACTAGTTCAGGGTGTAAATTTAGATATAATTAAATTTTTTGGTAGCATTTACAGCAACGTTGTTAACCTTGGTAAACTTCCATTATTTTTTATATTGTGGGTGTCACCCTTCTTCTCACTCTCTATTATTTTAATATATTTTTAAAAGGGAAAGGTGTAAATTTAACAATAAACTATTTCACTATGAGCATCTAGCACAGTTATCTTTTGTTAGGCCTAAAAGCATATATAAACATTTTTTATCTTATAAATGCCCATCATTGTCTCGTAAATTCCCTTATTTGTCCTATGAATGACCATATTTGTCTTATAAAGAGATTTAAAAGAATCCAAGGAGTTAAGAAATTTTCGTCATTCACATCTTTATCTTGTAAATGCCCATATTTGTCATATAAAAGAACTTTTTTAACTCCCTAGATTCTTTTAAATCTATTTATTTTTCTTGTGAATACTCTTATTTGTCTTGTAAATGCTTTTACGAAAAAAATAAAGTAAGGACATTATTGTCTTTTCACTAACAAAACTTAATTTCATTTTGATTCAAGGGAGTGCAGTGAAATCTCATGGGGTTTAAGTAATGTTTTCGCATTAAAAAGGCACATATTTCTAAAAATATATTAAAGTAATAGAGAGTGAGAAGATTTGTAGAAACCATAGTTAAAAATGCAGGCCACACGCTCACACCGCATGGCTCACGATTTTATTTATAAACTTTTATAAATTTGATAACTTTATCTCTTGAATTGTTGATTATGTTTTTAAATTTTTTAAGAGGAATGGTTGATTCTATGAAGGTAAATTTAATGACTCATATCTATGTGTCTCATACTTTCGGCTGTCTTTAAAAATAGGAAATTGCTTTTTTTCAAAGAAAAATGTGGACCCGCGTGTTGGTTAGCAACCTGCACACTGATGGTTTGCCAACCCCCAAAAGTGCGGGCCACATTCCCGGCTCCACCCATGTTGCAAAAAGTCAGGGTTAACCATGTTGCTATATATGCTATTCAAAAAAATGATTATATCTATTTTTACACTTCAAAATAGTTAATTATGTAGTGTGCCCATAAAAAAATAGTTTATTGCTAAATTTCCACCTTAACCCCTAAATATATTAACTATCATTGTAAGAACAAAAAGGTTCAATATTTTTAAACAAGGAGTTCATTTTATTAACAAGAACCATTTTTTTCCAAAAATTATAATATATATCACTATAAAAAAATAATGTTTTTAATATATATATTGGGTATAAATTTTACTATATTTGTTTAATATATAAATTGTCTCTTTTGAAAAATTTCTATATTTCAATAGCTAAAGCATTTAATGAAATTTTAAGTGCATTTCATATCTTTTAGCATTTAATTGTTTATGATCGACGTAAAACGGTCGTCTCTATTAGATTGCTTCAAAGAGCTGAATCTTATGACTAAATTAATGTGGTGGAGGGATGCATATGTTCCCCAAGTATGAAGCTTTTGTGAAATGGGATGGAGGGAGACATGTTTATTCCATCTGGAGACCTCCGATAAGGAAATCCTATGTCACCATATATTTTTGTGCTTGTTATGAAAAAATTTGTGCACCTTATTCAGACCGCTATTATTGTTGAAAAAGAATGGTACGCCTGTGTCTCATCTTTTCTTTACCGATGATCTCATTTTATTTGTAGAAACCAGCATAGAGCAAGCAGGAGTGATTAGAGCATGTCTTGATGATTTTTGTGATGTTTCCCCGAGGGGGTGGATAATGCCAAATCCAGAGTATTTTTCTCTTGGGATGTGAATCACAATCGGAAATTTGAAATTAGCCAATTCTTGGGTTTTACTTGCCACAGCTGATCTCGAAAAGTATCTTGACAAGAGAAGGGCTGGTTCACACACCTGGATTCGTGTAAAGAGCCGTTGGGAATCATTCAGGGATCTATGGTTTGCTTCTGGAATGATAGCTACGCAGGTGGTCCCACCTGAGTCTCTTGAGCTTAAAATTTTATATTTCATTCTTGCATCGGGTGCATGGCGCGTCAGCAAGATTTCTCTTCTTTTCTTTCGAGCGATGTTGTGAATGAAATTTAAAAGATGCCAAGTTTAAATGACAGAGAAGATTCCTATACGAAGATGATAATTGTATTCAATTAATTGTAATTAGGGGTAAAATGGTCATAAATTGTTAATTATTTTGTACAATTATTTCTTGGACTTTTGATGCTACATTATGCTTAATCTTCCATTGTAGATATTTGGGAAGAAATGGGAGATTTTGGAAGTATAGAATTAATTATTTTGAGGACTGGGGAAATCTACAGAAAAGGTCCCAGAAATTCTGAAAATTCCATATTTGTGAAAAAGAAAAAGGCCTAGGAAAAATAACAGAAGAGGACCCAGATTTTCAAGAAATTCTGATTGAGCCTCAAAATATTTCAAGTATTTTCACTTAATTCCCTCCAGGAAACTTTTCACAAAAATTCATATAGGTCTCTAGTCAAAACTTACGTTTTGACCGGGGATTAGGTTACTGTTCCTCATCTTTGAAAAAGGAGGCAGACCCGAAATGAACCAAGTTCCGACATTGAATAGTAAAGGGGGCTGTAAGCTAGGTTAAATTTGTGTGATTGTATTGAATTTTTGTTGTTTGTTGTATATTATATATTTTTCTTATGATTTGAATTAAATTGAGTGGTGTGTTTGTTTATGTATTTAAGTAGAGGAAATAATTGCATGAATTTAATAAAATACCAAAAATAATAGTTTAACTTTTAATTAAATTGCATTTTCTTTTATTTATTTATTTTCAACAAAAAAATGAAAATCAATTTCTCCTTATTTTATTGCATTTGCATGATATTTAGATTACCTAGGACTCAATAAAAGGCTTCTCGCAAAAAGAGATAACCCAAGTATTGCATTGTATTGCAATTCTTGGATTTAATATTTTGTATTTGACCCTGAGATGCAAAGATATAGTTAGATCAATGGCACCGTTGCTGGGGAGCTAAGTAATTGGCTCCCTAGCCCCTAGGTAATCCAATTGTCAAATTCAATTTTTGTTAGTTTTTTACATTTTCTTGATTTGTATAACATATCTTGATTTCTAGTTTGTTTTCTTGATTTGTGTTTTGTTTGTTTTCTTTACTAAAAAAAAAAAAAAAATCAGATTAGTATTTGTGCTTTTAGATAACTTGTTTTCTTTGTTTTTTTAAAAAAAATTCAAAAAAATTCAAAAAAAAAAAGTTGTGACTGTTTTCTTTACTTTGAAAATAAAAATATATTAAAAAACAAGTTGCATTTTTTTTTTATGTGCATTTATCTTGCATAGCATTCTTGCATGTTTTGATTTGGTAGTTGCTGTATGGTGTTATTGCATCAAATTTGATATGATTTTGAATTCACTTGTTTGAATTCATCTTGTCTCCAAGTTAATTCTTGCATTTCTTTTGCATAAACTTGATTTGTGGCTGAAACCAAGTACTCCCTCCGGTCCTAAATATAGGACAAAATTTTTAGTGCAATTTGCACTAAAAACTTTGTCCTATATTTAGGACCAGAGGTAGTATTATACACTTAGAAATTATTTGGAGTTTCGTTGAAATTTGGTTACACCTTCTTTTTTAAGCTTGCTGGAAATTTTTGAAAATTTTTCCCAAAAAGTTATGATCTTTGGTTTCCTTAGGTTTCGGTGGCCATTTTAAACAAGACCAATAGTTATACTATTAGGTGTAGTGAATTTGAGCTAAATTTCATCGTTTTTCAAATTTTTCTTTATTTTCTTGATTTTTTTTATTTTTCATTATATTAGTTTTTTAGTTTTCTTTTTTGGATTTTTCTTTATTTCTAGTTTGTTTTTTTTTCCTATTTGATACTTGTGATTCATTAGGATTGTATCATATTGAATTTTTATGGCTTGGTTTAACGGTAATTAAGATTTATCCTTTCAATCTCACTCTTTTGTAAGAGACTTGATCGGAACGAATGAGTATCTTTGAAAGCATCCATTACATGCAACAAAAAATATGGCTTCTTCAAGTCAAATTGGGATGTCAAGATAGAAGTCCAATTGGTCAAGAATGCCATGGTCCATTCCACCCTCCATACCATACACCCTACCATCAATCTTCATTCCAACTTAATCACCCACTACACCCACCCTATAGATCAATATCATACCCTGAGCCTTCTCCGCCACCATATAATCCATACAATAAATTCCTCCTCCTTCATTCCATCTCACTTCCAACTTAGGTCATCCACCTCATAGACCATTTAAGCCTCCTACTCCGCAATAGCACGAACATCAATCTCAACACTCTACTCTTCAACCTAGCTTCCAGACTTAATGCCTTCCTCACTTTGCCATATATGGATGCCCAAACACTTACCCTAAAAAAAAGTATGACCAACTAAAGGTTCTGCATCAACGCTTGTTTAAGCTCAAGGATGCTCTTAGATGCTTTGAGGAGATGGAAGAGCAAATGGAAGACATCAAAAACTTCATCAAGGCATTTGTTGACCATGTGCTATGGATAAAGAATTAAAGAAAAGAAGGAGCTCAATGGTCTAATAACTCCAATGATGATGGAGAAACCAAAGCTCAAAAGCCTCATGCCAATTCATACCCTATCCTTATAGAAGTAGACTTTCCTACTACTTTAACTAATGAAGCAATTAATCAATTGAGTGATGATGAGCTGGATTAAGAAATCATTGTTGAATCCCCTCAAATATTTGAAAATATAATTGCTCAACCCATTGGTTTTAGTAGCAGTGATTCAAACGTACTGTTGAGGTGTAATGCTTTAACTATTGAAAATGCTTCTCTTCATAGTACTGAAAATGATTGTGACCCATTAAATGACACAATACAAAAAAACACTGAATTTCTGACGGAATTTAGAGTTTCCCAGAGAAATGGATTTCCGATGGAATGAATTCCGTTGGTAATAATAGCGTAACAAACAAGTTTCCTATAGAATTCAGATTCCGTCGGAAATTTCTGACGGAATTTATTTCTGTCGCATTTCCAATCCCGTTGGAAATTCCCTCTCAATTTCTGACGGAATATTCCGTCAGAAAAGTCTCTTTCAACTTCCAATGGAATTCAATTCCGTCGCAAACTTATTTTTTTTTAAAACTTTAAAAAGAGACTTGACAACTCCGGCGACCGCCCCCTCATCGCCGGTGGTGGCACGTGAAAGCTCTGGCGGCGTCCACCTTATCGCCAATGCCTAGATCCGCCACACATCACAACCTCTTTATTCCTGAAAATGCAACTCAACTTGCCCCTCCTTTGGTTCGAACCCACGACCTCGTCCGTACGCGCGTGATGCCTTATCGGATGGGCTCGACTACTTTGGCATTCTATTATTACATAGTTATATATATAATCTTATTATACATAATCAATTATTTCTAAATATATAGTTGTTTCTTATATATAAATGTAATAGTAATATAAAATAATTTTATATATCCTTATAATTTTTAATATAAAATAACTTCAAATTAAAAAAATTTACATCTTAAATAAATTTCATATGACTATCTTTTTTTCTAATTTCTAAAATTAATTTTTTATTAACACTAATTAATAAATAATAAATAATTATTAACTAATATTTTTTTACTAATATTAATTAATAACTAAGAAATTTCAATTTTTATAAAAAATTTTTATTTAACCATTTTGCCCCTACATGGACCAAAACCTATTATTGGAAATTAAAAATATTTTAGAAATTAGAAAATAATAATTAAAAAATAATTTTAAAATTAAACTAAAAATATAAATTTTATAAAAATAATTTTTTAAAATTAAATTTAATTAAAAATAATATTTAATTAAAATAATAATTTTTAAATTTTGCCACGGAATTTCTGACGGAATTGATTTCTGTCAGAAATTGCAAGGGAATTCAATTCCGTCGGAAATTATAATTCCGTGGGAAATTCCATGGCAAAAGACGAAATTTGGAATGGAATATTTTCCTTGGATTTGCCATGGGAAAAATTCCATCGGAAACTTTTCCGACGAATTTCCACCGGAATTTGCCAGGAATTTCATGTTTTTTTTTTTGTAGTGACCAAAAAATAGTGTGTTATTGACTTGAAAAATTATCTTTCTTCTTCCACTCTTTTTCCTTCTACCTCTTGTGATTGCAATGATGATGTGGTGTACCCCAATATTGATTTGGATTCCGCACCTTCCACTTTACAAACACAAGAGAATTTTCAAAATGTAACTGATTTACTCACTCCTACTGATAGGAGTGTCATTGATTTCCTTGGATGTTATAGTTACTTAGAGAGTTTGGTTCCTTAAATATCTTTGCTTCACTTGAAATCTCTCCTTATTTCTATTCTTGGATGGGATACAGCTTATGGCCTGTCTTCTTTGAAGGCTCATTCTTGGAAGAGTCGTCGGATGAGCCAACACCAACCATACATTCTTGGGCCTCTTCTGATTGATCCTGAGTGACCTCCACTAAGGAAATTCAATGCAGGAGAAGTTGTTTTCAATGACAAATGCATGATTCTCATCGGGGATGAGAACTTCTCCTTTAAATGACTCAAGCTCTTCTAACCAAGGTTGTCTCTTTCCTCACTTGTTTTCTTCCTAAATCTTATGATTCTTTCAGCTTAATTGTTGTATGAGGAAAATAAGTGTGGGGGAGAGACACAATCTAGTAGAAACGTAGAAGTCGTGTTATTTGCAAGTTTAATAAGATCTTCCTTTTTATGCTTTGTATTTTTTGTCACCACCTTACTTAATTACCATTGTGCCTTAAATTTCAACTTACTTTATACATTGAGGACAATGTGTTGATTAAGTGTGGGGGAGGGAAATACATTTAGAATCCCAATGGTTGTTTTTAAATGAGAAAATGCCTTAAACTAGAAAAGTTTTTCAAAATTTCAAAAAAAAATTAAGAATGACTTGCCTTGATGCATGACCAAAGTGGTAAAGGGTCGCATTTGCTACTTTAAAATTGTGAATTGCAGGAAATTCTTTGAACTTTCATGTGATCTAGTGTTTTGGCAACTTTTAAAACCACGTTTTGTTTTTCAAGAGAATGGGAAAAGAACTGAACCCACAATTGGATTTTTGCTTACTCCTTGTTTTTTAAGAAAAAAACCAAAAAAAAAAAAAGAGTTTTTGTATCATTAGTGCATTTAGATTTGAGCATTATTATAGTCGATTGCAATGTTTTGATTAATTGTATTTGCAAGGTTAACACTTGGAATAGTTAAGTAGATATTTTGTGGTTAGCTTCTTATGCAATTGATTGTGTTGGAAGGAGTATTGGAGAAAAACCTTGTTGGAAGATTAATTGAGCTTTAAATTCTTTCCATGTGTACATGTTCACTTGATTTTTCACCTTCTAGAACTTGTTTCAACTCTTCTTTGAAACGACATTTGTATTAATGTTATGGAAATGAGAGTGGCATTCAATTTCAAACCCTTTCACCCAAACACAAACCCTCATTCATTACCATTAGCTTACCCCTTTAAACCATTCCTATATTGTATGCATGTCATTTATTCATAATGTTCATGGTAATCTAAAATAAAAATGAATTGCTAATAAAAAATTGAAAAAAAAAAAAGAAGAAGAAGAAAGTGAAAAAAAAAATTATAAAGTTTGAAATAAAAAAGGAGTATTTTGAAAAAAAAAAGAAAAAGAAAAAAAGGGGGAAAATTATTGGCAAAACTTGGCTAAATTATTTAGATACTATGAACTTGCTCATTAACTTTGTCTTGCATATCAACAATTTTTTATTATTAATTCATTCCATTTAGCCTTTATCCATCATTACAAGGCTTTTTAGTCCTCTTGATTCATTGCATTAATTGCTCTTAATAGTGGAGAAATTAGAGTTGTTACAAGCCTATGGTAAGGCGTGATTAAGTGAACTAGAGTGAAATTATATCAATAAGGTGATATGAGTGAAACAACATTACCTTGAGAGTCTCTTTTGCTTCATTCTAATATTTTGGATTGTGTAGTTAGATAATTTCTTGGCATCGCCTGATTATGACTAGTGTTGATTTGATGAATTTGATTAGTTGATCCATTTCTTCCTAATAATGAAATTGCTCATCCTTTGAATGCATTGATGATTTGAATTTAGAAAATTGTACTTAATTGACTTCATTCAACCGAAATCCTTCAAATTTAGTTCTGCCTAGTAGTTTTGTCATTATATCTGTAATCTGGTCTACTGATCTGATGTAGGACAGTCTCATAATACCTATTTCAATTTTATTTTTAATAAAGTGCCTGTCTATCTCAACATGTTTTGTTTGATCGTGATAGGCTGAGTTCTTGACCATTTCAATGCTTGCTTTGTTGTCACACCAAACTTGTAGTGGCCCCTCATGTGGAATCCCCAACTCCTTCAATAATCTGATTACCCAAATTCCTTCACATACTCCATTGTTAACAGTTCTCAATTCTGCTTCTGCACTGCTTTTTGACACTATAGTTTGTTTCTTGCTTCTCTACGTAACCAAATTTCCCCACATATATGTACAATACCCTAATACTGACCTTTTAGTCTCTCTATCCTTTGCATGATTTGCATCGATATAGATTTCGATATTTCTAGTGGTACCTTTCTTATAGAAGATTCCTCTTCCAGGGTTAAGTTTCAAATAGGTTAGAATTTTGTATACAGCCTCCATGTGTTCTTCCTATGGCTGATGCATAAATTGACTTACTATTCCAACTGCATAACTAATATCAGAACATGTATGGGTAAGTATATCAATTTTCCCACAAGTCTTCTGTATCTTTCTAAGCTAACTGGTATTCCTTATGGCTTGATCTCTAAGTGACACCTTTCTTTCATTGGTGTCCCCTCTGGTTCGGCACCCATCATTCCTGTTTCATGTAACAAGTCTAGGGTATACTTTCGCTGAGATACGTTGATGCCTTTTTTAGTTATTGCCACTTCCATGCTTAGGAAATACCTCATTTGTCCAAGATCTTTGACTTGGAACTCAATTGACAAGCCCTACTTGAGTAATGGATTCTTCATCGTTTCCTGTAATGACTATATCATCAACATAGACAATCAAGATGGTGACTTTGCCATTAACATGTTTGATGAACGTGTCATCTGCTTGTCCCTGAGAATACCCAAGTCCTTTCACTATTTTGGTGAATCTACCAAACCATGCCTTAGGAGATTGCTTAAGTCTGTACAATGACTTGTTGAGTTTACACACAAAGTTGTTAGGAGTTAGAATTCCATATAGGATCTCTATGTAAACTTCTTCTTTCAAGTTTCCATTCAAAAAGGCATTATTCATGTCCAGTTGGTGCAACGACCAATCCAAGTTGGCTACGATTGATAGCAGCACTTGGATAGTATTAAGTTTGGCTACTAGAGCAAATGTTTCTTGATAATCAATTCCATATGTTTGGGTATATTCTTTTGCAACAAGTATTACCTTGTATTTGTTGATACTACCAATAGGATTGAATTTTGGGCTAAAGATCCATCTACATCTTACTAGCCTCTTTCCTTCAGGAAGAGTTGTAATCTTCCACGTTTTATTGTCCTTAAGTGCCCTCAATTCTTCTTCTGCAGCTTATTTCCAATTCGGATCAGCCATAGCTTGTTATTTGTGCACTATTTACAATAGAGATTTGCATCTTTGTAGACAAGTTACCGTATGAGAAAAAACGTTGAATTGGTTGCTGAGTACAAGATCTTACCCCTTTTCTCAATGCAATAAACCAACCTAGTTCTTTAGGATTTAATCCCAGATTAGAGTCATGGTCGTTCCTTTGAATGGGAGAGATAGTACTACCAGTGTTTGGTTTATCTCTAACTTGTAGTTTGGACTCTTCCTCTCATCGTGGTTCAGTATCCATCCCTGAATTGATCTCAACATTTGTTTGTGGTTCATTAGGTGTGGGTTCAGGTTGAGGTTGACTATGTTCAGATTCAGAATCAAGTTGGATAGGACTAGGTTGATTTGTGGGAGCAAATAAGTCAATGGTGGCTATAAGGTTATTAGGTTGTGGTGGTGACAATGATGATGTATATGGTAAGCATTTGGAGTTTGATTCTTCTAAGATTAGCTATTCAATGTTGGTATACTCCCCCTAAATGGGTAATTTGGAATAATATGCTTCTTCTTCCGAGAAGATAGTATCCCAAGAAATAACAAACTTCTTGGAAGTAAGACAATAGCATTTGTACCCTTTTCAGGAGAGGAGTGGCCAAGAAATATACATTTGTCTACTCAAGCAGCAAATTTATTGCAATCATTTTTGTGGATAAAGACAACACAACCAAACACCTTGGGAGGTAATAAATTGATCAGTGGGCAATTTAGAAAGTGTTCAAGGAGTTTTTGGATATGAGTGTTGTAATTGAGAACTTTGGATGGCATGCGGTTAATGAGATAAGTTGCAGTGAGTACGGCATCACCCCAGAAGATGGTAGGAAAATTTCATTTCATTAGTAAGATTCGAGTTACTTCCAATAGGTGACGGTTCTTTAGTTCAGCCACTCCATTTTGTTGAGGGATGTAAGGGCAGGAAGTTTGGTGAAGAATCCCTTGCTGATCAAGAAATCTTTTAAAGGTGTTGCTCATGTATTCCTTGCAATTATCACTTCATAGTACCTTAATGGAAGCGTTGAATTTGGTTCGTACAAAGGTATAGAAGTTTTGAAATACTTTGGCTACTTCGGATTTCTCTTTCATTAAATAAACCCATGTGGTTCTAGTGTGATCGTCTATAAAAGTAACAAACTATCTAGCATTGGTGAGGGTTTTTATTTGTGCAGGACCCCAAATGTCACTATGGATTAGTGTGAATGGTGAAGAGGGTGTATAGGGTTGTTTGGGATATGAAGATCTAGTTTGCTTTGCAAGTTGGTAAGTTTCACAATGCAAAGGAACAGAATTTTTATTGAATAAAGTTGGAAATACATTAATTTGATCGTGCCTTTACTTCTCAAGGTCAAACACAAAAATATTGAATCCAAGAATTGTAGTATAATACAATACTCGGGTCATCTCTCTTCTCGAGGAGCATTTTATTGAATCCTAGGCAATCTAAATGCTATGCAAATTAAATAAAACAAGGGGAAATTGATTTTTATTTTTATTATTTTTTCTTGAAAATAAATAAATAAAAGGAAATGCAATTTCATTAAAAGCTAAACTATTATTTTTGGCATTTTCTTAAATGCAATTATTTTCTCTAATTAAATACATAAACAAACACACCACTCAATTAAATCATAGGCAAAGTATATATATAAATCCCACAAACACAAATTTAATCACACAAATTTAATTCACACATTAGACAAACAATGATCAATTTTCAAATAAAATATTCAATTAACAAAATAAACCAATTTAAATGACTCCCCTGTTCACGTGCATGAAGTCAACGAGTATATGCATATTGATGATGTCATCATGCATGGATTTGTAGAAAAAACACAAACAGTTTCATGCTGGAAGAGAAATGAGAACATGATGAATGGTGAATGTTACTGTGGCTTCATAGTGGTTGGAAGATTTGTCAACTCCCCTGTTCTAAGTTCTCAGCTCTGCAATTTTGTGAGGAAAAGAGGTCACGGAACTGGGGGAAAGGGCCGGAAAACTCAAGAATTTGTCGGAAAATGCAAAACTCCACCGCAGAAACATGAACATTGAAACTCACAGAAAAGCCGATGAGGAATGATAGTGTGGTATTTGCATGATGAAGGGACGGTGGTAGTAGCAAAATAAGGGTTGCCGTAAAGCTGGAAGAAAAAGGTCGATGGTGAAGATGATGGTGGTTTGGAAGTTTGACTCTCTGATTCTCATCTCCCCCTATCCTTCGTCCTCCTCAACCCTGTCAGAGTTGGTGGTAAAGGTTGTCCGACAAGGACAAAGAAGGGTACGGTGAAGATGGTCGTGTGGGTTGCTTGAGAGAAGGAAGGCTGAAGCTCACGGCGGCCTTGTGGTGAAGGTCACCGGCGGCAATAGTGGAGAAGATGAAGCTTGCCGCCGACGACACTAAAGAGAATGAAATGAAGGGAAGAAGATAAAGGTCGGATGTTGATCATGCTTATGGCTATTTAAAGAAGGAAGATGCTGATTCGTTGATGATGCTCCACTCTGTATCCACTTTGGTTTCTTGCGTTTTATTAAAAAAATAACAATGCTCATCAGTGCCCACCAAAAGGAAAAAGAAGAATGTTCCCTTGGTCTCAATTCCAAAAGCTCATAGATCCACCATTCATGCTATGGGTTCAGTTTTGTGTCGGCAAGAAGAAAACTGATTGGTTTTTTTATTGGGCACTTTTCTATAATTCTCCCAATCATCAAAATATTAATTCTGACCTCCAAAATTGGCAATTTCTTCCCAAAATACCTGCAATGCAAAATTAAGCAAAATATAGTATCAAAAGTCCAAAAATAAATTGCACAAATAAATAAATACATTATGACCATTTTGCCCCTAATTGCAATTAATTCAACACAATTATTGCTAACTAAATTTAGTGCTTAATCATGCAATAATATCCTAAAAAATGCATCAAAATCCCAATTTAATTATGAAAATCATATATAAAAATATGATTCAATCAATTCTTCCACACTTAGACCTTTGTACTCTTGAACAAAGGCAATTAAACATAATTTTCTAAATTCAAATCATCAATGCATTCAAAAGGATGAGCAATTTTATAATTAGGATGCAATGAATCAATTAATTAAATTCCTCAAGCCAACACTAGTCCTAACCAAGCGATGCAAAGAAATTAGCTAACTATACAATCCAAAATATTATAATGAAGTAAAAGAGACTCTCAAGGTATTACTATTTCACTCATCTCACCTCATTGGGATAATTTCACTCTAATTCACTTAATAAACACCTTACCATAGGCTTGTAACAACTCTAACATCTCCATTACTAATAACAATTAATGTAACAAATCAAGAGGACTTCAAAGGATTGTAATGATGGATAAAAGCTGAATGAAATGAATTAATTAAAGAAAAGAAATAGTTGATATGCAAGTTAAAATTACTGGACAAGTTCATAGTAACTAAATAACTCTAAAAACTATTGCCAATTCTTTTCTTAATTCATGAACAAATGCCTCTTAAGCTTTTTTTTTATTTTCTTTTTTAATTTTTTATTTTTTTATACATAGCATTTCAAATTGTTTAACTGGCACTTTACTTTGATTTTAGAATTCCATGAACACTATGAATAAATCACATGCATACAACTTAGAAAGGGCTCAATAGGTAAGCAAATGGTGATAAATGAGGGTTTGTGTTTAGTTGAAAGGGTTTAAAATTGAATGCCTCTTTCATTTTCATTACACTAATGCAAATGCAGTTTTGAAGAAGAGTTGAAACAAGTTCTAGAAGGTGAAAAATCAAGTAAACATCCACATATGAAAGAATTCAAGGCCCAAATAATGTTCCAAAAAGGTTTTTCTCCAATACTCCTTCCAATACAATTAATTGCATAAGAAGCTAACCACAAAACATCTGCTTAAATATTCCAAGTGCTAACCTTACAAATATAATTAATCAAAACATTGCAATCAATTATAATAATGTTCAAATATTAAATGCACTGATGATACAAAAACTCTTTTTTTTAACTATATAAATTTTTTTGTTTTTTTTTCATTTTTTTTTCAAAACAAGGAGTAAGGAAAAATCCAATTATGGGTTCATTTCTTTTCCCATTCGCTTGAAAGCAAAATACGGTTTTAAAAAGTTGCCAAAATACTAGATCTCATGAAAGTTTGAAGAATTTCCTGCAAATCGCATTTCCAAAGTGGCAACCATGTATTATAGTTTGTATCATCTGGGGCTGGTTCTTGTGCTTCCCCATTGATGTATTTCTCCTTTCACTTTCCACAGATGTACCTCAGCACACTTTGGGACCATTGGAGGTAATTCCTTCCATTAAACCTATAGTTAATGACCACACTTTAAGGTTCTGGAAATTCTGATGTCATTAAGGTAAAGCTGGTAGTGGATGAAGCTATAGAAGAAGATGAGTTGCTGGAACAAGATGAACTTGTGGAATTTGTACTGGACATGAGTGTAATGGGATGAAGTTTGGTTCTAGATGAATTTTCAGGAAAAGAGCTGAAAATAGGAGGGAATTCAGAGGGATCCATTTTCCAGAAAAAGGGTCACCGGAAACCACCGTGAGAGGCGGCACGTGCAACTCATGCGCCGATCAGATTGGTGGCACGTGTAGCTCACGTGCCTGACAGACTGTTGGCGCATGTTGCTCACGCATTGATCAAAATGATGACACTCCTCTGGGTTATGTCGGTCAGCACCGTCTGACTCCTTCTGGATGGGCAGTGTGGACTCACTAGCTGTCGTTGTGGAGATACAAGCACTCAACTCCGATTCTTGATTTCTCTCTCTCACTATTTTCTCTCTCTCCTCGCCATCTCTCACTTCCATCATCACTGACCTAAGTCGAGGTACATTGCTAGGGCATCTCTGATACCATAGTAGCTCATAAAGCTTAGACTTTATTGATATATAAAATGGAGATTACCTTCGGTATTTATATAGGAAAAACATAGTAGGTAAACAGAGAAATTAGCGGAGAGATAAAAGGGAAAATGAGAGAGTGATTAATGGAGTAAGTCAATAATGTTATGCTAAACAAAGACTTCCCACCGAAAGTATATATGACTTTTAACAAATATTAACGACCAAGGTTTTAGTTATACACTACTGGAAAAATCACTTTTAAGACCAGCTAAAAAAGACATTTTAGACCGGTTCAGGATCCGGTCTTGATACAGCTGGTCTTAAAAGTCTGCTACTTTTTAGACCGATTATTATAAAATCGGCCTAAAAATAAATATTTTTAGATTGGTTATCAGAGGAACAGGTCTAAAAGGTTCAAATTTTAGAGCAGTTTTTTGAAAAACCAGTCTAAAAAGTTGAAATTTTAAGATTGGTTTTCCACAAAACCGGTCTTAAAGTAATACTTTTAAGACTAGTTTTGAAGTAAACCAGTCTTAAAACTTTTTTTTAAGACCGGTTCTCTCCAAAACCGGTCTTAAATGTACTTTTCAGACCGGTTTTGGAGAAAACCGATCTTAAAAGTAGTTTTTTTTAAAAAAAATTGTTTAAAACATTTACCCAGCAAGCCATTTCCCCTGTTAAAACATTTCACTCAGCAAGCAGCAGCCAGTTCAACGACATTCAAATAAATCTTCTTCTCTTACAGATTATAACTAACATCTTAATTACATGTGAGAGACTCAAAACTCATTGGAACATATTAAAACTCAACTCTCTAGTGCTTAAACAGTGCTGGCCGAAACAGAAGCAAGGAAAACAACCATGAATAATAAAATCACAATTATAGACAGAATCATAATACAAGAAAATCATACAACCATGACAATGCTGTTTTGACCAAGTTCCTTATCTTTTCACTTACATACATACATCAAAGATTAAATTACATTAATGACAATGCTGTTATTCATTAGGGCCAAAATACTTTATACACACCCTTCTCAGGTTGATGATCACTAGCTGGCCTGGCTTCAGAGAATCTACACTAAGACGTACACCTCATATCCTTCATTTTCTAGTGATGACAACAAAAAAAGTAGTTTTATATATACACTGTTAACAATATACATAATTCAAATATAGTTCATGATAATTATTTTGGCTAACTAACCTTCACTATAGTTTTATAAAGGGATATCCTCCCATATCCCTTCATGATGTTCGTTTCTTGTGCCGTGTTCATTGTCTGCTTCATCTTCTTCGTTCAGTTCTGGTAAAGCATTGAATGACTTTCCTGATTAATATCAACGACCCTTTTTCCTTGCAGAGCTATAGACCACATTTTATTTTTCTGATCAGTAACATAGAACACTTGTTTCGCTTGATATGCCATAATAAAAGGTTCATCTCTAAAACTTCTACTCTTCAAATCAATCAATGTAAATCCCAACTGATCAATCATCACACCATTGTTGACATCAACCCACTTGCATTTGAAAATGGGAAGTTTAACTTTAACATAATCAACCACCCAAATCTCTTCAATCACCCCATAATAAGGTATTGCAGCCAATCTAGGATTCTTAACTTTTGAACTAGAGAAGTGTATAGATTCAGCCACTAACATAACCCCACTGTTCTGGACGGTGCTTCTATCATCAAGGGACTTTGTGTAAAATGTATGACCATTGATCACAAATGAAGTTCAACTTATGACATCAGCCTCAGGACCACGTGCTAACCATTTAATTGTATCAGAAACACATTCTTTGCCGTCAACCTTTTATTTGAACCAATGTGCAAAAGTTTTGTTATGCTCCCTAATTAACCTTTGTTCAGTCATTCGACTATTTCCTTTCGTCTTTATGAGCATTAATGTAATCTTGAACTTTATCAACATTATTCAATATGTACAAGTGGACTTGTTGCAATTCATCAGGATCCATAGTCTTTACTGAAGCCCTGCGTCTACCGCCTTCTTCATCATGACATTCAGGAAGTCCAATGTGTCTTACATTTGACAAGTAATCTTGACAAAACTCCATGGCTTCTTCAGAAACATATTTCTGAACAATAGAGGCTTCAGGCCGGTTAGGGTTCTTCACATACCCTTTTAGGATTTTCATATTTCTTTCAATTGGGTACATCCATCGTAAATAGATAGGGCCATACAACTTGATCTCCCTAATTAGATGAACAATTAGACGTACCATGATGTCAAAAAAAGAAGGAAGAAAAAGCTTCTCAAGCTGGCACAAGATCAGATATCCTTCATTTTGCAGTTCATCCAATTTTTCTGTCTCAATGACTTTACTACAAATAGCATTGAAGAAAAAACAAAGTCTAGTCAAAATATGTTGAAGATCATATTCGGCAATACCTCGAATAGCTACTGGGAGCAGTTGTTGCATTAAGACATGACAATCATGAGGCTTTAGCCCCACTAACATCAAATCTTTCATCCACACAAGCTTCCTAACATTTGAAGAATACCTTGAAGAACTTTGATGCGATGTAGATACTCACAAAAGCTTCTTTTCTCATTCTTAGACAAAGTATGAGCAGCTGGAAGACAACAAGTTCTCTTACCATATGGCTTTGGATGCAAGTCTTCTCGTATCCCCATTTCTTGCAAATCTAATCTTGCCTTCACGCCATCCTTAGAACTACCTTGTATGTTAAGCAGTGTCCCGACAATACTATCACAAACATTTTTCTCCACATGCATGAAATCAATATAGTGTCTCACATCAAGCTTCGGCCAATATGGAAGATTGAAGAAGACAAACCTCTTTTTCCATTTACTTTTCTCATTTACTATTCTTTGCTGTCTTATCAAAGATAACATTCATATTTTTCACCTTTTCATAAACTTGCTCCCCAATCAATGCCTTTGGAGCATCTTCAAACTCTTGTCCACAAAAAAAAGCTTTCCTTAATCTGCGATACGGGTGGCCTCGTCTAAGAAATCTCCTATGACCAAGATAAACTGTCTTTCTTCCATGTTGAAGTTGATGGTAGCATGTTCCTTCTTCACAAATCGGACATGCTTTATGGCCTTTAACACTATATCCTGACAAGTTTCCATATTCAGGGAAGTCATTTATAGTACAAAAAATCATGGCTCGCATTTTAAAAACCTCCTTCTTGTTTGCATAAAAAACATCAACACCTTTATCCCACAACTCTTTCAAGTCTTCGATCAATGGTTCCAGGTAAACATCTATGTCAATTCCTGGTTGTTTTGGTCCCGAAATCAACATAGATAACATGATGTACTTTTGTTTCATGCATAACAGAGGAGATAAGTTGTAAATTACCAACAGAATAGGCCATGAACTATGTATACTGCTCAGGCTACCAAGAGGATTCATGCCATCCGTGCTAAGCCCAAGCCTAAGGTTCCTAGGCTCTTTACCGAAGGCAAGAAATAATTGATCGATTTTCTTCCATTAAGAAGAATCAACCGGATGTCGAAGCTTTCCATCGGATATCCTCTCATCCACATGCCATCTCAAATTTCTTGCATCGTTTTCATTAGCAAACAAGCACTTGAACCTTGGTATGATTAGAAGGTACCACAATACTTTTGCAGGAGCGTTATTTGATTTGTACCTCGGGGTTTCACATATCGGACACTGTTGTTCCTCTTCATGATCTTTTCTATACAATATACAATCATTAGGGCATGCATGGATCTTTTTATACTTCATCCCTAGTAGACACAATATTTTCTTAGCATCATAGTATCGAGAAGGCAACACATTATCATCTGGAAGCATGTCCTTAAAAGCCTCAAGCGTTTCTGAAAAACTCTTGTCGCTCCATCCATGCCGTGCTTTTAAGCTTACCAATTTCAATACTGCTTTCAACAATTGGTATTTTTTACACCTCAGGTACAACGACGTCTCAGCATCACTACACATATTACCATATGCAAGTGATTGCTCAAAAGTCTCTTCTCCTACATCACGAATAATATCCTCTATCCGATCATCCGTATCCGTGTCATTATCATCAAAGTTCACTCCCCCCTGTTGAGATGAACTTGGCATTTCTAATTCTTCACCATGCCATACCCACACTATATAACTCTTACAAAATCCTTCACAAATTAAATATGTATATATATCTGCAGTACTTAGTTGCTTCTCATTCAAACATACTACACGAGGGCAATAAAACTTCCCACTACCATCATCGGCATTTCTACTAACGAAGTCTAAAAAATCCCTCACCCTATTATCATATTCAACACTCATTCATTTAGCGTTTATCCAACTATGATCCATATATATCTCAACACTTCTAGCACCATGTATCCAACAAAAAAAGGATAGACAAAAAAACCAACAACAATAGAGTTTTAGAGATTTCAACGAAATTAACAGGCACCATTTGAAACTAGTATTGTTTTAACAGACCAATAACACTAACAGTAATCAAACAATCACACTAAATTAAAACAGAACATAGAGTGGTATTTCTCCAAGCCAAATATCATAGGGATGTAATTAAAAGTTAGAGCATATATCTAATAAGAATGTGCAGATTTAATTTTTTCCAGATTACATTTAAGTGCTCAAAGCAACAACAAGAACCATTTTTTCATAGAACATTATTAATTATTGAACAACGTACAACTAAATAACATATCGAACACTAACTTGATTGAAGACCAAAGAGTGAGCTTCAACCCAAAGTCACGGTGGCGTTGACTGAGGTTCAAATGATGTCCTCAAATTCACGGCACTGATAAAGGGAAGTCAAGACAGAGGAGAATGGTCACTGCGGAGAATAGAGGTGGCGGCAGAGAAGACTGACAATAATCAAAGAACAATGACGACAAACACAGTAACGGCAGCGGTAATGACGGAGGAGAGTTGAGTAAATGAGGGATGGGACGCCATGGACGAGTTCAGAACAAGCACGAACAGAGCTCACAGAGAAATGGCGCAAAGAGACGAAAGGGTTCATAGAGCGCATGATCTGGGCGCGGGAGTAAAAGTACGGGCGAAAAATCTTACTTTTTAGACCAGTTTTCAATAAAAAAAACGGTCTTAAAAGAGTGAAATTTCAAATTTAAGACCGGTTTATACAAAAATCGGTCTTAAATGTAAAACATTTAAGACCGGTTTATATCAAAACTGGTAGACCGGTTTTTGTACAAACCGATCTTAAAATATTAAAATTTTAAGATTAAAAATGTTTTAATATTTAAGACCGTTTTACATAAAAACCGGTCTTAAATGTTAAAGATTTAAGACCGGTTTTAATATAAAACCGGTCTTAAATATTTTACATTTAAGACCGGTTTTTATGTAAACTTGTCTTAAATGTTAAAACATTTTAAATTCTTAAAAATTTTAATATTTTAAAACCGGTTTTATTTATAACCGGTCTAAATAAATTTTTTAAGACCCGTTTTTTTTATAACCGGTCTTAGAAGTTCAATATAATTACAGAATTGCCACCGCGCAAATTTTTAAGACCTTATCCGCCAAAACCGGTCTAAATGTGGTGGTTTAAAAAGGGATTTTTCCACTAGTGATAATAATACTTAATTTCATGCATTCTTAGGTAATAGATATTTTGTAGAAATACTAACTGATATTGAACAAAAGAAGAAAACAGTGCCTTTAAATTGGTATCTTCCTGTGACATTTTCGGTGATTTCATATTCCCTCTTTTCTATCATATGAAGTACAATTAAAGTTTTTTAAATCTAAAACAAGTTCATTGAAAATAGTTAAATGGCTCTTCCTTGATATAATTATAGGATGCAGCAGTCAAAGGCAAGGTAGGTCACTTCTTGAACTTTGTTCATGGCCAAAAAATGAAAGAAACTTATGTGTCTGACCTGAAATCCTGTGAGAAGGTATGCCTTTTCAACTATATAGAAAAATTTTCCCTATCAACATGATTATCTTTTTTCCCCACTATATATCATTTGATTTGTGTTATCACAAATAATAGATTTTTATTTCTGTTCACGTTGTAGCAAGGCCAAATGAGCACTTTTATTTATACATTGTCCATTTAAAGAAATAAGAGATTAAAATATGGTATTTGCTACCCAATACATCTGTGGCTGAAAGAGAAGAGACAACAAAAAAATGATGAGTGTTAGATAACTGCAATATTGATTATATTAATTGATTTATATATATATATATATATAATAGTTTTCTCTATATGTCTAGTTGCTTGCCATGGAAAAACTCTTCGAGAAAGTAACATTTACAGAATTTCATTCCAAGATGGTACACAATAATAACCCAGCGACTCACCACATGAATATTGTCCGCTTTGGGTAGCCCCAGGCCCCCTCACGGTTTAAAACATGTCCATGGGAAGAGGTATCTGCACCTTTATAAGGCATGCTTCGTTCCCCTCTCCAGCCGATGTGGGACTCTCATCCACCCCCAAAGGAGCCCAGCGTCATCACTGACACACCGACCTGAGCCCTGGCTCTGATACCACTGTAGCAGCCCAGCGACTCACAAAGTGAATATTGTCCGCCTTGGGCAGCCCCAGGCCCCCTCACGGTTTTAAAACCTGACCACGGGGAAGAGGTATCCGCACCCTCATAATGCATGCTTTGTTCCCCTCTCCAACCGACTTGAGCCCCGGCTCTGATACCACTGTAACAACCTAGCAACTCACCCCGTGAATATTGTCCTCACTCAACCCAGCGACTCATAGTTTTAAAACGTGTCCATGAGGAAGAGGTATCCGCACCCTCATAAGGCATGCTTCGTTCCCTTTCCAGCCGACTTGAGCCCCGGCTATGATACCACTATAATAGCCCAGTGACTCACCCTGTGAATATTGTCCTCTTTGGGCAGGTAAAATTAGAAACTCCTTTGATTTTCAGACAGAGGTAGAGAGTTTTAAATCTTCACTTAATAATTCTAGTGATAACAAGTGCCCGATAAAAATGACTGATTGGAGTACATATTACTTAGTTTAAACAATGAATAGTCAAACTATATTTTGTCAATCTTTTTATACTCTTTGCAAGTTTATATTTCCAGAAAATCAAGAAAATTAATTGCATAGTGATATTAGCAATTGATATACTAATTGTGTTGGGGGCAAAAAAAAACAAATTTCTCATTAGACAGTCTAATAGATCATAATTCATGGCATGTCCAAATTGAAGCAGGACAAATCCAAGCCAATGATGCTCAGGATCAAGACAGGATTCAAGACTTGCAAATGATGAAAAGATATGTTTTTGAATGTTTAAGGTTAGATGCATATTTAATTTCCAACTATATGTATGCTTCTAATATGTGTAATATTGTGGGGGGGATTTGCATGTATTTTTCTTTAAGTTTTGTTTTTTAAAATCAATCTAATTCTTTTTTTTTATTTCTAAATCACTCTAATTCACAACAAAAAACATTGAATTTCCAACGGAATTTGCCACAGAATTAGCTTTTCCAACCAAATTTTGGACAAACCGTATTTTCGACCGAATCCGCTCTATTGCTAATAGGTGTGTTACAAACAAATTTGAAATTCCATCACAAATTTCCAACAGAATTCTTTTCCGTCGCAAATTTTTAAAAAAAAAATCAATTTTTTTGTAAATTTTCAAATGCCATGCGTTTGCTCATCAGTGTGTCACGTGTCCCTCTCCCTTGGATGCCACGTGTTAGCATCTTATAATTCCTGAAAGTGCCTCTCCTCCCATTCGAACCTACGACCTCAGGCTGACGACGCCTTTGCACTTGAGTCTTTGCCAGTTGCACCGAAATGAACCTGTGACATATTATTATATATATAATATTATCATATATATATACACACACATATAATTAATTAATTAATTACATATAATTAATTATTAATTAAATATAATATTATTAAAATTAATAAAAAGATTGATAAAAACGTAAAAAAAATATTTATATATTTAATTAAACAATTTTTTAATTAAAATTACTTAATAAATAATAATTTAATATTATAAATATTATTTTTAATATAAAATTTTAAATATAATATTAATAACATATATATTAATTTTAAATAAAATAAAATAATAAAAAATATAATAATAATATCATAAATATTATTTTAGTATAAAATTTTAAATATAATATTAATAAATAATAATATAATTTTAATAATTAAGGTAAAATAGAATTATTTAATAATTAATATTTTAATTTTATAAATATTATTTTTTTTTTAAATAATAAATTTGAATTTTCGCCACGGAATTTCCAATGGAATTTTTTATGGCAATTTTTGACTAAAATTTCCGTCGGATTTTGCCGTCGGAAAATTTTCGACGAAATTTCCGTAGGAAATTCCGTGGTTAAATTTGCCACAAAAAAATCCGTCGAAAATTCCGTTAGAAAACTTTCCGACAGAATTTCCGTCAGAAATTGAATGTTTTTTTATAGTGAAGTGCATAAAAATATTTAATGCTGTCTAAATTTTGCGGTAACTTGCATCTTGTGTACTTAAAATCTTTCAAATGCGATTTACATGCATATAGGTATGGAGAGAGTATATGACCGCATAAAATTTGAATGCCATATATTTAATTTTTTTTATTTTCACTATTTTTACTTAGTTGCTTATTGTTATTCTTGTTGCTACGAACTTCTAAAGCTTATCTATTGCCTGCAACAGATTTAATAGGGAGGAAGTTTCAAAGATATACTAAACAAATAAGGAAATGGATAGAGGCTGACAAGCTGTCATCAATTGGAGTTTGGGGAATGGGAGGTTCAGGAAAAACAGCTTTAACAAGCCATATATATGACAAGCTTTTAGAAGAAGGTGATATTAAAGTTATTTGGGTAACTGTATCACAAAATAGCATCTACAAGTTGCAAGAAGTCATAGCTAGATCAATTAAGTTGGATATATCTGACGAGTTTGAGGTTAAAAGAATTGCTAAAATTATTTCAAGCATTTAAAGAGATGAAAAAATGTGTTGTTATTTTAGATGATGTTTGGGATCATTTCTTTCTAAAGGAGGTTGGATTTCCTATGCCAGATAATCGAATTAAATTAATTTTGACAACTTGCATATGGGAAGTGTGTCAAGGAATGGGTTGCAAGGAATATACAATATATGTGGAATCTCTAGATAAACAAGATAGCCGGTCTTTGTTTGAAAAAAACTATGGGATTCTATGAAGGACTGTCTTTGGAAGTGAAGAGAATTGCACGGAATGTGGCATATGAATGCAAGGGTTTGCCCCTTGCTATTGTCAGAATTGCGACAAGCATGAAGGGAAAGAACAGGTTGGAGAATGGAGTCATATGTTGGAATGTCTTAAAAACTTGGGGTATGGGCTATATGAAATGGACAAATGGGTATTTTCAGTTTTGAGGTCTAGCTATGATTTCTTAAATAACAAATTACAAGGATTCTTCTTGTATTGGGCCTTAAGTACCAACAGATATTGTGATGAATACGACGCTGATCATTTTATTGGAAGATTTTTTTATGAAAGCATAGCTGAAGCAAAGAAGTTGAGGGTGTTGTACAATGAAGGTTACAACATGTTGGATAAATTAAACAATCATTGTATGTTGGAATCATTCTTTCGGAGATTGAGTGTGAACAAATTTCTTAGAGCTCTGGCTATTGGCGTTGCAGAAGAAACTAATAAAATTATGGCAAATGCTTATAAGAATTTGACAGAAATACCAAGTGATGTCCAATGGAGAGAAGGTCTACAAAAAGCTTTTTTGACGGGAAACAAGATAAAAACAATTCTAGATGGCACGTGTCTTATGTGTTCTCAACTGTCCACATTGCTTTTAGATGGTAATGAAGATCTCAATTACATCTCAGATGATTTTTTTTAACAACATGCCTACTCTTGAGACATTTGATTTGTCTAGGACTCGTATCAAGCGTTTGTCTGAATCTGTGTCTAGCTTGAAATGTCTCACTGCATTACTACTTTCATCTTGTTGGGAATTGAGCTACATTCCTTTGTTAAGTAATTGAAACGGCTAATATCATTGGATCTATCTATGACTGCCATAACTAAAACACCTATGGGCTTGGACTCATTGGTCAATCTTAGATGCCTGAATCTACTCCATACACATATCTTAATGTCATCATTGCTCATATCCAAATTGATCAACTTAAAGCATCTACTTGGGCCTAAAGTGACAGAACTAGATATACAAGGTTTAGATAAGTTGGAAGTTATAGTGGCCATGTTCCAGGACAATAGCGTCTTGGATAAATATGTGAGCTTCCTGGACAAGAAATGTGAACTTAGGAGCTTTCATTTAATTTTAGAAGATGCAAATGAGAGATATGGTGATGATGAATTAAGAACATACAGAGAATATTATCCCAATTCCATTAAAAGGATAACTTTTCGGGGCATGGATTTAAGAAATGGAAAAGCAGTACTCCCAAGAGACATGAAGGAGTTGGTTATAAATGATTGCCAGCTAGTAAGGACAGTTGGTAGCTGCCTATGCAGTGTTGTTTTATCATATGGCCACAGCCGAATTGAACAGTTGGAAATTGGCCATTGTAATGACAGCATGGAGACTCTGATGACGCCAACGTTATTAGCACTCCTCCAAAACCTACGCACCATTTACGTTCTTAGATGTGAGATGAAGAGAAAAATAGTTGGAGAGGATGATTCTGAAATGGAACTTCTTCCTATCACTCTGCCCAAGTTGACATCTCTGAAATTACTTGTCATGCCACAATTAAATTTCATACACAGAGGCATCATGCTCTTCCCTTCTCTCCAAACATTCTCTGCTACACATTGCTTGCAACTAAATCCCCCTTGGATAGAGATCTCAAATGGATGTCAGCTTCCCATAGTGAAGACCTTAACTGGATACTGTTGGCAAATTAAAACTGATTGATCATATGCTCTGCCCTTCTCCCCAAACATTCTCACGCTTCTCTCATGAGTTTCTCTTCTTTAATCACAGAAATCGATGCACTTGGAAAAATCTCAAATTATTAGAGCCAAATGATCTTATGTTAAGTATGTCTTATTTATATCTCCATTTGCCTGTGTTGCACTTGATTTTTGTGACCATGCTCATCATCTGAATGCCTGCCAATAAAATAATCAATGTTCCAATAATTGAAAGTTTGTATGCTATAAATTGTATCAAATAACATCATATATATATCTCAATAAAGTATAGTTGCAAAATTGTGAATGTATCTCTTCTTCTATACAAGTTCCTAATATTCTTGTCAATTATTCAATCGGTCACAAAAGTGTAGTTGCAAAAGTTGTTTGAGGCATGCGTCTCAATTAAATTAAATTAGTTGACGTTTGCTCTTTTATCTTGAGAAAAGTTTACAAGGCCAACCATAGTTGGTCCCATTGTTAAGAATTTAACTCATAACTCACAAAATCTTGAATTTAAATCTCATTATCGATATGAGAACTTTGCTTATAAGTATCTTTATAAGCTCTCTAAGTTTTGAGGTACAGCCTGACCTTAATGAGCCTTAGAAATCCAACTTACTCAAACCTTTATCATATAAAAAATAATTTAAAATAACCTAATTCAAACACTCACTCAATATATGAGCACAATCAATTGTTCTATTTTCATTTTCATTTTTCTTTTAATTTATTTTATTATTTTTTGGGGATTGAATTCTCCCACATATTTTTTAAGTTTTCGACTTAAAAACCGAAAATTACTTTTTGCCAAGCGCAACTACTGCCATTTTGATTTAATTCGGCTTTTGAAAAAGCACTTCATCAGTTGGTAATTGTATACAAGAGTCTACAAAATTTTTAATGAACTCTACAAAAGTGCTATTATATTTATAATAATACTACACTTGATCTCTCTCAGCAAATAAAGGATAATGCATTTTGTTATCAACCATCAAAGGATAATTTCAAAAATTTATAAAGTTGATTAAATTTAATGAACTTTAATAAATTTTCTTTTTTTTTAAGAAAATACTCAACGTGCTTATAAGAAATATCAGCAGCAATATATATATATATATAAAGAGAGAAAGAACTTGTGGGTCACCTAACAGCTTCATCGCCATTCCAGCAGTTCCTCACCTTTGGACCAGTGGGCTCCTCCTGGACCAACACTTCACTCGGCAAACTGCTCACCATCTTCTCTAGAAGCTTCTTCAACTTCCCAGGCAACCATTTCTCTACCTTCTTCAACTGTTCTGCTACATAATAGCTTATCTTCAGACCCCAGTCTCTGAAATAGTTCAGCCATGGCGGCTTCACTTTCTCTGACCCCAGATACTCCGCAGAAACTACTTCGTACCCTATCCCCATATCCACTACCATATTGCTTGAATTCAATATCGAAGGGATCGACCCAGATACCTCCACTGTGTTATGATAAATAAACACTTTCTAGTTCTCCATCGAAATTGTTCACTCTCAACGTCACGTGTTCCCAGTCCCCCACGTGTTCGCCGATTTTCCCCAGTGAAATGGTGATGAACTCTACTTTTGCTCTTGCTGGTCAATTGAATGGGTAGTATACCCAACAGGCTATGTCTGTGAATGTTCCACCAAACATAGGTTTTATGTGCATATATGCTTGTGAGCTTTGTAAATCAGCCCTTTTAACTCTTTCCTTGTTGTCTTCGTCTGCTGGAAGATCCACCAAACATGGGTTTTATGTGCATATATAATTACGGGAAAAGCTGATATCTGTCTGGGTGCTATTGATTCATAAGCATAAAACAAGAAAATCAGAGTTATATGGATGGATGGATATGGGGGTCAAAGGAGAAAGATGGAGGCACATGAAATGAAAGGAGGAACCAACATGCATGCAGAGAAGAGACAGAAAAAGTGAAGTGTTTCCCCCAGAAGGAAAAAAAAAAAGAAATAAAATAATAAGAAGGGCAAGGACGTACACTGGAGGCGTCAGTGGATAATGATATAATAAAATGGAAAAACATATAAATATTTGGGGTAGTACTAAAGCTGGTGAAAGCAAATCATGCAAATATCCGGCAATTGGAAAACAGCCAGAGGAAGTATGCTGAAGAAAGGCGTTATCAGTTTTTTTAGGTTGGTAACCTCTTCAAAAATCAAATAAAAAATTATAATAAAGGGTGTAATATTGAATCGTCTTTCAAAAAAATGTTTTATTAATTATCTAAAAATTAAATGTGATAATTAATATAAAATGAGTTAAAAATGATTTTTAGTTTTTATCTTACAGCTAAATTACAATTAAACTAAAATATTTTAAAAATTAATATTTTTGGATTTTTTAAAATAAAAGTGTGGATTTTTTGAAATAAAAGTGGAATGTAATAAAAATTGGTTTTGAAAGTATGACAAAGCATCTTAGAACAATGAATTTCATCAATCATTGCTTCTAAAGATAATGAGAATGTGCTAGCTTGACAAATTTACTCAAAAGACTCTTTAAGCTAACTTAAGTTAAGTGAATTAATTCCTCCACACCGGATAGAAATTAACCCCTCTAACCGAAACCCAATTTAAACACTAACAATTGAAATTAACAATATGCAAGACACAAATAAGTAAGAACCCTTATATTTCAAGCATAATATATTCATAACAATTCTAAATACAAACTTAACCAAGTCATTACACAATAAATTACTATAAATTAAGTTCAAATGTCAAATAAATAAAGTTAAAACCAAATACATATCTAAGCTCAAGAATTATATGGAATCCCAATATAAAATTCTAATATAATATACTAATTAAATTCTAAACCTAAAATTTAATTAGTACAAAAGATTAAAAATAGACATTAGATAATAGAACACTCTCAGCTTCAGGCTCAATTCATTGCTCCAGGAGAAGAGAAATTAACCACTCATGATGCGAACAGTAGACACAGGTTGGTTGAAGAACTGAAAATCCGTGTACAATGAGTGAAAAACTGAATCTAATGAATAGCCAACGAGTATGAAGATAGTGGTGAGGAAATCAATCGTCCTTCTTCCTCTCAAGCTCGCTGCTCCTCTGTTCTGACTTTTTTTTTTTTCTTGCTGAATCTTGGGTCCGAACAAATAGAAAATAATGGTAAACGACCGAGGTGAAGAGCCGACGAAGGTGGAAAGTAATGGATGAAGGTGGAGGTGGGAGTCAAAATCCAAAGCTGTTATGAACTTCCAGCTTGTAGCTCTCTCCTCTGTTTCTTAGACCATGGCTAGCAGTGGTGTTGGTGTGGTGGTGAGGATGTGAAGGTCACCAGAGAAGGAGAAGAAGAGGGCGACGTCGCCGGCGACGGAGGTGGAGCAAATGTGAATGGAGGAGGATGAAGGTCGAACTATTTCTCGTTCGCGGCGTTCTCTCTGCTTCTTTTATTCAATTCAGTGCAGCTCTGAGAAAAATTTCAGACCTAAAAATTGAAGCAAAACGCTGTGTTGTGTGCTTGTGGGCAAAAATGGTATTTTTAAAATTAGTGGGATCAAACTGTTATTTTTAGAATTCAAGCCCCAAACTGTCATTTTTAATTTTAATCCACTTTTCCAAATAGTTACAATTAAAAACAATTACACTAATATCAAATCCTCTCAAGAATTAATGATTAAGAGTAATTACAATTATTTTGATAATTTCACCCTTTTTAATTCTAATTTAATATGTTTACTCTTAACATCTAATTATCACAAATAAAACATTTAAACTCAATTATTATAACAAAATCTATAAATAAAATATAAAAATATATAATAAAATTAGGGATTTGTCTTATACAGAATGAGTTCATGTCCTCGTCCTCATATAATAGCAATGCCGCAGAACGAGCTCGATCACCTTTCTCTGTTGTCTTTCTTATATAAATAAATACATATAGCCCATAATTAATTAACAAGCAGCATAATCCTGGGAATGCTTGTAAACTAGCAAAGGATATATATTTGTGACTTTCTGCTGATCATGCTTTATATATATCAAGGTTAAAAAAAAAATATCATGCTATATAGATTCACACTGCAACTGCAACTGCAACGTGTATGTGTGTATAAAAACCAGATCGAGAGAAAAAAGGGCAAATAAAACGAGAGAGAGAGAGAGAGATGGCAGGGGAATATGGGAAGAGACAGCCTCTGCTCACTCCTACTCAGAATAATGATTGTTACTCTAACTGCCCTTTTATTCTCACCTCCATGCCATTTCCTTCCTCACCTCGTCATTTATTCCCTTTTATTCATATCTTCCTAAAATACATAACATACAAAACACGCACACACACTTACCTACGTGTTGATATACACAGTCGCAGAATTGTTATTATTTTGTTCGCTCAAAAAATGAAAGAGCAAAGCTTGTGGCTTTGGCTGTGGATTATTAATGAACAAATTAAAGCAAAGAAGAAGCAACAGAAAAAGAAATAGAATAGAATTAAGCACATATTTTCTCCTATTCCCTTCCATTCCTCTCCTCTTTACAGTCTCGTCATTTAAATAAAAAATTTAATAGCTGAAATTTAATATTGTATACAACTATTAATATAATATCAAATGATAAACAAATAAATTTAATTGTTAAAACTGCGGGGGGAAATAAAAGTAAAGTAAGAAAAAATGTTCACTTTATAAAAGGAACGTAATAACCATTCTCCAGGAAGGGAGGAAGACACAAAAATTGTTCATCCTTGCTAGCATTTTCTCGTAAGTTGAAAGTGGCTGGCCCATTAGGCCTCTCTTCATAGTCCAAGCCCACATTAATATGCAGCCGTTTTATTACAGTTCTTAAATTGTGTAACACGTTTATTTTTTTGGTAAAAAGTGGGGCCAACGCCCATACTATTAACTTGTATTCAAAATGAGTCTCGGGCGCAATGATAACATTTTCACTCCCCTGACGCCCAGTTATGAACCCATATTGCTGTGGTTGGATCAAATATTGCATCGCCTTCCTCATTCTTTCTGCAATGATTTTCATAATAACCTTAAAAATGACATTACAGAGAGAAATAGGATGGAAGTCCTTTAAGGTTGTAGGATTATCAACTTTTGGTATAAGAACAATATTAGTATGGTTGATATCCTTGACCTTTTCCGGTTGATGCCAAATCTCTCGGACGAGTGCACAGACCTTGTTCCATATGTGATTCCACTGGGTGTGGAAAAAATGTGCTTGAAGACCATCCGGGCCAGGAGCTTTGAAAGCACCAATAAAAAACGCCGCATTTTTTATTTCGATATCCTCCACTTCTTTGTGAAGCAAGATATCATCATTTGGATGAAGCGGGGGAAAATTGGCATACCAATCTGTGGATTGAGGAACCTGAGGATCCCTAGTGTAGAGATGTGCAAAGAACGTGGCAGCCATTTCTCTTAACTTATCCGGTTCCGTAACCCAATTTCCTTCATCATCTTGAAGGGCTTCAATTCTTTGTTTTTTCCGTTTGATCAATGTTGATGTATGGAAAAAAATCGTGTTCTTGTCCCCCTAAGTGAGCCACTTGCACCGAGATTTTTGGTACCAGAGAAGCTCCTCTTGAGCACATATCTTACTATAATCTTTCCAAAGCTGCTTCTCAAGTCTGTAAAGGCCAGTCGAGGGATTAATTTGTTGCACTCGATCAATGCCCTTCAATCGTTTGAGAAGATGTCTCTTTTTCCTAGGAAGACTACAAGGACCCTAGCATTCCATTTGGAGGCCTCATCCTCAAAAATCAACCTACCTTGAGTCCAAGTTCTATTCTCCCAAGATTTACAGACCACGTCAGAAAAGCTATCTTCCATTGCCCATATGGAATGGTAACTAAATCGGCGCTTGTGACGTTGGGTTTGGGAATTAGCACCATTTGTGACCAGCACAAGTCTATGATCAGATTTATAACGCAGGTAGTGAAAAACCTTTCCACGTAGATGATTGAGCTCCCACTCAAGATTGCCAAACACCCAATCTAGTCTTTATTTAATCCCCTGCTTTTCCCATGTGAAGCGCTCGCTAGTGATAGGGATCTCTAACAGACTCAAGCTACTAATGCAATTAGAAAATTGCGTCATAGCCAGGAGAGAAGGTGCAGTACCTCCTATCTTGTCCGCAGGAGTCAAGAAGGCATTAAAGTCCCCCATTACCATCCAAGCACCTTCAATAGTCTGTGAAAGATATCCATACTATGAGGAGTAGGCGGCGAAGAAGAGGAATGGTTGCAATCAAGGTTGACATGGAGAAAGCTTACGATCGTCTTGATTGGAAGTTTGTACAGTCCACTCTTGTTTGTGCTGGAATACAGGAGGAGCTGGTGAACCTTATCATGGCGTGTACCACCTTGGTGTCCATGAAGATCCTTTGGAATGGTTCCGAATCTCCGGATTTCAGGCCCTCTCGAGGAGTTCGTCAGGGTGACCCATTGAGCCCCTACTTATTTGTGCTATGTATGGAGCGCCTAAGTCAATTGATCAACACCAAAGTTAGGGAAGGACATTGGAAGGGTCTTCGGTTCAATAACCGTACTCCCCCGATATCCCATCTCTACTTTGCAGATGATCTTATCCTGTTTGGGGAGGCTAACCAAGATCAAATTGAGTTGATGCGGGACACTATGAGTTCCTTTTACGAAGTTTCAGGCCATCAGATCAGCTTGACCAAGTCCAAAGCTTTCTTTTCCCATAATATCCACTTCAATAGGGCTTTGGAGTTGAGTCAATCGTTGGGAGTGGGAATCACAGGTGATCTAGGTAAGTATCTCGATATACCGATGCTTCATCACAGGATTACCAAGGCTATTTTCTTTCCTATTGTCCAGAAGGCAAAGAAGAGATTGACAGGCTGGAAGGGATGGCATCTCACCATGGCAGGACGAACGGTCTTGATTAAGGCGGTCTTGTCTGCATTGCCAAGCTATCATATGCAAACATTGTTGCTCCCTAAAGCCATCCTAGAGGAATTGGAGAAGATTAGCCAAAATTTCATATGGAATCAAGACCAACAGAGTTGAAAGATGCATCTTATCTCCTGGAACCAAATTAAACAGGCTAAGGAGGAGGGGGGCCTAGGTATTAAAGACCTTAGGAAGCAAAACATGGCTTTCATAATGAAACTTTGCTGGGGTTTATTAACTCAACCAGAAGCCCTTTGGGTTCGTTGTCTAAAGGGAAAGTATGGATGCGATAACAATGACTATCTCATGGTCTGTAAGAAGACAAATTCCTCTGCTGTGTGGCGGAGCATCACTAAGGTTTGGGACACTTTCTATAGTGGAATCGGTCGTACCCTTCGCAGTGGAAATACAACCAATGCCTGGTGGGATTTATGGACCAAACTGGAGGAACCCCTAATTCAATTTGTTGATCATAATTTCCATCGTTTAAATCCAGCTGCCAAGGTAAGAGACTTTGAGCCCGTTTGGTTCCACCGCATTGCATGCCTGCAATAGTAATCATGATTGCATTACCTAGAGAAGAGTGTTTGGTTGCTCTTTAGCATGGTAATAGGGTTTACCATGGTAATGATGATTACCAAAAAATTGGTAATCCTCATTCATACCTCCCCCCTATGAATCCTCATTACCATCCTATTGCATGGTCTAAAAAGTCTAATTTACCCTTTAGTTTTCCTTATCTTTATTTCACTCATCGTATCACATCACAACTGCCACCGCCACAACCTCTTCCTCTTCGACCGCCGTCACCTCCACCCTCTACCGCCACCACTACCTCCTCTACCGCCGTCACCTCCACCCGCCGCCACCCCCGGCCCAGCCACAGGCCCACTGCCCACCGCCACCTCTGCCACCTCCTCCTCCACTGCCACCCTTACCCCCGCCGCCCGCCGCCCGCCGCCGCCGCCGCCACCACCACCACCTCCTCTACGGCCACCGGCCCACCGCCTACCACCACCTCTTCCACCCTGCCGCCGACTGCCACCGCCACCTCCTCCTCCGTTGCCACCCTCACCCCCGCTACCGCCACCGCCGCCACCACCACCACCTCCTCTACGGCCACCGGCCCATCGCCTACCACCACCTCTTCCACCCCGCCGCCCACTGCCACCGCCACCTCCTCTCCGTTGCCATCCTCACCCCCGTCGCCGCCGCCACCACCTCCTCTACTGCCACCGGCCCACCGCCTACCACCACCTCTTCCACCTCGCCGCCCACTGCCACCGCCACCTCCTCCTCCGTTGCCACCCTCACCCCCGCTGCCGCCGCCGCCGTCGCCACCACCACCACCTCCTCCACCCCCGCCGCCCACCGCCACCACCGGCCCACCGGCCACCACCACCACCCCCACTACTACCACCACCACCACCTCTTCAGCCGCCGCTGCCGCCGGCCCACCACCCACTGCCACCGCCGCCACCACCTCCTCCTCCACCCCCACCGCCCCCATCATTGCCACCACCATTACCTCCTCCTCCTCCATCCCCTCCATCATCGGCTTGTAACTATTTTTTCTATAAAGATTATATTAAGGGGTAAAATGGACTTTGTGTAATATATTAATTTTAAATAATTGTTAAAATATTAACTCATTGCATGTTGCTTAAAAATCAAACCAAACACTACCCTTGTAATTAATATTACATTGCATTACCATTGCATCGCATTACACTGCACCGCAGGGTGTAATGGGATCGAACCAAACGGGCCCTTTGTCTTACCAGATGGAGAGTGGGACATTCCGCGATGGAGGGAATTCCTACCAGATTGGGTGGTTAATCTTATAAGACAGCTTCCCCAGCCATGTCAAACGGGAGATGATCCTTTCTGCTGGAGAAGTGCTTCAGACGGCAACTTTAGTGTCCGTGCTGCGTACTCTTTTCTTTCTACTCAGCGGGAGGGGAATGGCTCAGCTTGGTGGAAGAAGGTGTGGAAATTACCAGTTCCGGAGAAAGTGAAGATGTTCTTATGGCAGACTATTCATGAGAGACTACCTACTAACTCACTTCGAGCTATGAGAGGTCTATCAGATAGTGAGGAGTGTCCCTTTCAATGTCACCAGACAGAAACCATTATACACATTCTTTGGGACTGTGAGATTACAAAAGCAGTATGGTCACATTTTATTTCACCTAACTCTCGTTTTAGTTTCTTTCATTCTGATTTGCAGGTATGGATCAAAGACAATTTTTCCCTCTCTCTAGGCAAGTCTTATTTTCATAGGTGGCCTTGGGTTCGCATATTCAGCATCATATGTTGGCTATTATGGAAAAACAGATGTAAAGGCGTCATGGAAGGAGTCCGAGCTCAACCGAACGAACTTATTCATGGTGGCCTGTATCAACTCATGGAATCCAGTGTGGCGGACAACCTGAAGCACCAGATCTTTTCCTACAGCGTTGGGGATGATCATACCTTTAAGCTACTACAGGAGGGACATGTTCGCGTAGATACTGACGGTTCAGTGGATATTCACCGCAATGCAGCTTATGGGGGCCTTATTCGGGATCACAGGGGACATTGGGTACTTAGCTTTCAGCGTCGACTTGGCTTTCTCCCGCCAACTATTGCTGAGCTTATGGCCTTACACCAAGGCCTTCAACTATGTAGACAATATGGGTTCCAGAAAGTGGTGGCTTACACAGATTCACTTGAGACATATCACTTACTTGTGCAGGATAGTGGTCTATATCACCCACTTAGGTTGGAAATTAATGCAGTTAGGGATTTACTTTATTCTGATTGGGACATTGAACTCCGCTATACACCGAGAGATACAATTCGGTGTGCTGATTTTTTGGCGAGGGATGCCCATAATTTAGTACAGTGCTTAGTTGTTTTACCAGTTCCTCACCCTGGGTGTATTCCCATCATGAGGGAGGACGCATTACATGCTTTTGAGGTTTAGTTTGTTTTGATGTATATACTCTCCAAGCTAGCTTGGCCATATTATGAATTTAAAAAAAAGAGTCTCCAGCATGCAATACCCATTACATCTCTATACAATAAATTGCATAAACCAGCAGGCAGTTCCCACAATAATTGCAAGCCAGCACCCTGTGTTAAACTCCAATTGGCTAACCAGTCGGCACTTGAATTCCCTTCTCTAAACGTATGCTGTACACGTATGCTCCAGAGTTCATCAGTCAATCGCAGAACCTGTCTCAAAAACCTGTTCCTCGGGGCTTTATTAGCAAAACAATCCTCTAACAGGCTTACAACTGTAGTAGAGCATATTCCACTATTACTTTCCTTATTCCTTTAGTTTGCAACAGTAAAAAACCTGTCCAAACACCCCATAATTCTGCAGAAATGGCTGTACAAACTCCAATATTATTCACAAAACCTCCAATCCACTCCCCCTTTTCCCCACGAATCAGCCTACCATATCCTGCTCTACCTGGTTGTCCTTTGGCAGCTCCATCAATATTAAGCTTACACCACCCAACATCAGGTGGCCTACACCCAATTAATTTCTAGCTTTGTACTCCCTTAACTAAATCTCTATCATAAGCTTTCCGTACTGAATCAACATAACTCCAAATCGCACCAATGTTAATGTGATCCCTCCGAAACTCTTCTTCAAACAACTCTTTATTCCTCCAAAACCAGAGGAACCAGCATGTTATACCAAAAATAATACTCCACTCTATTCCCCCAGCAACCACAAGAATGTTTGAATGCGCCTAGGTCCCCTCCATTTCCATATTACTTAGCAACCAGATTTCAAGTTATTTAGCAACCATTCTCTCAGCTGTAAATTAAAGAAATTATGTATATGTGTACCTGCCATATGATGGTCCCAAATCCTTTTAGCTTCCACACAGTCCCGCAAAACATGTAGCACATCCTCATCGCCATTCCTGCATCTGCAACAAGTAGGCTCCTCCAAACCAGCCCAACTTCTTCTTACCGATGTCTTAAGACCATCCATAGCAGCCATCCACAAGAATGTTTGAATGCGCCTAGGTCCCCTCCATTTCCATATTACTTTCCAAAGCACATTAGTCCCTCCACCACCAATTCCTTCTAACTGTTTATCCATTTCAGCGACACTAAAATCCTTGATCCCAGCCCTACCCATTTAAGCACATCCTCACCATCATCCTCACATGGAGGCAACACTGCAGCAATCAAATTTAATATATCCACTTGCAAAAACTCCTCCAAACCATCTAAATTCTACCTAGCACCCACTACATAATCCTTCACACTCTTTCCAAGTAACTCCTACTGCGGCCTAGTGACACATTTTTCCATTAAGGGCCCACATTTATCAATCCATTTATCCAACCAGAAGCTAACCATCCTACCATTGTTCACCTCTCACCCAATATTCCTGAAAAAGCTCTGGCCACAATCCCCCTAGCTTTTTCCATAACATAGAATCTGCTTGTTTCACAATACATTCCTTAGTTAAATCAGCATTCCTCCCATATTTGCATCTCAAAACATCAAAACTCAACTTCTAGGGCTTTGAAATAACCTCCCAACCCACTTTACATAATAAAGCATCATTCAGAGTTTTGAGTTTTTAAAACCAAGGCCTCCCTCCTCTTTTGGCAGACATAAGATATCCCATTTCACAATGTACATCCTCCTTCTATCACTCCCTCCTCCCCATATAAAGTTCTGCTACATCTTCTCTAATTCTTTACACACTCCAACTGGTATGTCCTCATGCAACATGCTGTATACAAGAATTTGCTGTGTAACTACTTGCACAAGAGTCACACGACCAGCAAAGGATAGACAGTTTGCCTTCCACCTACTTAAAGCCCTTTGCACCTTATCTAACAAATACTAGAATTTGTCATTAGATCTCCTCCCATACGAATTAAAAAGATCCAAGATACCTACCCAGTTCCTCAGTTTGTTTAAATCCACAACACTCGACAAGCTCCCTCTTCCTACTTTTTGTCATATTCCTGGAGAACATTATTTCTGTTTTCTGCACATTAACTCTTTGCCCAGAAATTTCTCCAAACTTTACTATACAATCCATTACACGTTCCAACTGATCCTTCTCAACCTCACAAAAAAGCAACAAATCGTCAGCCTGTAATCGTCGACCAACAGGCGATGCGAAATCAAGGTTCCTTTCCTTCCCATCCTCAAAGGCTTCCAACCTCATCCATTATTATATGGGTTAGTTTCTCCATTCCTAGAACAAAAAGGTATGGAGATAATGGATCCCCTTGCCTAACCCCCCTGGAAGGCTTAAATTGCTCCGATTTAGCACCATTCTACAACAACTGCATAGTGGTTGACTCAAAACATGTCGCTGCCAACTCAACAATCTTCCCCGGCAAATTGACTTCCTTCAACGCATTTTATAGGAAACCCCAACTCATTGTATCATATGCATTTTCCTAATCAATCTTGATTTCCATATAGCCCTTTCTCCCTCCTACCTTGCATATAAAATGCATAACCTCCTTAGCCACAATAATACTTTCTTGTATACACCTGCCCGAAACAAAACTTGTCTGTAAGGGTGATATAAGTTTGGGAAGTAGTGGCTTAAGGCAATTAACTACAATCTTCGAAACACACTTATACAGCACATTACAGAGGGAGAAGGGTCTCAAATTATTAACTGTCTCTACACTCTCCACCTAAGGAATCACCATGATTAGTGTCTTATTTATTTCCTGTAACCTACTTGGATCCTTCCATATTCCATGCACCAGATCCCTCACTCTTTCACCAACCACACCCCAGTTTTTATGATAGAATATAGTAGGGTACCCATCCTCCCTTGGAGCCTTAAAAGCTCCAATACTAAATATTGCACACCTGATCTCCTCACCCTCTACATCCCTCACCATTCACCTTGCCTCTCCCTCCTTTAACTCATACCATGAATGCTTTGTAGTCACTCAACTCCTCTGCCCTGTCTCCTCGGTAAACAAAGTGCAGTAATGCTGCTTGACCATATTTATTAATTCCTCCTCATCCTCCACCCACTGCCTTTTTCATTTCTCAGCATATGTATTCTGCTCCTTCTTCTCTTAGCTATTGTTTTTTTATTATAGAACTTTGTATTTCTATCACCATTTTGTAACCACTCCCCTCTTGCCTTTTGGAACCAGTGAACTTCTTTCGCCTCAGTACCTCCAATAGCTCCACCCTCAAATCTTCCTCCAACCTCTCCAAAAATAAGTTCCCACCCAACGCAAGCTTCCAAACCATTGAGTCTTGCCATCAGCGACTTCTTCTTTCCTTCAATGTGACCAAATACTTCTTTATTCCAAGCCTGTAACGGCTTCTTCAGATGCTCTAACGCCTCATGAGCTTCACAATCCACTCTCCATTCTTTCTTAAGCATTTTCGTAAAACTTTCATGCACCAACCACATAACCTTAAATCTGAACGGTCTCAAGTGAGCAGGGGGAGGACTCAAATGAAACTCAAACAATAATGGATGGTGATCTGAATACACTCTAGCCAAAACTTTGGCTACCATATTTGGAAATTGTTGCTGCCATATATTATTACACAGTCCCCTATCCAACCTCTTGAACACTCTATCCCTACCTTACCACTTGGGCCCCTCCATGTATACAAAGGCCCCTCTGCCTCTATGTTAATAACACTTGAATCCAGTCCCTAAACCCATTACATCTACTCAAACACACATTAGCTCCCCTTTTTTGCTCCAGTGGTGAAGCAATTTCATTGAAGTCCCCAACCATTGGCCAAGGACCCAATACTACCCCGGCTACCCTCTTCAAGTTCCGCCAAAGCTCTTCTCTATTGGTTCCTTGAGGATTGGTGTTACGAGTGTAAATGGTCTATTAAATAGTGCAAGTGTACACTGTCGTAATCAAGTAATATAGAAGTAAGTAGAGTATCGTTCCCACGAGGATTGATCACTAAGTACCAAAATAGGTAATTTTAATTCTATTTAGTCGATCGATTCGTTGGTGATTAAGAGTACGAAATAAAAGATGAGCAAATATGAATGCAAATGATATGAAACAACAATGAGAAAAAGTCCTAGGGATTAGATTTCACTTAACAAATTCAGGATTGAATCACTTATCTAATCTAGCCCAAT
Organism: Inga laurina; assembly: GCA_963855925.1. Lineage (NCBI taxonomy): Eukaryota > Viridiplantae > Streptophyta > Magnoliopsida > Fabales > Fabaceae > Inga > Inga laurina. The sequence goes on from OY979707.1 coordinate 7,283,970, forward strand.
TTATTCCACATGATTGATAGTCGAGTTTTCCTAATTTAATTACTAGCCTCTTCCAAGGTCAAACAATTCTATAATTAATTGCTAATCCAATATATCCTATATGAATTTAAGAAATTAATTATGCATTAAAATTTATAGAACTCTATAAGACTACACAACTCATATGAATATATTCCTATTTCATATGCAAGTTATGGTTTTAATTATAGGATCTACACACATGTATCTCCTTCCGGTCTCAACATATATATTGGAATCATTCAAAAGATGGCCAATCAAATGAAAGCATTAAGAGTAATAATTAAAACTCAATCATAAAGGAAAAATAAAACTAGACTTATAAGTTAAGATTCAATCCGTTATTAGTAAGCTACGTCATCACCCTAGAAAAATGAAAATTTAGCTCATGATAAAATTAAAAACACAACCAAAATAAATTGACATTATATAAAGCTAGAATGAAATCCTTATAAATACTGCATAAAACTTGAATATTAAATTCTCAAACATAAATATACAACCAAAAGATGCATAAAAAATGTAAAAATCTAGCTGTCCCTTTAGGAGGTAAAACATTCCATGTAGGTGGCATACAAAGAGTAATAAAATCCTAAGCCTTCCAAAATGGAGGCATGCAAGAAAATAATACAATACCTAAAATTAATTCTCAGATGATGTAGTAAGTGGAGAAGAGATGAGAGTAATGAAATGGTGTGTAAGTAGATAAGAGAGAAGAGTGATGGAAATGAAATGGTATGTGTGGGGAAGAGATATGAGTAATGGATATGAATTGGTGTGTAAAATGTGAAGGAGAGGGTGGCTATATATAGGGAAAAATGGAGTAAGGTAGACGAAGTGGTAGATGAAATGTGATAGGTGGATTAGTAGATAGAATGTGGTAGATGAAGTAGTTGGTGAAAAGAAAGATGAAGTGGTAGATGAAATGTGGTAGATGAAGTAGTAGGTGAAAAGGAAGATGAAGTGGTAGATGAAATGTGGTAGATGAAGTAGTAGGTGAAAAGGAAGATGAAATGGTTGGTGGAATGATAGATGATTCCCGCTTTCAACTTTCAAGCAAAATTCGAAACCCTTGGAGATAGAACTGGAATTTTGTCTCAACATAAAAGTTGTAGAGCTCTTTCTTAGCTTTTTATCCATATAAAGAATGTCCTGATCCGACATCTAGAGCTCCAGATATTGCCTGAAAATTGAAAGGGGTCTAATTTAGTATTTTCCAAGAAATTCTATTTTATGCCAAAATCATTATTTATTTATTAATTACACCCAAATTTATTAAATTGAGCTCAAATGTCATCCATAAAATCATCATATAAGGGAGAATAAATATGCAAATTTTTTACTTATCAATTGGCATAGACCACAGTACAAAACCACATCCCCTTCCCAGATTCTATTTGTAAGTGAAGGTACTGCTTTGTCTTCTCAATCACTTTAATTACCTTCCCTTCCTCCCTCCAACAGAACCAAATTCCCCCAAAAAACCCCCTGGCTTCACCACGCACAAAAAATTTAAGTCCTAAACCCTTTAGTATCTTGTCAGCCCTACCTCCACTAACTCTCGATTCCACCAATGCTACAAACTCCAGCTTTTTAGACCTTAACATATTACGACAGGTCAAGGTAAACTGTTTACTCGCAACACCTCTACAATTCCAAAAGAGAACAGACATTAAAAGAACAAGTAAGGACTGTAACCCTTACCTCGAATACCAGCAGAATTTTCCTGCAAAAATGCATTCACTCCGGACCCATATTCCTCCTCAACTTTATTTCCCCAGTGTAAATGCACACTTCCAAAACCTTCTGTATCCTGGTGCCCACCGAACATCTCACACCCAGTACAGTCATTAGAATAGACAGTCATATTTTCCACACGCACACTCCTCTCCACACTGTCTATCAATATGACCTCTCTTTCCTTCAACACAACACTATCTGGGACATTTTCCTTCCTCTCTTCCAATTTCTTTTTTACTTCAAAAAATTCACCCCCTTCTTCCTCTCATTCTCAGTAATGGGCTTCCCAACCCCTATTTTCTGTGCTCCCTTATTCTCTTTTGTACTCCTTTTCCCTCTTCCATTAGATGCATCACGGAGAGGCCTTCTCTCCCCACACTCATTTCCACCCTCACTCTTCCTCAAATCTTATCTCACTTCACCCTGCACCTCACCATTTATGTCCCCTTCTGACCTTAGCACTCCATATCTGTTAGAATCAGCTAGTATTTCAGCACCAGGTCTCACTCTTCTACCCCTTCTTACTTTCTGAACAACTCTCCACACCTCCTCCTTTCCACTACCCTCCAAGCCCTTACTAGCCTCTTGATATTCATTTCCACAGTTCTGCCTATCAGTGTCCTTTTTACAGCACTCCTTCACATGCCCAAATATGCCACAATTTCAGGCACAACAAACTCATACTTTCATACTCAATTGGAAATATCTCACCATTGATCGCATAATGTGGTAAAAAAGGCCTGTATAAATCAACCTCCAAGCATATTCTAGCAAACCTGCCTCTCTTCCTCCTAGCTATAGGGCCATCCACTTTCAAAACTCTCTCAATCTCATTGCCAATGTTAAACAGCACCTTCTTGTCATAAAGGTCCATTGAGATAACTGGCAGACACACCTATACTGCAACCCTGTCAATAACCTCCTTCAACTCATTGTGACCAAATAGGAATCCATAACTACCCATGGCCCTTCAGTCAGAGCCCTATCATAATCCTCTCTACTATGAAAATCCATAAGGAAATAGTCCATATCTACATCCACAACCTCAATCTTCCCCTTCTTTCCCCATAGCTGCTCAATTCTCGGCCCCAGAAATCTCAGACTTACTGATTTTCCTAATAGCTTCACATTCAAAGTTTGATTAAATGGCATTGTTAACCTATGATGTTCTTTGTCTTCCAGCATAATATTCGGGCATATCAAGTTCAATCTATCCACACGGATGCCCTCCCTGAGACCCTCAGTTGAGTCGAATCCGGTATCTACCTCAAATTCCTCCTCCATGCACCACCTTGACCCACTCGACTTCTGACGTAGTAGAGAAGCCTTATACGATTTTGCCTCAAGTGTCTCACTCCCTCGTCCCTTGCCATTCTCCATCCAATCCTCTACCCTCGGCGTTACCAACACCTCACCAGAATATACTCTATCTTCCCTATGAACCTTCCTTTTACTTCAGCTCTACTCATCCTTCTCCTCTATTGACATACTGCCCTCCTCCCCCAAACTCGCCTCCATCCTCCTAACTAGCTCTCTCACAATTAACCCTCACAGCTTCCGAATCACAAGGCACAATCTAAGAACACTCTTTAATAATCTCTGGCGTAGTAGGCGCCAAAGGTCACACAAGACCGCCGCCTCAACAGACGATGATAGACTTAAGACCGTCAATACCTAGCAGAGCGTACGAAAAGAGATCTTTTCTGTTTAACACGTTTTTAAATTGCTCATAAATTGAGGGTTTCTAAGACCAAGGCTACGTTGACCCCAAATTTGAGCCAGTAATATATACTCCCTCCGGTCCTAATTATAAGATAAAGTTGACTTTTTTGGAGAAATTAAGGAAGCTAATTAAATTATTTTAGAGTAATATATATATATATATATATATATTTCTCAAAAATAATTAGTTTGACTAAAAACTAATATATAATAAGGATACATAATATATGATATGATTAAGTAACTTATTTAGTTTCCTTAATCTCTCTCAAAAAAGTCAACTTTGTCTTATATTTAGGACCGGAGGTAGTATTATATTATAGGGTGAAGGTGTAATTCTATCCATAAATATTGTTCGGAAAAGCTACCAGTACAATAAACATTTTTCAGGTGCAAAAATACCCATGAACATTATCAAGTAGACCGATAATGTCAATTCCGTTAACTTTGCTTAACGGTGTTAGTTTTTAGTTAAAAAATAGGTGGGGCCCACATGAACAAAAAAGTAATGTCGTTAGCCCAAATTAACGGAATTGGCATTATCGATCTATTTTTCAATGTTTATGGGTATTTTTGCACCAAAAAAATGTTTACAATGCTGATAGCTCGTCCGAAGAATATTTATGGGCAGAATTTTACATTTTTACACCCAAAAAATGTAATATATTATATTACAAGGAAGATATAAAATTGTTAAAAGGTATTTTGCACGCAATATACTTTGATAAAAAAAATATATGGTTATTTTGGTTTCATTTTTCTTTTTAGTGCCTATTTGAGTTATTGTTTAAGAAGCATATTCACAAAAATCGAGATAAAAGTCCTCTCATATACTTGCCTCGTACACTGTAAATATAAAGAAGGTGTGTATGCTTTGTACCTTGGTAACCTCTTCAAAATTAAATCAATGATTGCAACAAAAGGTGCAATTTTGGATCGTCTCTTGAGAATCTTTTTATTTATTACCTAGGAACTAAGTGTAATGATTGACATGAAATGATCAAAAAGGGAAGATTTGATCTTTTAAAACTACTTTTCGCAATTCAAAGAGTAATTGTTCTATGCTATTTCTTTTTAGGATTTTCTTCTTTAAAATATGAAATGGAATGATGATGGAATTAATGAAACGAGAAAAACAAGGAAATCAACAATGGCATACATAATCCCTCATAACAATGGCAAAAGCAATCCTCATTTAAAATGATTATAAGAGATTTAATCATGCTAGTTTTAAAATGACTCTAAGCGTCACCCCTTAGACTAGGCCTAACTTAGATTGATTAATGGCAAGCCACCTTGCATATTAATCTGTCTAAATTAGGTTGATTAAGCATTCTGGCAATTCAATGAACTTAAAAATCATATTTAGCTTTTGATACAATAACCGAGTCACCTCGCATTATCACTTGATTTTCTCATTAATCTTAATTTAACAATGACAACCTGTAAAATGGCAAGCCACCTTGCATATTAATCTCTCTAAATTAGGTTGATTAAGCACTCTGATAATTCAATGAACTTAAAAATCATATTTAGCTTTTGATACAATAACCGAGTTACCTCGCACTACTACTTGATTTTCTCATTAATCTTAATTTAACAATGGCAACCTGTAAAATCCTTTCCTTAAAACTCAATTTCTCAAAACACTTAATCAAATCCTCTGATAATGAACAATACCATTTCACAAAAAGGAAAATTTAAACCTGAAGGTCTACCATGGTAGAAAAGATTACAACTTATCTTTCAAAAGATTACCATGGTCGAAAAGAGTTCAACTAACCATTTGAAAACTCTACCATAGTAATAAAGGATTTAAGTCCTTACAAATACCTACCCACGATGGAAAATAATAGACTATTCATTTGAAATTTATCATGGATAATAAAACTCCTCTCATTGCTTCGCAAACCAAACCATAATTAATCAACATCCTTAGGCCTTGGACTTCTCCAAGTCCAGAACATAATTATTCAACCACCAGCCCAATATCAAACTCCATTATCAAAATACTTAAATAACAATTCTCTCAAATATCAACTTGCGTTGCTTATCCATGATAAGAAATAGTATAATCCAAATCATAATATCACATCAGAGCATGCAGCATGAGCCTTACAGTGGCAATACACAACAATTCACCACATAAATAATAAGGAGGAGGCTTTACAAAGATTATCACAATAATCAAATCTCCAAAACTTTCCCCAACTGACTAGCAAAAGAACTATTACCTGAAAAATGTTAAATCAATGGAGTGAGAAAAAAGCCTCAGCAACCAATAATCCATCTCATCGGCATACGAGTATGTACCCATGAGGTGTCAAGTGGGACAATTATAAGATCATAGCATTATTAAAAATGTCACACACACACACACAAATTAATCCATAATATCATAATCTCATTCTCATATTTATCACATAAATGTACAAGAATCAATGCACAGGAATTTATTCTTTGTCTTCCTTTATTTCATCTTCACACACACACACACAGATATATATATATATATATCAACTCACAATACATAATTTTATTTTCATATTTATCACATAAATGTACAAGAATCAATACACAAGAATTAATTCTTTGCCCTCCCTTATTTCCTTTGATTGAACCCATGGGCTAGTACTCACTAATATGAATGGTAGCTTAACTCAACAAGCTCACCGATCAAGTGATATGGGCCAAAATCCATAGAGCACAAGATCGGACCATGGGTTCCCCCTCTAAATACATTAATGGGGTGTCAAGTCCCTACCAGACACAAATGGGCCAAAGGACTAATCAGTGTACACCTGAAAAGTCCACCACCTTATTTCCTTTTTTAGTACAAGAATTCACCGCCTTATTTTCTCTTTAAGTAATCTCCCATCAAATCCACATCCACCACTCCCACTCATATCAATACTCAAAAGATATAATCATTCTGGATTTTCACATGTCATTATCAATTCATAACTTGTCAAAAGAATCTTTCCAATCTCATAAATAAATATCAAATTTATATAATATAATATCACTAGTCATTTCTCAATGAAAATAAGTCCCACAAGACCATTTCATTAATAACATAGTTTCAAAGTTTACGTCATATATCAATAGCAAAATTTACAGTTATATATATTTACAAATTACTCACAAATATCATACAAGCATGCACAATAAGAGGAAAATGGTTACCTCTAGCTAAAAGAAAATTATAATCACAAGCTCTTAATCCAAGAGCTCAAATACACACCAAAAATTAATCTACAACAATCAAGTTATTATACATTAATAACTCTTTGAGTTATTAGAAAAAGTAATTTATTTAAATTAATTCTATTATTTTAAAGTTTTGAATTAATTACTCCTAAAAATTCCAATTTCACACTAAAATCCTAATTATTAAATTTAAATATTTTTCTTAACTCAAATAACCTATTCAAGTCATTGATTATGATTAATTTCATTCCCTTACATAAAAAATCCCCAAATTAAAATTTAGGACATAAAATAACTAAATTATAAATCTTCAACAATCAATCAAGTTATTATACATTAATAAAAACTCTCTGAGTTATTAGAAAAAGTAATTTACTTAACTTAATTCTATAATTTTAAAATTTTGAATTAATTACTCCTAAAAATTCCAATTTCACACTAAAATCCTAATTATTAAATTTAAATATTTTTCTTAACTCAAATAACCTATTCAAGTCATTGATTATGATTAATTTCATTCCCTTACATAAAAAATCCCCAAATTACAACTTAGGACATAAAACAACTAAATTATAAATCTTCATCTTTAAAAAAAATCTAAGCCAATTAAAACCTCAAGAATACCTCCAAAAATCCAAATAAATTATTTAGCCCAAGTTTAATTGGTTTAAAAGTCCATTATATAATTATTTATAAATATTAATTATATAGAAAATTCGTTATAAAGTCTTACACCATCTGAATAACAAAAATAAACTGTTTAAAATTCACTATTAATCATCCTCTATATTTTTATAGTCATATACTGATAAAACTTATATTTGTCCAAAATTATAATCCTAAAATATTCTCTAATCAGCAAGAAATTACTATCATAAGAAAGATAAAATTATTTAGAACATTTTTCATGTAAAAAATTTTATGATTAGAAGTAATTTTGAATACCTTATTAATCCTCAAAGATATCAAAATACTCCTATCAAAATATCGTCCTGTGATTATCTGCACAACATTTCACACAAATCTTTCGCCTGAAGTGTGTATGGTGAGGGGTATTTATAATACCCCTCCATCTACTTTAACTTATTTAGTTTTATTGTTATTGTTATTGTTATTTAATATATATGTATGTAACATTGGGCAGTGGCTGCCACTACCAATGTTCCTCTTTGGCGCACCAACCTGCATATATATATATATATATATATATATTTTTTTTTTTTTCCGTTTGTTTTTCTTTATATATATATATATATATATATATATATATATATATATATATATATGTATTATATTATTTTTTTTATTAATATAGTTTTTTAATAGAAATGGTTAATTTTATATTAATTAAATTCTCCTTAATTCTAATCACCTTAAAAAATAATTTTGTTACACTCAGAATAAATAAATTTAATTTACTCTAAACCTCATTAAGATAATAAATCTTATCCTATTGTCACTTAAATCTTAAAAATAAAATTTGGGATGTTACACAACCCATACAAAAAATCAAGATTAATGATGCTAAAATCCAATACTAAATACAATTAATAAATTCACATTCAATTAACTAATACAAACACAAGATATCATTAATCTACTAACCAAACCATCTTGAAATTAGCATAAAATGTTCACAAAATCATCAATTTAATGACTAACCAACATAAAAAAAATGATAATTAAGCTAATTAAACACAATGTCAAGTGTCTAATAATGGTGCAAGCTATATCTAATCTCCAAATACATTAAAATAAATCAATCTAATATTATGAAATTCATCCTTAAATGTAAAAATCACGTATATAATATAGAAATAGAGAATTGAAAAAACAAAATCTCCCATACTCAAGCCTCAATTTCATACCTTTTGTAACACCCCAAATTTTATTCACAAAAAATATATTGTAATTATTTGAATAATTCAATGAAGTGGTGAATATTCATGAAGTTGGATCTTGTGAATTTTGAAATATTCATATTCATAAGGAAATGGGCAAATTAATTCAAAAATTGAATTAAATTACAAAGGGGATAGCAAAATCATAATTTTGCCAATTTAGCCCAAGATTAATTATTTTTCAATTAATTGGAGTTAATTTCAATTAATCAAGGAAAATAAAAGAAAATGCATAATGGGATTATTCTTAGTAGAATAAATCTAGAATTGGGGAAATTAAGGGGGATTATACATAAAACCAATTATGTCAATTGTGGAATTGTTAAAATCATTTTCCCCTTTCCTTCCCTCTTGAAATTTCGTCCAACCACGCATGAATGAGGAGAAAATTTGATTTCATGAGCACATGCCTAATTTCTACATGAAGAGAGTCTTGATGCCAAAGGATGAGTGTACACAACTTGGAAGTATGGTGAATGCATGAAGGGATAGCTTGAGTAAAGGATGGGAGATACTTGATTGCATGATGGTAAGCTTGAGTGAAGGAGTGGAATACTTGAGTGCTTGGAAGAGGACACACATGATTATATGGAATGAGTGACAAATAATTTTTCCTTCCCTTCCCCTCATAATTTTCGTCCAATGCATGGAAATTAAGGGAAAATTTAGTACAAACCCAATTAAAAATAAGTGATGGGAAGGCATGGCATAAAGTAAGGGAGTATGGCATAAAGGAGAGGGTATGGTGGGAGGTATGGTTGGAGGAGTGGTGTGCATGTAAGGTGGAGAAATCCTAACCATTGGCTAGATCAAGGGCTAGGATGAAGCATAAAGATTAAAATACTAAAACACATTTTCTCCCTCCCCTTGTGCATATTTCGTCCAAGCCATAGAGAAAAGGAAGAGAGGGTGAGTTTGTGAAGCTCTTGAGGCTGGAGAGAAAAAGGAAGAAAATCAAGGTAAGAACTTGTGTTCCAAAGTGATTTAAGCTTCTTATTTTGTGTAATCATCCTCTAATCTCTTATTCTTCATGGAAATCATGGTTTAGCAAGCTAATCTTTAAGGTTGAGGGGAGAGAGAGAGGACATTCTAGAGAGAGAGACACCAAGGATCAAGAGGTAATCTCCAAAAACCTCAACTTCTTAGTGCATTGAAGTTGTTGTTGGTAATTATTGTTTGGTTTTGTGATTTTTAGGATGAGTTATAAAATTAGAAAATCTATAACCCTAAGGGGTTATGCTGCCCAAAATCGTTTAAATCATGGTTAAGAAGTGTTTAAGTAAGTTAATCAAGGATTAGAAGTGGAAAAGTACAAGTTTTGGGAGCTAAAACACAAAACCTCATTTTTTTCCATTTTTCCTAATATTTCGGCCAGGACCAGAACTAGTACTAGGAGTTGGATTTTCATGAAATAAATGATTCCATTGGACTCAGTGGGCAAAAATATGTGGGGTTACAGTTGGGCACTTTTTCGGTAGAAGCTGAAAAAGCATAATTACGAAAACGCCACTGAAATCCCTAAATAGGGGCTGTCAGGGGCATTTTCGTAATTTGACACTAAATTTGGTGATTTTGAGTCCGGAAATAGATTCCTTGGGCGAAACTAAGTCAAAATAGCTTTGGTAAAAATTTTGGGAAAACGTGCAATCAGGCCAGGTAGGTGGGGCCGGGTCGGGGTCCCGGCGACATTTTTGTAAATTTTAATCATAGACTAATATAACCACAATAAAAACTATGGAAGAGTCTAAAATGATACTTGGATAGGTTATGACCTATTTCTAGTGCATTTAATATTATAGGACCGAGTCGGACCCCGAGACAGCACGCTTTACGAGACACCATTAAATAGAGGATTATAAAGCATTGAGGTAGGGACATTATCTTTCATACATTATAACATAGTTATATGATTGTGTGGATGCCAATGTTTGTAAATGCGCTTTATTAATCAACATGATTTGCCCAAAAAGGGGCCAGAAGTGTCAGAGGCACTTACACTGGAGTTGGTGAGAACCCAACCGGTGCAGAATAGTGGGGCTGAGCCCTACTCATGTATACATGCAGATGATATGTTTATAATGTTCATTAATTGGTGCATATATGACATATATCATATTTACTTTTCGCATTTTCTATAAACGATAGCATGTTTCTACTGGGGTTCTCCGGAATCTCACCCTATTTTTAATAAACACCTCAGCGGGTACCAGTGGGTCTAAACGAATATTTGTGATAAAAATATTAGTTTACAATTTCGTTACCATTCGTTGACTGAAAACAGAAAATACAGCGGAAACTTAATATTTATAAATTTCACCAAAATATCACAAAATAGATTAATTATGACCATGATCTTGTCCTCGCCTCGAGACACGTGCCGCTCACTTTCCAGCGAGTGTTGACACCTTTACCACATGCTATAAAGGATTAGGAGAATTAGTCCCCGCCCCTCATTAAAACTTTACCAAGCAAAACCACACTGACCCTCTAGATTCAAATATTCTGTTATAAATTCTGGGATTGTGGAAGAAAAAGGAGCCTTGCCAAAAATGTGAATTCCGACGAGACACAGTGCTAAGTCAGAACGAAGATCCCACTGGAAGCTGAAAGTTTCAGGCAATTTGAGCTCTTTCTCCTATGCTCATGGTGTTCTGAAGGCCGATGGTGAACAGTGACTATGATGAATGAATTGCAACGTCTCTGCTAATTGAGGAATGACGGATGTGCAACGGTGAATATGGAGGAAGGAGACGACAGTGAAAGAGGGTGGAGGTAAGGTTGAAGAAAGGTGAAGGTGAATGGTGGTGGTGTATCGAACTCCAAAGCTCACCCGAAGCCTCCCCTCTGTGTTTTTGACCCTCCCCTGTTTTCGGAAGCTCCACCGGCGATAATGGAGGAGTTGTGGTTGCCGGCGACGATGGAGATGACGGTGAACGTCGCCGGCGACGGTGGTGAGCTAAAATGAAGGTGAATGAAAGTGATGGGAGCCAAGATCCCTCAGTTCTGTCGCCCTCGAGCTGGTTCGGCGTCCCCAGATACATGGACTATGGTCTGAAACTGACCTAAAGGTTGTTGTCAAACGCTCCAGTTTTGACTGATCAAAATGCCATTTTCCAAATTATCAGGACTAAACTGTCATTTCGAAACTTTGAGCCCCAAATTGCTATTGTCAGTTGCAATCCAACTTTTCAAGCACCTATAATTAAGAATAATTAAACCAACATCAAATATTTTTAAAAATAAATTATTAAAAGTATGTACAATTATTTTGATAATATTATCAATTTTTGGTCCTAATTTAATATATTTGCTATTAATCCCAATTAATTATAAAGAGGACATTCTAAACTCAATAAGTACAACAAAATCCTCCCATAAAGTATGAAAATACATAATAAAATTGGGATTTGTCAAAATCACATTAAAAAAAATAACTTCTACAACTAATCCAAACAAATATTTAATTGATAAGTTTAACATTTAGCCACATTAGATTGAAGTCATTGAAGTATTGATTAACACGGGAGCTTTGACGCTCACAGCAACCCAAATATTGAAAAGACATGACTGGCGTTGTATTAATTTATTAATTAGTTTAAATAATGCTACAAATTCAACAACCAATTTACTTATTTATTTATGGACAAAGCTGGACGTCAATACAATTACATGGAAACACAGGGATGCATGCATTAAAAAAATGAAAAAAAAATTAATAGTTCTCAAATAAAAACTTGTTTATGAATAAGTTCTGTAGATTGCTACAATAATAAAGTCCCAATATTCTTGAGTGTCATTTTTTATGCGGGCAAAAGAGAAAATTGCCCCTTAATTAATATAAGAAGTTGACTTGCAAAATCCATGCGTAAAACATGAATAACCAATGTGTACCATAAAAATTATGCAGATTTACTTGAAAATAAGGTTATTAAATCTAGACCAATCTTTAAACTGATCGAGGTACTTGGTTAAGGATCAATGGGTCAGTTAAGAGTCAAACCTGGGGTCAAACCAACCAGTGAAGAATAAAAAAACTTAAAACAATTTAAATTCTTTTCATCCCAAATAAATACTAAATATCAATTTACTACATTAAATTACTAACAAAATAATCATATAGTTATCCAATATTGTATACAATTTTTTTGATATATTGATCTCATAGTATTAAGGGAAAATTCCAAAAAACTACACTCAAAATATACAAAGGACAAATCAGTACAACGAAATTCAGAAAAGACAAATCAGGCGGGTGTCAGAAAAAGGAGGAATCTGTCCTTTTGAAATTTCGGCCAAATTACCAAAATGCCCTTCAGCCTTCAGTCGTAATAACAACATGATCATCGGAATTAACACATTCGGATTCGGTATTAACAACTGCAATTCTTCTTTGACAATTAACAAATTTCAGGACCAATAACAACACATAACTCGCTATTAACAACTCATGATTCGCCATTAACAACTCTGATGTTGTTATTGCGACTGAGGGCTGAAGGGCATTTTGGTAATTTGGCCGAAATTTCAAAAGGACAGATTCCTCCTTTTTCTGACACCCGCCTGATTTGTCTTTTCTGAATTTCGTTGTACTGATTTGTCCTTTGTATATTTTGAGTGTAGTTTTTTGGAATTTTCCCTAGTATTAATCTACCTTCATTTACAATATAATTTATAATTACTAAATATTCTTCCGAATGAAAGTACTCTTTAAAAATATTTTATTAAAGAATAAAACTAATATATATACCCTATCTGATCTATAACATAGAGCACTTTAACTAATTCACGAGAAATAAGAAATTATAGTTAACTCAATATATATTTCCTAAATTGAAATTTTTTTCACTTTTACCCTTGTTGGAAAATGTATTTGAAAATTTAATGAGTGGCTAAATTGAAAATGAGTATTAATTATAGAGACAAAACTAAAAAATATGTATTAATTATCTTATAAGTAATTTATATTATAGATCAAACTATTTTTCTATAAACATTCAATATTCTGGACCAAAGGAAGTAAGTATATATATATATATTCATTCGTACAGGAGGTGTGAAAAAAAAAATCCAACCGGTCCCTCCTCCTCTTTTTAGTACAGTACTATTATTTGTAATATTTATAATACTTTACAATTAACTGATGATATAGACAACGGGATCATGGGAGACTGTCTAATTTGCTTTGAAGACTGAAAAACAAGGGAGTAACAAGGCTCTCAAGTAAACACGTCACGCCTTTTAATCTGCAATTTCGTTTGCTTTTTAGTTTTTTCCAAGTTTTTCTCGTTTTCTTATTCTATGAGTGTTTGACAATTTGTCAAGCCTATGTTTTAAATCTATGTTTATATAAATAGAGATAAAACTTCTCTCACACACTTACCTCATAAATCATAAAAACTATTCTTAAAAACTAATCCAAACACACAAAATTTAGTTCACACACTTATCTCATAAATCATAAAAACTATTATCATTGATTCAGTGTTCTCTTGCTTCTCTCTTCTGTCACCATCATTTTCAAACTTTCCTTCTTTTTCCTCTGTAAAATTGAGAGGCGGGGTCCATCTAGAGGGCAAAAAAGTCAATCCAGCGACTCACCCGAGTTTTGGCCGAGTCACACGGAGTCATATAATAGTAGAGTAGACGAGGGTAAAAAAAAAACAGATCTTTGTCTTATTGGCCGATTGATTCGTAATTAATTTCTCAATGTTCTTAGTGCATTTGCTTCTGCGTTGAGGTATCGTCAAGTCAACGTTTCCTGTTTCTCATCGTAGTCCATCATCCGCCTCCGCCTTGCTTCAATCCAGAACTTGAGATAGCATTCAGTAATTTTCTCTCTTTCATTTCTTCAATTTCATTATGTGACTGATTTTCATCTTCCTTTGTCACTTCTGCTTCTGCCTTTGCACAATCATTGATTCTCTACTTTTAAGTTAGATCAGTACTTTGTTTGATCAAATTGCATGATTATTGAGGAAAGGAAGATGATTTTGTATGTTCAGGAAATGTCGTAGATAACTGCATGTGGGAAAATTAGATTAGATTTATTGACGAAAACTCACAGCCCAAACTTAAAAGAGATTCATGCTATGAAAAACTACAAGTTTAAATCTGTTAAAGTACTTCATCTTAATTATTACCTAGGCTTCCCAAGGTAACCAATCAGTTTCAAACTGTATGTCTTCAATTTCAATTATTATGTACTTTGGTTCAATGTCCAACTCTAATCCTATTTATAAATCATTTTTTATAAAAAATTTGGTCCTATTTATAGGTCAAGTTTCAGTATAGTAAATAAGATTGTGACAATTTTACCCCTATTTATTGTAGCAATGAAGAAATAATTTAAAGATAGACAGAAAAGAAAGAATTGAAAAGTACCAATTCATAAATGAGGGCATAGATGAAAATTTACCCCATAATCATTGAGTTAATTACCTCTTTTTGGTATGTGAAATTTAGTTAAAAGGAATTTATAAATAGGACCAAAATGGTCCTCCGTTAGTCCTATTTAGAACAGGAGAGAAGAATTTTTTATTCCTAAGGCACCTCATTAAAATTTTTATATGAACGTACATTTTTGCCCTTCATTTTATTATTATATTAACTTTATTCACATGGGGTATAACAAATATTATATTGGGATAATATTGAAAAATTGTTGAATTTTATTCCTGATCTATTTAAAACATGCTAGACGTGACTTATAAATAGGACATAATTTTGCATATGCAGAAAAGGTAATAATGAAAAAGGGAGGAGGAAGGCCAAGGGATGAAGAAGTGTGGAAACGCGTTACACTCTTAGAGGGAGAAGGAAGAGTGAAGTGTAAATATTGTGGACATGAATTTGCAGCAAGCTAAGTGCTAACCGGATCAAAGCTCATATTAATAAAGTTAAAGGCCAAGGGCATTCGAGTATGTAGTGCCAAAGCAAACTCCATTAATGATTTTGAAGACAACCTCCTACGTTCTAAAGGTAGGCAATTACTCCTCCCAATCTTTTTTATAAGTAATTTTTTTTAATTGTGTAAAATGAACTGACTGTAAAGATTAGTTGAAAAATAATAAATATGTAAAAAATATCATGTTTTTTCAAATATACCCTTAGTTATGAAAAAAAAACATAAGAGAGAGAATGAGTATAAAATCTGAGAGATAATGAGTAACAAATGATTGAATGAAAGAGAGTTAGCGGTTCATTAATATGAAGATGAAGATATATAATACTCCCTCCGGTCCTAAATATAGGATAAAGTTTGTAGTGCAAAAACTTTGTCCTATATTTAGGATCGGAGGTAGTATATATATATATATATATATATATTTAATAAGGGTAAAAAATTCATTAATATGAAGATGAAGATATATTTATATATATATATATATATATTTAATAAGGGTAAAAAAAGTAGTTTAAGTTTTGAGACATAAAAAATATTACTTATATTAAGGACAAACCCACCAACCTTAATTAAGAGAAAAAAAATTGCCTATAAATAGAATCAGATGAAGTATATATTACTATTATACTCCCTCCTATCTTTTCTATAATTTGTCTGTATGAAAATTTTTATGTCTTTTATATTGTGAGATATTTATTACTACCTCCGGTCCTAAATATAGGACATAATTTGTAGTGCAATTTGCACTACAAATTATGTCCTATATTTAGGACCGGAGGGAGTACTATATTTTGTCAATACTTTTGTATTCTTTTGCAAGTTTATATTGCCGGATAATCAGGAGAATTTGAAAATAACGTAAAAAATTTTATAAGCCCAAAAGCAGCCCAACAAAACAAATTAGGAGGCCGAAGAGGTAAATTATTAGATTTAGTGGCAAACATTTGGGAGACAACTAGTGCTGTCAAAAAGGGTTGAGCCTGTCATGCGAGTCAGTTTAAGCCAGTCTAATTAGAAGGCTGGATTTGTATTTTAGGGGGTGTAAAAGAAACTCAGACTTAAACAGACTTACCCATTAAGATTTAAAAATAAAGGGCCGGTTCTTCTTTTAAACCCATATATCATTTATTTATTAAAGTAAAGGTACTTACTTTTGTTACATAACACCTATTGCATGGATAGATAAAAACTTAGGTACTCCGGTTCACACACACTAGTGCCCTAACCAAACTTTAAACATTCAAGTTAAGATTAATTTGCTGAGCTCTAGCCACTTCACATACATTTTATGACGTTATATACATGTTTTTCCTTGATTCATGCATTCACTGCACATAGGATAATCAAACTTCCGAAAGCGAAAGGGCATAGTATTTTTCTTAAAACAATATAATGTTTGTATAATTTTTCTTAATTTCTTTTCAAGACTTTTTCAAATTAAATTTTAAATTAAATAATATCATAACAAAGAAAATTGAATAGTCATACATAAATTATATATATTTATATATATAATATGAGAGTTCTTTGTCTTTTTAAATATTAATTTTTTTTACATGTGATTACCAAAGGAGGTAAATTATTTAGGTTTAGTTATTTTTAGTCGGGACAATAGTTTATGTGTTTTTGAAGTTTGATTTGTATTTATAATTGAACTTTAGACAATAATTCGAGAGTTTATCTTATTAATACATATGATTTGAATTATAATTTAAAGAGATTTATTATTTTATTTTTGATATTTCAAAATAATTCAAAAAATGATATTTATTAAAAATACATGAAAGCCCGCGTGCCGACCTGAAGATCGAACATCTAATGGCCGGGCTTCAATAATATGATGGCTTTATGGTATGAGAGCTTTTAAAACTTGGCCCTTTTAAGCCCTAGTCTATCAAGGGTCATCCCTTTAAAGCTTGACTAATCTGTTTTGACAGCTCTAGAGATAATTTCGCACGTTGCTATTGGCTAATTAATTAGTTTAAGTGCGTAGTGATTTTCACAATTAATGTACTGATCGTGTCGTGGGAAAAAAAACAAGAAGTTTGTCATTAGACGATCTGATAGATCATATAGCATGTCCAAAATGAAGCAAGACAAACCCAAGCTGATGATGCTGAGGATCAAGAAAGAATTCAATTTGGGTCATCTTTTGCTTCCAATTGGTAGAATGAAGACTTGCAGATGATGAAACGATATGTGTTCTTTTTGTTTGGTCGAAAGAAACGATGTGTTTGAATGTTTAAGGTTAGGTTCACACTTCCAATATATATATATATATATATATATATATGTATATATATATATATATATATGCTTCTAATATGTGTGTGTTTGTGTGAGAATTTGCATGTATTTTATTTAAGTTTTTTTTTAAATCTCTCTAATTAATTTTTTTTTATAAAGTAAATCTCTCTGATTCTTCATATCTGAAGATAAGGTTTTATTTCCCCACTTTCATACTTGACTCAAGAAGAATTTATCACACTTAAACCCGAGGCTCATTTAGATTAATTGGTGAGTATTTATTAACTACATTCTTATATTGTATTTTAATATTAACGACCAAGGTTTTAGTTATAACAATACTTAATTTCATGCATTCTTAGGTAATAGATATTTTTGAAGAGATACAAACTGATATTGAGCAGAAGATGAAAACGATGCCTTCGAATTGGTATCTTCCTATGACATTTTCGGTGATTTCCTATTCTCTCTTTTCTGTTATACGATGTACATTAATAGTTTTCTAATCTGAAACTAGTTCACTAACAACAGTTTTTAATGGTCCTTCAATGATATAATTGTAGGATGCAGCACTCAAAAGCGCAAGGTAGGTCACTTCTTGAAGTTTGTCCATTGCCAAAAAATAAAAGAAAATTATATGTCTGACTTGGAATCTTGTGAAAAGGTATGACTTGTCAACTCTTTATAGAAAAGTTTCTTTATCAACATGATTACCTTCTTCTTTTTCATTATATGTCAATTTGATCTAATTTGTGTTATCACAAATAATAGATTTTTATTTCTGTTCAAGTTGGAGCAAGGCCAAATGGACACTTTTATTTATACATTATCCATTTAAAGAATAAAGAGATTGAAATGTGGGATTCTCTACCCAATACATCTGTGGCTGAACGGGATGAGACAACAGAAAAATTGGCGAGTCTTAAATAAATGAAAGATTCATAACATTAATCAATTAATTATTATTTTGATTATGTAGAATTTTTGCTTTATGTCTAATTGCTTGTTATGAAAAAACATTTTGAGAAAGTAGCATTTACACAATTTCGTTTAAAGATGGCAAACGACATCCTCTTACAACCCAATGAGTGAGTAGACAATTGTTACGTGATATTATAAGCTTTACTGTTTTTATCATGCATGACCTTATCCTATTTTGTTCAATTTGTAGATTTGACTGTGGTATCTTTGTTATTAACTTCATGCAAGAATCAGATGATTAAGTGAAGAGAAATCCTTTATTTCAGGTATGACTTCTTACAAACGTGTATATATATATATATATATATTCATAGACTTATAGGTAAGCACTCACTTATGCCCAAATCTTTCAGTCATATAAATGATATGGACAACAATATAATATATAGTTCGACAGTAAGA
This sequence comes from Inga laurina, assembly GCA_963855925.1. Lineage (NCBI taxonomy): Eukaryota > Viridiplantae > Streptophyta > Magnoliopsida > Fabales > Fabaceae > Inga > Inga laurina. The sequence goes on from OY979707.1 coordinate 7,303,095, forward strand.
AAGAAAGAGAGGATTTGGCTTTGAAGTTGCTCAACAATGACCTGAACCAAGAGAAACAAAATTTATATGACAAAACAAGACGTCACTATGCACAAGTTGAAAAGCAAGATGGCAAAAAGAGATTACGAGTTGATCCTTCAAAAGAGTACTTCGAAGATGTTGGAAGAGAGCTGGTAGCAGAATATGGTAATTTTCAGACTGAATAGACATGTTGGGAAACTGTACTGCCTCCGTTCCATTTTATAAGAAACAATAGCCACACAACATACCCCATTCTTTTTTATAAGAAACATTCAAAGAATGCTATATTTTTTACTTCTTATTTTCCCATTTTGCCTTTATTTAATGTTTAATGTCAATAAAATAAATTTTCACAATCCCTAAAGACCTATTACTTCTACCATATTTTTTTTTTCTTATTCTCTCACTCTTTGACAATCCTTCTTATTATGATAATTTACTTATTCTCTCTATTGTTCCTATGTCATCGTATATACGGGTATTTTCGTAAAAAGGGTTATAATTTTGACATATTTATTGTTTTTAACCGACTCTTCGAACTATGAGATTCAGTTAAATATTTCTTATAAAAAACAACGAAGGGAGAGAGCATATCCAACTCATTTTAAATGTCATATGAAAATTTGTTACAATTAGTTGACCTTTATGAACTTTTTTAGTTTAAATTGTCATAACTGTCAAAAATTACGCGCTTAAATTATATCTTCATCTTAATTATATTTCTCTTATAGCCGCTCTCTTCTCTAACACTTTTTGATTATTTAGTATGGGAGAAGTGCTGAAAAATATTTAATGCTGCCTAAATTTTGTGGTGACTTGCATCTCGACTACTTAACCAAGATCATCCTCAAATTCAAACCACTAGCCATGAATAAATAACCAAGGAGACAGAACCGATGGAAAAATCATTTAGAATTCCACGTTGAGCTGAAATTGAAGAAATCAACGGCAGCTGCTCTCTGAATCCGAAGGCTGAAACTCTGGAAGGAGTAGGTTCGCCGTGTTCTCTGAAGTTCTGGAGCTTCCTTTTTCGAGTTACAGGTTGCGGCTCTGCTTCTCGTTTCAGGAGCTCCACCAGCGATAATGGTGGTCCCAGCTACGAGATAAGATGGTGAGGGTGGTGGTCGGAGGTAATGGTATGGCCTCATCTCTCTTCCGCGGCTTCTCTCTGGTTTCTTTGATCTGGGACCTCGCCGTCGACTAAATAAGATGATGAACGTGAAGTGAAGATCGCCGGTGAGAACAGAGGTGGACGGAGGTGGTGGGAATGAGATGAAGTTGGAGGTGAGAGCCAGCAAGGTCGAGTATGAGTGTTCTCTCCGATCTCTGTGTCTCTCTGATCTCTATCTCTCACGGCGCTTCTTCTTCGTTTTTTTGTCAATCTCCAAGTGTCGACTCTGTCTGAAATCTAACCTAACATCTTCTGTCAAAACGCATCAATTTTGCAGGGACTATTCTAGTAGGTCGACCTTTACGAAGCCGCCCTTCTTCGCCTACTATCTCTGCCGGCGGGAGAAAAAGTGGAGTAAGGGCGAAGGGCTTAATCACAGGCCCGCGGGAGTGTTGAATGTTGATTGACGATGTTCTGCGCTCACGTTAGGGCTTTTGCTTTTGAAAGGCAAATAAATTGAATACAAATTTTGATGTTTTGTCTATTGAGGGTATATATTGTCTTTTTATTATATTAGTAGGGTTAAAATTGAGATTTCATCAATGATTACAAGCCTGCAATGAGTTTTCATAGGGGTCCCCCTATGAATGGAGATTACCATAAAATATGCAATATATTTTACAATTGTAATCTACATTACCATTAATAAGCCCAACCAAACAGGCCACCAATGGTAATGCAATCAAGATTACCATTGCATGTGTGCAATGCAATCTAACCAAACGGGCCCTAAATCTTCAAAAATGAAATTTACATATAGAGTCTATATATGATTTGTTAAAATTTAAATGCCATATATTGAATTTATTTTTTTTTTAATTATTTTCTCTATCTTAGTTATTTCTTCTTATTTTGTTCTTACTATCTTCTAAAGGTTATCTACTGCCTACAACATTTTCTTTTTTTTTTTTTTTTGCTAGACCCTACAACAGATTTAATAGGGGAGGAGTTTCAAAGATATACTGAACAAATAAGGGAATGTATAAAGGATGACAAGGTGCCAGCAATTGGAGTTTGGGGAACGGGAGGTTGAGGAAAAACAGCTTTAGCAAGCCATATATATGACAAGCTTTTAGAAGAAGTTGACATTAAAGTTATTTTGGGTAACTGAATCACAAAATAGCATCTACAAGCTACAAAATGTCATCGCTAGATCAATTGAGCTAGATATATCTGATGAGTATGAGGTCAAAATAATTGCCAGAAAAATATTTCAAGCATTTAAAGAGATGAAAAAATGTGTTGTTATTTTAGATGATGTTTGAGATCATTTATTTCTAAAGGAGGTTGGATTTCCTAATCAAATTAAATTGATTTTGACAACTCATGGGAATTGTGTCAAGGTATGGGTTGCGAGAAATAAATAATAAATGTGGAACGTCTGCATGATGATGAAGATAGTTGGCTTTGTTTAAAAAGATTATAGGATTTCATGAAGATCTGTCTTCGGAATTGCAGAAAATTGCATAGATGATGCGCTCCACAGGTATATGGATTGTGCCAGGTAATAAAGTGATAAATAGAGTATCGTCTTATGAGGAATCAATCAATTAATTTTAAGGTATTAAAATCTCAATTTCTTTTAAGTTAAACGAATCTAGTTATGAGTATATTCAAAAGAAATTAAATCACGAAAACTATCAATATTAAATACAACCTAGAGTTACTAATCCCTTATTAGCTCCCCAAATCTTTTATCCATTTAATTAGTTAATCTGAAATGTTAATTTTGTTAATCTCGAGTATAAATAGTTATAAGTGTTTGTTGGTCCACTCACAACCCTCCCTTAAGTATAACTGTTATGTCTAACCTAATTACTCAAGAGGCAAGATAACTTAAACACGCTCTTCAACAATTATATGGGGCTATTAGGTATATGTTTATTCTAATATCAAATTAAATAATAATCTAATCACATATTATATTGCTTAATCTCAAAGCCTAATTAAAATTCCCTTCATCAAGGTAAATCATAATATTCAAATTCACATCTAATGATGACCAATCATCAAATGAACATAACAAAACAAGATTAAGTAACGAAAATTAACATAAATCATAACTAATAAATCATGAAAATAAAATCTAGTTCACTAGTGAGTTCATAATGTCTCTATATCTAAAAAGAAAATTAGCCACTCATCACTAAAATAAAATCCATAATGAAACAAAGAAATTCAGATTCAAAAAATAAAGAGAAAGAAGAGAAAAAAATCAAATATGTTAAATTTCACTATTACCTCCCCTGCTTTTTCGACTTTCTTTCTCGATTGTGGTGTGTCCTTGATTTGCTCCTCTCTCCCCCTTCTCATAGAACTTTGGATGTGAGTGTTTGAAATATCTTATTTTTAGGAAATAAGCACTTATTACCTAAGTCAAGACAAAACTTCTCTCACTTACTTACCTCATATACCATAAGTCATAATTTATAAACATTTATTATCCAAAAACAAACTATCACACACAAACGCATAATCTGCGAATTCGGAATCTATAGATCCAAGGTATTAAAACTCGGACCGGGCATTGAACCGGTCGGGGTACTGGGTTAAGAGTCAGTGGGTCAAACCGGGACCAAACTGAAGCTAAATCGGGACCAAACCGGTGAGAAATTGAAAATTTTAGACTTATAGTATGAAATTCTAAAGGAAAAATAAAAAAAAATTTTTAAAAGTGAACCCGGACCGGTTTCCCGGCCGGTTCGCCAGTTCCCGGGCCGGACCGGCCGGTCCGGTCCGGGTTCACTAACACTGTATAGATCACAATATAATACTTGATTTTGTCCTTTCTTCACATGGGGTCCACGCCTTTATCCCTTTGATTAAATTTTTTTGCTGCTAGCTCCACGCCTCTTATCTCTTTTCTTTCAATACAATATATATACATTGTATATCTCCTTTGCTATTTTTTTAATTTAATTCCTTTTTATCTTTTTCTTCATATTATATCTCCTACACAATAAAATAGGATATAAATAGATTTTATATCAATTTTTTTATCCTAAACTTAATTAAAAGATAGAAAATATATAAAACATAATTAAATAGGTATAAAATATTAATAAATTTAATCAATTATGTCCTAAAATCTATACCTATTTAATTAAAAAATATATTTTTATCAAATTTCCCCGCACTTGAACATTTGCTTGTCCTCAAGCAAAAGAAAGAAACTTCATTATTTGAACCAAAAAGAACATTGCTTATGAAATTCCCAAAACAGAGAGCACCACCACCACATTTAGATCGTGTTATTAAATTTTATTCAAGTTAATGTCTTATAAGAATGGGTTACTAAGCCAACAGCTTCAAATATAATACCCCAAATTTTGGGATCGGAGGCTAGAGAATAAGTCTAAAGTAAGTGAACTGCTAAGCCCCAATTTAGCAGGTGTCCCAAATCTATTTCCTAACATTTCTTATATCTTGAAGGTCTTAAAGGGAATAAAATGGTAAATTAAAGAGTATGAAAAATGTGTATACAAAAATGAATTTTATTGAAGTTGTAAGTGCATGATGTTTCATTTCTTCCAATGAGGTAGTGAGTTGTTATGTGGTTTTGGATGAACAAATGATGACCAAAAATTGTGAAATTTTATATGAAGAAAGTAAACATCCTAAGCTTTAAGTTGATAGGTTATATGAGTTATTTGGAGCTGTACACAAGGAGTTATGAATTTTCGAAGTTAGCTCAGTGAAACTAGCCAGCACCCATGGCAGCGTCCAAAAACTTAAAATCTGGGAATTTTCAGCTTCTAATTGGCTAAAGGCTATATTTTTCTTTAAAACTATACTCAATAAGGGTTTCATAGCCTTTGAAACACTCTAATTTGATATCTACAAAAAAAGTTGTGATTTTTCAAAATTTGGACAGAAAATCTGTCAGAATTACCACTAATCCGAAAATGAGAAAAAATGTGATGACAAATGTGGTAATTATGAGATAAATGAAAAAAAACCAATTGGGCTAATTGAAGGACCCTCCTAGGCGTGAATATAGGCTGATTAGGGGGAGGAGGATTAGTTCTATTCCAATTGAATATTATAACACAATTGCAAGTAGATAAGGTCAAAGTACTTTATGCCTTGAAAGTCAAATTTTGGAATTTTGGTAATTTGATTAATTAGAGATAATGGGAGATATTTTAAAAACATTATCTTCCTCTTCCATGCCTCATTTCCATTAGCCCAAGAACAAGAGAGGAGAGAGATCGAAGGTTTTAGAGAGAAGGAAGAGAGAAATCACAAAATAAGCTTGATTTCTCTTGTGATTTAACTTCCAGTTTGTGAAACTCTTTCTCTAAGCTACTCTTCTCCATGGATCCATGTGTTTAGCAAGAAAATATCAAGGTTTGAGGAGGAGGAGGAGGAGGGTTCGGTTCGAGAGAGAAAATAAGGAAAAAGCCAAAGATAACTTCAAAACTCTCAAATCTTTGTTATTGTGGTTGTTGTTGTTGAAGTTATTGGTTGATTTGTGGTTGTTTGCTTTGGTTTGTAAATTTGGGAAGTGTTAACCCTAAGGGGTTATGTTGCCCAAATTTTCTCAAATCTTGGTAGTAAGTGTTTAAATGGTTAATCAAATGATTAGGAGTAGAAAAGAACAAGGATTTGAAGTTGAAAATCAAATATTTCATTTTTCCCCTTTTTATTTTAGGGTTTCGCCCAAGTGGGAATTAGGGGATGGAGTGAGATTTTCAATAATATGATGATTCCATTATGTTCATGAGGAAAAATTAGATAGGGGTTAATATTGAACACTTTTTCAGAAAAAGCCTTAGAAAGTGAAAATACGTAAATGCCCCCGAAACCCTAATTAGGGGCTGCTAATGGCAAAAATTTCATTTGACAATGATTTTACAAAAACCAAGGTAAAAAATGGCTTCTACACGCAAAATTGTGTAGCATAACTTAGGTCAAAATTTCAGAAAAAGTACAGTCAGACCGGGTAAGTCGAGGGTTGGACCGGGTCCCCATGGGCATTTTGGTAATTTTGCAGGGTAGACTCATATAACCACTAGAAACACTTTGGAAGTGTCTAAAAAATACATGAATGAGTTTTAACCTAATTCTTGTACATTTGGAATTTTATGACCGAACTAAGAGCCCGAGCCATTGGCACTCATTTTAAGGAACACTTTACTAGTTGAAAAAGGTTTAATCCAGTAACTTTAACCCTCATACACTATGTCATTGTATATATATTTGTCTATGCCATCATTTGTATTTTAATTAATCAACATGATTCTGCCGAGAAGGGGCAGCCTACAGAGAAGGGGCAGTTAGTGTGAGAAGAGCAACTTTACCTTGTTGTTGAGTAACAATCCAACCAAGGTGCATGGAAGGTGGAGGGTGAGCCTTTACATATATATACATGTTGTTATATTGTTTATTAATTTTGTGTAGAACATAGAACATTGTATATTTACTTTTCGCATTTTATATGATCAATTAAATGTTACTAATGGGATTCCTTGGATTCTCACCCTTTTTCATAATAAACAAATATTTCAGTGGGAACCAATGGCTCGAAGGGAGAAAGTGGTAGACACAAGAAATTGATGGTACAGATCCTGAGATAGAAGTTAGTTGGTTATATATAGTCTAATTTTGAATACTTTGTTTGGATAATTTTATATATTTTCAAAACCCTTGGGGATAATATGTAATGTAATTAAGTACCACGTATCAATATATTAATATATTTACGTTATTCCTGTGTTGCTTACCGAATTGCGCTCAAGTACTCTGATTAATATCAATGGTAAGTGGTATGTAAGATGGGGTCTTACATTTTTGGTATCAGAGCCTAACATGGTTCTAGAAAAGCCCTAAGTGGTTTTGGTAGAGTGACAGTTTTGACAACAGAGTAGTATAATGATATGGTCTTATTATACAATGATAAGAAATATGCACAGATGGGGTATCAAAGGAGTGTATCCTCCCAATCTGTGAATCAGCCCTGAGAGATCAGCAAATACCCCGAGGGCAGCAAGTGGTACAATACCGGTCTGAGGATGATATCTGAGAAGTAACAGTATCAGTGCACTCAGAGGTTGGCAGTATTGGTGGTACCGGTGCACATGGAGATGATACCAATATTTGTAATCGTGGTATCAGTGATATCATGATCATATCAATAGTATTAAGAACCATTGGTATCAGGAACCAATGGTATCAGTGCACGTAAAGGCAGTACTAGTACCTAGTTGGTGGTATCAGTGGTATCAGTGCACATACCAATGATACCAGCACTTGTGATAGTGGTATCAGGATGACACTAGTGGTATCAGAGTGGTATCAAATAACAGTGGTATCAGTAGGCATGATGTTTAATCCGTGTCCAACTTGAAATGTCTCACTGTATCACCACTTTCATTTTGTAGTGAGTTGAGTTGCATTCCTTCATTAAGCAAAATGAAATGGTTAATATCGTTGGATTTATTTGGTACCGCCATCACTGAAGCACCTATGGGCTTGAAATCATTGGTCGATCTTAGATACTTGAATTTATTCCATACATATATGTTAATGTGAGCATTGCTAATATTCAAATTAATCAATTTAGAGTATCTACTTGGCCGGTTGGTATTTACCTATGTGGTATTGTTTAATCATACGGCCACAACAACAATATTTCACACCAAATTGAATTGTTGGATATTAGCGACAGTAAAGATTTGGAGTACTATTGTGTGTGATCATTCTTTAGCAGTACACTACAAAAAAACATCCAATTTCCAACGGAATTTCTCACGGAATCAGCTTTCTAACAGAATCTATTCCGTTGCTAATAGGTGCGTTTCAAACAAATTTGTGACGGAATTTCAATTCCGTCGGAAATTTGAGACGAAACGGATTCTGTAGGAATTCCCACATAAAGCAATTTCATCGGAAATTTTTGACGGAATTCGTTTCCGTTGAAAAGTTTTATAAAAAAAAATTCAAAAATTATTTTTAAAAAAAATCCATTTTTTTTAATTTATAAATGCCACGTGTTTGCTCCTCAGAGCACCATGTGTCCCTCTCCCCCTGGTTGCCACTTGTCTCCTCCTTGTGCTGCCACGTGTTCGCACCTCATAATTTCTTCAAGTGCCTCTCCTCCTGTTTGAACCCGTGACCTGAGGCTGTCGACGCCTTCACACACAAGTCTTTGTCAATTGCGTCGAAATGAACCTGTGTCATATTATTACATATTATTATATATATATATATATAATATTATCATATATATAAACATACATACATATAATTAATTAATTATATACATATAATTAATTATGAATTAAATATAATATTATTAAAAATAATGAAAAATTTAATAAAAATGTAAAACAATATTTATATATTTAAATTAAATGATTTTTAATTAAAATTACTTAATAAATAATAATTTAATTAGAGCCGGGAATTCAGGCCGAGCCCGTTTAGGCCCGAGCCCGTCAAGGGCCGGGCCTATGATTTGGAGGCTGAAAATGGAAGCGGGCCTAAAAGGGCCTGCCCTGAAGCCTTGAGGGCCGGCCCTTTTAGGCCCGTTTAACTTTTTTTTTTTTAAAATGGGCACAAGACAATGGGCAGTAAGCATTGGTCAGAGGTAGAGTTAAACTAACCTAACCCTCATATCAAAAATGCTCTCACATTGATTCAGACATCATTTGAAGCTTCTCTTCTTTGATTTTCTTTTTTCTTTTTTTGCATGTATACGCCAAAATTCAAATAAGGTGTTATATTATTACTGACATTTGAAGTTTGTAGGCTTGTTTATTGTGGCTGTGAACTTATTTAATTGGTTATGAACATTAATTGAACTTAAGTTTTAGTGTTTGTGTTCTATTAAATTTGAATAATATTTATGTTTTAAATTAGTGTTGATGATATTTATGTTTTAAATTAGGTATTTTAGTCTTTATGAGAATAAAAAACAAAAAAGAAATGGCAAAAAAAAGAAAAGCAAACGGGCTAAAAGCCCGCGGGCCTAACTTAAACGGGCGGGGCCGCCCTAAAAGGGTACGAATTTAGACTCGGGCCTAAACGGGCCGGCCCGTTTAGGCCCGAGCCCGTCACGGGAAGGCCCTGCAGGGCCGGGCCAGCCCGTTTTTCCAGCCCTAAATTTAATATTACAAATATTATTTTTAATATAAAATTATAAATGTAACATCAATAACAAATATATTATTTTTAAATAAAATAAAATAATAAAATTTTTTTGCCTGCAAAATAAAATAATAACGAAGATAATAATAATATCATAAATAATAATATAATTTTAATAATTAAGTGATAACTCTCCATATTTTGTACATTTAAAGAATATTTTGAAGATAATTGGAGGGTTATCTATACAATTTTTAGAAGATTCAATGAGATTTTATTATGAAAAGGCCAAATCAAAGTGGTGAATTATTTGTGGGATTTAGATTGTAAATATTTAGGACAAAAATAATTAATTTTAATAACATAAAGTTTCTAAGAAAAACAGAGAACTTAGTTGTTTTATTTTATCTTATTTTATTTTGTGTTCTTCTTTTAGCTTTATTTAATAAGACCACCAAGAGTACGTACAATTGGGCTTGGGCTTCTAATTCTAACTTAAGATATGAAGAAGAGGACCAATATGAAAATGGGCTAGGGAGCTATATGAACTAGAGAATATGAGAACCTAATGGAAGAAAAGAAAAGCAACAGAATCAGTGGAGAAAAGGAGCCGCAAGAACTGACTGAGGCACAATTTACAATTCATCTTCATCATCTAATCGAAAGGAGAACAGAGAGACGAGCAGCCCAGCAAAAGGGGTGCGCCGTTTTCTGGACTCACTCTCGTCATAATCGCAGAGAAGACGACAGCGTTTTTGGCTAAATTGGAGGAAGAGGAAACCTAAGCTAGAGGAAGTCACGGACGAGCAGGGAGCAGCCGCACAAAAAGTAAGAAAAGATGAGGCAGCTGGACAGAGAGGCACCGTTTTTTTATTGCAGTCATCTTCAGCATCTATGGCGAACCAGAGCAGAATCGGAGTGAACTAAGGAGAGGGGCTGCAATTTTCCACTGTTCATCATCTTCTTGCTCTTGAACTTGATAGTGAAGAAGGGAAGGATATCTGCACAGTGATCTGTTAGAATCTCTTGCCATTAAAATCTGATCGGTTCTTCTCTGTTTCCATTATGGCCTTGAGTTCTGAAATTGTTGCTGAGTTGACTGGAATTAAAGCCATGTGTGGCTAGACTCTTTTTAAACCTAGAGTAGTTATGAACTAATTTGAGAATTTGATCATGTATGAACTCATTAATTTATGCTTATTATTATTCTTGTTTACTTAATCTTATATATTTTATCTACTTTGTGCTTGATCACCACTAAGTATGAATTTGGGAAATTTAGATTATTCTTGAGAAAGGAATCACCATAAGATTAAGTAATGTGGGATTAGAATTTATTCTAATTTGGCAATAGGATAGGATATACCTATTGGACCCATATAATCATATTAGAGTGAATTTGGACATTTATTGCCTCTTGAGTAAATTAGTTAGGAATAACAATTTTAACTTGAGAGAGGAGTATAAGTGATTGGAAGATACTCATATTCATTTAAACTCTAGATTAAGAATTTAACATTAAGAACTTTTAATTGGGTAAATGCATACTCTAAAACTTAAAGAATGGATTAGCCACTCTAGGTTGTTTTTATCAATTGAAGTCTTTAAATCATTGTATTTGTTTCTTTTGCATTTATTTAAATTGTCTTTCAATCTCTTCCTTTGATTTGCTTAACTTAAATGAAAATGAAAATTTTAATGCCTAATTATCTATTATCTTGGATCTTTGTGGGATGACCTTGATTTGCTATTATACTATTTTAACGGTCCGTACACTTGCGGTGCTTATTTAAAATTTAGTAGCATCATTAAATTTAAATAGAATTATTTAATGATTAATATTTTAATTTTATAAATATTATTTTTTAAAAAAATTAAAAAATTTTAATTTTTCCGACCGAATTTTCATCTGAATTTGCCATAGAAAAAATACGGAAAATTCATTCGGAAAAATTTTTGACAAAATTTCTGTCAGAAATTCCGTCAGAATTTGCTACAGAAAAGATTCCTTCGGAAATCGGAAATTTTTTTATAGTGGTAAATAAAATTTTCAGTAATTCATAGTTTGGTCTTGATCTATGACTTTTCCCCCAATCACAAGTTACATATGTAAAACATGCTTTATGTATTTTTGACCATGATGATCGGCTAGCTAGCTAGTTATTAGCTTGGCCAAGTTTCAAAAGACATTCTCTTTAATCTTTGTCCACCTTCAATTAATATTGCAAGCTATAACTCGGAAGTGCGTGTCTTGTAGGCTTGAGTCTATCTGATAACGTTGTGTTGAACTTGAATTGTTGACTACTTTACTCACAAGTTAGCCAGCAGTTTGGTATTTGTCAGTAGAAGTGGTGCATCTTTCATTGGCCTCCCTACATTCTATATAATTACGTGCAGTATTGAAATAAACTTTGATCACTTTAACTAGATGACACCTTGGACTAATATCTAGAAGCATTTGCACATATATGATATGTGAGTGAATATATTTCATTTTTGAAAGGGAGCATTATAGAAAGGAAAAAAGCATTATAGAGGAGTTAGGCAGACACCACGGGGGTAATGGGCAGCTGAAATCAGAGACCCAATAAAAGCAGCAAGAGTGTGGCTTGGCACGTTTGACACAGCAGAGGAAGCTGCTGTTGCTTATGGTGCTGCAGCTTTGAGGTTCAAAGGCAATAAAGCCAAGCTCAATTTCCCTGGACGTGTTGCTAATTTTCAAACTTCATCATTAGCTCCTCCTCCTCAGCCTCCGTCTGAGGCAGTGGCACTGCTGCCACCGGAGTCTCAGTCACCATGGCCACCTCCTCCGTCAGACGAGGGGTTTCCAAACCTAATGCAGCATGCTAAGGTGCTTTGTAGTAGGGACGTGTGGTTTCCTCCTCCGTCAGTCTTCCCAAGTTGACATCTCTTAAATTAGATGAAATGGCAATATTAAATTTCGTATACAGATGTATCATGTTCTACCCTTCTCTGCACACATTCTCTGCTTACAAGTGCGAGAAATGAAAACTGGATAGATATCTCAAATGGATGTGAGCTTCCGATGGAGAAGACCTCAACTGGATACCGTTGGCAAATGAAAACTGATTAATAAGGTTAATACCTTCACCATTATAATTTGACTTCCTTTTATATTATATATGCTTACGATGCTGATTGTTGTTACTGTTTGTGTTCGTAACTCCTCATGCTTCCCATGAGTCGTTTCTTTTCTTTAATCACAGAAATCGAGACGCATAGAGAAATCTAAAATTATTAGAGCCAAATAATCATATGTTACTTATGTTTTCTTTATTTCTCTCCATTTGCATGTGTTGCATTTTATTTTTGTGATCACGCTCATCAATTTCTGAATGCCTGCCAATAAAATAATCAATGTTCCGATAATTGAAATTTTGTTTGCTATAATTATATTGTATCAAATAACATCAAAAATAAATCTCAATAACGTATAGTTGCAGAGTTGGAAATATATCTCATCTCCTATATAAGTTCCTATTGATCTTGGCAATTATTCAGTCACTTATAAAAGTATATTTGCAAAAGTTGTTTAAGGGATGCGTCCCAATTAAATTAAAGGTGCAGCTTTACTCGCAGTTCTAATTCTAATGAGTTATGTAATATGCAAGATACACGGTTCTGTTGTGGGTGGCATGAAGCTTGCCTATATATAGCATCCTTTTAAATCATCATTAATTCAGGAAAAAAAAAATCATTGTTAATTAAACAAGTACTGCTTTTTATTGCATATTTATGTAATGCATATATATTCATTCAATTACACTGTTTTTATCAGTACATTTATGATGAAGCTTGGTGTGGCAACTCTACTACTTGCTTATGGCAGATAACAATTAGAAGCCTTTACCCAATAAGTTGTTCAACACTGGATTTTATTGGAGGAATGACACGTGTCCCTACAAGGGATTTATTCAAGAGGGACATATTTGCATTTGACTCGGTGGAATTATATAGGAGAAAGGTACATATAAACCTTAATAAAGATTCATTTATAAATAAATCTTGAGATTTTGCTCCTTTCAGTATCCCATAAAATTAGTTGTGCTCCTTCTGTTTCTCTTTGTATAACACCTACTACAGTGCTATGGAGACATAGCTCTCTTCTCTTTTGGATTTTTTAGTACCTCTAGTCTTTTTCTTTATTCTCATTTCCTGTGTGGTTCTTGGTCTATTTTATTTTAGTTCTCACCCCATATTCCTTTATAATGTACATGGGATGGGCTTTAGTATGTGTTATCGTTTTACTTTTAAATGAACATCGATATTCTCATTAAAAAAAGTCTATAAGGCCGATATAAAGGTTGCTGGTACAGTTATTAAGAAGTTTACTGATAATCCATAAGGTCATAAATTCAAATTTGAGAGGATTTTGTTGAGAGAGGATAAATAAGTACTTTTGTCAGCTTTCTTCAAACATTGAGCCTTGAGGCATGTCTTTATTCTCATTTTTATTTTTAATTTACTTTATTTTATTATTTTTTGGGTTTGAAATCCCCCAATGTTCGAGTTTTCAACTTTCAACCGAAGTTAGTTTTTGGCCAAGCGCAATTACCACGATTTTGATTTAACTCGGCTTATAAAACAAGGCTTCATCAGTTGCTAATTGTATATAAAAGGGTTTACAAATTTTTTTAATGAACTTAACAAAAGTGCTGTTATTTTTTAAAATAATACTGCAATTGATCTCTCTCTCTCTCTATTGTAGCAGTCAAAGGATTATTTTATTTTTTATGTTATGTCAACAATCAAACGATAATTTTAAATATTTATAAAAATGATAAATTCAATTAACCTTAAAAAAATTTTATAGTTTAAGAAAATATTTAACTTGCTTATAAGAAATATCAGCGGCCAAATATATATATATATATAAGAACTTGTGGATCACCTAAGAACCTCATCGCCATTCCAGCAGTTCTTCAGCTTTGGACCAGTGGGCCCTTCCTGGCCCAACACTTCACTCGGCAAACTACTCACCATATTCTCCGAAGCTTCTTCAACTTCCCAGGCAACCATTTCTGTACCTTCTTCAACTCTTCTGCTACATCATAGCTTAGCTTCGGACCCCATTCTTTGAAATCGTTAAGCCATGGCGGCTCTACTATCTCTGACCCCAGATACTCAGCAGAAACCACTTCATACCCTATCCCTATATCCACTACCATATTACTTGCTGCAGCATCGTTCCTAATTCCAACACCATTAGCCCCTTGAAAACTGGTCCCTTGTTTGGGATAAATCGCATGGCCATGAAGTGAAGAATAGACAACAGGTTTGTTTCCATCATCCTTGAATTCAAGATCGAAGGGATCGACCCAGATACCTCCACTGTGTTCTGATAAATAAACACTTTTTAGTTCTCCATCGAAATTGCTCACTCTCAGCGTCAAGTGTTCCCAATCCCCCACGTGTTGGCCGATTTTCCCCAGTGAAATGGTGATGAGCTCTATTTTTGCTCTTGCTGGTCCATTAAATGGGTAGTATACCCAACAGGCTATGTCTGTGAATGTAGAGCCGGGAATTCGGGCCGAGCCCGTCAAGGGCCGGGCCTATGATTTGGAGGTTGAAAATGGAAGCGGGCCTAAAAGGGCCGGCCCTGTAGGGCCGCAAGTCCTGTAGGGCCGGCCCTTTTAGGCCCGTTTAACTTTTTTATTTAAAATGGGCACAAGACAATGGACAGTAAGCATTGGTCAGAGGTAGAGTTAACCTAACCTAACCCTCATATAAAAAATGCTCTCACATTGATTCAGACATCATTTGAAGCTTCTCTTCTTTGATTTTCTTTTTTCTTTTTTTGTATGTATACGTCAAAATTCAAATAAGGTGTTATATTATTACTAACATTTGAAGCTTGTAGGCTTGTTTGATTGTGGCTGTGAACTTATTTAATTGGTTATTAACATTAATTATGGTTTGAACTTAAGTTTTAGTGTTTGTGTTCTATTAAACTTGAATAATATTTATGTTTTAAATTAGTGTTGATGATATTTATGTTTTAAATTAGGTATTTTAGTCTTTATGAGAATAAGAAACAAAAAAGAAATGACAAAAAAAAAAAAAAGCAAACGGGCCAAAAGCCCCCGGGCCTAACTTAAACGGGCCGGGCCGCCCTAAAAGGGTACGGATTTGGACGGCCGGCCCGTTTTCCCAGTACTATGTGAATGTTCCACCAAACATGGGTTTTATGTGCATATATGCTTGTGAGCTTTGTAAATCACCCCTTTTAACTCTTTCCTTGTTTTCTTCGTTTGCTGGAAGATCTAGCCAGTAGGAATCATCATTATTAGGATCTTGAGGAAGATTAGTGCCGTTTGGTTGTATTGGGGTAGGATGTGATTCGTCTGCCTTCTTATAGAGTAATCCTCCATTGGCGAAAAACCAGTTTATAGAGGAAGGGTGGTATTCTTCATCAGGATGTAAGTACATTATTGGAGAGTAAGCTTGGACTATTGCTTGAATTTGTTGTAGATTTGGCATAGAGGTGAAGTTAACATTGGTGTTTTTCAAACAGGATATAGCTAGAGGACTAGTGTTTCCACCATTTTGAGCTAGAAATGTGCCTACAAGAAGTCCGGGAGCTTGAGTGCCTCTGTTGCTTGGTCTTGTTCCATAGAGATTAAATCCATTTGGGTCATTGGATGTGCCTGGTCCCCATATCTGTAATACCCCAGCTTTTGAGACTCGAGGTTAGAGAATAAGCCTGAGATTAGTAGATTGCTAAGCCCCGGTTTAGCAAGATCCCAAATTGTGATTAAGGGTTAATGACTCCAAAAGTGGATGTGGTTAGTGATAAATAACCCTTTTGGAGAATATAAAGTGGATTGTAGTCGCTTGTGTTATGAGCAACGCCAAAACCCTGTATTTGAGTTTAATTGTGGATTAACATCCAAATTGACTTAGAATAGAGGGAAGAATTGAATGGGGTATTGTGATGGAAATGGGGTCATGTTGTGGTATTTAATCATTGGAATTGATTTAAATTGGATTGGACACATTGGTTGCAAACTTGGAAATTCTGTCCAGTGAAACTCTATTCTGGGCAGTCAGATTGTGTGAACGTTTTGAATGACCAAATGATGTCTAAAAATTCTGAAACTTTCCAATCTTATAGTTCACATCTCAAGCTTCAAAAGGGACATATAATTTGTGCCATTTCGTTTTGTGAACTAGGAGATATGACTGTCCAAAGTTTGGGATGGAAACTGAACTCTGTTTTGGGGCAGTGATGAGTTTTATGTAATTCTGGAATTGTGTGGTGATTTTTTGTAATGGCCAATATTTTTCCTATGAAGAAGACTTAAATATCTTTCATTTGGCTTTAGAATCACCTCATGTCGAGTTTTCTATAATTAGTTATGATTTTTCAAAGTTTGGGCAGAAAATCTGCCAGAAAATCTGAAAATGGGAATTATGACATCATCAAAATAAAAGATGACATCAGCATGGAAATTAAAACATTTTCTCATCATCTTCAGCTCTCATTTTCGTGCTGAACCGTGCAGCACCATGGAGAAAGAGAGAGAGGGATTTTTAGAGAGAGAAGAGGATGAAAACTCGCGAGGTAGGTCGATTTCTTCGGTGAATTCGTACCTAACGCGTATAATCCTTCTTCTAAGCTTCTCTTCTACATGGATTAAGGTACTTGAAGCTTAATTTTGCTGTTTAAAAGGGGCTAGGGTTCAGCCATATTGAGTAAAAGCCAGAGGGAGCTTGAGGTAACTTCCGAAACTTCAATCTTTGATTGTTCTGGCTGCTGTGGTTGATTTAATCGGTGAAATTTCACCGGATTGTCTTTGTTTGTAAAGTTTGGAAATGACATGGCCTAGGGGTTATGCTGCCCAAATTGGGTCTTAATGTTAGTTGTAACCTAATGTAATGGTTAATAAAGTGGTTAGGAGTAGAAAGAAACACGTTTACGGAGCCGAAACCGAAAAACCCCAATTTTTCCCGGAGTACTTGTATATTTTGGTTATGTCTATAAATGGGTCTTAGAGTTGGATTTTCAATGATTTGATGGTTCCATTGAGTTCAGGAGTGAAAATTAGGTGGGGTTACAGTTGGTCACTTTTTCGGAAAAGGCCGAAAAAGCATAATTACGAAAACGCCCCTGAAACCCTTAAAGTGGGGCTGCCAAGGGTAAATTTGTAAATTGACATTGAATTTGATAATTCCGAGTCCGGAAATGGATTCCTTGGGCGAAAATATGTCAGAATAGCCCATGTCAAAATTTCAAGAAAAGTACAGCCGGACCGGATACGGCGGGGCGGGGCCGGGTCCCCGGGGGTATTTTAGTAATTTTTCAATATAGCTTCATATAACCCCCAGAAACACTATGGAAATATCTAAATAGTACATTTGACATTGTAGGATCGAATGTGAAGCCCCGAGTTGTTGGCACGTAAATCAAGAAGAAAAGACTGGAGGTAGGGAACTTATCTCTCCTGCATGCTCTGATAACTGTATTAATGTGTTGATGCATGTTATTGCTTTGCTTAATTATTGGGAACATGTATGAATGATTTAAAGCTATGTTTCAATATATGTTATGGCCGTATGTGTATCGTTCGAATCATTGAGCTTATAGATTTGTCATTGTATGTGTGCATGAGTTATGTGATACAAGCATGTCATGCATTAAACACTTATCTTGCTTGCATTTGATAATATTTCCCTGCTGAGATTCTCTCGAATCTCACCCTCCCCTACCAACAATTTAGACAGGGCAAGTGGCTCGTGGAGGGAGCGACTAGGACTCCTTCGAGATGAGAGTTGGTAGTTGGTTATCAAGGAGTTGTGAAGACTGTATATGATTCGGTTGAATATAGGGTTATAAATTTGAGATGAGATTGTGTAATCCCCATTTGAAGAATTGTAATGGGCAATTGTGCCCCGTGTATCTTTAGCGAAGGTATGTACCCGGGATTGCCGGGATGATTATATTGTGCACTCTGATATTTATATGAATGTGATTTATCTTCGCGTAGTAATTGTATTCGAAATGTGAATATGAGACCAAGTTAATTAGATTTTAAAAGGTATTTTTGAAAACCCTATCTCAAGGATGGGATTTTAAATGATTTTTGATTATTATTGGTCTTTATTTCATTTTAATCGTGTATTTCTAATATAATTACGGAGGGGGTTACAATATCCATGTATATGACTCAATCTGATCGGTAAGGTCTGACCAAACACACCAAATTTTATCGAGTGAAGGCTTGTATGGTGTTGTCGTCACAGCATGTCCTGCTGCTTCATAGCCATCAGGAGGGTTTGGTTGCCAAAAATAGGCAGAGCTACTTTGATTGATTTGTAGAGACGTGGTGCTCCATATCAGAGTATAATCAAGTGGTTCCTTCAGAGCCGGGTTAGCAGTTAAAGAGTTATCTTTGGCCACAAGAACCCATCCAAAAAGGGGCTTGTTGTTATATTGGCTATAACAACCCAACATAGAGAATCCTTTTGGTAGTCCTGTAGGCTCAAATATTGTAGCCCCAACATTATATAGACCACCTTCATAGGATGCCCACACTTTGTTGAATGTTGAAATCTGCGTCACTTGCATCTCACCTAGATTTATGATCCCACTAGCAAATCCATCACCTGCATGTAATGTGAGTGTCAAACATGTTTAAAGATATGATATAACTCTGTTTCTGAAGTGTCAATGTTTTGCACAAAGATAAACTTCAAATATGGAATATCAAGCTTGTATAATAAGTGTTCAGTTGACCTTGAAAATTATACATAATTGCTCTACATCTGTTGAGTTTCATATGAAGATAATGGCTGTTTAATTACCTGGTGGCCAGACTGGTGTGGGAGCAGGAAGGTTGAAAGTGGTATCAATGCGAAGACTTTGTTCCTTCTTGGAGATACCCTTAAGACGATTCCACATCTGATCTGTTTTTTATGAAAAACAGAATTGAATGCAAAGGTAATGGTGTTATACAATACATACGGATTTTTCAAGGACAATATTCAGTTGATGATACATGTGATGATAGGAAGTTAATGAGTGGAAACAAAAAGGACAGCCTAATGAAGTATCGTCCAAGGAATCGAGTACGTATGCTTCTATTAAACCTTTAAATATGGAACACTGGTCTATTTGTTGCCGTTCTTGTTAACCCTACCCAGCAAGCAGTGAATTCTCCTTCAAGATCCTTGATTTTTAATTTTAATGTGCTCCTCTAGTCCTGTTTATAACTTCCAACATGTTTCACACATATATAAAAAAAAAAACTTTATTAACTTTTTTATAAAATTCAATAATTTTTTAATTTTATCCATATTTAATATATATTATACTCAATGAGAACAAAATCAATACAATAATAAATGAAGGGTAATATTGTACATTTCTATGAAAAATTCATCTTTCTACCTTATACATTGGATTAGAGGAATATGACTCTGATTTAGAGCAAGTGTCAAAAGGGGTCATGATATAAATAAAAAAAGATGAGTTCTATTCATTCTTACAGCTACAGTAGGAAATTAATTTAATTATGTATATGTAAATAGAAAGTCAACATAATGCTTTTGTGAGTGCAGCCGTTTATTTGTATTTGATTTGGGAACATGTCTTTTTTGGTTTGTTAGTCCAACAAAGAAAAGACATACACATTAGTAGTTGCCTGCGGATAAACTTGGATTTCCAAGTTGTGCCATTCGTAATGAACTAGTAATACTAAAATGTCTCACCTTTTTTCCCTCATTTTTATTCTTGAAAGACCCAGACATCTCACGTTAAGGTAAATATTTTTTATGTCGCTTAAATTATATGTAATGTAAAAAGTTAACGATGAATTTATTTTCTCTATAAAATGATATATTATCCATGCATCAGAGAGGAACAAAATTACTCTCTACATAAGCGAGGGGTTAGAGAACAAGTTTTGTCCCTTGTTGATCATAAAAAAAATTATTTTTTAACCCATATCGCATATGACTCCTTCTCCTTAACTATTTTTAGAATGATAAAAATGAGAAAAATAATTTATGTAATAATTAATATTATTCTAAAGGTTACTAGGATTAATGTTTTAAAAGATAATAAAAATTAATGTTATTCGACTAATATGTAATACAATTGAAAAAATTCAAGAAAAAATACTATAAATTATTGATAATAAAAAGGTTCGAAATTTGGAAATGGTAAGTAATTAAGAGATATATTTAAATAAAAAATTAATTTATAATATTTATGAACACACACATATATAAAACTTTTATACAAATTTCATAAAAAATATGAAGTTGGATTTAAAAATTTAAAAATAAATAATTTTTAATATATATTAATTACATATATAATATAAATTATTGAAAATTTACAATATTATTTTTTAATTTAAAATTAAATTTTATGAAAAAATATTTTTCAAAAAAATAAAAAATTATATAAATTTATATCAGCTTGTATTGCGCTGATAATATTTTTAGCAAAGTGATATATTAATAATTAAAAATAAATCATGTGTATATTTTGGAATAATATGTTGATTGATGTATGTGGCTTAATAACATATATTTAATATTTCATATAAACATTATCTCCAAAAAAATATTTCAAATAAACACTATGGACAATTTGTGGTTTGTTTATGTGTCCTTTCAATAAATTGACCTGTATTAAAAAAAAAACACTAGTAAAAAAGTGAAAGAGGTCACATACATGGTGATAATGTGGCGTGGGGCCTAGTATGTGGTGCCGTGGTAGAGCCCTCTGTATTTTGGGACAAATGGTAGAGCCCATTGACCCCATTATTGACGTGGCGATGGGGCTAGGCAAGTAGACTGATGATGTGGCAAGGATTCATTAGCGCATTATGGTTCCTTTTAATATAAAAGGTAATGAAAACGTTGGATTTAGTCTTAAAAATAATATTTTAATATATTTTAAATTTCATATTTATTTTTTTTAATTAATTTATAATAACTTACTTGTAATTTGACGTTGCCAAAAAAATAGGGATAATTAGAATAAAAGACCTAAAAAATGATATTTATTAAAAAGGAACTTAAAAACTATTATTATTGAAGAACCAAATATCAAAATATAAATTTACAAATACTAAATCGCCCCTAATTAAACCCCTAATTCCTCCTTATCACTACCACATCTATCTATTAACAATCAAATAATAGTACTTTAAGATAATTAAATTATGTGAATTGGGGGCAAAGTTTAATTTTTTTTAATGATTCTTCATCAAAAAATTTTTACTATTGATTAATTTAGTGTCCTTAAGTGCCCATAAATTTTGCACTATGAATACAATTCCTTTTCACAATTTTAATCTGAAGTCTTATATATATAAGATATTGGGAAAATCCCTCATAAAGAACTTTGAATATGCTAAAAGACAGAAATGTGTTACAAAATTCCTAAATCCCTCTGAGGTGCTAGCACTTATTAGGGATTTAAAATTTCAGGGGCAAATTACCATTTTACCATTGCCTATATTTTTATTAAAATAATAAAAAAACCTCCGCCGGCCGGCCCCCTGGCCTCGGTGGCAGGCAGGCGCCGCCGCAGGGCCCCCGGCCAGGGAATATTCCATCAGGAGACGGAATATTCCCCCAGACTTTGGGAAAAAATTCCCAAAGTGTGGTGTGGGGGATCGAACCCCCCACCTGGATCACTTTGTGCATGACAAAGTGCATAACCACTAGGCTAAGCTTGTCCTTTAGAATATATAGTGCAGAAAACATATATATAGTAAACTTTTATTTTTAACTAAACCAACTAACAAATTCAGATAAGGAATTGGCAGATTGATAAAAGAAATTAACAACTTCATATAATAATTTCAAAATTTTTGTTTTTTAAGCAAAAAATCCACCTACTCTCTCAGACCATTCACTAGTTCAGATAAGGAATTTCCAAGTTCATATAACGAATTAACAAATTAAGATAAGGATTTCGCAACTTTTATTTAGTAAAAAAATTTTAAATTAAATTTTATTAATAAACTCCTTTTTGTTAGTAAAAAAATTTATACAAAAATTCGTACAAACGGACGAACTCTCGGGATATGAAATCACTAACGGGTAACCCGCTAGTGATGAAGCATATCACCAAAGGGTAACCCTTTGGTGATCCCGTGACCCCGTCACCAAAGGGTTACCCTTTGGTGATCACCCCGTGACCCCGTCACCAAAGGGTAACCCTTTGGTGATGATCACCAAAGGGTTATCCTTTGGTGATCATCACTAGCGGGTTACCCGCTGGTGATTTAGAATCCGAGAGTTTATCCGTGTACGAATTTTTGTCTAAATTTTTTTACTAACAAAAAGGAGCTTATTAATAAAATTTAATTTAAAATTTTTTTACTAAATAAAAGTTGCGAAATCCTTATCTCAATTTGTTAATTCGTCATATGAACTTGGGAATTCCTTATCTAAACTAGTGAATGGTCTGAGAGAGTAAGTGGATTTTTTGCTTAAAAAATGAAAATTGTGAAATTATTATATGAAGTTGTTAATTTCTTTTATTAATCTGCCAATTCCTTATCTGAACTTGTTAGTTGGTTTAGTTAAAAATCAAAGTTTACTAAATATATTTTTTCTACATTATATATATTAAAGTGCAAGCTTAGCCTAGAGGTGCATGACCCCAGGATCCCCCCACCTCCACCAAGCTTTGGGAATTTTTTCCCAAAGCTTGGGAATATGACGGAATATTCCCTGGCCGGGGCTTGCCGGCTGCGCCCGCCTGCCGCCGAGTCCGGGAGGCCGGGCGGCCGCGGGCCGCCACCGGTGGTGGCTGGCCGGCGGAAGTTTTTTTATTATTTTAATAAAAATATAGATAAGGGTAAAATGGTAATTTGCCCCTGAAATTGTAAATCCCTGATAAGTGCTAGCACCTCTGAAGGATTTAGGAATTTTGTAACACCTTTCTGTCTTTTAGCATATTCAAAGTTCTTTATGAGGGATTTTCCCTAAGATATTTTCAAAATTTATTACTTTATAACATTAAATTTATAAAAAGTATAATAATCCTTAAAGTCGCACTTAGAAAAATTCTTTTTTAGTCCTCGCATAATTTTATTAAAATCTCAGGAAATTCATACATTTTACCTCTTTAACTTGGTTTTAGTACTATTGAATTAATTAATCCAATCTCTTTTCCTTTGGATTTTTCAGTTCCTTAACTCCTCCCCTCAAAGATTCAAACTTCTACCCAACAAAATGCTACCATTATTTCATCATATCTTTTAATTTACTCCTACACTCCTTAATATAAGATTCAATTAACATTTTTTAAAAAAAAATTAATAAAGAAGCAAAATAAATTATTTAATTCTATTGTATATTTTATATTATATATTGATTAGTAAGTCTTATAAATTAGTTTGGAGAAAAATAATAAATAAAAATTCTTTAAAATAACTTATTTGCTTCTTTAATCCTTTCAAGAAAGAAGTTTACTTAATTTGGTCTTACATTAAGGAGTAAATGAATTAATTTTTTTTGTCGCTTTTCATCCTTATTAGCCTATTGCCAAGAAATCACAATCAAAGGACAATAAACATACAGAAGTATATCCAGCGCTACCGGATACAACTGAAAATAATATTTAAGAGTGCTGATGGCAAAATATATATATATATATATATATTTAAGAGTGCTAAATGTTACTTAACCAAATATTCCTCCCCTATTTGATATAGGACTTAATTTGGGAGATGATATTGGTTCTAAATATAAAGCCTATTTTACATATATGTTTACCAATTTTTCCCTTAAATAAATCATATACTATTGATATTCCTTCAACAATAATAAAGTAGGAGATGAAGAGGGATGGATCATTTAGGAAGATGATCATGACGTTTTAAAAAAAATATACTATATAAACTAATTTTTTTCATTTAATCAAATTATTTAAATATATCTAAAATTAAGCACGACATCAAGTATTTTTTTCAGATCCAAAGTAAGTAAAACCGCAAAAAAAAAAAAAAAAAAAGAGACACGCTAACAGAATGAATGGAATCTGACCTGAAAAGGCTTCCATGGGCGCCGGTGCAGCGTTGGCCATCGGCATCGTCGTCGCCTCATGATTTCGCCATAGAAATGCAGACCAAACAACACCTAAAACCATTATATTCAGCATTTTCTTCTTCTAAACCTTCCTTTTCCTCTCGCTTCCTTCGCTGACTAATTACCACCAAAACCCAAAGGGCTCCTCCTTATATATATATATATATATATATAGACATACGCAAATGACCTCCTTTACTGCCTTCTCATTTGTTTTGGACTTTTGACATATATGTCTGCCATATATTGCCTTATATATAATATATACGTCAATGAATTTCCTTGTTTAGTGCATTCTTCTCTTTCCCTCTCTACTTTTCTGTGATAATAATCTACTCTTAAATTTGTTTCTTTCCAAGTTTTCCCTTATTTATCATTTAGTTTTCTCTTTTGTCCCGTTAATAATATTGAGTCCTTGAGAGATAAAAAAATGAGTTGTGAAATTAATGAGGAAATATGTTATAGGCTTCTGGTATAACTAAATGGAGAAAATATTATTTTTATCCTCCATTAATATCCGTGTATACATACATTTAAAGTTTTTGAGAAAGCTAAGCATCCAATGAATATAAATTATTTATGCTTGGACAAAATTTGAAAAGTTTTTTAAATACTACTGAAAGAAAATAAAAGAGATTCAATGAACAAATATGAACCTATAGATTAGGAGATGAAGCTTCAATTACCGAAGAAGATGCAAAAAGAAGCATAACTGAATTCTGATCCGTTATGAATCAGAACGCGCGTGCTTTTATACATTTATGGTTTATGAACAGTAACTTCTTTGTTATAGGTCACAATATGCGTTCGCATTCCAGGCTCATCATGCTGATGAGAAACAAAATTCTCATCATCCAAAACGGGGTAGTTTCACTTAATAGAGCCCTTTTGGGGGGGTTGGGTCCTTTATTTAAAAAAAAATATGTAGCACCCTAAAGTATTTTTTCAATGCCACCCAGTATTTTAAAATAATTTTTGATACACTAATCACCCTAAAATATTTTTTTAGTAGTAATTACTGTATAGTAAACTGCCCTCTAAAGTATTGTTTTAGTAACACATAGTATCATAAATTAATTTTTAACTCACTCAGCACCTTAAATAATTTTTTAGTAGTAACTAGTGTCTAGCAAACTGCACTCTAAAGTATGTTTTTAGTAACATCCAATATCATAAATTAATTTTTAACTCATTCAACTCCTTAAATAATTTTTTTAATAATACCCAGTATTCTAAAATAATTTTTTTTGGCATCTAATCCCTTGAAATATTTTTTCATCACTACTTTATATCTTAAGTTTAGACTGTTCGTTGCAATTAAAAAAATATTTTACCATTTTGAAGGCAAAAAACATTATTTTATGATACTGATTGGTACTAAAAAAATATTTCAGGATGCTACATATGTTTTTAAAAAAAGGACCCAACCCCCACTTTTTTTTTTGGCCCAAAACGACTCTAACAAGTGAAACTACACAAGTTTGGGTGATGAGAATTTTGTTTCTCATCAGCCTGATGAGCCTCGAATGCAGACACTCAAAAGATACATATAATAATTAATTTTGAGTCGAATGCATGCAACTTCTATTATCTCACTAGTAGTTTAAAGCCAACAGCTAAAACTTTCAATTTTTTTGTACTATTAGCCAGTTATCCTTAAAATAGTTGTTAACTCCCATATTTAATATAAGAGCTTGATAAATAATTTGTGAATATTAAAAATTTAATTAAGTTAGTTGTAACTCTCTTCACATAAAGGCCAAGATTAAGTTCACAAATACGAAACGATGTTGAGTTAGAGACCAATTTGAAACTTGTCAAAAATTTCATCCCTAAAACAAGGTTTTCAAAAACTTTTTCAAAAGCCTGTTTAACATAGTCTCTCATTCACGTTCCAAGAATATAATTGGCCTGCGCAGTTCGATTTCATTCATACATATCAGAGTGTACAAAAATTCCCAACACACTCGAGTTTCATTGACTTAACGAAGGGTTTACAAGACATATTGGCCGTTTCTAGTTTTCCATACAGGGGATTACATGAAACTATCCATTAAACTTGTTCCAATTTTGAGCTTTTTCCTTAAACCCAGCTAACTTCTCCTGCCAAGTCCCTGAACCCCAGCTTTCTTTTACCACTTCAAAAAATCCTTCCTCTAAGAGCCATGTTGCTTGGCATCTAAAAGGAGCTTTCGGATTATTAAAAGCTCTTCCAGGCCAACACTTAACAAAAAGAGGCCTATGGTTTGACCCAAACTTGCTTAAATGGTGAATTTTTGTCAAAGGATACAACCTATTCCATTGGTCATTTGCAAAGCCCTAGTCAATACATTCTTTTAACAAATTCCTTTCCCAAGTAAATCTTTCCCCTACAAAATCCACCTCAATTAAGAAAGATTGATTGATTTGATCATGCCTTTACGCCTTGTGGTCAAATGCAAAATATTTTTAATCCAAGAATTGCAGTACAATGCAACACTCGAGTCGTCTCACTTGAGGAGTCTTTTATTGAGTCATAAGTAATCTATATGCCATGTGGATGCAATAAAAAACAAGGGGAAAACGGTTTTTGGATTTTTCAAATTATTAGTTAAAAGAAAAATGCAATTTAATTAAATAATAAACTATATTTTTTTTTGTATTTTATAAAAATGGAGAATGAGTGAATGGAATGGTATGGAGTGAAAAATATGAATGATAAATGCTCTTGATAATGAAGAAATGACAATCCTTGCTCAAAAATATTATAGGAGTTAAAATTCATTAAGTCTTAAGAAAAACCTCAAAATAACACTTGAGTCCAATATTCCCAATTAATAATGGCTCCTACAAACATAGCTAACTACTACTTCTTGAGATATTGTTTAAAACCACTTAATGTGCAATTGAAATTGGAATAATGCAATATGAGTCTTTTTGATTTTAAGTGCTAAACAGCCCCTCAAGGATACAAATCAATCACATTAACCAGACAATAACACGCTAATTAATATAATTTCATTGCAAGCTCAAAGAAATTCAAACATATATAATTTTCATACTACAAAATCCAATCTCAACTACAAATATCAAACCAACAAAGACAATTAACATCAATCTCAATTCCAGAATCACATATATAAAAATTCCTAAAACTATGCAATCCAAATATGTAATTCTAGACTAATGGAATGATAGCAAAACTCCCCTTTGTATTTCAATAAGGTCAAGCACAAATCTCCACTGCCAAGAAGCAAAAGATTAGCCTCTCATTGCGTTAAAATAACCATAGCTTAGAATTTGAACACTCGCCGGAATCTGGAGAATCTTGCCTGAAAATTCAGAACACTTGCCGGAAAGTTCTCCAGCACTACTTCTGGTTCAATATAAACAGGTTACAGCGAGAAGAATAAGTTGCAGCGTTCTTGTTCTGCTCTTCCTCCCGAAGCAAAGCCCTAAGTCGCGACCTCCAAGCTCTCATTCTCACCGGCGTTGGAGGTGGTAATGTCTGAAGGTGGCGGCGACTAGAAGAGAGGTCCAGGTGGGTTCGATGGTGAAAGAGAGAGGATGACTGGTGGTGGTGGTGTTTGTACAATGGTGAATCTGTCGAAACTCGCGCTCATTCCCTCTCCCTCATCTCCGTGCTCTGCTTCTTCTCAGCTCTCAATGGCATTCAATTCTGGCCCTTGGTGTGAGTGGGTCGCCGGCGGCAATGGTGAAGGAGGTAAAGGCCGCCGGTGACACAAGGAAGGAAGATGATGAAAGTGACTATGATCCGATGATGCTCTGCTTGTGCGGCGTTGTTCCCCGATCTCAAATCTCAACTTGCTCTGTTATCTCCGTGTTTCGGGTCTGTATGTCCATTTTCCATATCCAGTTCAACTGCGTCTCAGGTCAGTTCTGAAGGAGGAGATTAGCCCTAGTCAAAACGTGCGTTTTGACCAGGGACTAAAGTAAGAACTTTTGAAAGTTCTCAGAGGGACTACACTAAAATTGTTGTGACCTCTTGTGGGTCTAATTGCCATTATTAAAACTTCTGGGACCTTTTCTGTGATTTTCCCTTGGCCCTTTTCTTCATAAATTTATAATTTTCAGAAAATCTAGGGCCCTCTTTTTGTGATTTTCTCCAATCTTCAAAATATTAATTTGACCCCCAAAATCTCCAATTTTCTTCCAAACCATCTACAATACAATATTAAACACCATGTAGCATCAAAAGTTCAAAGGACAATTGTACAAAAATAATTAATAAATTATGGTCATTTTGCCCCTAATTGCAATTTATTCAAAACAATTGTCGCTAACTAAAATTAGTGCTTAATTATGCAATATTATCTCAGAAAATGCATTAAAAATCTCAAATTAATTATGAAATATTATATAAAAATATGGTTCAATCAATTTCCCCACACTTAAACCTTTGTACTCCTGAACAAAGGCAATGAAGTACAAGTTTCTAAATTCAAATCACTAATGCATTTGAAATTTGAGCAATTTAACAATTCAAAAGCAATAGATTAATCAAATCCTTCAAGCCAACACTAATCATAGTCAAGCGATGCAAAGAAATTAGCTAACTCCACAATCCCAAAATATTAGAATGAAACACAAGAGAACTCTCAAGGTACTAGTGTATAACTCATCTCATCTCATTAGGGTCATTTCACTCTAGTTCACTTAATCCACACCTTACCATAGGCTTGTAACAACTCTAATATCTCCACTACTAATAGCAATAAATACAATGAATCAAGAGGGCTTAAAACGCTTGTAATGTTGGATGAAAGTTAGAGATGGAATGAATTAATTAGAGAAAAAGAAATAGTTGATATACAAGTCAAAGGTAATGATCAAGTTCATAGCATCTAAATTACTTGAAAAACTCTTGCCAATTCTTTTTCAAATTCATGAACAAATGCCTTCTTTAATTTCTCTTTTTTTTCAATACCATTCTTTTTTTTTTTCAATTTTTTTTGAAACCTTTACTCTTTTTTTTCATCAATTTTTTCTTTTCTTTTCAAACTATATTTTTTTTCAACATATATACTTCTTTTTTTTTCAATTCTCTTTTTTATATATATGGCATTTCCATATATAAATTGTTCAACTACCTATTGGCAAACCACTTTGATGTTAGAATACCATGAACACTATGAAATAATGACATGCATATAACATAGAAATGACTCAAAGGGGGTAACAAATCGTGAATGAATGTAGGGTTGTGTTTGGGTAAAAGGGTTTATAATGAATTCCTCTTTCATTTTCATCACACTAATGCAAATGCCATTTTGAAGAAGAGTTTAAACAAGTTCTAGAAGGTGAAAGACTAAGTGAACATGCACACATAGAAAGAATTCAAAGCCCAAATAATCTTCCAATAAGGTTTTTCTCCAATGTTCACTCCAATACAATCAATTGTATAGCAAACTAACCACGATGCATTTACTTAACTATTCTTAATGCTAACCTTACAAACATAATCAATCAAAATATTGCAATCAATTATTGGAATGCTCAACTCTTAAAAGCACTAATGATGTTGAAACTTTTGATTTCTCAAAAACAAGGAGTAAGCCAAAATCCAATTGTGGGTTCATTTCTCTCGCCATTCACTTGTAAAGAACAAAACATGGTTTCAAAAAGTTATCAAAACACTAGATCTCATGAAAGCTCAAAGAATTACTCACAAATCACATTTCTAAAGTGGCAAATGCCATATCAAAGCAAGTTATTCTTAAAAAAATTTTTAAAAATTTTCTAGTTTAAGGCATTTTCTCATTTAAAACAACCAAATAGTGGGATTTTAAATGTATTCCCTTCCCCCACACTTAAACAACACATTGTCCTTAATGTGGAAAAACACTCTAAAGAGAATGCGTAGCAAGTTGAGATTCAAGGCACAATGGTAATTAAGGAGGGTAGTAGCCACAAATGCAAAGTATACAAAGGGGGTTCTTATATTACCTATTAAACTAAGCAACTTCTACCTTTTTCTACTGGTTTGTGCCCCTCCCCCACACTTATCTTCTTCACACAACATTTAAGATCAAATAATCATATGAATCAGGAAGAAAACAAGTGAGGAAAGAGACAACCTATGTTAGAGTATCTCAAGTCGCTTGAAGGAGAAGTTCTCATCCCTAATGAAAATCATGCATTTGTCTCTTATAACACCTTCTCTTGCATTGGATTTCTTTGGTGGAGGTGGCTCGGGATCAATCGAAAGAGGTCCAAGGATGTACAGTGGATGTTGGTTCATCCGATGTCCTTTCCAAGAATTCGTCTGCAAAGAAGACAAGTCAATAGCAGTATCCCATCCAAGAATAGAAACATGGAGAGATTTCAAGTGAAATAAAGACATATGAAGTTCCAAACTCTCCAAGTAACTATCTGTTAGCCTCATGAATTTCTTGTCAGAATTGCACATTTCCTCTTATTTCTGCCGCATTTTGATGTATTAGTGGGCATTTGAGAGTGCTAAAATAGAGGAAATGTGTTCTATACATGCTTGGCACAGAAAGAGTATAAATATGGGAAAATACACGAATATCTATTATGCTTACCAAATTGAGATTTTTTTGTGAGTTTTTTGTGTTGAAAGGATAAAGATTCAGTCATAGCTGGAACAAGAGAAAGCCAAATTCAATGAAAAGAAGGTGAAATGAAGTTGAAACCATCAACCGTGCCAGGGAAATGCAAGAAGGAATGAGAACAAAGTTTGAAAGAACAAAAATTGGCACTGCAAGGTTACTGGTCACGGCCAACGCATTCACTGACTGCGGCCCACAGGAGCACAAAAACATACTGGCCGCGGCCAATCATCTTTGGGACGCGGCCCAAAAGTGGTCAGTAAGTTACTGGCCGCGGCCAACATAATCACTGCCTGCGGCCAATGGAAGCACATAAGCTCACTGATCGCGGCCCACAGATCCGACGGCCAACCCCCGATAAAGGTGCTATGCATTTTGACATTCAGTGGGTATAAAAGAAGAAACCTGAGGCTGAAAGAGGGGGATCTAATCCAGAAATACCTAGAGAGGCGGCTGTGACACTCCTCTAAGCTTGGGTTCACCATAAAGCAAGGGAAATCAAGTGGGGATTGAAGATTTACAGAGATTTGAGCTGGTTTTCTTTGGTTATCCTGATTTCTTTCCCTTTCTTCTTCCTTATGCTGATATGGCAGTTCATGTTTTATATTTCTGTATCCATTTCATGAACATGAGCAGCTAAACTTTCATTCTATGATTGTTTATGAATCAAAACAGTTGAATCTTTCCTTATGACACTATCAAGCAATTCATTGGAATCAAAAGAAAGATCTTTTTCTAGGCAAATGTCTTTCTCAATCACAACAACTACAGTGGCATTCACACAAGATTCAACATTTTCACAAGTGTCATGCTTAGAAACATCAATTGTATAATGAGGTGCATTAAGATCAATGATAGAATCAACTACTTCACTAAATGTTTTCCTTCGAAACTCAACAAGCAAGTGGCATTTGTCATGATAACAATCTACACAAATATGATCTTCCGCACAAGAACATGAATATATTGCATTCAATTCATCAAAATCATCCCTAATACTACGAAGATAAGCATTTTCAACAGTTAAAGTATCACAAAAAGAAGAATGAGCACAGTCATCAATAAGTACAATTGAATCACTACTACTTGAACTAATGGGTTGAGCAATCACATTTTCAAAAGTTTGAGGGGATTCAACAATGATTTCCTCATCTACCTCATCATCACTCAAATTATTAATTGCTTCATTAGTTAAAGTAGTAGGAGAATCTACTTCTATAAGGATAGGATCATTACCGAATGGTAAGGAAAACTCTTCAATACTCTTTTGAACTTGCTCCACTTCTTGTGGTTGTATTGAAATAGGCACCGAAGGATTGGAATCTTCCACTTGTGAAATGGCCTTTGGCTCTCTGGTTTCCTCATCATCATCGGCATTAGAGGACCATGGAACTCCTTCTTCGTCTTTGGTTTTTATCCATAGCACATGGTCAACGAATGCGTTAATGAAGCTTTCAATATCCTTTAATTCCTTTTCTATTTCCTCAGAGAGTTCGAGAGTATCCTTGAGTATGAATAATTCTAGATGCCGAACCTTTAGTTGGTCATACATTCTTTGTAAGGAAAGGGTTAGGGCATCTATATATGGCAATGTGAGAAATGCATCAAGTCTAGAAGCTTAAAGAGTAAGGAGTTGGAGTGAATGTTCGTGGCATGGTGGAGAGGTTGGTTCATATGGAAGGGTATATGGTGGTTGAGTCTCTGGTGGAGTAGGACACTTAGAAGCCTTTTGTGCTTCCTCCAACTCCTCAGTACTTTCTTGTAGATGATCCACTTCATGTGTATGTAAGAACATGTAAGGAGGATTTGCTTGAGGATTCTTCAACACTTGTGCTTGCTGAGTGAGACGTTCAAGTTTTTCTTCACCGGAAACTGGATATTCCGTCGGAGAACTCAAGATGAAGGTCGCCGATGGTGGTATGAGTGGAATGTGACGATGGTAATTGAGTGAGGAAAGGAGAGAGAGAAAGTGGTAAAGGAGATGGCGGTGGTTGTAACCCCCTCCGTAATTATATCCGAAATACGCGATTAAAATGAAATAGAGACCAATAATAATCAAAACTCATTTAAAATCCCATCCTTGGGATAGGGTTTTCAAAAATACCTTTTAAAATCTAGTTAATTTGATCTCATATTCACATTTCGAATACAATTACTACGTGAAGATAAATCACATTCATATAAATATCAGAGTGCACAATATAATCATCCCGGCAGTCCCGGGTATATACCTTCGCTAAAGATACACAGGGCACAATTGCCCATTACAATTCTTCAAATGGGGATTACACAATCTCATCTCGAAGGAGTCCTAGCCGCTCCCTCCACAAGCCACTTGCCCTGTCTAAATTGTTAGTAAGGGAGGGTGAGATTCGAGAGAATCTCAGTAGGGAAACATTATCAATATGCAGGCAAGATAAGTGTTTAATGCATGACATGCTTGCATAACATAACTCATGCACACATACAATGACAAATCTATAAGCTCAATGCTTCGAACGATACACATATAGCCATAGCATATATTGAAACATAGCTTCAAATCATTCATACATGTTCCACATAATCAAGCAAAGCAATAACATGCATCAACACATTAATACAGTTATCAGAGCATGCAGGAGAGATAAGTTCCCTACCTCCAGTCTTTTCTCCTCGATTTGCATGCCAGCAACTCGGGGCTTCACATTCGATCCTACAATGTCAAATGTACTATTTAGACACTTCCATAGTGTTTATGGGGGTTATATGAAGCTATATGGAAAAATTACTAAAATACCCCCGTGGACCCGGCCCGGCCTCGCCGTACCCGGTTCGGCTGTACTTTTCTTAAAATTTTGACATGGGCTATTCTGACATATTTTCGCCCAAGGAATCCATTTCTGGACTCAGAATTATCAAATTCAATATCAATTTACAAATTTATCCTTGGCAGCCCCACTTTAAGGGTTTCAAGGGCGTTTTCGTAATTATGCTTTTTCGGCCTTTTCCGAAAAAGTGACCAACTGTAACCCCATCTAATTTTCGCTCCTGAACTAAATGGAACCATAAAATCATTGAAAATCCAACTCTAAGACCCATTTATAGCCATAACCAAAATATACAAGTACTCCGGGGAAAATTGGGGTTTTTCGGTTTCGGCTTCGGCTTCGTAAACGTGTTTCTTTCTACTCCTAACCACTTTATTAACCATTACATTAGGATACAACTAACATTAAGACCCAATTTGGGCAGCACAACCCCTAGGCCATGTCATTTCCAAACTTTAAAACCAATGGCAATCCGGCGAAATTTCACCGATTAAATTGCCCACAACAGCTAGAATAAGCAATATACGAAAGTTTGGAAGTTACCTCAAGCTCCTAATAGCTTCTCCTTGACTTGGCTGAAAACCCTAGCCTCTTGAACACCAAATTTGCTTCTCAAACACCTTAAATAACATAGAAGAGAAGCTTAGGAACAAGGTTATACGCGTTAGGAGCTAGATCGTCGAAGAAATCGGCTTACCTTGTGAGATTTCTCCTCTTTCTCTCTCTAAGAGCTCTCAAACGTCTCTCTCTCTTTTCAGCTGAAACTCACGACAGAAATGAGAGAAAGAAGAAGATGGGAAATATTTTAATTCCATGATGATGTCATCTTTTATTTTGGTGATGTCATAATTCCCATTTTCGGATTTTCTGGTAGATTTTCTGCCCAAACTTTGAAAAATCATAACTAATTCTAGAAACATAGAAATGAGGTTATTCCAAAGCCAAATGAAATCTATTTAAGTACTATTTATAGGAAAAATATTTACCAATACTAGAAATCACCGCACAATTCCAGAATTACATAAATTTCATCACTACCCCAAAACAGAGTCCATTTTCGACCTCAAACTTTGGACAGTCATATCTCCCAGTTCCCAATATGAAATGGCACCAATTATATGTCCATTTTGAAGCTTGGGATGTGAAATTTAAGAATGGAAAATTTCATAATTTTCTGAAATCATTTTCCTAGTAAAAACGTCCACACGAGAAGACTGCCCAGACAGAATTCACACTGGACAGCATTTCCAGTTTTGCAACCAATGTGTCCAATCCAATTTAAATCAATTCCAATGATTAAATACCACAACATGATACCATTTCCATCACAATACCCCATTCAATTCTTCCCTCTATTCTAAGTCAATTTGGATGTTAATCTACAATTGAACTCAAATACAAGGTTTTGGCGTTGCTCATAACACAAGCGACTACAATCCACTTTATATTATCTAAAAGGGTTCATTAATCACTAACCACGTCCACTTTTGTAGTCATTAACCCCTAATCACAATTTGGGATCTTGCTAAACCGGGGCTTAGCAATCCACTTATCTCAGGCTTATTCTCTAACCTCGAGTCTCAAAATTCGGGGTATTACAGTGGTAGTTTAGATCCGCGACCTCTCCCCTATTGCTCATTTTGATAGACGGAGGTGGCTGTGTGAAGTACAGAGAAGCATTGGTGGTGGTGGAGTACAGCTCCGATGGTGGTAGTGCCAGCTCCACCTCTCAGCTCTCTCGGATCTGTTCCTGCTCAGCTCTCTTTATTTCCAGTCTGCCGCGGCTTCCCTCTGTTCTGAATTATGGTGTCACTACAAAAAAAACGTGATTTAGTAGCGGTTAAAAATGGGTATTCGTAGCGGTTCTAACCGCTACAAACTAGGTTAGTAGCGGTTACGAAAACCGCTACTAAATCGTACGTTGCAAGCAGTTTTGTAGCGGTTCTACAAAACCGCTACTCAATCAAAACTAACCGCTACAACCTTTGTAGCGGTTCATAGTAACCGCTACAACACCAAGAGATATTTGTAGCGGTTATATAACCGCTACAAATATAAAAAATTTTATTAAAAAAGAAATTTTTTTTTGTAGCGGTTTAATAACCGCTACAAATATATAAAAATGAAAATTTGTTAAAAATGACATTTTTTATTTGTAGCGGTTAAGAAACCGCTACTAAATTTGAATTTCATGAACTTAGTAGCGGTTTCTAAAACCGCTACTAATTTCATGAAATTCAAATTTAGCGCCAAAAAATTTAAATTTAGCTTTGAAAAGGCGCGTTATTTAGTAGCGGTTTAATAACCGCTACAAATATTTAAAATTTTTTTAAAAAATATACGTTGATTTTTTTCTTTTTTTTAAATATTATATTAAATAGTTTAATTTGTTATTATTTTATCTATTTCAATTAGTTTATTATTTAATAGTTTAACTTATTAATAAATTAAAAAGAAAAAATGTAATTGAATATGATTAGTATAAAATTTATATTAATAATATTATTAAGGATAGTTAGGTAATAAGGAATTATTATGTTTTATAATATAATGTAATTGTATATGAAAAATAGATGAAAATGAGATAGAGTTATGATATATCTAAAAAAAAATGGTTAGAATAAATTTTATAGAAAGAAAAGAAATATTCTAAAAGATATTGAAAATCTTGTTACCATATTTGATCGTATTATTCAGCTCCTCTACTCATACGAAAGAAGTTGTAAATGAGAGGAAATGAAAGAAGGGTAAGGTGAAAAGAAATTGGGGAGTGTTTGAAATGAGTTGTGATAAGGGTATTTATAGGGATTCACGTATAATTTGTAGCGGTTAATATAGCGGTTAATGTAGCGGTTACTAATTAGTAGCGGTTATTTATATTTTTGTAGCGGTTTAATTATTTGTAGCGGTTAATGTAGCGGTTTTTATTTAGTAGCGGTTATTTATATTTTTGTAGCGGTTTAATAACCGCTACAAATATTATATTAATTTTTTTTAAAAATTTTTTTTTTGCATTTTATTTTAACACAAATTTTTTGCATTTTTTGTGAAGAAAAATTTTTTGCACTTGAATTCTACAAATATTATTTTAATTTTTTTAAAATATTTTTTTACATTTTATTTTAACACAAATTTTTTGCATTTTTTGTAAAGACAAATTTTTTACACTTGAATTTGATCACTCATCGTCGCCATCCCTACAGAAATTTTGTAGAAAAATTATTGTTATTGATGTATTATTAAATTTAACAAATTTAATTGAAATGACGTGGACTTAAAAAAACTCACCGCAGTAGAGGTAAATTGTCATCGCCTTCGGGGAATGCATCTTGTAATAAGTCGAGCAACATCGACATTCCCTTATCCGTGATCCCACACAAGCACTTGATATGATACAATTTGATCAAGAAAGATAATTTAGAATATTTGCGACAACCTTGATATAAAGGACGATCTGCCTCATCCATCAAGCTGAAAAAATCCCGAGCTGCTTCATTCCCCATAAAAGCCGGCTCAGAGCCGTGCACTTCTTCGTTGAAGTTGTCGCCTTGAAATCCAAACGCATCACGCACAGCATCATTCACAGGATCATCTTCATCTACTTGAACGCCTACTTGAGAACTTCGAGGAAGAGCCTCGTCATATCTAATGCCGGCCTTCTCACCATGAACTGCCCAGAACGTATAGTCCTCAGGGAAAGGCTTCACAAGCAAATGTTCCTTCACAACATTTCGTGGATGCCACTTCTTGAACTTGCATTTCCGACACGGACAGACGATCTTGCCGTTACAGCTGGCGTGAGTGAATGCGAAATCTAAGAAACTGTTTAATCCGTACAAATATTCAGGAGAATTGCGCGGCAACCTTATCCAAGATTTATCCATAGCTACAAGTGAGAGAGAAGAAAGTATAGAGAAGAAGATGAGTGAGAAGATAATAAAGAATGCCTAGAACCTTATATTCTGAAAATCCAACGTTTATAACTTTGTAGCGGTTATTAAACCGCTACACCAACCGCTACAGATATTCCAACGTTTAGAATTTTGTAGCGGTTATATATATAAAACCGCTACTAATATTCAAGCCGTTAATTGGTGGGAAATTCAAAATGTACTTGTTGAGTATTAGTAGCGGTTTTATATAGATAACCGCTACTAATGTTCAACGAATTCGTAGCGGTTATATATAAAAAACCGCTACTAATATTAAAGCCGTTGGACATTAAATATAAAAATAATTTTCTAATTTGTAGCGGTTATACATAAGATAACCGCTACAAATGTGCACAAAGGCGGCAAATTTGAAAATTCAAACTATTTGAGTGTTTGTAGCGGTTATTAGTAAATAACCGCTACAAACATATATATTTGTAGCGGTTTTCTAAGGGAAACCGCTACAAATATATAAGTAAATTTGTAGCGGTTATGAGTTCAAAACCGCTACAAATATATACATTTGTAGCGGTTTGAACTTAAAACCGCTACAAATATATATATAATTTTTTTTTTAAATTTAGATTTAAATCATTTATAAATTATTTCAATGCGATATAATAATATAAATATAATTATATAAAACACAATAAGAAAATTCTGAAATAAAATCTCATAAATATATACAAATGTTTAAAAGAAAAGAAAATGTCCTAAACTAAGAAGCTGGGGGCTGATCCTCTGGTGCTCCCTCAGGTGGGGCTCCCTCAGATGCCGCTGGATCGGGCCGCTGCGTAGACTGAACCGCACCATCCTCATCAGCAGGAGGAGGAGCTGTAGGAGGAGGAGTAGTGCTCGGGACGACGTAGCGAGGGACAGGGGGGACCGCTGGATGCTGCTCGTCCGGGAACAGCCGATTCCATGCTCCCTCGAGCATAGTGTTCGCGATCTCACGCCACTGCGTCTGCTGCGCGTACATAGTGTCTGCGTGGATCTGCAGCAGCTGCAGCTGCTGCACCTGCATCTGCTGCTGCTGCTGCGCCATCTGCTGCATCTGCTGCTGCGTCTGCTCCAAATCTGACCGCAGCTGGTCAATCGACTAGTCCCTCCGATGTCTGACCCCTCTAGAACTGCCAGCCTCAGAGGCGGCGCTCCTGCCGTAGATCATGCTGGGTCTGGCGCCTATCCCCATCCCCCGCACTCGTCCGGGGTGCTCAGGCTGAGCCATACCCGCCTTTAGAGGAGCCGTCGGGTCCACTGACCCCTGTGACTCCTCAGGCTGGGTCTGTCGCAGCTCAGCCTGCGACTGCTGCATCCGCTCCTGCCATTTTATGAAATAATTAATAATTACCATTTTTCATTATTAACTTTGTTTTATAAAAAATATAATTCAAAATTACTTACAATGGCCGCTTCTGCCTGCTGAGAGGTCGCAGTCCCGTCACGGTGTCTGTGTGTGATGGCGTACAGCTCCGCATAGTCCGTCTGACGGTTCTCCTGCTGAGCCCTCGTCTCCTGAAACAATTACAAAACAATTAGTATTATGAAATAATCAACTAAAAGTAAGTGAAGCACTTGAAAAGTTACCAGCTCGCTGTAGGTCACAGCAAATGTCTTCGATCCTGCTGTGTGGTGGATCGTCTGCTGCGCCCGGATCGCGGCGTTCCTCCGAGCAAGCTCCTGGAAAAAAAATTAAATGTATTATAATTTAAAATTAAATACAAAATAAATTGCTATTATAATTTAATATTTAACAATTAAAAAATTATATATAAAAAATATAATAAATACAATACCTGCGCCTCAGGGCTCCTCCTGAACTGGACAAAACGTGCCCAGTCGTTCGGCGGCACGCCGTCCGGGACGCTCTCCTGCAGCTGCTCCAGAGGCATCGTCCCGTCCCCATCCACACTGTGGAAGAGACGGTTCCTCCTGTTCCTCCAGGCGTCGCCCATCTTCACGAGGGCGTACCTCTTCCGGTTGGCCCGGACGGCAAACCGCAGCTGAAAAAAAGACATTTAAATATCAATAATTATAAAAACCATAATTTAAAAAAATAATTAAATAGAATTAATTACAAAAGATATTAATTAAATAGTTTTAATTACCTGAACCACCTCCTCCCAAGCCTGGTCCTTCGGCCCCTTCGGAATGTGCCTCCACGTCGGGAAGTGAAGGGGGAACCGCATCCAATTCGATCCCAGGTCGCTCAGGAAGCGGTTGAGCAGGTGACCCCCATTGTGGATCGGCTGGTCAGTGCCCTCGTTCCACGGCACTACAACTCGCAGGGACCGGTCCATGCTGTTCAGACCGGTCACATCCAGCCTCCTCGTCGTCACGTTCCCCTGCTCATCTGCACAGTTGACCGCACGTTAGATAAATTATAATTCAAAGTTAAAAAGTTAAAAAATTTAAAAATTAAATAATTTACCTTCGACCTGCACCTCAAACCCAGTGGACCGCGAAGACGACCCTCGTGGGTTGTTCTGCTCCCGAGCCTCTTCCTCATCGAGGAACTGCTCCATCTCCCTGAACCCACTAATCGGGATCTCGAACTCCTCCTCGTTGAGGAAGTCCTCAACGCTAATCTCTGGCACCTCCACCTCAGGCACCTCAGCTGCGGTCGTCGCCTGTGGGATCGTCTGCGGTTCCTGTGGGGGGATGGGCTGAGATGCCTCGGTAGCCCTGCCTGCGCGCTGCCCCCTCCTCCCTCTGCCCCCTGCCCGGCTGCTGCCACCCCGTAAAGTCGGTCTGGGGGGCACAGGGGCCTTCCCTTTATCCTGTCCTGAAGCCATATCAACTGTAAAAATTAAAAAAAAAAATTAGTCCATTATTATACAAAAATATAATAAAAATACAAATATAAATAAAAATACGTGTTATATACGTACCTCAAGTGTAAATACTGCGGAATACTGACCAAAAACTCCTATAGACTCGTCTGAAAGCTCAAATATCGAATAAACCACTCAGAGAAACCTCAGGAAACAAAATGAGCAAAATGAGAAATGGAGGAGGCGAGGGGTTTAAATAGGCCGGATATTAGTAGCGGTTATTCAAAATAACCGCTACTCTAACCGCTACAAATAATTAACTTTGTAGCGGTTCTACAATAACCGCTACAAATCTTCACAACGTTTGAAATTCTGTAGCGGTTATTGCCCAGAACCGCTACAAATTTGGAGTCTCTTGAAATTCTGTAGCGGTTTTGGGCAAGAACCGCTACAAAATTCTGACCTTTGGTATTTTGTAGCGGTTTATGTGCATTAACCGCTACAAAATAACCGCTACAAGTTTTGGCGGGAATTTCGCGCCAAATTTGTAGCGGTTTTTTGTAGGAAACCGCTACAAATATTCTTGCCGCTACAAATTTGTAGCGGTTTAGGTAAAAACCGCTACAAATACTATAATTTGTAGCGGTTTAATATAACCGCTACAAGTTCACCGCTACGAAATACCTTTTTTTTTGTAGTGTGTGGTGGTAAGGATGAGAGACGGTGAAGCTCCTCTCTCCCTCTTCAAGTTCTCTTTTCCCTTAACCTTCGCTCCCCAGACTCTTAGCCGCCCCCAGCTCGCGTCTCAGGTCAGTTCTGAAGGAGGAGATTAGCCCTAGTCAAAACGTTCGTTTTGACCAGGGACTAAAGTGAGAACTTTTGAAAGTTCTCAGAGGGACTACACTAAAATTGTTGTGACCTCTTGTGGGTCTAATTGCCATTATTAAAACTTCTGGGACCTTTTCTGTGATTTTCCCTTGGCCCTTTTCTTCATAAATTTATAATTTTCAGAAAATCTAGGGCCCTCTTTTTGTGATTTTCTCCAATCTTCAAAATATTAATTTGACCGCCAAAATCTCCAATTTTCTTCCAAACCAACTACAATACAATATTAAACACCATGTAGCATCAAAAGTTCAAGGGACAATTATACAAAAATAATCAATAAATTATGACCATTTTGCCCCTAATTGCAATTAATTCAAAAAAAGTTGTTCCTAATTAAAATTAGTGCTTAATTATGCAATATTCTCTTAGGAAATGTATTAAAAATCCCAAATTAATTATGAAATATTATATAAAAAATATGGTTCAATCATTGATGAACACAATCTGCAAATTGGAGCATAGGCAGAAAATTTGGGTCTAACACCCTTTTTTATCAGAGACTGATAAGTAGGAATTGAAATCTCCTACCACAAACCAAGGGCCTCTAATATTATTACTAATCGAGATGAGGTTAGACCAGAGGGCTTGTCTCCTAACATGAGAAGGTTCTGCATACACTCTAGTGAGACAAAACTCTCTATTGCTTCCCAACACTATAACATTTACATGAACATATTGACTAGGAGAAGATGAATATTTAACCCTCACACGTTCATCATTCCAAAGAACCCAGATGCCTCCGGCATACCCAGTTGCTTAAACTCTAATCCATTTAGAAAAACCCAAATGCCTAATCACTCTCTCAGCTTTCAAGCCACTGACTCTCGTTTCCAAAAGAAAGATCAAATCAATTTCCTTATGTCTGGTAAGATCTCTAATATATCCAGGGAAAGTTCTCGCAAACACACCGCGGTAATTCCAGGATAGAAAATTCATAATTAAAAGATAATAACATAGTATAGAAAAGAAACTCATCTGCTCATTACGGTACAACAATTTGCAGCATAGTCACATCGCATGCCTTCATCGTCTACCATTCCTTCTAGCTGATCTATTTGTAGGTAAGTAGTTGCATCTTTATTTTCTGGAGTTTCAGCTACTATCTCTTGCTCCAAAGAAGAGCATACTGTGTCTAGCGGTACACTCTGTGCAAGCTCAAAGATACCTAAGCAAACATTAGGATGGGGCCTTGTTTTCATTGCATAATTATTTTCCCTTTTCACTTTATTTTGAGAAGGATTTTTAAAAGCCACCAAACCCCCCCTTCCATTGCTTGGAACTGATCTAAACTCAGAGGATTCGCATGAGAGGATGACCCAAAGACGACGTTGTGCATACGATTAGATTTCCCGTATTTCCTTTTGAACTCAGGGACTTTCAGTTTTGGTTGGGACATTAGCTTTTTTCTTGTTGTCCGCATGGTCTCTTTACAAATCTCATCTGGGCTTGGATTTAG
Source organism: Inga laurina (assembly GCA_963855925.1). Lineage (NCBI taxonomy): Eukaryota > Viridiplantae > Streptophyta > Magnoliopsida > Fabales > Fabaceae > Inga > Inga laurina. The sequence goes on from OY979707.1 coordinate 7,345,888, forward strand.
AATTAGCTTCTCACTCAAATTCAGCCCACCAACTTCTTTCCCCAATCCATTATCCTTTCCTACATTATCCACACTCACCTGCTGATTTGACCGTATCTTTACACCTTGGGGTCAAATGTAAAATATTTTTTATCCAAGAATTGCAGTACAATGCAACACTCATGTCGTCTTACTTGAGGAGCTTTTTATTGATTCCTAAGTAATCTAGATGTCATGCGAATGCAATAAAAGAAAACAAGGGGAAAATGAGTTTTGGATTTCTTAAATTAATAACTAAAAGAGAGATGAAATTTAATTAAAATGCTAATCTAATATTTTTGGTATTTTCTTTATAAAAATGGAGAATGATTAAGAGTGAATAGAAAGGAATTTGGAATTGGAAATATGAATGATGAAATGAACCTTGGTAGCAAATTTGGTGGCTTTCCTAGCTTCTTTAGAATATTTTGGGAGTTTCTTTTACATCAAGTCTAATTAAAAACCCTAAGCAATCGCATTAAGTCTAATCTACCTAATAAATGACTAGTCCTACAATTGCATTCTTAGTCACCTTATAGGCAAATTGTTTAAAACCTACTTGATGTGTATTGAAAGTGGATTAATGCACTTGGTTCTTCTTAATTGAAAGCACAATAGCGACATTCAAATTAAATTAAATCCATCACACAATCTAGATATCACATAGAATGTATAACTTCATTCATCCAATAGAAAAATAAGTTCAATAAAATTCAAATGCATCAATACCAAATTCAACACAAGATATTAACCAACATAGACAAATTATCACTCATCTAAGTCTCAAGACATACATATCCCAATGAAAAATTAATCCACAAAGACATAATGTATAAATTGAGCAAATGGAAAATAATATACTCCCCTTATAGAACTTTGAAGCTCTAGCCACTTCTTCAACCACAAAGATCCAATGAAAAATCAGCCACGCAAAACCACTGTCATGGCCTAAATCAAAGAATCAACTAAAATTGCCATGGAAATTGAAAGAAAACAGAAATGATTGAGTGTTAAATTGAAAATAGAAATTAGTTGGTGTTGGAAAACATTGAAGAAAAAATAGAAGGAGTGATGATGATGGTGGCAGAAGGGAATTAGAAGGAAGTATGGGAGGAATAGAAGGTAAGGTATAGAGGCAAGACAGAGGTGGCTATGGTAGGAGGTGAAATGATGGTGATCAACAATGTATGAAGAGGGAGTGAGGAATGAGAAGGATGACGATGGACATGGTGGAGAGAGCTAGGAAGTCCGACTTGGCTGAAGAGATAGCAGCAGAGATAGAGGAGGAGGAAGATGAAGTTCATTGATGATGAAGCTTGCAGCGCTCAACCCAAATTTTCCTCTGTTCTATCGAGTCTATTACTTTTCTTTTCTTTTTCCAATGTCTCGGGTCTCTGCCTCCTAGCTCCAGAACCAGTTGCGGTGCTCTGTTCTAGTTTTCTCCTGTCCGTTGTCCCACTGTGATGTTCTCAGGTCTGTGTCTCCTCGTTTTTCACTTGCAACGCTAGCCCAGAAGCTCCACGTCCCCCCTCTATTTTCTGCAACATGTCTCAGTTTGTGACTTTGTGGTGGTTCAAGGAGGTAAGTCACCGGCGGCTAATGGTGGTGAGAGTGAAGCAAGCTGCCGGTGATGAGAAGAAGTGGAAGGAAGGATGAAGATGGTAGGCAATGATGGTGATGATTCTCAATGATCCTCCCCGCGCCGCGCTCTCACTCTATGATATCAGCTCTCAGCTCCAGGAAGCCCAATTCTTCAATGTCAGGCCTTGTTTCAGCATCTCGGGTTCTCACTCCCTGCCGCGGCCCAAGCATATGTCTTTCCCATCTCGGATCTGTTCTCTGCCCAAGAAGGCCCTGGTCAAGGTAGAGTTTGACCAGGGACCTATATGAAAGTGCCAAAAGTTCTCAAGGAGGGACTGCACTACAAGATTTTGAAATGTTGGTTGGTTCATCTGTAATTTCTCAAACATCTGGGTCTTTTACTGTGATTTGTCCTAGGCTTCTTTCCTTCACATCTTTCTAGGGACCTTTTCTGTAATTTTTCCCATACCTCAAATATTAATTTGACCCTCCTAAATTTCAAATTTCCTTCTAGAACCTCTGCAATATAAAATTAAGCACAAGATAGCATCAAAAGCTCAAGAAACAATTGCACATAATAATTAACAAATTTATGACCATTTTGCCCCTAATTACAATTAATTCAACACAATTGTTCCTAACTAAAATTAATGCTTAATCACGCAATAATGTCTAGAAAATACATTTAAAATCCCAATTTAATTATTAAAAATCATATATAAAATATAGTTCAATCAATTCCCCCACACTTAGACCTTTGTACTCCTAAACAAAGGCAATTAAGCACAATTTTCTAAATCCCAATCATCAATGCAATTAAAAGATGAGTAACTTCATAATAAGAAAGCAATGGATTAATTAATCAAATTCCTCAAGCTAACACTAATCATAGTCAAGCAATGCAAAGAAATTAACTAACCACACAATCTCAGAATATTAGAATGAAGTATAAGAGACTCTCAAAGTATTAGTGTTTCACTCATCTCACCTCATTGGGATAATTTCACTTTAGCTCACTTAGTTAACATCTTACCATAGGCTTGTAACAACTCTAATATCTCCACTACCAATGGCAATAAATGTAATGAATCAAGAGGGCTTTAAGGCTTAAAATGATGGATGAAATCTAAATGAAATGAATTAATTAGAAGGAAGAATTGTTGATATGCAAGTCAAAGTTAAAGAGTAAGTTCATAGCATCTAAATAATTTAATAATCTTTTGCCAATTCTTTTTCCAAATCATGAACCAATGCCCGCTCCTCTCTCTTCGGCCCACTTGCATCTACCCCAAGCCCATTATCCTTCCCTTCAATATCCACACTCATTCGCTTCTCTCCCTTCGGCCCACATGCGTCTACCCTTAGCCCATTAGCTTTCCCTTCTTTGACCACCCTTACCCGATCCTTACCCTTCTTATCACTGACAGGGACTACTCCTTTAGCTACCTTGCTATTCTTCTTCAAACCACCTACCTCCACTTCTTTCCCTTTGGTATTCGAACACCTCATGCCCTTCTTTCCTGATACACATGCTCTCTCCATCTTTTTCTTCCCTTTAGGTTCCATCATGGTTCCTTCTTTAGGCCCTGAATCCCCCTCAGATTTTCTTCTCCATTCTTTCAAACTTACCTTGTTTGCAGAGGTCTTCTGATCAATATCAGGATCGACACCGACATGAACATTTTGTAGTGCATCATATCGAGTTCCAGTTCTGGCATTTTTCTCCTTGGACTTGCCACTCTTTGGCCCTATCTGTACCTACTTTATGTCCGATTCAAGCCTAGACGGTCTATGGCTGAAAGTTCTAGTCGCTATCATCCAAGCGCAATATTGTTCCTTGGATAAGACACTTGGCACGCTCACAAGTAAGCTCTTTTCCGATGAGTCCGCTGCTGGTAAGTTCAAACTCTACATTTCCATACTCTGATGATTGGACTTCATCGGCTGTTCTGGGTTTTTCATATGTGTCTGTGAACTAGTACCCATCTGAATAATCGAGGAGCACTCTTCTTGATGATGCCCATACCTTAAAACAAATAACCTCTAAGCCTTCATATTCCACTGTAAAAATTCTGGATCTTATGATAAATCTAGATTGGAGTTGCATGTTTAGGTCTACCACAACACTAATCCTAGCAAACTTTCCTCTTTCCACTGTTGTGCTTGCATTATTGCTTTGGGCTAACGTATGCATATCAACTTTAAGTGTTTTCCCAATCAAATTCCCTAGCTCCCACATGCATTTAGTTGAGTAACAATGGATAGGTAGTGTCGGAACCCTTACCCAAATCGCAACTTTTCTTATTCGATTACAATACAGGTTGAAATTTGGGCTCCTCCGTTGGACTATAGGTAGTGCCCCTGAATCAGCCAAGAACCATCAAAGAGTAACTTCCTACTCAGTTCTTGATCATCAGATCGAAAAATGTAATAGTAATTTGGGAGATCAATGAGTTCGAATTTCCTTGTTCTGAGATGCCATGCAATTCTGTCCTTCATCATTTCTAAATTCGTTGTCTTACCCAGCACAGTAACAATTAGAGCGTCTTTCCATGGCTAACAAAGCTCTCGTAACCTCTCATCTGGCATATGGAGCTTAGGCAGAGTCTGAATAAGAGTTTTCTCTGTTTCCGAAAGGGCTGGTGCTATATCATGTTCCTCACTTAACCATTCTTCCATAAGAGCATCAAAGCTTTTATTAGTCACATTTTCCTCTCTGCCCATAAGTTTTGTCTTATAAGAGATTTGCGTTTTTTGAGCCACTAGCTTACTCTAGTTAATCTGTTGATACTCTATTTTTTGGACTGTTTCATCAATATCCATATGAAGCATTTGACTTTCTTTTTGTTCCACTTGAGGGATTTCAGACATCCTTTTAATATTCTTTGCAAATAAATGTGCTTGTTCCTTCGATACTTCTCAGTTTACAGCAGAAAGATTCCCACCAGCGATTACCTGTTTCCTAAGATCACCTGTTTGCTTACCCTTTCTCTCTTATGTCAATAGATTACAAGTTCTTTCCTTTTTGCTATCATAGTTATTAAAATTGGACCGGATTGGCCGGTTTAAGCCAGAAACCGATGAACCGATCAGGTCTGGCTAGGCTAACCAGTTTTAGTATTTTTTATTTTTAAAAACAATTTAATTCATTTTTTAAAATATTTTATTCATAATTTTATATTAATAATTTTAAAATCTTCACTTTTTCACCGGTCTAACCCTATGTTAATTTTGATTTGACTTTGATCTAATCTACTATCTAAATCGGTTCAGTGGCCACTTCAAATTTAATATCCTTTCTCGCCGTTCAACTGCAAGATGTTGTGACTTCTCGGGCGGTCGGAAAATATCAAAATGGATGGAGCACACGAGTAATTGGGCGTAATAGGGAGTTTGAAATTTGAAAGATCAATGAAGGAAAAGCAAAAAAGGACAGTTGGGTGTGACAAAACGTGTTAAAGAAGACTTGAGACTTGAATTTCTTATTTTTCTTGAACTATATATATATATATATATTTAACTATGACTAGTTTCCCTCCTGTCTTATTTTTAATACCTTGATATTTATCATACTCGGAGCGGTGTTTGGGAAACACAAAAATCAATTTAAAAAAAAGTTTTCTAAATTTTATCCTCCTATTTATCCTTGGAAAAATTACAGTCAGGTCCCAAACAAAAAAGAAAATGAAGAAATGGTCTTTTGAAATCTCAAAATGACAAAATCGTACCATTAACAACCACAGTTATAGATTGTTGACAACTCCAAAAGCCTCCATTAAGAATTTCTTAGGATCATTTTTTTATTTTGAGATTTTAAGGGACTATTTCTTCATTTTCCTTCTTATTTAGGACCTACCTGTAATTCTCCCTTTATCTTTTAGTGTGTGTTCGCAAGCTCTGAAACCATGATTTCAGAAGTATTTTTCCGTAAATCGAGATAAAAATTCTCTCACACACTTACCTCATAAATTATAAAAATTATTCTCCAAAAATTAATCTAAACACACACTTACTGCAAAAAAAACTTCAAATAAATAAGTCTAAAAAAACACCCATGGCAAGGTAATAATTTGAATCTGAAGAGTTAGACCAATTATATTCGAGATGTGTACGTGAGACCGCACTAAACAAGTTTTGGAAAAGTTTTAAATTAACCACTGGTCTCTATTTCAACTTAATGACGCATTCTCGAACTATAAATATGGTTATTAAGGTAGGGGGTTACAAAGATTACCTCAACAATAGGGCGATTCTTACCCTACAACAAAAAATATCGACATATTGAATGATTATATTAGTTCTTTGTTGCCAGGTGATGGGGTAGAAGACTTTAGTTCTGACTCTATAAGTCATACAGATAATGCTAATGGAAGCTTTGAGGATTTGTATGACATAGAATATTTGAATGTAATTACATGCTCAGGGATGCCTCATCATAAATTGGTATTGAAAGTTGGTGTATCAGTTATGTTAAGAAGGAATATTAATCAAGCAGTAGGGTTGTGCAATTGTACAAGGCTACAAATAACACAACTTGGGAAGAACATCATTAAGGCAAAGGTGTTGAATGGGATAAGCGTTGGCGAAGAGATTTTGATACACATAATGGATTTGAACCCATCAAAATCTAAACTGCCTTTCAACATGACAAGAAGGCAGTTTCCCATCATAATTTCATTCGCAATGACTATAAACAAAAGTCAAGGTCAATCAATATCCAATGTAGGTCTCTACCTACCGAGCCCAGTTTTCTCACATGGCCAACTATATGTTGCACTATCGAGGGTTAAGAATTTCAATAGGTTGAAATTACTTATATTGGATGAGTTCAATAAATGCAGTAGTAGTATAATAAATATAGTTTCTAGAGAAGTATTTCAAAACCTTTTGTTGTATTAATATCATGAAGACAGTCTTGCTTATCACCATAATATTATCTAAAATGTATCATGTTTCTAATGTAATGTAATGATGAAATAATAACATTGTAGCATTTGTTCTTCATTTTATCCCATTCACAGTTTTAACATATTTGTGCAACGCACGGGTCAAAAGTCTTGTTCTAGAGTAAGCGTGTTAGGTATGGTTAATTTAATTTTTTTAAAAAAATAAAAGGGAAAAAAACAAGAAAATAATACTTAAACTTCAAAATCCCAAATCAGTGATTTTTAATTAAAATGAGTTGTCAATTATTATATTCTTATAGCTGTTAATACATTTATTCTTGTAATTTATAGGCAACAAGATTAATTTAGGATTTTAAAATTTAAGTTAATTTTCTTGTCATTTCCTCAAAACAAAGACTAAAATATTCAACCCGTCCGTGTATGTAAAAATGGCTTCATTTAATTTAACTGAAAGAAAATTACCAGTAAAAAAGTGGCTATATAAATCCGATCCCTACTCAAACTATTATATACAAACTCCAGACCGAACAGTATAGAGAAAAGAAGGTGGTCCTGCTGCAATGGCCTCCACAGCCACTTCTTCAGCTTCAGTTTCAACTTGGTCAGTACTATGTTTCTCCCACATGTTTTCATGCTCTGTTTGATCCATTCCTTAGCACAAATCAACCATTCACAGTTTATATTCGATGAAAATCAGGCGCGATAAGATCGTAGAAACAGGAAAGAAGGTTTTTAGTCAGATAAGTTCCTTGGTTTCTGTCATCACAACAAAGATAAAAGATGCCAGAGTTTTTGTTGTCGCTGCAATAAGGTAAGCACTCTGTTTCTCACTTCTCCTTCTGCTGCTTCTTCTCATTTAAGGCTTTCAGCTTATCATTCATGTAGTGTAGGACCATTGAGATTGACCACCTCAAGGAATCACTAGGGATATTCGACGACTGGTTAGCTTGGTTCCTTGGGTCAATCTTTGCTGCCTTGGTCTCTGCAAACAACTCTGTTCTAATGGCTATGTTTCTCATCAGATTCATTTCGATTCTGACAACTTTGTTGGCGATGCTGTTTCAGATGCATAAGATCTACATAGCTCCACACCTTCTTATGCTTGTGTTGGAGAGTGGAGCGAATATTTTAGCAGCAAGTCTATTTTCAGGGCCCGTTCTGTGGATCTGTGTGACCTTATGGCTCCATTTTTTTGTGCTGTTCGGTTATTGCTATTATCCAGAGCTCAAAGAACAGATCTCAACAATTCAAGAGATGGTTTGAGAATCAAAACCAAGAAGAAGGCCCATCCTAACCAATTGTCATAATCACCGCTTGGCCGAGTTATAGATGGCATTCAGGGGGCATTCAAGGAGCAGGGCTGAATTTGAATATCTGATATATCAAACGTTCTTTTGGTTCTTTTGATTAATAATAAAGTATAAACTTTAAAGTGATATATGATTCAGCTTGTATTTTTGAAGTTTTACCATCCTTTGGACCATTCATGTGTGGTAGCATCAAAACATGGATATTGAATCCTTGTTCAAGTATGTAATTTGATGCTCTAAACCTTTAGTAATAGTAAATTATGTTGCGTAAATAAAATGACATCTAGTAATAGTAAATTATGTAAGTAAAATGATGGAAGTGTTTGATTAAAATGATACAGGTGTTATACTCCAACCTCAAGTATGTCATTCACTGTTTTCGAGGGTTATTTGTTCATTAGTTTATAATGGTTTTGTTGCTGAAATTGTGGTTTGTATTAATTATTTTTACTGTTAGAATTTCCTTTGGGTTGCAGTTTTTTGTATTGAACAAGTTTGCAGCAAGAAAGGCCAAAAAGGCCCAATAACCGAACTATACCAAAGAACTGAACCAAAATTGATCGGTTACTTCAGTTTTGGTTCAATCATAAAAATACCTTTCAGTTGTTCGGTTATAACCGAAAACTGCACTAAACACTGTTTGCTCACCCCAGACCTAAGAGATCAATTAAGGTGCATGCTAGAAGAATAAGGAGCTGAACACATATTACAAGGCCCTGATTTACGTGCGTATCAGTTCTTCAATTCTAATAACCTTTGACAAACTTCTTTTCAGGTTCATGTGATTCCGCATACAAGTTCAAAGAAAGATGGAGTTTCTGACTGAGACTCCCAGTTATCATGCTTATGCTCTCACCGGTTCGTTTCTCAAGGTCAATGCTCTTTCCAACGTAATATAACATCATAAGGCATTGACATTAGCATGCTGGAAAGACTCTGACGATAAAAACGTATCCTCTCAAGTGTAAAACTATGTGGGGACTACAATCTTGCAAGCATACCAGTAATCACTGCATGAGCAGAAACCATCCTTGAAGTGGTGAAACCTTGTGGTGTCCCTAACAATGATTTCTCTTCCTTCGATAGCTGAGATGTACTTGATTGCAGAGTGGCAATCTCCACAGGCTCTCAAGTTTTTAAATACCCGAATTGGAAACCCCGGTGAAACCTTTAAAAGTCCAAATGCAATTGCCAGTTTCTCACTATGCCATAAAAGAAGCTGTTCCTTTTGCTCCTCTCCTACTTCATGTAACGCGAATTCGAGATCCGACACGTAGCCAGCCAACTTCATTTTTCTTTCCAACTTTTTTAGTTTTTTGTGTATAGAAGCTAGTTCAGGGTACAACCTATCGCTTGATCTGAATTCATGTACCGCATTGTCTACTTCAAGCCAACTATATATCCAGGCGTCTTAACTACGTTGTTTTCTTTCATGGATCTTCGGATCCTAGATACATGGTCCCATTTATTTTGTGCAGCATAAATATTAGCCAATTGAACATAATCTGCAGCGTTAGCTGGATCATGTGCTAGCAAATTTTTTGCGGCAAACTCAGCTATGTGTAGGTTTATATGGATCCGACAGGCACCCAAAAGTGTTCCAAAGATGGCAGAATGTGGTTTAAAAGGCATATTCTTTATCAAGCACACAGCCTCAGATAACATTCCAGCTAGGCCAAGAAGATCTACGATGCAAGTGTAATGATCTAGCTTAGCTTCAACTCCAAAATCCTTTGCCATTGATTCAAAGTACTGGACCCCAAGATCTACCAAACCTGCATGGTTACAAGCTAATAATACTGTAATAAAAGTAATCCAATCTGGCTTTATGCCATCTCATTTCATATCATCAAACAAAATGGAGAGCTTTTTCACCAGCTCCGTGTTGGGCATAACCAGAAATCATCGCATTCCAAGTTACGATATCCCTTCGTGGAGTCTGAACAAACGACTTCCAAGCATCATTTAGATCCCCACACTTGGAATACATGCTACCCAATGAAGTTCCTACTCTAGTATCACTAACCAATGGAGATTTACAAATAAATTGACGAACTTGTTTACCCAATTGCAATGCTGATAAAGTACTACATCCCAATAACACACTGCTCAAACTTGATGCATTAGCTTTAAATCCAGCTTTTAACATTTTCCAGAAAAGCTTCAACCCGTCCTCTGCTTGGTTATTTTTGATATATCCTGCAATCATAGCATTCCAAGTCACCAATTTCTTTAAAGGCATTTATGAAACAGTCTTTCTGCTGACTGAACCCTCCCACACTTCATGTACCCAGTTATCATAGCAGTCCATGCAACCATACTCTTTATACTGAATATCTCCAATGCAGAATCTAAATCCCCACACGCAACATATCCTGATACCATTGCACTCCATGAAACACTGTTCTTCTCCAGCATCACTGAACTTCACTCATCTTCCCCATCTGAGCATAGCCTGGGATCATTGTATTCCATGAAGCAGTATCCTTCACAAGCATACTATCAAACAAAGCACAGGCATTACCAATGCCAAAATTGTGCCAATAGCAGGCTAGCATTATGTTATAAGAAACAGTGTCTGGTTCAGGGATTTTTTTTTGAACAGTTCATATGCTTCTTTAACCTTTCCAGGTTTCTTATCATACCCAGCTAAAATAGAATTCCACGTAATTATGGTCTTGGCTTTCATATTTTGGAACACACCAATTGCAGAATCCAATTTACCTGCTCGAATATAGCTACTGATGATCTTATTTGATTCAATAACATCATAAAGTTGATGCTGTCTCAAAAGCGATGATTCTGGGGGAAAAGGAATAGGTATTGTGGTTGTGGTGATTCTCTGAACCATTTCAATAGAACTATCCCCCTTAGTTCCATGAGGAGGATGGTCAAAGATATCTGTAGAAGTAACTTTCTCATTTGGTTTGTCATCTAAGGTTTTGATGGCCAAGATTTGGTGTTTCCTTACAAATGAACTACAGAGGGATGCTACATAGTTTTGGTTCCTTAAATGAAGTGGAAGTGAATAGAACATAGTTCATGGAGATGCAAGAGAGTGAGGCGAGCTCTTCTAATAGAAGAGTACAGCAGTTCCATATGATGGTTTGTCACTAGCTTTCTCATCAGAAGGCATTTTCTTTGTCATGTCATGTCATAAAAAATATCACCATCACTGAAAAATGCATTTACCAAAAGTAGCAAATTTAGAGCAAGATCCTGAGATATATTTTAATCTCACACACACATACAAGAGAAGAAGAAGAAAGGAAAAAAAGATGCACCAGCCACTAAACAAACCACAACCAACACATCAATTTAAAATTGTGTATGAAAATGAGCTAACCAAGCAATTAACCCCACCACTCAAAAAAAAACAAAGAATACAGCTTTTCAGAAGGATGACGCTCTTAGGGAGTTCCTTGTAATGCATTGAAGCCGATCAAAATTTAAAACCCAAAAAAAAAAGATGTTGCAAAGTGAAGTCACTGTGATTCTTGGGAAATTGTAGTTGGAGGGAAACATAAGTATTTTCAAGGGCACTATTCCTTGTATATGCTAAGGGATGGTTGTGCTTAAGAAGCTGGTGCCATGCATACGGTTGTTTCAGAGGAGCTTCAATTTCTAGTAGTAGATAGGAGATTGGATAGATTTGCAGCATCTAAAATTTTTTCTGGCCCTATCCGTTTCTTGTGCCTTTTCCTGTTTTGTTTTGGATTTCTTACCCCCCAAACCAACCCACAGGCACACAATCTTGGATTATTCTCTCTCGTCTAATCATATTTCTTTCATAAAAAGGAGAAGGGTAGTACAAAGCATGTAAAATAGCCTTAAGCAGTATAATGAGGATAATGGTTATTTACCTGGTGGCCAAACTGGGATTGGAGCAGGATGCTTGAAGCTGGTATCAATGCGAGGACTTTGGTCTTTCTTGGAGATGATCTCTGCAAAAGAGAAAGTAAGACAATTTCCATTCTTTGTTTTGTTCACAAGAAGATTGAATCCCAAATTATATAAGGAGCGTATTTCTTTGATGCTAAATTTGACAGTAGACGGCTAAAAGCTATGTTATGTAACGTCATTAAAACGACATCCCAGTGATGTGTCGTACAAGGAATTACCGTTTTGTCCCTACTCATATATTGCTTGAATTTCTTGTTGAGCCTGAACTCTTTGGCTCAAGATCCCACATTTTTAATTTGAATGTACCATTCTACTGATTTTGAACAAGCATCAAAGGCATCTAATTATCATGAATAAAAGAATATCCATTTTAGTAGTTTCTCCAGCAGGTAGTGTGTAATACACACACGCGCGCGCGCACTCTCGCGAGCATGTGCAAGTTACTTGATAAAATTGGCTTGATTATTAATATGCTAGCTATGTTACACTTATTTTAAATATTTTTTATATATGCAAGTCACCACCATCAAATGAGAAAGTAGCTAACTTCCATCAAAACTATAGGTTGTCCTTAAAGAAAAGCTACTACATAAAATATTTTAATACCTTATTTTTAGTCCTAGTTTTATCACTAAATTTAATTTATTTCATTTCATTTACTAATTATAAAATTTTAATAATATTTATAATATGATTGCAACCATTTTTTTTAATAATTCAACCTTTTTATCTTTATTCTCAAATTAGAGTAAAAAATATTTACTTTCTTAATAGTTAATCTTTACTCTGATATTTTATGTTATTATTTTCACTATGTAATAAATAAAGCATTATTTTTCCTTATTATAATTATCATATTTAATCAAATTAGTATTTCTATAAATAAATGTGAAAACGCGTAAAACAATAAAAGATTTGATGATTATACAACAACAACAACAACAAAGCCTTTATCATACTAAGTGGGGTTGGCTATATGAATCGCACAATGCTATTTTGTGCTCTGTCGAAAACTATATCTTCAGAAAAAATGTGTTTACAGCTAGTCCCAAGTCTGAGTAAAGAAGGAGGGTTATGTTAAACCCCGATAGCTAACGAAAAACCCTATCGAATGGATCAATGAAGAAAAGATTTGAAGATTATATTTTTATTTTTTTCCCTTGTGTTCATGTTTCATCTTTTGACCTTTACATTGCCGATCTAGTTAGAAATCTTAAACAAAAACAACATACATGAGAAGTTTATAGATCCAAAGAAACATAACAAAATGGAGAAAAAATGAGAACATGAGAATGCCTTCAACTTCCCGGCTGCAGCTCTCGCCTGTAGCCTTGCTGCCTCATGATCTCCCCATAGAAACACAGAACATACAAACCATAAAACTACCATATTCATCATTTTCTCCATTATTGTTCTCTAAACCCTACTTTCTCTCTCCCTCAACTTATTATCAACAAAACCCAGAAACCTCTCCTTGTGTGTGTGTGTGTGATCACAGATACAGAGAGACAGAGACAGAGAATAGATTTCCTTCACAGCTTTCCCTTGTTTTGGCAACATATGTGTGTCTATACAAATGTGCGTGCCTGCAAATTTATATATTGCTTTGACTATATGGGTGTATATTAAGTCATTGAGTCATAGTTAGTATAATCTTCTCTCTTGTTTTCTTATGCCTTTCTGTGATCTCAGCCGGCTTGGATACGTAATTGACAACTGGGATATTTAAATGAAATGCAAATTAATTAGTTTTGGTTTCTAATACAAGGGTTTGACTACAATGATGCATAGACTTTTACGACTCTTACAACTTCACGAAGTTCAAAGCTATCTTTAAACTTTGCTTATGACTATTAAATTTTTGTCGTTGAAATATATAACTAATTAATCTAACGACGGAAATTTGTCGTGTCAGATAAAATTAGAATAGCCGGCATGCATATGCATGTGATATAGAATTACGAGGATCTCAATGCATGATTATGCCTATCCTAAGAATTATTTAATTTGGAGGGAAATCAGAAGGCGAGATGAATTTGGAGACGTGAAAAGAAAAAGGGCAACAAGAGAGAAGATGATATACGTAGGTTTAGCTTAATGGATAATTATCTCATAATTTGGGCTGTTTCTTGTGTCTTGACGCAGGAGGAAATTAAAATATAGAAGTATACACTTCATTCTATGTGACCCGCTGACATGCACGGAGTTTTAATTTGCTTGGCATGATGAATTTTATTATTGCTTTAATACTTTTTTTTTTTTGACAAGGGTTCATGGGAAACAAAATTAAAAGTTTACTAGAGGGTTATTTAAAATATTTTAAAAAGCAATGACAATTATGCGTAGCCTATTCAAATTTCACATTCAAAAGATGAAGTTTTCTTCAATTATCAGTATATACCATTCTGCTTGCATTAAGAAGGGCTCCTAGTTTTGTCTTGAATCAAAACACAACATCAACCCAAAATTAGTCATGTCTAGGCGCAATTCTTAACACTTCCATTCAATTCAACATGTGAAAAATAGTAAATATATATATCCAATCAACAAACTATTTCATCTCCATTCCAATTGTCCTTTACCTTGGAACCAGCGGGTCCTTCCTCTCCTAACAGTTCATTCAGCAATTTCTTCAAAAGCTTCTTCAACTTCTCAGGCAACCATTTCTCCATCTTCTTCAGCTCTTCTGCAATATCATAGCTTATCTTGGACCCCATTCTCTGAAATAGTTCAGCTATGGCGGCTCCACTATCTACGACCCCAAATACTTAGCAGAAACCACTTCGTACCCTACCCCCATATCCACTACCATATTACTCTCCGTAGTATCATTCCTAAGTTCAACACAAGTATTCCCCGGAGGATTCAACCCTTCTTTAGGGTAAAATGCATGGCCATGAAATGAAGAATATACGACGGGTTTGTTTCCATTCTTAAATTCTAGATTGGGAATCAACCCAAGTACCTCCACTATGTTGTGAGAAATATACCCTTTTGAGTTCTCCATCAAAATTACTTACTCTTAGTGTCACGTGTTCCCAGTCCTCCACGTGCTGGCCAATTTTTCCCAATGGAATATTGATGAACTCTACTTTTGCCCTTGCAGGTCCATTGAATGGGTAGTATACCCAGAAGGCTATGTCAGTGAATGTTCCACCAAACATGGGTTTTATGTGTAGATATGCTTCTGAGCCTTGTAAATCACCCCTTTGAACTCTTTCCTTGTCGGCTTTGTCTATTGGATGATTGAACCAATAGGAAATGTCATTGTTATGATCTTGGGGAAGATTAGTGGCATTTGTTTGTATTGGGGTAAGATGTGATTCGTCTCCTTTCTTATAGAGCAATCCTCCATTGGCAAAAAACCAGTTTACAGAGGATGGGAGGTATTCTTCTTTAGGATGTAGGTGCATTATTGGAGAGTAAGTTTGAACTATTGTTTGAATTTGCTTCAGATTAGGCATAGAGGCCAAGTTTAAATTGGTGTTTTTCAAGCAGGATATAGAGAGAGGACCGGTATTTCCTCCATTTTATGCTAGAAATGTGCCTACAAGAAGTCCTGGAGCTTGAGTCCCTTTGTTTCTTGGTCTTGTTTCATAGAGATTGAACCTATTGGAGTCATTAGATTTTCCTGGTCCCCAAATCCAACTATATGTCTCCATATGATCAGTAAAGTCAGACCGGACACATACATTGGATTTTATTGAGGGGGGTTTGTTTGGTGTTGTGGTCACAAACAACCCACAGGCACACAATCTTGGATTATTCTCTCTCGTCTAATCATATTTCTTTCATAAAAAGGAGAAGGGTAGTACAAAGCATGTAAAATAGCCTTAAGCAGTATAATGAGGATAATGGTTATTTACCTGGTGGCCAAACTGGGATTGGAGCAGGATGCTTGAAGCTGGTATCAATGGGAGGACTTTGGTCTTTCTTGGAGATGATCTCTGCAAAAGAGAAAGTGTAAAATCCTTTCCTTATACACAATAATTAACTATGGACTTGATAAAAAACCATTTTTTTTTATATTATTATAATCATTTACAACCTCTACCATGGTAATAAAAAGATTTCAAATCATCTTTCAAAAGATTACCATGATAGAAAAGAATTCAACTAACTATTTAAAAACTCTTTAACTAAATAATATCTCATCATATATTAAAATATCCATATCAAACCAAATTATGGTTCCATCAATTCAAACCACATCATAAGGCCCGCAAGCCATCCAACCTCAGCAAGAGTAATTAAAAATATATAGTTAAAATATCAAATCTCCAAAATAAATCAGAGTATGCAAAATGAGCCCTAACGTGGCAATATACAATAATCCAACATATATTATAAAGATAGAAGCACTACTTTTAGCAGAAGTAGTTTAAGCTTCCGGAGTCTTCCCTGATGGACCCGCACAACAACTATCACCTGGAAAAATGTTAAATCAACGGGGTGAGACAAAAGCCTCAGCAACCAACAATCCATCTCATTGGGCATAAAAGTAAGTGCCCATGAGGCGTCAAGTGGGACAGTTATTAAAATCATATCATTATTAAAATGTCACATATCCACATGTATATATATACACATTAATTTACCATATCATAATCTCGTTCTCATATTTATCACAAGTATATAAGAATCAGTATACGATAATTTATTCTTTGTCCCCCTTATTTCCTCTCCTGCCTTATTTCCTCTGACTGAACCCATGGGCTAGCACTGACCCATATAACTGGTAGTTTAACTTAACAAGCTCACCAATCAAGTGATATGGACCGGCCAAAATCCATAGAGCACGAGACCGGACCATGGGTTCCCCCTCTAATTATATTAGTGGGGTGTCAAGGCCCTACTGAACACAATTGGGCCAAAGGACTAACCAGTGTACACCTGGAAGTCCACCACCTTATTACCTCTTTTTGTACAAAAGTTCACCCCCTTATTTCCTCTTTAAGTAACAACCCGTCAAATCAACATCCACCATCCCCTCTCATATTAATATGTGTGATTATAACAAATCATTATCAAAAGGATATTTTCAATCTCATAAATAAATATCAATTCATATAATAAAATATCACTACTCATTTTCTCAGCGAAAATAAGTCCCACAAGACTATTTCATTAATAACATATTTTCAAAGTCCACATCATATATCAATAGCCAAATTTATAATTCTATGTAATTAAAAATCACTCACAAACATCATACAAATATGCACAACAAGAGGAAAGTGGTTACCTCTCGCCAAAGCAAAATTATAACCACAAGCTCCTAATCTAAGAGCTCAAATACACGCCAAAAATCAATCTACAACAATTAATTTATTATACATTAATAACTCTTTGAGTTATTGGGAAAATTAATTTATTTAACTAAATTCTAAAATTTCTAAATTTTGAATTAATTACCCCTAAAATTCCAATTATAAAATTTAAATATTTTTTTTTAATTCAAATAACCTATTCAAGTAATTGATTATTGTTAATTTCATTCCAATACAGGAAAATCCCTAAATTTTAAGTTTAAGATCTAAAATACCAAATTATAAAATCTAAACCGATTAAAATTCACTATTAATCAACCTCTACATTCCTATAGTCTTGCTCTTTAAAAGTTGAATTTTTGAATAAATATATTACAAAACATTTATTTGAATTATATGGAAAATTGGATATAAAGGACTAAAAAGTAAAGAAGCATAAGGACTAAAGAAGAAAATGAAATTCTGTACGTGGGTAATGGTAATTGTGACAGAAATTTGGGGCCCTTTTCTGTAATATTATCCCCTTCTTTCAGTGAAACCATATCCGCAGCAATTACAGAAAATTACCCCGAATTTCCAAAACTCCAGTTTGATCCAAAAATCCGAAACTACCGTCTTTCACTATGGAATATATCAGCAGAAATTACGGAAAATTACCCTGAAGTTTTAAAATGACAGTTTAATCTACAAATCCGAAAATCACCGCCCTTCACTGAGGAAAATTTCAGCATAATTTACAACAAATGACCCTGAAGTTTTAAAATGCCAGCTTAATCTAAAACTACGAAAATCACCGTCTCCCTACACTGAAACTGATTTCCTAACTGCTGAAATGCTGATATAAAATGGGGGAAAATCTAAATATTACATATCACAATTTAAAATAAAGGCATTGAGAGTCTTTTTGTTCATTTTATCCATTGTTTGCCCAAAACTCTAATTCTAGATTATTCTCTAATCAGTAAGAAATCACCATCATAAGAAAGATAAAATTATTTAGAACATTTTTCCTAAAAAGAGTTTTGTGATCAGAAGAAAATTTGAGTACCTTATTGATCTCTGAAGAACTAAATTTCTCCTGTCAGAACCTCACTCTCCGCGTTCCTGAAGACTTCACGCCAGAGCGTGAAGTGGTGAGTGAGGGGGGTATTTATAATACCCCTCATTCATTCATGTGGCGCCAAGGGCCACTTTTATTTTATTAATTAATTAACTAATTTTAAAAAAAAAACACACACACACACAATCATCACCCTTATCTCTTTCTTTTCTTTTCTTTCATTTACTTTTCCACCGAATACTTTCGGTGGTTTGTCCCCCCCTCCCCTTTTTTTTTTTTTTTATTAATATATATTATATATATATATATATTAATTCTAATTTATTATTATATTATGAAAATAAATAAATAAAAAATGAGGATGTTACAATTCTCCCCACCTAATTAGAATTTTGTCCCCAAAATTCGATTCAAGTGAAAAACAAAAATACAATTAGAAAAATTCAATCAAGACAATCACAACCGCAAATTTAAACAAACAAGTAAGGAAAATCACGACGCATCCTTTCCTCAGTCTCCCAAGTCGCATCTCCAGGTGTCATACCCTTCCAGAAAACTTTCACCAGTCGAATGGTCTTTTTCCGTAATTGCTTGTCCTTGACATCCAAAATTTTCTCTGGTTCTGCTACATAAGTCAAGTTTTCTCTCAATTCAACTTCCTCTGGCTGAATAACATGAGACGGATCTGGATGATACTTCTTCAATTGTGATACATGGAACACGTTGTGTACATTAGATAAGTGCGGAGGCAAGGCGATCCGATAGGCAACCGGCCCAATCCGTTCCAAAATCTCGTATGGCCCAATGAATCGAGGAGTTAACTTCCTTGCTTTAATAGACCTCCCAATGCCTGTAACAGGCGAAACCTTTAGGAAAACATGATCTCCTACACTAAATTCCAATGATCTCCTCCGACGATCTGCATAACTCTTCTGTCGGCTCTGAGCTGTCAACAATTTTTGTCGTATCATTTCTATCTTCCGTGATGTTTGGTCTACCAGATCTGGTCCAATAATGGTTCTTTCACTTAATTCGGTCCAACACAACGGTGATCTGCACTTCCGACCGTATAAGGCCTCAAAAGGTGCCATCTGAATACTTGAATGGTAGCTATTATTGTACGCAAATTCTGCCAATGGCAGGTGTTTGTCCCAATTACCTGGGAGCTCGATGGCACAGGATCTCAACATATCCTCGAGTGTCTGAATAGTCCTCTCGGTTTGACCGTCTGTCTGAGGATGATAAGCGGTACTGTACTTTAACTTTGTACCCATAGCCTCTTGTAAGGACTTCCAAAAGTTCGAAGTGAACCTTGGATCACGATCCGATATGATACTCTCAGGTACTCCATGCATACGAACAATCTCTTTAATGTATAACTCGGCCAATTTCTCTAACGAGTAGTCCTTTTTAATCGGTAAAAAGTGTGCTGACTTGGTTAATCGGTCTACGATCACCCAAATAGCATCATAAGTGGCCCGGACTAGTGGTAAACCCATGATAAAATCCATAGAAATGCTATCCCATTTCCATTTAGGGATATCCAGATTCTGAAGTAGTCCTGGTGGTTTCTGATGCTCGATCTTCACCTTTTGGCATGTCAAACACTTCAATACAAAATCGGTCACGTCTCTCTTCATATTCGGCCACCAATACTGTCGCTTTAAATCATTGTACATCTTGGTGATCCCCGGATGCATAGTGTACCTGCTCCGATGAGCTTCTTCTAGAATGGTTTTCTTGATCTCGTCATTGTCAGGAACACAAATTCTCTTCTTGTATCTCAAAATATCCGCATTGCCGATGTCATAATCCAGAACTTCACCATTTTCTAGTTCCTCTCGAATTCTACTTAACTGATCATCTTTCATCTGGGCGTTTCTCAGGTCCTGATAAAATCCATATTCACCAACAACTGCATTTAAAGTAGCCCTTCTTTGATCTGGGACTGCATGGATATCTCTTAATCCATTTAGCCAATTCTGCTCTTCCAAGCTCATGCGAAACAAGTGTATTGACTTTCGACTCAAAGCGTCTGCAACCACATTAGCCTTGCCAGGATGATACTTCAACTCAAAGTCATAATCCTTCAGAAATTCCATCCATCGGCGTTGTCGGTTATTTAACTCCTTCTGGTCTACTAAATACTTCAAACTCTTATGGTCACTAAATACTTCAAACTGAGATCCATACAGATAGTGCCTCCAAATCTTCAAAGCAAAAACCACAGCTGTCAACTCTAGGTCATGAGTAGGATAATTCTCCTCATGAGGCCTCAACTGTCTTGAAGCATATGCAACAACCTTGCCTTCTTGCATTAACACACAACCCAAACCCTTGAGGGATGCGTCCGTATATACTGTGTATGGACGACAGGGATCGGGAAGTGTAAGCACAGGCGCTGTAGTCAACTTTACCTTCAACTCCTGAAAAGCAGCTTCACACTTGTCAGTCCATATAAACGGTTGATCTTTCTTGGTCAACTTGGTTAGAGGCATAGCAATTTGAGAGAACCCTTTAATGAATCTCCTGTAATAACCAGCCAATCCCACAAAGCTTCTTACTTCAGTCACTGACTTTGGGGATTCCCATTTCAACACGGCATCTACTTTACTAGGATCAACAGCTACCCCCTCAGCAGACACCACGTGGCCAAGAAAATTCACTTCCTTGAGCCAAAACTCGCACTTACTCAACTTGGCATACAACTGATGATCCCTTAATATACATAATGCAATGTGTAGATGCTCTCGGTGCTCTTCCTCATTTTTAGAGTAAATGAGAATGTCGTCAATGAAGACAACAATAAATCGATCTAAATACGGCATAAAAATCCGGTTCATATAATCCATGAAAACGGCTGGAGCATTGGTCAACCCAAAAGGCATAACCAAAAACTCATAATGCCCATAGCGAGTTCGAAAAGCAGTCTTTGAGATGTCCTCGGCCTTAACTCTAAGCTGATGGTATCCCGATCTCAAGTCGATTTTAGAGAACACTGCGGCTCCCATGAGTTGATCTAATAAATCATCAATTCTAGGCAATGGATATTTATTCTTAATGGTGACCTTATTCAACTGTCTGTAGTCGATACACAACCGCATACTTCCATCCTTCTTTTTGACAAACAACACTGGCGAACCCCAAGGAGAGACACTCGGTCGGATGAATCCTTTCTCGAGCAACTCTTCTAGCTGTTTCTTCAACTCTGCCAACTCTGATGGTGACATCCGATAAGGGGCTTTAGAAATTGGGGTTGTACCTGGTATCAACTCAATGGAGAACTCAACTTCCCGCTCTGGAGGCAGCCCTGATATCTCTTCTGGAAACACTTCTGGAAATTCCTTCACCACTTCAATTTGATTGATCCCAATGTCCTTATCAACACTAATCGAAAAGAAAACCACGTAGGCTTCACAACCTCGTCGAATGTACTTTTCCACTTTAGTGGCCGACAACAACAAAGGGCCAGAAATCACCTTAACAGATGATAGACCTAATGGAAAATTTACTTTCTTTCCTTTACAATCAAGATAAGCATTATTGGTAGACAACCAATCCATGCCAATGATTACATCAATACCCCTAAGTGGTAAACAAATCAAATCTATCTTTGAATTACATATATCATACTTAAGAGTAAGGTTTAAACAAGCAAGACCAGTCATAACAGAAGCTCCATCAGGAGTGTACACTTCCAAATTATAAGGCAATTATACAAGTCTGTACCATTTTCTCCCCACCTAAGGATGCAACCCACCATAACAAGTGAGTCGTCAAACAAGACACCACAAAAACAACTAAACAGGGAAGTTATATGTGAATATTATATATTGCCACTAAATGCAGTGCATGCAAGACAGTTTGGAGAATCGTTTTGCTCTGATACCAAATTGTAAAATCCTTTCCTTATACACAATAATTAACTATGGACTTGATAAAAAACCATTTTTTTTTATATTATTATAATCATTTACAACCTCTACCATGGTAATAAAAAGATTTCAAATCATCTTTCAAAAGATTACCATGATAGAAAAGAATTCAACTAACTATTTAAAAACTCTTTAACTAAATAATATCTCATCATATATTAAAATATCCATATCAAACCAAATTATGGTTCCATCAATTCAAACCACATCATAAGGCCCGCAAGCCATCCAACCTCAGCAAGAGTAATTAAAAATATATAGTTAAAATATCAAATCTCCAAAATAAATCAGAGTATGCAAAATGAGCCCTAACGTGGCAATATACAATAATCCAACATATATTATAAAGATAGAAGCACTACTTTTAGCAGAAGTAGTTTAAGCTTCCGGAGTCTTCCCTGATGGACCCGCACAACAACTATCACCTGGAAAAATGTTAAATCAACGGGGTGAGACAAAAGCCTCAGCAACCAACAATCCATCTCATTGGGCATAAAAGTAAGTGCCCATGAGGCGTCAAGTGGGACAGTTATTAAAATCATATCATTATTAAAATGTCACATATCCACATGTATATATATACACATTAATTTACCATATCATAATCTCGTTCTCATATTTATCACAAGTATATAAGAATCAGTATACGATAATTTATTCTTTGTCCCCCTTATTTCCTCTCCTGCCTTATTTCCTCTGACTGAACCCATGGGCTAGCACTGACCCATATAACTGGTAGTTTAACTTAACAAGCTCACCAATCAAGTGATATGGACCGGCCAAAATCCATAGAGCACGAGACCGGACCATGGGTTCCCCCTCTAATTATATTAGTGGGGTGTCAAGGCCCTACTGAACACAATTGGGCCAAAGGACTAACCAGTGTACACCTGGAAGTCCACCACCTTATTACCTCTTTTTGTACAAAAGTTCACCCCCTTATTTCCTCTTTAAGTAACAACCCGTCAAATCAACATCCACCATCCCCTCTCATATTAATATGTGTGATTATAACAAATCATTATCAAAAGGATATTTTCAATCTCATAAATAAATATCAATTCATATAATAAAATATCACTACTCATTTTCTCAGCGAAAATAAGTCCCACAAGACTATTTCATTAATAACATATTTTCAAAGTCCACATCATATATCAATAGCCAAATTTATAATTCTATGTAATTAAAAATCACTCACAAACATCATACAAATATGCACAACAAGAGGAAAGTGGTTACCTCTCGCCAAAGCAAAATTATAACCACAAGCTCCTAATCCAAGAGCTCAAATACACGCCAAAAATCAATCTACAACAATTAATTTATTATACATTAATAACTCTTTGAGTTATTGGGAAAATTAATTTATTTAACTAAATTCTAAAATTTCTAAATTTTGAATTAATTACCCCTAAAATTCCAATTATAAAATTTAAATATTTTTTTTTAATTCAAATAACCTATTCAAGTAATTGATTATTGTTAATTTCATTCCAATACAGGAAAATCCCTAAATTTTAAGTTTAAGATCTAAAATACCAAATTATAAAATCTAAACCGATTAAAATTCACTATTAATCAACCTCTACATTCCTATAGTCTTGCTCTTTAAAAGTTGAATTTTTGAATAAATATATTACAAAACATTTATTTGAATTATATGGAAAATTGGATATAAAGGACTAAAAAGTAAAGAAGCATAAGGACTAAAGAAGAAAATGAAATTCTGTACGTGGGTAATGGTAATTGTGACAGAAATTTGGGGCCCTTTTCTGTAATATTATCCCCTTCTTTCAGTGAAACCATATCCGCAGCAATTACAGAAAATTACCCCGAATTTCCAAAACTCCAGTTTGATCCAAAAATCCGAAACTACCGTCTTTCACTATGGAATATATCAGCAGAAATTACGGAAAATTACCCTGAAGTTTTAAAATGACAGTTTAATCTACAAATCCGAAAATCACCGCCCTTCACTGAGGAAAATTTCAGCATAATTTACAACAAATGACCCTGAAGTTTTAAAATGCCAGCTTAATCTAAAACTACGAAAATCACCGTCTCCCTACACTGAAACTGATTTCCTAACTGCTGAAATGCTGATATAAAATGGGGGAAAATCTAAATATTACATATCACAATTTAAAATAAAGGCATTGAGAGTCTTTTTGTTCATTTTATCCATTGTTTGCCCAAAACTCTAATTCTAGATTATTCTCTAATCAGTAAGAAATCACCATCATAAGAAAGATAAAATTATTTAGAACATTTTTCCTAAAAAGAGTTTTGTGATCAGAAGAAAATTTGAGTACCTTATTGATCTCTGAAGAACTAAATTTCTCCTGTCAGAACCTCACTCTCCGCGTTCCTGAAGACTTCACGCCAGAGCGTGAAGTGGTGAGTGAGGGGGGTATTTATAATACCCCTCATTCATTCATGTGGCGCCAAGGGCCACTTTTATTTTATTAATTAATTAACTAATTTTAAAAAAAAAACACACACACACACAATCATCACCCTTATCTCTTTCTTTTCTTTTCTTTCATTTACTTTTCCACCGAATACTTTCGGTGGTTTGTCCCCCCCTCCCCTTTTTTTTTTTTTTTATTAATATATATTATATATATATATATATTAATTCTAATTTATTATTATATTATGAAAATAAATAAATAAAAAATGAGGATGTTACAGAAAGTAAGACAATTTCCATTCTTTGTTTTGTTCACAAGAAGATTGAATTCCAAATTATATAAGGAGCATATTCCTTTTATGCTAAATTTGACAGTAGAAGGCTAAAAGCTATGCAATGTAACGTCATTAAAACGACGTCCCAGTGATGTGTCGTACAAGGAATTACCGTTTTGTCCCTACTCATATATTGCTTGAATTTCTTGTTGAGCCTGAACTCTTTGGCTCAAGATCCCACACTTTTAATTTGAATGTACCATTCAACTGATTTTGAACAAGCATCAAAGGCATCTAATTATCATGAATAAAAGAATATCCATTTTAGTAGTTTCTCCAACAGGTAGTGTGTAATATATATATACACACACACATGCGCGCGTTGCTAGATAAAACTGACTTGATTATTAATATGCAAGCTATGTTACACTTATTTTAAATATTTTTTATATATGCAAGTCACCACCATCAAATGAGAAAGTAGCTAACTTCCACCAAAACTATAGGTTGTCCTTAAAGAAAAGCTACTACATAAAATATTTTAATACCTTATTTTTAGTCCTAGTTTTCTCACTAAATTTAATTTATTTCATTTCATTTACTAATTATAAAATTTTAATAATATTTATAATAAGATTGCAACCATTTTTTTTTAATAATTCAACCTTTTTATCTTTATTCTCAAAAGAGAGTAAAATATATTTACTTTTTTTAATAGTTAATCTTTACTCTGATATTTTATGTTATTATTTTCACTATGTAATAAATAAAGCATTATTTTTCCTTATTATAATTATCATTTTTAATCAAGTTAGTATTTGTATAAATAAATGTGAAAACGTGTAAAACAATAAAAGATTTGATTATACAACAACAACTAAGCCTTTATCGTATTGGGTGGAGTCGGCTATATGAATCACACAACGCCATTGTGCTCTGTCGAAAACTATATCTTCAGAAAAGATATGTTTACCACTGGTCCCAAGTCCAAGTAAAGGAGGAGGGTTATGTTAAACCCCGATAGCTAACGTAAAACCCTATCGAATGGATCAATAAAGAAAAGATTTGAAGATTATATTTTTATTTTTTTTTCTTATGTTCATGTTTCATCTTTTGACCCTTACATTGCCTATCTAGTTAGAAATCTCAAACAAAAACAACATACATGAGAAGTTTATAGATCCAAAGAAACATAACAAAATGGAGAAAAAATGAGAACCTGAGAATGCCCTCAACTTCCCGGCTGCAGCTCTGGCCTATAGCCTCGCTGCCTCATGATCTCCCCTTAGAAACACAGAACATACAAACCATAAAACTACCATATTCATCATTTTCTTCATTATTGTTCTCTAAACCCTACTTTCTCTCTCCCTCAACTTATTATCAACAAAACCCAGAAACCTCTCCTTGTGTGTGTGTGTGTGTGTGTGTGTGTGTGTGATCACAGAGAGAGAGAGAGAGAGAGCACTCACTTCGATGGGAGGTGAAATTGACCACCTAATTAATAATGGTGGAGGTCCATACTGTTTTGTCCTTTCAGGTATGAACTACCATAGCAATGGTAGTTTATTGCCTCCTGTTGGTGCAAGACCAGTTTACTCTCAGCTATATGTTTTTTACACTGAAAATGAAGTGAACAATAGAATTGAAGTTGTCAGGTAATTTAGTAGCAACATTGTTAGTCTTTTTTGTATCTCGTTTATATTATATTAGTTACTTGATAGTCACCTAATTATGTTTGTTTACTCCTTTTTATTTACAGCAAACATAAAAAAGATGTGACTATTGACCCACAAGTTGTTACACGAATCAAACAGTTGCTTGATGAAGTCAACCCATTTGTTAAGCAATATTGATTTGCTAGGTCTCAAATTATGTACCAGCACTCAAATGAAATGAAGTTATGCTTAATCAGCACAAGACACCATGATGGACGTACACACAACACGTACACACAACACTCCAATTGCTTCTGAAGTTGCTGCTTTAGTAGTTGGTGACATTGACATGACCTTCAATGTCAGAGACATAATCGTCGAACATCAATCAGGCTCCCCTAAATGAATCAATGAATTACATGCCTCTTAATTACCACTACAGTACCCCATGTTATTCCCATTTGGTGAAGATGGTTATAGAGATGACATTGATCATAGAGTAGAAACTCTATCTTCTACGAAGAAATGCAAAAAGCTTAACATCAGGGAGTTTTTTGCATACCGATTGATGTCAAGGCTTGATGAAATTTCTATGTTGCTCCATGCCAATAGATTGCTTCAACAGTTCATTGTAGATGGTTACACCATGATGGAAGCCCAGAGACTTCATTGGATTCGAACACACCAGAAGGAACTCAGGGCTGACTTATATCAAGGATTATCTGATACATTAACAAGAGGTGAGCATGATGCTTCATCAACTGGTAAACGGATAATACTACCTGCAACATTCACTGGAGGGGCTAGGTATATGCTCCAAAATTATCAAGATGCAATGGCTATATGCCGGTGGGCAGGTTATCCAGATATCTTTTTAACGTTCACCTGTAATCCTGCATGGCCGGAGATCACAAGGTATTGCAAGAAACACTCTCTAAATCCCGTAGATAGGCCTGACATCCTTTATAGGATATTCAAGATTAAATTGAAAACTCTTATGAGGACATTAAGAGAGAAGAAAATTTTTGGAACTATACGTGCAGGTACTCTCTTGTGAACTCTTATAATTCACTCTTCAATTTTTTTACATACATTACTGCATTCGTGTACTAATCATTAAACTAATGTTAATACAGAAGTGTATACCATAGAATTTCAAAAGCGAGGTCTTCCACATGCTCATATACTTCTCTTCCTTGCACCATATGACAAGATAACAACCACAGAAGCTATTGATCAAGTCATCACTGCTGAAATTCCAGACAAGAACTCCTCCCCTGAGCTATATGAGTTAGTGTAGAAATTTATGATTCATGGTCCTTGTGGTCCAAGCAATCCAAAAGCGCAATGCATGAAAGATAAAAAGTGCAGCAAGCATTTTCCAAAGAAGTTTAATGACCTTACAACAATGGATGATGATGGTTACCCTACATATCGGAGAAGGGATGATGGTCGAACAATTGAAGTTAAAGGAATACCATTAGACAATCATTTTGTTGTTCCATACAATGCCTCCTTGCTTCGGATGTTTCAAGCTCATATTAATGTTGAGAAATGCAACCAATCCACAGCCATTAAGTACTTATTCAAGTATATCAGTAAAGGTAATGATAGAGTGATAGCTGAACTTTTTGATAGTAGCAACCGCAGAAATGGCCAAACCATACTGGATGAGATACAACATTATTATAATTGTAGATATATATCTGCATGTGAAGGTTCATGGAGAATATTTGGCTTTGATATACATCATAGATCACCTTCTGTTGAACGATTAAGTTTCCACTTGCCTAATCAACAGTTTATGATTTACTCTAACAAAGATGATGTTTCTGATTTACTGGATAAACCAAGGGTTTGTGAGTCTCAATTTTTGGCCTGGATGAAAATGAATGCAGAGGATACATTCGCTATAGGGCTTACTTATGTTGAGTTCCCACATCATTATGTCTATCAAAGGGATAAACGATTGTGGAAAAGGAGACAAAGAGGCTTCGCAGTAGGAAGAATTGCAAATGCTTCACGAAGCTCAGGTGAATTATACTACTTGCGGATACTGCTAACAAAGGTCAGAGGTCCTAAATCATATTCTGACTTGAGAACAGTACGTGGAGTTACCTATGAATCATTTAGAGCTGCTTTGTGATGCTCTTGGTTTGTTAGATGATGATCAAGAATTTGTAAATGCTATCAAGGAAGCTTCAGTCTAGGGAACTGGCATTTCTCTGTGAAAATTGTTTGTTAGCATGCTCTTATCCAATTGCTTGCAGCGCCCGGATGTCGTTTGAAACCGATGTTCAAAAATACTATCAGAGGATTTATTATATATACCACATAATCATCCTCAATTTGAAAGTGAGTAAATAGCTTATACTTCTTCATTTATTCATAATAACATCCTCATAAATTTTTTCATATTCTCTTCATAACAGGTATTACTATACCATATAGTAATAAGGAGGAAGATGCATTGATGGATATTAACAACTTACTTATTCAAAATGGGAAGTGCCTTCAAGATTATCCTATGTTACCACGTCCAACAACATCACCCACTATGGATATTACAAACAATCTCATACTACAAGAGTTGAGTTATGATCGAGTTGCTCTTCATGAAGAAGCAGTGAAGCTAATACAGTCATTCAATATTGAGCAGAAGGTGATATTTGATAAGGTTATTCACTTACTAGAATCAAACTCATCAGGATTTTTCTTCGTTCATGGTTATGGTGGCACAGGCAAAACATTCTTATAGAATGCATTGACATCATCTATACGAGCAAAAGGATATATTGTATTGACTGTAGCATCTAGTGGTATTGCAGCTACTTTACTGCCTGCAAGTAGAACTGCTCATTCACGTTTTGCAATTCCAATCCAAATTAATGAGTACTCAATGTTCTCTATCAGACAAAATTCTGCTCTTGCGGAGCTGATCATACATACAAAGTTAATTATATGGGATGAGGCTCCAATGGTTCAACGGTACTGTATTGAAGCGTTCGATCATACACTTCGAGATATCATGCATTCCAATAAAATCTTTGGTGGAAAATGCATTCTTATGGGTGGTGATTTCCGTCAGATCCTTCCTGTTGTGCCGAAAGGTTCTAGAGCAACAATTGTAAATGCAGCAATAAGCTCCTCACAAATTTAGGACTATTGCACTGTCTTCTAATTGAAAAAAAAACATGAGATTACAAGCAGGAAGATCAGAGGAAGAGGTTAACAAGTTACAGTCGTTTAGTCAATGGCTGCTAGATGGTGTTGTCGAGATCGAAATTCCAGCTGAGTTGTTGGTCCTAGAGAATGCAAACCCAAATCAAGCTATTGTGGCAGAAACTTACAAAGACTTGGAAGATAATTTAGCCAGTAATCAATACTTCAATGACAGAGCGATACTTGCACCAACCATAGAAATGGTAGGTCAGATTAATGAATATATGTGCTCTATGTTGCCTGGTGAAGGTCAAGATTACCTAAGTTGTAACTTTGTCTGCAAATCTACAGAAGATAGTGATTGTTGTGATCATCTCTACACAACTGAAATCCTCAATACTATTAATAGCTCTGGATTGCCACCTCATAAACTCACATTAAAGGTTGGCGCTCCTATTATGTTACTAAGGAATATTGATCAATCTGGTGGGTTGTGCAATGGTACAAGACTGCATATATCAAAACTAGGAAGGAATGTTATTGAGGCTATAACATTGAATGGTTCAAATTCTAATAAGAAGGTCTTAATTCATCGTATGGACATGAATCCTTCAGAAAGTAAATTGCCTTTTCAAATAAGGAGAAGACAATTTCCAGTACAACTCAGTTTGCAATGACAATCAACAAGAGTCAAGGACAATCCCTTCACCATGTTGGGATATATCTCTCGAAGCCAGTATTCACACATGGTCAATTATATGTTGCACTATCTAGAGTTAGAAGCAATGATGGGTTGAAGATATATGTGCCAAGCAATGGAAATGATGATCGAAGAACTACAACAAATGTAGTATATAAGGAGATTTTTAGGAACCATCATGTTTGATTTAGTTTGTGTTGTGCAATTACATATATGTTCCATATGATGTAACTGTATCAGAAACATATTTATTGATGTTAGCTGCATGTGTTGATAGTGAAATTAAACTGATCATGGTAATGAATGTGTAATTCATTAAGCAAGGGGAAAGGTAGATGGAATTAGTGCTCCCCGCGCGTTATACTCGTTATCAACAAAACCCAGAAACCTCTCCTTGTGTGTGTGTGTGTGTGTGTGTGTGTGTGTGATCACAGAGAGAGAGAGAGAGAGCAGATTTCCTTCACATCTTTCCCTTGTTTTGGCAACATATGTGTGTCTATACAAATGTGCGTGCCTGCAAATTTATATATTGCTTTGACTATATGGGAGTATATTAAGTCATTGAGTCATGGTTAGTATAATCTTCTCTCTCATTTTCTTATGCCTTTCTGTGATCTCAGCCGGCTTGGATACGTAATTGACAACTGGGATATTTAAATGAAATGCAAATTAATTAGTTTTGTTTCTAATACAAGGGTTTGACTACAATGATGCATAGACTTTTACGACTCTTACAACTTCACGAAGTTCAAAGCTATCTTTAAACTTTGCTTATGACTATTAAATTTTTGTCGTTGAAATATATAACTAATTAAACTAATGACAGAAATTTGTCGTGTCAGATAAAATTAGAATAGCCGACATGCATATGCATGTGATATAGAATTACGAGGATCTCAATGCATGCTTATGCCTATCCTAAGAATTATTTAATTTAGAGGGAAATCAGAAGGCGATATGAATTTGGAGACGTGAAAAGAAAAAGGGCATCAAGAGAGAAGATGAGATACGTAGGTGTTTAGCTTAATGGATAATTATCTCATAATTTGGGCAGTTTCTTGTGTCTTGACGCAGGAGGTAGGAAATTAAAATATAGAAGTATACACTTCATTCTATGTGACCCGCTGACATGCACGGAGTTTTAATTTGCTTGGCATGATGAATTTTAGTATTGCTTTAATACTTTTTTTTACAAGGGTTCATGGGAAACAAAATTAAAAGTTTACTAGAGGTTTATTTAAAATATTTTAAAAAGCAATGACAATTATGCGTAGCTTATTCAAATTTCACATTCAAAAGATGAAGTTTTCCTCAATTATCAGTCCATTCTGCTTGCATTAAGAAGGGCTCCTAGTTTTGTCTTGAATCAAAACACAATATCAACCCAAAATTAGTCACGTCTAGGCGTAATTCTTAACACTTCCATTCAATTTAACATGTGAAAAATAGTAAATATATATCCAATCAACGAACTATTTCATCTCCATTCCAATTGTACTTTACCTTGGGACCAGTGGGTCCTTCCTCTCCTAACAGTTCATTCAGCAATTTCTTCAAAAGCTTCTTCAACTTCTCAGGCAACAATTTCTCCATCTTCTTCAGCTCTTCTGCAATATCATAGCTTATCTTTGGACCCCATTCTCTAAAATAGTTCAGCCATGGCGGCTCCACTATCTCCGACCCCAAATACTCAGCAGAAACCACTTCGTACCCTACCCCCATATCCACTACCATATTACTCTCCGTAGAATCATTCCTAAGTTCAACACAATTATTCCCCTGAGGATTCAACCCTTCTTTAGGGTAAAATGCATGGCCATGAAACGAAGAATATACGACGGGTTTGTTTCCATTCTTAAATTCTAGATTGATGGAATCAACCCAAGTACCTCCAGTATGTTGTGAGAAATATACCCTTTTGAGTTCTCCATCAAAATTGCTTACTCTTAGTGTCACGTGTTCCCAGTCCCCCACGTCCTGGCCAATTTTTCCCAATGGAATAGTGATGAACTCTACTTTTAATTTGCTCTTGCAGGTCCATTGACTGGGTAGTATACCCAGAAGGCTATGTCAGTGAATGTTCCACCAAACATGGGTTTTATGTGTAGATATGCTTGTGAGCCTTGTAAATCACCCCTTTGAACTCTTTCCTTGTCGGCTTTGTCTGCTGGATGATCGAACCAATAGGAACCATCATTGTTATGATCTTGGGGAAGATTAGTGGCATTTGGTTGTATTGGGGTAGGATGTGATTTGGCTCCTTTCTTATAGAGCAATCCTTTATTGGCGAAAAACAAGTTTACAGAGGATGGGAGGTATTCTTCTTTAGGATGTAGGTATATTATTGGAGAGTAAGTTTGAACTACTGCTTGCATTTGCTTCAGATTAGGTATAGAGGCCAAGTTTAAATTGGTGTTTTTCAAGTAGGATATAGAGAGAGGACCAGTATTTCCGCCATTTTGTGCTAGAAATGTGCCTACAAGAAGTCCTAGAGCTTGAGTCCCTTTGTTTCTTGGTCTTGTTTCATATAGATTGAACCTACTGGAGTCATTGGATTTTCCTGGTCCCCAAATCCAACTATATGTCTCTATATGATCAGTAAGGTCTGACCGAACACAATAGATTTTATTGAGAGGGGGTTTGTTTGGTGTTGTGGTCACAACATGGCCTACTGCTTTATAACCATCAGGAGAGTTAGATTGCCAAAAATAGACAGAGGTATTTTGATTGATTTTTAGGGACTTGGTGCTCCATATTAGAGTATAGTCAAGTGGTTCCTTTAGAGCTGCGTTACTGGTTGAAGAGCTATATCTTTTGCCACAAGAACCCATCCATAAAGGGGCTTCTTGTTAGGTTGGCTATAACAACCCAACATAAAAAATCCTTATAGTAGTCTTGTGGGTTCAAAGATTGTAACCCCAAGATTATCTGGACCCCTTCATAGGATGCCCATACTTTGTTGAATGTAGAAATCTGCGCCACTTGCAGATCTCCCAGATTAATAATCCCACTAGTAAATCCATTACCTGTATTGAAAATGGTAATAATCCTTCCTCAATGTGACAGTGTTTGACATAACACATACTTCAAACTGTACCTCAAATGTTTGTCCTAAACTAGAACACAATTTTTTGACACATGGGATGTTATACATAAGATATGAAATAACAGTGTTTCTGAAGTCTAAATGCTTTACAGATAGATGCTTCAAATTTGGAATATGAAGCTTAAGTATGTTTGATAAGTATTACAGACTTGCGTCAGACTTGTTCATAACATGCGAAATTATTCATAACTACTCTGAATCTGTTACGTTTTGTATCTTTTCTTTTGAACAAGAGTTTGAACAAGCAGAAAGCAGAAAAAACAAGTATATGAAGATAATGGTTTTTATTACCTAGTGGCCAGAGTGGTGTGGGAGCAGGACACTTTAAAGTGGTATCAATGGGAAGACTTTGATCCTTCTTGGTAAGACAATTGCCCATCTTTGTTTTATATCAAAAAGAAAATTGAATCCAAAGTAAAGGTAAGGTGAGTAATGGTAATGATCTTATACAGTACATACGGATTTTGCAAAAAGCATATTTCATTTGACAATAGAACAAGTTTGAGTGCAAACAAAAGGGACAGCCCAATCTAATGATTATGTGTAGTGCAAGGAAGCCTCTCTCTTTCTTCCTATATATGTATGTATGTATGTATGTATGTATGTATGTATGTATGTATGAGCAAAACCGAACCGAAACCGAAGACCGAATCGAATCGAATCAATTTTGGTCTTTTTGGTTCGATTTTTTCAGTGTTCGGTGCATGTTCAGTTTTTCGGTTCGGTTCAGTTTTTTTAAAAAAAAATTGGTTTAAACCGAAAATATTAAAAAAGTATACCACCACCGAAAAACCAGATGCAAGAAAAAGAATGATATATCATTGGATATTCATCTTTTTGAACTTTTGTTATGCTTTCTTTGGATTAAGTAATGTTGAATACAATTATTCTACATCTCTCAAAAACCTTCCTATTTTTTGTTTCATTATTGGAATATTGGGTACTCCAAACTACATTGATCATATATGTAATATGTTGTTTATACTTTGTTTTATATCATCTTTCTTTGGATCTTGATGAGGTTATTCAATTTGTAATCTGTATTAATTTTTGCTAGTTGAAAATTCATATATTTGAGGTCAAAAATGAAGGCTAATAAAATTTCGGTTTTTTCTTACAAAACCGAAACCGAACCTAATAATTTCGGTTTGGTTATTTCTATTGTTTGGTTTCTGTTCGGTTTCAGAATTTCCTTTATTTCGGTAGTTCGGTTTTTTTGGTTTTTACCAAAAACCGAACCGAAAAACCGATGCCCACCCCTATATATATATATATATATATATATGTTTGTATGTGTATACTTATCTATTTCTTTCCATTCTTGTTAATACTACCTTATTAATTAATAACATCGAATACTCCTTCAAGATGCATTATTTTTTAATTCGAATGCATGACGACTCTGATTTAGGACAAGTGTCAATGGGGTCAACAAATAAAGATATGCATGATTTTTAATTTGGGAACATGTCTTATTTGGTTTTTTTTAATGAGGTTATCATATCAGACTCTGTGCTCATTTGTGATAGCTTATTTTTAACTTATAAGTACTTATAAATCGTGATTTACGGTATACGAGGAAAGTATATGAGAAAAGTTTTATCTCGACTTACGTAATAAGCACTTATATCCTAAAAATAAGCTATTCCAAATGTAGCTATAAGCTAGGTTTGAAAAGGCATACAGATGAGTAATTGCTTTGCTTGCCAATGAACTTTGGATTTTGAAAGTTGCCATTTGTAATGAACTAATACTCAATGCCTCTCTTTCTTTCTTTCTTTCCTTCTTTTTTGGTTTTTCCAGTTTTATTCTTGAAAGACTTGAACATCTCACGTTAAGGCAGCATCATTAAATAACGCTCAAGGAATAATTCCCTTTTTTTAAATTCTATATTTGATATGATTTTTGAAACTCCTAGATATCAGTTTGCTCCCAAGAATTTGGTTGGTGGGGGGAAAAGCAGATGGTTAGATAAACGGCAAAGCAAACAACGATTTTGTTAAAAGCTATGTTAAGTCATACGCTCTCAAATTTGAAGATTCTACAATCAAAAGAAGGAAAAAGACAGTTAGAGGAGGAGAAGAACCTCTCCACGGTCCACTTCTCCCTTTATTTCATTATTTTTACTATTATATCAACTCTGAAAGATTGAGATTTGATATATATAATATATAATACTTTTTAATCTCAACTAGTCGATCAGAGTTGATCTAACCATGAGAATAAAGAAGTAGAGGGAAATTGACGATAAAAAAAACCAAATCTCAACTGGTCGGTTAGAGTTGATCTAACCATAAGAATAAAGAAGCAGAGGGAAATTGACGATAAAAAAAGTGGTGAGGTTCCTTTCGCACTTAGAAGAAAGAAAGAAAAAGGGTCTTTAAAATGGATTGTTGGAGAATATAAGGGCATGTTTGTTTCTGTTTCATGTTGTTTTTGTTTTGTTTCCATAACAATTTTACAAAATCATTTTTAAAAACAATTTTTGAAAATAAAATCTATTTGGATAATTATTTTAAAAATATTTACTTTTGAAATGACATAGCGGCAATAGCCTTCCCCAACAATGACATGATGGTGGTCGACGCCGATAGTGTGGTGTCAAAATAATAGATATGTGGAAGCCTCAAGAAATAAAAAATAGAAAAACCAAAAAAATCTGCTTTGATTTTTTAGTTTTTGAAAACATTATGTTTTTTAAAAAAAAAAACTTAATAAAAACAAATTTTCAAACAAGTTTTATTTTATTTTATTTTTCATTTTGGAAAAAATATTTTTTGAACCAGAAATAAACAAACCCTAAGTTTTTATCTTCGAGCTTAGGAGAAGAAAAGATTTCAATTGAAACAGAGTAGATGAGATAAGAGAGTTCATGAAAGCCATTAAGGATTGAAGGAGCAATTTTAAAACAACGCTATGCTTCATTAGAATGAAAGCTTCTTGCTCCAAATTAGTTACACCCATGCCATTTAAATTGAGGTGCACCTTGTGCCCATCACTTGATGAGTATGAAAACCGGATCCTTAAAGAGCAAGGTAATCAAACACGGATTGGTTATTGACCTGATCTGGATATTGGGTTAAAGGTCAGTGGATCAAACCGGAGCTAACTCGGGGCTAAACCAATAAGAAACTGAAGATTTTAGAATTATTAATATAAAATTCTTAAGAAAAAAATTAAAAAAAAATGATTATTTAAAAAAAAAATCAGATTGGACTAGGTCATCAGACCTAATCGGTCTACAAGCTGGTTTGGCGGTTTCCGGTCCGAACCGGCTTGTCCGCTCCATGTCTGATTACCATGTTAAAGAGTCCGTACCATACCTTACTTTAATGAAAGAAAAGATAAAATTACTCAAAGAGACCTATGGTAGCATAGCTTGATATTTGCAAAAACACTCCAAGAAGAAAAAATGTTAGTTAATAAAATTTAATGATGAGAATCACTCCAACCATAACTTTTCTCTATCATTGCTCGTTAATTAAGTTCTGAGAATAGGTAGAAAATATAATAGTATTCAATAACGCCCACATGTGGAAAACTAACATTAAATATATCTAATTGAGTGTTTTTTTTATATTTACAATTTTTTCATTAATATATAAACTCTTTTATTTTTATAATTTTAATTTTAATATTTCTCTTAAAGCTAGTTGTCAGTTCATAAACATATAATATATGTATATATGTATGTAATAAAACTTATGTCATTTTTAGTCATGTTACGTTTAAACACAATTTTTAATTATATCATCCAAACAAGTTTTACTTTTTATCAAATTAATTTTTTAATGCAAGTGTGGTCAAATACAAATAACATTACACTAGTTGCTTTTTACCCCAACTTAAGTTTGCCAAGTCAACCATAAATTACAATGATTTTTTCTTGTCATTTAACTATGGGAAAATCATGTATAAAACTATCTAAAATAATAAAATTCTAAATTAGGTTGGTAAATTCAACAAATCCTTAATTGAGTCATTAACCCAATTTGATACTTTGAAATTTGGGTAAAATGAATTTAATGTCATCTCCAATCTCCTCTTAAAAGCAAGGTAATTAAACCCGGACTGGTCAGTGAACCGGTCAGGGTACTGGGTCAAGAGTCAGTGGATCAGACCGGAGCTAAACCGTGATCAAACCGGTGAGAAATAGAATATTTTAGGTTTATAGTTTGAAATTCTAAAGGAAAAATTTTTTTTTTAAAAAAAAGATTTTTTAAAAAAATTAAAAAAATTGACCCGAACTGGGTCACTGGACCGGACTGGACCGATTTAGAGGCCAGGTCACCGATTTTCGGTCCGATTCGGCCGTTCCGGTCCGGGTTAGATAACCCTGCTTAAAAGTGTTTCATTGCTTTATAACTTATATTTTTCAATACATATGTGTGTGTGTTTGTGTCAACATTATTACATAAGAAAACAAAATATGATGCATTCATAGTTTAAATATAGGGTGAAGGTGTAAATTTAACAACGAACTAGTTCTCTATGGGCACCCAACACAATTTAACTATTTTTGGGTGTAAATTTAGATATAATTAATTTTTTTGGTAGCATTTACAGCAATGTTGTTAACCTCGGTAAATTTCCATTACTTTTTACACTACTGTGGGTGTCACTCTTCTTCTCACTCTCTATTATTTTAATATATTTTTCGAAGGGAAAGGTGTAAATTTAGCGATAAACTATTTCACTATGAACATCTAACACTTTTATCTTTTGTTAGGTCCAAAAGTAGACATAAACATTTTTTATCTTATAAATGCCCATCACTATCTCGTAAATTCCTTTATTTATCTTATAGATGACCATATTTGTCTTGTAAAGAGATTTAAAAGAATCCAATGAGTTAAAAAATTGGGAGAATAATAGATAAATAACATTTGAACTTTAAAATCCCGCTGACAAGAATAGTCATGGGATTGACCAGAATAGTAATGGGATTAATAACGCAAATCTTTGTCAAATGACTAATTTGAGATTTTGAAATTCAAATGGTATTTTTCTGTCATTCTCCCTAAAAAATTTTGGTCATTCACGTATTTTTCTTGTAAATACATGTATTTGTCTTATAAAAGAACTTTTTTAACTCCCTAGATTCTTTTAAATCCATTTATTTGTCTTGTGAATGCCCTTATTTGTCTTGTAAATACTTTTATATAAAAAAAATAAAGTAATGGCATTATTATCTTTTCACTGACAAAACTTAATTTTATTTTGATCCAAGGGAGTGCAATGAATTTCATGGAGTCTAAGTGATGTTTTCCAATTGAAAAAGAACATATTTCTTAAAATATATTAAAATAATAGAGAGTGAGAAAACTAGTAGAACCCATAGGTAAAAACGCAGGCCGCACGTGTAATATCCCAATTTTTGATTAAGGGCAAATCATGATTATTGTGGATAATTATGAATTTAATTTGAATTATTATGTGTTTTATGACAATATTAATTAATATGTCATAATTATTGAAAAATTGGAAGAATGGAGTTATTGGGCAATTAGTTGGTGATTAAGGGGAAAATTAATTACTAACTATGAGAGAATAATGAGATGTGAAATTAAAATGGCTAATGGAGGGATTAAGGTGATTAATTGGTTGATTTCCTTATGAGAGCCAATGAAATTCTGACACATGGCAAATTGGTTGGGTGAGAGAAGATGTAAGAAAAGTCAAATAAGGCATTATTAAATCATTTCTTCTCTCTCCTTCCCTCTCATTTTCGCTGACATAGGAGGTACGGGGAAGAGGAGTGATCATTTCATCTTCAACCTCCTTCTCTCTCTCATTTTCCCTCTCTCATGCGTCCTCCATTTCTGCAGAAGAAGAAGAAGAAGCTTGTGAAAAAGGTGAGTATTTGACCCTCTTAATGGCCTCTAATGGAAAAATGTTCTTCTATAAAGTTGTTCCTTGTGTTGAGAGCTTCATTTTCATGATTTTAGTTTGTCCATTTGATGGTGTTTGAGCTCTCACGAAATTCTTGACTTGGGTGAATCAAGGAACTCCTTTGGAAAATTTATAGAAGTGAGTAAGACAAACATTTCTATATAGGTTTTGTAGCCATTGGTTAAGTTTGAATTTTCTGAAATTTTTGGCCCATTTTTGAAAATGAGGGCCATTGGGAGTTTGGTATGGAATTGGTATGTTTGAAATGCATTTTGGGTATGTTTTTGAAATGCATTTTGGGTAGATAGAATTGATTGGGTTTGAAATTGTTAAGTTTGGAGAATTTGAGATTTTAGTGTTTAATGTTACCCAAAACCAAAGCATGATAATGGAATAGGATTTTGGTGATTTTGACATTTCCATTGGATTCCTTGAGTGATTTTGTGTAGGGATAGCTTTGGTTGGGGTTCTGGATTCATTTGGATCACTTGGGAAAAAGTTGGAAATCTGTCTGGTTTGAGCTCTGTTTTGCGAAGTCAGTTTGGACAAGCGTTTTGAATCACCAAATGGTGTTGGAAAATTATGAAACTTTCTAGTCTTAAAGTTCACATCCCAAGCTTCAAAATGGATACATATTTTGTATCATTTCGTTTAGTATTCTAGGAGATATGATTGTCCAAAGTTTGGGATGGAAACAGAACTCTGTTTTGGAGTAGTGTTTAGTTTTTGGTGATCTGTATTTGTGTAGTGATTTCCAGTAATGGGTCATATTTTTCCTAGGAAGAGGACTTATATACCTTTCATTTGGCTTTGGAATCACCTCTTTTCGATTTGTCTAGGATTAGTTATGAATTTTGGAAGTTCAGCCAAGAATCAGGGTATTTCTTGGCCGCGGCCCAAACCTTTCTGGCCGCGGCCCATGGGTGGCCGGCTGTGGCCAGTGGCCTTCTGACCATATTTTGGCCGCGGCCAACCCCTGTGTTCCAAAACTTTAAGTTTTCGAAAGGAGATCTCTAACCTATTGTTTCCCAACCTTTTAGGGCTTTTATTAGAGGCATTTGTGGCTTCTTAAGGGTCAATTATGATAACCAAATTTAAGTGTTTCAAGTTAATTAAGTCTTGGAATAGAATATAACTCTTCGTCCCTAATAATGATTCTAGGATACGACATTTGCCCTAGGCGGGAGAGACCGGTGCCAGAATACACCCGGAAGGATCAAGATAGTGAATTTTCTCTCATGTTGTGTATGATGTTTTGGTATGCATAACTTATCATTAAATTTTGTGAAATTTGTGCCAAGGTCCATTACGGCGTGAGCACTTCCACGTGAGCCGTATAGCGATTGACGTTGGTCATTTCTAGGTCGGCCGTTGAACTGCCGTCGTAATCAACATGGACTTTTGTGAATCCAACCAGTGGGTCGGCATTTGTTAATTCAGCCGTGGGATGTGAGTTTGAATCTTGCCTGTATGGCTTGTGTGATGAAATGCTTTATATGAATCCCAGCTGTGGTGAAATATATTGTGTGGATTGTTGTGATGCAATGCAGCGTGAGCAATCGTAAGGGATGACATGTGTCATACTAACCATTGCCGTTGTAGTTGCTTGTGTGGATAATGATTTGATTTCATGCCTTATTGTTGTACATACTATGATTGATTTGACACTACGGGGATTCTTTAGAATCTCACTCTCCCAAAAGCCATGTTTTAGACAGGGCAGAAGGATCAAAGGGAAAGCGGGCGACAAAGAA
The DNA here is from genome assembly GCA_963855925.1 of Inga laurina. NCBI lineage: Eukaryota > Viridiplantae > Streptophyta > Magnoliopsida > Fabales > Fabaceae > Inga > Inga laurina. The sequence goes on from OY979707.1 coordinate 7,386,835, forward strand.
CAGATAGAGCTCCGATTTAGAAGTATATTTTGGGGTTATTGGTTATCATGTATATCAATTGGATGTTTTTGGGAAACAATTGTGTATATTGGGATTGGTGGTATAGTTTTGTGTAATCCCTAAGTTAAGGGTAATGAATTGTGGGCTTTGTGCCTTTGTGAAACCCTTATTAATGAATGGAACCCGAGTGTGTCGGGAATTTGCCTTATACTCTGATATTTGTGAATGAAATCAACTTGTACAGGCCATTTAGTATTGAAATGTGAATATGAGACCATCATGAACATGTTTTGTAAAAGTTTTTGTAAGCCATGATTTTGGGAAGTTTGGTTTTGTTTAAGTCCCAAAATCATTTAAGGTCTCTAATTCTATATCAATTATGTGTTTATGAACTAAATCTCAGCCTTAATCGCGAAGGGGGTTACAGCACGCCCTCACTGCGTGGCCTGTAATTTTGTTTATAAACTTTGACAAATTTGATAACTTTATCTCTTGAATTGTTGATTATTTTTTTTAAATTTTTTAAGAGAAATGATTGATGTTAGGAAGGTTAATAACTCATATATATGTCTCGTATTTTTTGTTGTCTATAAAAATAGGAAATTGCTTTTTTCAAAGAAAAATGTGGGCCTGCGGGTTGGCTCACTACATGCACACTGCTGGTTTGCCAACCCACAAAAGTGCGAGCCGCATTTTCGGCTCTACCCACGTTGCAAAAAGTCAAGGTTAACCGTGTTGCTATATATGCTACTAAAAAAATTGATTATGTCTACTTTTACACTCCAAAAGAGTTAATTAAGTAGTGTGCCCATAAAAAAATAGTTTATTGCTAAATTTCCACCTTAACCCTTAAATATATTAACTATCATTGTAAGAACAAAAAGGTTCAATATTTTTAAACAAGGAGTTCATTTTATTAACATGAACCATTGTTTTTCAAAAAATTATAATATATATCACTATAAAAAATAATGTTTTTAATAAATATATTGGGTATAAATTTTACTATATTTGTTTAATATATAAATTGTTTCTTTTGGAAAATTTCTATATTTCAATAGGTAAAGCATTTAAATGAAATTTTAAGTGCATTTCATATCTTTTAGCATTTAATTGTTTATGATCGGCGTAAAATGGTCGTTTCTATTAGATTGCTTCAAAGAGCTGAATCTTATGGCTAACTTAATTAATGTGGTAGAGGGATGTATAAGTTCCCCCAGTATGAAGCTTTTGTGGAATGGGATGGAGGGAGACATGTTTATTCCGTTTGGAGACCTCCGACAAGGGGATCCCATATCAACATATATTTTTGCGCTTGTTATGAAAAAATTTGCACACATTATTCAAACCGCTATGAATGAAGAAACTTGGTGCCGTTTACGGTTGAAAAAGAATGGTACGCCTGTGTCTCATCTTTTCTTTACCAATGATCTCATTTTATTAGTAGAAACCAGTATAGAGCAAGCAGGAGTGATTAGAGCATGTCTTGATGATTTTTGTATGTTTCCCGAAGGGACTGAATAATGCCAAATCCAGAGTATTTTTCTCTTGGGATGTGAATCACAATGGGAAATTTGAAATTAGCCAATTCTTGGGTTTTACTTGCCACAGCTGATCTTGTAAAGTATCTTGACAAGATATGGGCTGGTTTGGGCACCTAGATGCGTGTAAAGAGCTACTGGGAATCATTCAGGGATCTAAGGCTTTCTTCTGGGAATCATATTTCATTGATGCATCGGGTGCATGGTGTCAGCAAGATTTCTCTCATTTTCTTTCGAGCGATGTTGTGAATGAAATTTTACAGATGCCAAGTTTAAGTGACAGAGGAGATCCTATATGAAGGTGTTCACTAATTGAACCATATTTTATATATGATTTTTCATAATTAAATTGGGATTTCGGTGCATTTTCTGGGACATTGTTGCATGATTAAGCATTAATTTTTGTTAGAGATAATTGTATTGAATTAATTGCAATTAGGAGTAAAATTGTCATAATTTGTTAATTATTTTGTGTAATTGTTTCTAGGATTTTTGATACTACGTTGTGCTTAATTTTACATTGTAGGTGTTGTGGAAGAAACTAGAGATTTTGGAGGTTTAGAATTAAGACGTGTTTGAGAAAACAATATCAGTGACTAAACGTGCGGTGTCTATGAAAAAAGCACAGTGGGCCAGTAGGTGGTTTTTAGGAACACAATTACGCCACTAGGCTTTTAACCCAAAACTAGCTTCTGAGTAGAAGCCCACAATTATAGCTTCTTCATCGCGGCGAGGCTGGGTTGCGGAGAAGATCGTTACTCAACATTTATTTTCCCCACCTATCCTTTGTAATGCAATTGCAGCTCGCATCTATCTCCTTCTATTTCACACCTCTCTTCTGTTGTTGCAAGTGTTGCTTATCTGTGTCGATGTCACCATAAATATCGTCACCGTCTGTGGGTGATTCACCAGTGGACGGTCCATCTCCTAGCTCTGCCATATGTTGTCTTTTTTGTGGCAATATGTGGGGCTTTGAGCTTTTGCCGTTGTTTTATGTCGGCTTTCTCACTTCTTCTTTGAGTTCTGCCTTTGGTTGGCGTCCGGCGGTGGGACTCTTGTGCCAACAGAATTCTAGAAGCTTTTGTTTTAAGGGTCTGTTTGGCAAAGCGATAAGGAGGGGAAAACGTGCGGTAAAGATAGAAAGGCGCAATGACCATAATTATTAATGTTTGGGAAAGTGATAAAACAATCTCACTTATCCTCCTATCCCGCGATATTTGTTAAGTAGCTTTAGCTTACTTTTCAGAAAAAAGTCACATCATGCCATAGAGAGAGGAGAGAAACATGCAAAAAAAAAATGAAAGGGGCACAGTTCTTTTTGTTCCTTTTGCTTTTATTAAAAAAATAAAATAATATTCAATAGTCATATTTAATCAATCTATGAACAAAATTCATATTTGGCCATTTGTTTGAGAAATAATAGAAAAAATACAAATGATATTAATTGGGAAAAAATTATATATATAGTATTCAATGAGACTCATGCCCTTTTTAGTCATTTTCCATCTCAACTTACTTTTTAAATAATAATTCAAACAGGTTCAATATTAGAAAAAAAGTCACTTCTACCATTATCAATCCAAACACAAATCACATCTACAATTTGATTTTTTTTTCTCATCTTCCTTATATAAAAGTTAGATCGTAAAAAAGTCACTTCTAAATTCAAACAGCAATAAGCCTTTTTTCTGATGCAGTTTGTACTTCTTTGCTGGAACTTCACTCACCTCAGCTGCAATCTCTCTAATGCAGTTCACTTTCCCTTACCCTCGCTTCGGTTTCTCACCGCTTCTTGTAGAATGTGACAGCGTAATCTCAGGTGCTCACCGTTTACTTTACTTTACCACATGTTAATTGTTTTGGAAGCGTTGATTTATTTGATTTATTTTGGTTCGCCAATAATTAGTTCAAGTTGATTTGGTTAGACGAGTTGGTTTTTTGATTGGGTATTGGTTTTGATGGATTTTTGCATAATGTTTTTGTTGTCATTCTTTCGTCCATTGATTGAAGCGTGGTTTTTAATGAACATTTCATTTTCAATATTCATGGTGTTGTTGAACCCAGAAAACGCGATTCTTTGGTGTTGTATATGCTTTGCCTCTTTTTGTTATTTCTTAATCATAGTCAAAATGGGTTAGGGAGTAAACTATTAGGGGTTTGTAAATCTAATGTGTTAATTTTGAGAGTCTAATGCATCTAAAAGTAAATAAAACCACTTCATTTTATTGCGTTAATGAGTTTCTTTGAGGCAATGCTACGTCCTTTTCATGAAATGTAGCATCTTTTCCTTCTCACTTAGAGTAATTGTAATTTAGCAGTCAATAAGAGTAAAAGTGAATGTTAGTCTACTTGAAAGAATGACTGGTTATCTTTATTTTGTTAAATTTTTTTTGATTCTACTTCAATAAGGTGGCTACTGTACTTTGCTGGCTAGTAATTTTGTATATTTGGCGATTAGAATGCAATAACTCATTCAAATGTTCACAGTTCCCAGCACAAAAAGTAACATATCAAGAAAGCTTCTCATGGACCCCCTCCTACTGAAGGAGATCTCTATCCAAGTGAAGATGAGGACTCTGAGCTGAGAAAGGTTTCCTTGGATGGCATACCAAACTTGAACAAGGAAATCTTAGACACTACTGATAAGGACAATGATAGCAGTGATCATATCGAGTATATCGATGTGGAGAATTTGAATAATCTTGCTGTACTAGCTGAACCAGCACCTTTGGTATACTCTTCTAGAGCTTGAAATTGTGGATTTATCTCTCTGGTTTCTTCTTTAGAATTCTGTCTGTTCTGTTCAATTATTTTCTGTTTGGATGTTAGTCTGTTCAAATGCACAGATCTATGGAGTATGGACCACCTATTTAGATATTTCATGGTTAAGACTATAGATTATCAATCTTACTGAGAAAATTAGGAGAGCAGAAAGTTCAGAGGAAAGCAGAAAGAGACCAAACTCGATATATGATTGAAAAATTCAATAATGGTGCATGGATAAAAGTGACCCTGCAACCTCTAATTAATAATATGTTTGTACTAAGGTCCTAATACCTTTTCTTTTGGCTGCACTATGGATAACTTTTCTCTTACAAGACTGACCTTAATTTGTCACCTCGGAGCAAGATACTCAAGAAGTAACTCTTGTCTTCATGTACAAAATTTTCGCAAATCCTTAATACCTAATAGCAAAACTATATCAGAATGTATAATATTCTGGCCTTCTTTTTCTAATCTGTGTTTTCTTTGACTCTCTTCTACGTTTACTCTGTTGGGGATCACTTGTTGGGGAAATGTGTTAGCACACCATTTGCAAAGAACCAAATCATGTTTCAGCATGCTATATTTGATTCCATTAACCATCCTATGTCTTGGATCTCTGTTTGAAATGTCGTGAGAAAGAGGAAGCTAAAAGATTAATGTATCAATGGCTTCTGTTGCTATATATGCAAAAACTGAGTACAAACAGCAGCAGAAAAAGTCTTGTCCAACTTGTTCACATTCTTCCGGGAAGAATATTTTCTTCCACCATGTTTTCTATCTTTTTTGGAGACTCTTGTGCCATGATAATGAAATGGAGCAGATGAAGCATCTGAAACCATTAGTCCATAATAATTGAAATTTTTTCATTTTATCAAATTTTAATGTTAACTTTTCATTTCAATTATCACAATATATACAAATAACACACACACACAAACACTTAGTATTCAATATGATTCATGTCTTTTTCAGTTATTTTCCATCTAAACTAGTTTTTCAAATAATAATCCAAACATGTTTAAGGATAGAAAAAAAGTCACTTCTGCCACCACCAATCCAAACACAAATCAAATTTACAATTTGACTTTTATTCTATCTTACTTTTGCAAAAGTCAGATTGCAAAAAAACCACTTCTACCACCGCTGATCCAAATGGGCTCTTAATTATTTTGAGGAGTAGGACAAACTACAGAAAAAACCCCAGAAATTCTGAAAATTTCATATTTATGAAGAAGAAAAGGGCCTAAGAAAAATAATAGAAGAGGACCCATAGTTTTAGGAAATTTTGATTGAGCTCTAAAACACTTCAAAAAATTTCACTGAAGTCCCTACAGAAAACTTTTTGAAACTATTCATATAGGTCCCTGGTCACAACTTGCGTTCTGACCAGGGATTAAGTTACTGTTCCTCATCTCTGGAAAAGGAGGCAGACCCGAAATGAACCAAGATCCAACATTGAATAGTAAATAGGGGCTGTGAGCTGGGAGTTTGAAAACGGGAGGAGAGCTGAGAGTTGAGATTGGGCAGGCACCACTGAGAAATCCGCCATTACCACCGTCTTCGACCTTCCTCTCCCAACACCGATAATCACATATGGTGCGGTAAAGGTGAACTTGAGAAACAGAATAGAGAGCATCGCGAAGTAAAACCAGTAGCTCGGATTTCCACCTTTCTTTCTCTCTACCTTCGACCTCTCTCTCTGTGTCCAAACTACCGTCCAAGCACCACAACCACCGTCAGCCTTTGCCCTCAACTTCGCCAAATTAGTTCTCCTATTCTCTTCATTCCACCATCACCACCGCAACACCATTATCACCGCCACTTCCTCTGCTCTCTTTCACTCCATTACCATTAGCTCCTTCTTCTCCAATCATTTCATCACCATAGACCTTCCACTACCGTCTCTCTGCTCTTCAACACGTCACTACCTACTGCCTCTTCCATTCTCGGACAGGATCCACGGCTTCAACGCCACCACTGTGACATCCTCTTCTTCCCCTGTCCAGCACCACCATCATCAGTCCTTCCATTTTTGTCCTCATATTTTCCCAACCACGATTGCCTTTCACTCCTTCATTACGTCATCCTTATCATCAGAAACTACCTAACCTAACACCTGCACCTTTGTTACTGCCCCTTCGACTTCTTGAACCCATTCCATTTTCTCTTTTCTATAGTTGGCAGGAGATTTAATTGTGCTGCAGCTGAAGCTAGAGATATGAGTGGCTAAATTACTTAGGTCTTAGTGGCAGAGGAGGTGGCTAAAGCTCGAATGTGTTACAAAGGGAGTTTAATAATTTCCATTAGCTCAATTTATGTACAATGTTCTGGTTGGATTAATTTTATATTGGTATATATGTATTTTTGAGATTTAGATGAGTGCTTATTTGTCTATGATGGATTGCTTTTGTGTTAAATTTTTTATTGGTTCAATTGAATTTTATTGGACTTATTTCCTTTTGAATTAATGAAGTTATGCATTCTATGTGATGACTAGTGTGTGTGATGGATTTAATTCAATTTGAGTGTCACGATTATGCTCTCTTCAAGAAGAAACAAGTGCATTAAGATAATTTTCAAATATACATTAAGTGGTTTTTAACAACTATTCTAACAGAAGACTATGAATGCGATTATAGGATTAGACATTAATTAGTAGAGCTGGGAATCAGGGCCTTTTAGGCTCGGGGTCAGGAAAATTGCAGTTTTTCAAGGTCCGCCCTGAGAGCATGCTGGCCAGGGCGGGCCAGAAAGTCCTTTTCACAATATTTAAATATTTTTCTTGCGTTTTTTTCCAGAGAGATATACAATGATTAAAGTTCTAATTTAACATATAAATGTCGTCAACATTAAAGTTTAAACACGTCTCACGCAACAAACAAACACAGTTACTAATGTATAATCAAAGGTAAAATCATGTTCACAAATAACTCACATAAAGACCAAAGCATAAGAAGACAAGAAGCTAAACACTCTAACTTCTAAGCAACATTAGTATGATGGCTATCATTTTCATCTTCTTCGCCACTATCATCTATTTCAAGGACATTTTATTGTACTTCACTTTAAGTAGTAGGCTCTACTTGAGGAGTAAAAATATCAAGAATTTCTTGTCCCACATCATGAATACATCCATAATCTTTATCTGCAACAAATAATAAACCAAAATCATAAATTCAGAGTATAGTTGTTATGCATGTGTAATTAAATGGATAAATTAGTAAATTACCATCATATGTGAATCCATGCATCCAATTGCGAGTACAAATAAGAGCTTGCACATTAGATGGAAGAATGGAACTTCTATATTTTGTTAGAACACGTGAACCAATATTAAAAGCTGATTCACGTGCTACTATAGTGATTGGAATGCTCAGAATATCAACTGTCATATCAATTCAAGACTGAATTCAATTTCAGTGCTCATAGTTAACACGTATTAGGAAAATTTCATCCAAACAAGAATGAAGATAGCATTCAAAACAACGAAAACACATATGGCAGTAAAGCATTGTATATGTAGGCAATGACTCAAATAGAATAATGGGGGAAAGACAGAGGATGAGTAATGTTTGGTGAACAGGACCAATAATGTCATTGCTTTTTGTCCATTTCAATAGATTGACAGCAAATATGAAAACATGCCTTCCTAAACTCATAGTTTCAGGCATCAAGTTTGAACCAGACTTCTCAAGATCTTAGTGATTAACTTTAAAGCTAATCTTGTTCAAAAACAACGAGAGAGAACTGCGACACGACGACAGACGAGCTGCGGAGAGTGATCAAAAAAACAGTCACAGATGACCTATGACACGGCAACGTCTGCAACAGGGAGAGATGGCGTCTGGCGATGGTGAGCTTCAACCTTTGAGAGTGAGATTTACTGGTCAAAAAAAGTGTGAGAGAGCTTGGCCGGAAGGATGGGAACAGAAGTCAGCGGCTCAGTGCTGCCCCTGCTGCGTCGCCAGTCTTAGAGCAAGAGTGAGATTTACTGGGCTTACCGTCTGCCCGTCACTGACGCCGTGGAGATGGTCTATCAACTCACTTGTCTGTCGCAACTCACAAGATTAGAGGCAAAGGAAGAGGAGAGTAATGGAGCCTGGCAGAAGACGGAAGACATAAGTGGCTATGCAAAGTCGCAACTCGCAATGGGAAATTGGAAATGGACTTGGTTGGGGAGTTAGGGTTAGCTAGCATTTAGCAATCTAGGCAGGGGCAGGACAAGGGAGGCAAAGAGCTGGGTAGTGGGCAAGGGGAAAAAAATTTTGACAGGCCTAACGAGCTGGCCTTTGGCCCTGTAGGGCCGGCCCTTTTAAGCCATCGGTCCTACAGGGCTGGCCCTTTTAGGCCCGACTTCCATTGGAGGCTCCAATTTGTAAGCCGGTGCTTGCCTTAACAGGGCTTAAACGGGTCGGTTCGACGAGCTCGGCCTAATTTCCCGACTCTATTAATCAGGTAAATTGGACCTAATGTGATTGCTTAGGGTTTTTTATTTGACTTGATGTAAATTCACTCCAAAATATTTTAAGAAGCTAGGAAAGCCATCAAATTTGTTGTCAAGACTCATTTTATCATATAATTCCTCTTTAATCCAAATCATTTCTTTATTACTTTCCAAAAATACCAAAAAGACTAGAATTAGCTTTATTTTCATAAATTTTAATTTAGAGAAAACCAATTTCAAAAACCCTTTTTCTAACCATGTTTATGGCACTTAGTTTTACCTAAGGAAGTCAAAATAAAAGGCTCCTTGATAAGAGAACGATCCTAAGTTGTTTGCACTATATTGCATTTTATTCATGGTAATTAGTAATTTGATCCCGATGAGGCTAATGTTGTGTCAAATCAGTCACCCTCGAGTTCTTCCTCTACTCAAACAAAATATCAAAGTATGTTGTGTGAAGGAGACGAGGATCACGACAGAGTATGGAAGAATATATGGAAGCTCCACGTGCCACAGTGATATAAGATGTTCCTTTGGTTGTGTTCAAGGAATCCTCTTTTAACAAATGAAACTACAACAGAGTTCAATGGAAGATCTGGTTTGCTCTGGCTTGCCACCATTTATGGTTTGCAACTCAAGTGTTTCCTCGAACGAACTTGGGATGTGCATGTTACATGGTGTGCCCGCGAAGCAAATAGTGTTGCTGATGCACTGCCCAAGATGGGGCTGCCCATCGCTGGTTTGGGGCAGTTTTCATCACCACTATATTTCATTTGTAAGGAGCTAAAGAAAGATGCTATGTATAAGTTGTAATAGCTCTAGTCTTATTTCATCCAAAAAAAAATCTTTTTATCTAAAATATCCTTAGAAGTATATCAAATTTACAAACATCTGAAATAAAATATTAATATTAATAATTCATATTAAAGAATGGAAAAGTTAAGAAATTGAAATCTTAACTGCCTTATTTTTTAAGGAGCAAAGAAGATAGGACATTAAAGTTATTTTACTAACATTTCGATATTTTAAATTGGATTAATAATTCAATTAGGTATTTGTTGAATTCACCACCCTAATTTGGAATTTCTCCATTTTAGATTATGATATAGAAAAATTAGAAAAAATAAAATTATTTATATCAGTGCATTGTACAAATTTTACAAATTCTCCATTTGAATGACCTTGCAATAGTACGTGCCATGAGACAACACTTCTCAATAGCACTTTAAGGGCTAAACCGGAGGCTTAAAAGGGGTAGCTAGTTTTTTTTTAGTAAAAATCAATTTATTTTAACAAACAGATAAAAGGATACAAATAAACCGACCAATTGATTAAGGATTAGTTTGTTTAGGGCCTTTAGTTTTAGATTATTTTCGAGGAAACGTTTTCCTAAAAATATCACTTCTCAGAAAATTTTTCTTTTTTATAAAAAAATTGAAGTCTAAAAAAATGTTGTTTCTAGATGACTTTTCAAAGTTACTTTAATCAGTTTTCTCCATATAATTTTTGTGGTGGTAGATAAGAGAGAAAAATGGCGATGATCAATTATTTGAGCTCGACAAGAGAGAGAGAAAAGTAGAGAGTAAGAGTCTAATTTTGACCATTGCCTATTGCAACGGTCTTGTCCAGATCTGGAGGTTTGGTGTCGCCTTCCAGTGAATCTCAGCCTCGTCGCCCATCGGTGAAGCCGAACATTGCCCATTGCAACGGTGTGAGTCCATCGGACGTCGGCTTCCACCCATTGCAATGGTGTGAGTCTGACGTCATCGTCTTCCTCGGGTTGCTGCTTCTGACGTCAACGTTGCAGTAGAGATCCTCTCCGGTTGTTGCAAACTCGCTAGTGATGTCGATTTGAAGGAGGCGAAGAAGAAGAAGAGAGGGAAGAAAAAAAAGAAAAATGAAAAGAAAAGAAGAAGGAAAGAAAAAGAAAAAAGAGAGAAAGAGTGAGTTAAGGTATGTGCAATTTTGTCCCATTTTCATTGCCTGCTGTTGTTGAAGTGGACGTTGGCTTTGCATGAATGAATGAGAGAGAGAAAGCAGTCCCAAGAGAATGACTTCAGTACTGAGGCTGGAGAAGACTAATGCCTTGGAGCGCAGTAGGAAGAAAGTTTGTGATGATGATGAAGAGTTCACAGATAAGCAATCATTAGCACCATGGGTAGAGGACTGGATGACTGACGATGATATTAGTGAGGAAAGTACCATACCTAAAGAACCTGAATGATCATATAAGGATGCATGCGTTGAGGATCAAATACGGAATGATCGTTCAGATGAAGAAGAAGAAGAAGAATGGTGGAAAAGGGACGAATGGAAGTCTAGGATTGAGGTGGAGACAACGCAGAAGGGACCGAACATCATTGTGTCACCGGAGTATAGAAAAAAGGTAGCACGGAAATGGTCGACTTCGCTGTTCGTTAGACTCCTTGGTAGGATGGTGCATGAAGATCAATTGGCTCACAAACTGCAACAACTGTGGGGATGTAGAGGTGAGGTCAAAACTATTGAGATAGGTTCTGGATGTTTTCTGGTTCGTATGAACAATAAGGAGGACTATGACTTTGCGTTGAAGGGAGGACCTTGGTTATACATGGATCACTACCTAACAATGCAACTATGGAAGTCAGAGTTTGATCCCGACTCTGGTGAGGTTTCCAAAATCACAGCATGGGTAAGGATTCCTAAATTCCCTGTTGATTTCTATGATAAGGGTATTTTATATGTGGTGAGTAACCAAATTGGACGAATTTTAAAAGTGGATACAAACACCCTTCGACAAACCAATGGGCATTTTGCCAGTATATGTGTTGAGGTTAATTTGAGCGCGCCTTTGCTCCTGTCCTTGATGATTGATGGGAAAGAAAATACGATTGTTTTTTAGGGTTTGCATTTGATTTACTTTTCATGTGGCGGTATAGCCAAGATACTGAGCATTACCCTAATAATCAAGCAACAAACACGTCAAAGTCATCATACATGGCGAACCCGTCGATTCTTAGAGCTACAACTCCCTCGCACATATCCTCTAAGACAACCACCGGAATGTATGGGGAGTGGATGGTGGAGCCGCATCAACGAAGGAGACAATAGATCTAGAATGCAGGAAACGGTAATTATAGGCATGAGACTTGGCGTGATTTACATTCTAGGAATATGGGAGGAGGATCATGCTTTGAGGCGCTTAATACTAAAGATATGAGAACTAATGATAGAGGTTATAGTGATAGCACAAATTAGGGCAAGATTCGTGTTAGTTCAAAGTCAGGAGAGTAAAGGGAATAATGGATCAGGCATTTTAAAACTAGGGAAAAAGGAGAGAATTGTGATCCGGTGAATAGTGTTGGGCTTTTAAATAAGTTGAATAAATCGAGTGGGATCCAAGCAGCTAAGAAGAAGGGGATAAAGGAAGGAACTTCCATAATGCAGAAAACAAAGACATAAGTGGAACATTATATATTGAATTCTCATCTAGTAATTCAAGAAGCTGGACCGTCGTGTAATTCAAGTGGGGATGGGGGTCAGAAATGAAAAAGAATGTAGTTAAAATAGATTCCAGGTCCCCAACTATCCTCCTTGAAGCCTCTAACCCTCTTGATCCAGGTACAAATGGAGGGGAGACTTTTAAAACTCGAAATAATCCACGTGGAGGTGTTAATGACATGGTGATGCATAGTGTTGAGGATGAGCAGGAGGGACATATGTATCAATAATGCCTGCTTTGTTTGTGCTATTCTCCTTTGGTATTAGTTTTTTAATGATTATTATGACTTGGAATACCAGGGTGCCGTAGTGCCTCTTTTCCTAGATTACTTAGTGATGTCGTTGCCAGGCATGGTGTTAATTTTTTTGCTCTGTTAGAACCTAGACAAATAGGGATGAAAGCAAAGCTCATTGCAAGAAAGCTGGGATGGACGAATATACACGTGGTTGAAACATGAGGATTTAGTAGAGGTATATGGTTATCCTAGGATTCTATGTTACAGTTCTCTGTGACTTATTCAGGTGATCAGTTTATTCATGGAACGGTAAATCAAGGCACAAGTGATGAGTGGTCACTAACTGTGGTGTATAGGCATCCAAATAGTGTTATTCGACGCCAACTGTGGCAAAATCTTGAGGATATTCAAAAATCAGTTGTTGGAGGATGGGTAGTGACTGGAGATTTCAATGTTGTTTCTTGTCCTGAAGAATGCTGGAGTAAGAATCACACGGAAAATACTGGTATTGACAAGTCCTTCCCAAAATGGCTTTTGGGTAGCGAATTACTTGATATTGGTTTTAATGGACCTCAATTTACATGGGGTAATTTGACCAGCCAGAGCAGGATTGATAGAGCTTTGGTGATTAATTTCTGGTTTATTAATAATTCTAATGCTACGGTGACACACTTGCCAAAATATAAGTCCGATCATTGTTCGGTTCTAGTTGATACTGAATCCTATGTTCTTACGACAAAGAATAGAAGGCCTTTTAGATTTTTTGCACCCTGGGTTATGCACGGTGAATTCAAGAATTTTGTACAGTGACATTGGGGTGGAAGATGACTGGTGCGGTTCAGTAAAACAGTTTACTAGGGATTTGAGGTTATGGAATAAGGTCTTCGGTAACATCTCCTATATGAAAGACAGCTTATATAGACGATTAGATGGGATTAATGCAAATCTGCCTTTGGTAGGTGTATCGGAGTATCTTGAAAAGTTACGAGGGGAGTTATGGGGTGAGCTGGAGAAGCTCTTGGCACGAGAGGAAGTCATGTGGCTACAATACTCTCGGGCTACCTGGTATGTGGATGGGGATCGAAATTCCAAATACTTCTATTCAGTGGCTAATGGGAGACGAAGAAGAAATAAAATAGAGGCCTTAAAGCTTGAATCAAGGGAGTGGACATATGATGCAGTGGAAATTATGAGAATGGGAAGCCAATTCTTTGAAAATTTGTATACGAAGACTCATATATATAATGGATCCTTAGTATTCGAATATACTTATCCTGAAATTCACGATGTCAATCTATGAATTCTGGGGAGATCGATTGAAGACCATGAGATTAAATGAGTTTTGTTTGATATGGGGCTACTAAAAGCGCCAAGGCCATATGGTTTTAATCCGTTATTTTACCATAGCCAATAGAAGACAGTGGGACCGTCAGTGCTTGACTTAGTTAAAAGAGCTTTTAATGATCCAATATGGATAAGGTAAATCAATGGCACTCAATTAGTACTCATACAAAAAGTGGACCATTCGGAGACAATTCAAGATTTTTGTCCCATAAGTCTTTGCAATGTTGTGTACAAGATAATTACGAAGGTTATATCAAATAGACTTAAGGTAGACATGCCTTCAGTGAAAGGGCATCAGAGCTAGGACAATATTATCCTAATTCAAGAGATCATTCACTCTATGAAGTCTTTAAGGAAGAAAAATGGTTTCATGGCCATAAAAATAGATTTGGAGAAGGCTTATGACCATGTTAGATGGAGTTTCATCACAGACTATTTAAGAGATCTCAAGATCCCTGAATATCTTCTTAAAGTTATTCAAGCTTGTATTTCAACGTCTCAGATGTAAATGCTATGGAACGGAAAGACTTCTAATATGTTTTGTCCGTCCCGTGGGGCTCGACAGAGTGACCCAATATCGCTGTATCTTTTTATTATCATAATGGAAAGGTTGGGTCATCTCATCCAAACGGCAGTAGAAGAGGGTGACTGGCAACCGTTTAGGTTCTCTAAAAGAGGTATCCTGTCTCTCATATCTTTTTTGCTGACGATCTTATTTTGTTTGTAGAAGCAGATCTAGATCATGCAGGGGTTGTGAAGTCCATCCTAGATGATTTTTGCGATATCTCGGGCTAGAAGGTGAATGCTGCAAAGTCAAGAATTTACTTCTCAAAGAATGTGAATCACATAAGGTGCAAAGAAATTAGAGATTTCTTGAATTTTACTCCAACGTTGAATCTAGGGAAATATTTGGGAATGCCTATATTACATGAATGGAGCTCAAAGGCAACGTATAATATACTCTTGAATAAGATGGATGCTCACCTCTCCAATTAGAAGTCCAATATGTTATCGATAGCGGCCAAGCATACTCTAGTGTCTTCTGTAATGTCGGCTATACCATCTTATGCTATGCAGATAGTGCCTCTTCCTTTGGGGACATGTGATGAAATTGATAGACGATATCATAACTTCCTCTGAGGTAGTATCTCAATCAGCAGAAAACCTCATCTTCTCTCCTAGGATGTGGTGTGTGCAGTAAGGAGGATGGAGGCCTGGGTCTTAGGAAAGCTCATTACCAGAACCAAGCATTCATGTTGAAACTTGGATGGAGTATGATTAATAGACGAGACTCGATCTAGGTCAGGTTTCTGTGAGAAAAGTACAAAGCCGACGATGATATTATTCCGAGAGTGGAGAAGCGCCGGTTGGAGTCTAGTACGTAGAGGGGTATCGGTAAAAATTGGGAGAAGGTCACAGATAGTGTAACTTAGAGAGTCACCAATAGCCAGAACATTTTTTTCTAGAATGACATATGGGTGCCACATTTGGATAATCTTCAGAGTTTGGCAACCCGAGATTTGCCTAAGGATGTTATTGAATGGAAAGTAGCTAACTGCATCACTCCTTCTGGTAGTGGGATATGAGCAAGTTTGATCAACTACTTCTACCACATGTATGTACTGCTATCAGTCACGTCAACATCCATTAATTAAATGGGGAGGATTTCCTGGCATGAAGATGGTCTTTTGATGGAATTTTCTCCTTGGGCTCGGCTTACAAATACCTGGTGGGTATCCCACGGCCTCATGCTAAATATTGGTGGAGATGTGTTTCAAACATGAAGGTCCCTCAAAGGTACCACACTTTCTTGTGGTTGTGCTATCACGGCCGCTTAATGACAAACATGATGCGGTTCCATCGTGGTAGTCACCCCATGGGTAGTTGTGAAATATGCCACACTTCATAAGAGTTAATACTGCATGTTCTACGGGATTGCATGGACACTTCTGAGTTCTGGAATATTTTCTTACCGCCAAGTTGCCAGGATATGTCTTTTGGTATATGGGATAGGAATGATTGGCTTACATGGTGTATGGGAAGAAAGGACGTAGTACAGAGATTCGAGTTTCGTCTTTGGTTTACGATCTTATGTCGGTTTATTTGGTTGGCTCGTAATGACCGCTGCTTTAATAATAATACTTTGAGTAGACAGGCCATTGTAGCCCATACTCGTGCCTGCCTAGCATGGGGTAACACAAGCATGTTTCAAGACAATAACGAGGAAGGGAGTTGGCCACGTTGGAAGCCACCATTACTAAGGTGGGTGAAGATTAATACTAATGGATCCAGGAGTGACAATATAGGGACGTGCACTTGTAGAAGTGTACTGCGAGATCATGATGATGAATTTTTACTGGGGTTTATGTATCGGATTAGGAAAGGGACGGTGGTCTCGGCTGAAGCTTGGGGTGTATTGTGGGGACTTAAACTTGCATGGGATAAAGGATACAGAAAAATCCTGATTGAGTGTGATTGTAGTGATGTCTTGGAATTGATTCAAGCCACGATGTCTCAGGAACACCTAGATTTTCACCTTATCGTGGAGATTCTGATATATCCCGATTTTATCATAATATTTAATATCATATTTAGGGATTTTATCATTAATTGTTGGGTTCAATAACATTTATTATGATTAAATTAAATTAAAGATGAATGTGTGAAAATAAATCTTAAAAAGAGATATTTGTTATAATCTTGTGGTTGCTTTTTAAAATTTGAATTTTAAATGAAGATATTACAAGATATTGATTTGAATTGTAGGTCACATTGGAAAAGTAGGAGCTGAGGGACTAAAAAGTAAAGATGTATAAGGACTGAAGCAGAAAATAAGATTCTACATGTGGCTCCAAGGGAATTCTGACAGAAAGGAGGGTACTTTCTGTAATATTAGCTGTCACTTTCAGGATGAAAAATATCAAAAACAATTACAGAAAAGTACACCTAATTTTAAAAAAATGCCAGTTGGAATCTTGGAAGATTTTATCCCAACTTTAAGAGGATTTGACCTAGATTTCAAATAGAAAAAGAAATTAATAAAAAGGATTTGAATCATCAGCACCAGCGGACACGCACACGAAGCCGCAAATGAGACGGACATCAGAACCTTCAGGAGACGCACACAGCCGCAGAGGAGATTGAGGGATCGAGCAGTTGCAGCCGCGAAAGGGAGATAGAACGAGGATCGCTGCCTACACCGCCACTACGGTCAACTTCCTATCATCACCTGCATCGGAATCGGCCGTCGCGTCTCCCTCCTTTTCTGCTCCGTTTCTTCCATGGAACCTTGGTGGTTTAAAGGAATTATGGCTGTGATCGATTCCATGAGAGGCTAAATCCTTTTGTGCTTCTTAGAGATGGAATATTGGTTTGAGTTTCAGAGATACATTCAAGGGAGTTATTTGTTTTAATCTTTTTATTTAACTATGTAACGGAATTCCTGAGTTAGGATTTTATGTTATGTGGTTAATTTACTGAGATTGCGAGTTGTTTATCTTAGTAGTGATTGAACAATTGTGATTTAGATTGGTTTATATGGTTTGAGATTTAAATTTCTATATTTCCTTTTGGTTTAATGTGGTTGTCTATTCTTTCATAGTTTAAATGAGTATTATGACTACTTAGATCTTGTTTGAATATCTCAGTTGAGTGTTCATTGTATAGAGGAACAAGTTGCAAAAATCTAATCATAAATTACACACTAAGTGGTATTTAATAGTGTATTAAGAGGTAATTATCTAGCTAAAGTTCTAGGGGTAATCACTAATTAATATCACTAGACTTAGCGAGTTGCTAAGGTTTAATTTTTGACTTAATGAGTGGTTTAACTCCCAATTCAATTTGAGCAAAGATAACCTATATTCCATTTTTCCAAGAAGCATTCATCATCAATTTGTTTAAATCACAATTTCATTAATTATTTCAACAATTTCTCAAAAATCCAAAAAAATAGTAGTCTAAGTTATTTTTCATTATTAAAAAGAAAAAAATCAATTTAAAACTCATCTTAATGTTTTTGTCACTTAGTTTAGATTAGGAATTAAATAAAAGGCTCCTCAAGAGAATACGACCTGAGTTGTGCCCTTCACTGCATGATTTGGTTTATTTTGATTTAACCTGAGGCGACTAAAGACTTTAAATCAGATTCGCACGTTGATGGACCAAGATTAGGAAGTGGAAATGTTACATTGTACTCGAGACGTTGATTCAGTTGCAAATGCCATGGCAAAGGAAGCTTGGCAGATGGCGATGGATCCTCACATCACTGATTCACCTCCTGAAGCTATTAAGAATTTATTAAGTACGGATGAAAATAGGTTGAGAATGCATGTTGACTCAAGAGGTTAGCCTCTGAGGATATTGTAGAATATCATGTACTATAAAAAAATGGTGATGATCAGGAGTGGAAGCACGTTATGCACATGGGAGCTATGCCCACCAAGTCCCACCACTGAATTAAAAAAAAATCATGACTTGCATGTATACTTTCAGCCTTCTAATTTTAGTCATACAGAATTATATGTAATTTATTATCGAATCATTTTTAATGTTATAAAGTTATATAAAAATTTAATTATTATAAATATTATTATAAATAAGGATGAACCGATATAATAATTGTTGTGAATGAATTGGGAGAAATACTGATATAATTTAGAATGCCACATCATTTGAATTCTATATAATTAAAACATATCAACTCAAATTATTTTAATTCTACTTAGCCAATAATTCATCTGAAACAATTCACATTTTATTTTGTTTTTAAGAAAAGGAAACATCTTAATTTAAAAAAATGAAAATGAAATGATCAGCCACTATTATATTTTTGTTAAAAATAAAATAAAATATGAATTGTTTCATATGAGTCCACAAACTTAGTTAAAATGATCTGAGTTGATGTGTTTTTATTGGACAAAATACCAATGACGTGGTACTCTAAGAGCATATAAATATTTCCCATGAATATTACTAGGTGTTTACCGATATTTATCATATGAGATACACTAATTCAGTGTTTATATTTATCAAATCATAAATCGTAAAAAGAACTTTTAAGCGAGTGATTAGAATGGTAGATATGACAAGAAAGGAGAGATATTTCTTATTGGCCCATTGACCATTTGGCGAAGACAATATGGCCATCCTATCCCCATTTGCGGACACAATTTGTTCTGTACGTCTGGGCGAATCAAAGCAACTCATCACTGTTTCTCATCGGAGTCGATCGTCCGCCATGTTTCGGTCCAAATCTTGAAATACCATTCCGTAATCTTCTCTCTCTCTCTCTCTCTCTGATTTTTTTTTTTCAATATTTTTATCTTCGTTTGTTACTTCTGATACTGCCTTTGCATACTTATTCATTTTAATTCTACTTCTAAGTTAGACAGATTCAAGATTCATTCTCTGAATAATCTTCATTCCTTAATTACTTTGTTCGATCAAATTGCGCATGCATATTAAGGTAAGGTAGATAGATATGATTTAGTATATGTGCAGCGAAAAAGTATATTCTTGCATATACCCAAAGAAATTTGGATTATACTTATTGACGGAAATTTAAGCCCCATACTTATTTTTTTTAAAAAAGCCATAATCTGAAAAGTTATAAGCTGCAATCTGTAAACGTATTTGGGAATTGTCTTAAATTTTAATTACTGCCTCCCATTTATATACTCTACTTCCTTTGGTCTTTATTACAGCACGTCTTCTTACAAGATATTTGCTATTTTCGTACTAAATATTTTTTAATATATGCCCCATATTTAATAAGAGTATTGATGATGGGGATTAGAAATTAATATGATGCTGGATGAGTCAGAAGTTGATCACTTATGTTTATGACTAGAGGGAGTATAAGATGCAATTTTTTAAAAGGCATGATCATGTTTATAAGATAAGGATGTTTGAAGTTGTAATTAACATTTTTTTTATCCCCATTAATTACATATTTCATTCGATCTTTTTTATAAGAGCTCAAAATTTAAATTATTTTGATCATTTTTATAAGAGCTCAACAAGAATTATTTTAACATTTAATGAGTTTTTTTTTCACTTTTACTCCTCATTAATTATATGTATTGCATTAATTAGAATAATGTTAATATTTATATTTACTTTATTTCTTTCTATTACTTGCCCCTCATAAATAAGGGTATACTTGAAAAACACACTTGATTTCAGACATACTTATTATTTTCAACCAATATTAACCGCATTTTTAAATTACGTAATTCGATTATCAGACTCTTATAAATAGGATCAGAGGGAGTATTACTATACCACTAGATTAATTATGATCTCTTGCATCATATTGCATGCAGAATCAAAGGTCATATTAATAAAGGCAAAGGCAAAGGCGTTCGACCATGTAATGGCAAAGCAAACTCCAATAATGATACTAATTAAACACAACCTCCTGCATTCCCTTGTTTTTTTTTTCCAGCAACCTCCTTCATTCTCAAGGTACGTAATAATATATTCCTTTCAGTTTATAATATAAATCACTTTAATTAGTATAAACTAACTCATTAGAATTAAATATATCTTATGTCAACACCCGTTTCCATTTCGATAATCGAAGAGTAATAAAGACGGAATTCAATGGGCATACAGAAAAGTACAATTATACTGATAAAAATATTCGTTTACAAACCCAACGTCGTTCGTTTACAATTCCGATATTTTTCGTCGACGGAAACAGAAAATACAGCGGAAGTTTTAATATTTACAAATTTCACCATAATATCACAAATTAGACTAATTATGACCACGATCTTGTATGCGCCTCGAGACACGTGCCACTCACTTTTCGGCGTCAACGTCTTTGTCCTTTGACCCACTGGTACCCACTGAGGTATTTGTTTAAAAATAGGGTGAGATTCCGAAGAATCTACGTAGAGACATAATATCGTTCATAGAAAATGCGAAAAGTAAATATGTCATGCGCCAAGGTATGCACAAATTAATGAACAATATAAACACATCATCGTCATATATACATGAGTAGGGCCCAGCCCCACAATCTACACCGGTTGGACTTCTGCCAACTCCTAGTGTAATTGCACCTCTGGCACTAACAGCCTCTCTCTAGGCAAATCATGTTATTAATAAAGTGCATTTACAAAACAATGGCATCCACACAATCACATAACTTATGGCATAGTGTATGAAGGATAATGTCCCTACCTCAAAGCTTTATAATCCTCTTTTAAATGTGCCTCGAAGAACGTGTCGTATCTGGCCTCCAAATCGGTCCTAAAATATTAAATGTACCAGAAATAGGTCATAACCTATCCAAGTATCATTTTATACTCTTCCATAGTATTTATTGTGGTTATATTAGTCTATGGTGAAAATTTACAAAAATGCCCCCGAGAACCCGGCCCGGCCCCGCCGTACCCGGCCCGATGGCACGTTTTCCCAAAATTTTGACTAAGGCTATTCTGACTTATTTTCGCCCAAGGAATCCATTTCCGGGCTCGAAATTGCCAAATTCACGGTCAAATTACGAAAATACCCTTGACAGGCCCTATTTAGTGATTTCAGTGGCGTTTTCGTAATTATGTTTTTTCGGCCTCTACCGAAAAAGTGCCCAACTGTAACCCCACCTATTTTTGCCCACTGAGTCCAATGGAACCATTTATTTCATGAAAATCCAACTCCTTGTACCAGTTCTGGTCTGGCCGAAATATTGAAGGGAAAATAGAAAAATGAAGCTTTGTGTTTTAGCTTCCAAAACTTGTACTTTTCCACTTCTAATCCTTGATTAATTCATTTAAAAACTTCATAATCATGATTTAAAGGATTTTGGGCAGCATAACCCCTTAGGATTATGGCTTTTCCAATTTTACAACTTAACCAAAAATCACATAAATCAAACAACAATCACCAACAACAACTTCAATACACAAAGAAGTTGAGATTTTGGAGATTACCTCTTGATCCTTGGTGTTTCTCTCTCTAGAACGTCCTCTCTCTCTCTTCTCCTTGAGCTAAGAATGAGTCTTCAAGATCATAGATTCATGAAGAAACATGGTTTAGAGAAGGATCTAGGGGAAATGTTACAAGGAAAGCTTAAGAATCAACTCTTACCTTAAGATTTCTTCTTCCTCTTCCCTCTAACTCTTCAAAGTTTCTCCAAACTCTCTCCCTCTCTATGTTGGACGAAAATGCATGAAGGGAAGGGAAGAGAAAGCCTTCATAAAAATGCTCCCTTGATTCCCAACCATTGATCTCATCTAAGGTTGTTATGGTGACACATGTCAACCACCATACTTGCCTCCATGCTTGCACCATACTTCTCTTTTGTGTGCACTCAACCTTGTCATGCTTCCCTTTTGTGTACACTCAACCTAAATTATCATTTCCTTCTCTCTTGGTTGGCCAAAAACGTGCTCCATCTTATGCTCCAACTAAATCAAGTGTTCCTTCCATTTACTAAAGTCAATTGGTGCAAAAGTTGGCCACCTAACCTTATGACATAAGTAATGACTTATGACACAACAATTATCTCCATCATCTTTCATGTGGTGTTGACACTTGGCCTCATTAGATTTTGACACTTGTCTTCTCCTCCTTCATCCCTAAATTTCTAAGATAATTAAGAGAAAAAGTAAGATTACTTTATTTCTCAAATTTTCGGAATAATGCCAATTTCGGCAGATTTTCTGCCTTAACTTTGAAAAATCATAACTAATTTTGTAGACGTCATTTCGAGTCGATTCCAAAGCCTATGGAACCCTCATTGAGTCTAGTTTCAAGGAAATATATGTAATATTACTGGAAATGATCATATTATTCCCAGATTTTCAATCTTTAATCGCTGCTCCAGAAACTTTCCAGATTTTCTGGATCAACTTCAAAAATTCATATCTTTTTGTCTATAGCTTCAATTGAGTCATATGACCTGTAAAAATTAAAGCTTAGGATGTCTACTTTCACCCTATAAAATTTCATAATTTTTGGTCAACATTTGATCTTCCAAAACTATATGACAATCTCACTGCCTCGCAGGCGATTTCACTGAAAACACTATTCCACCTTCAATTTTCAATATTTAATTCTTTTGGCCTTAAATATTCACCATTTCATTGAATATATATAATAATTATAATATATTCTTGGTGAATAAAATTTAGGATGTTACATCTTAAATTATTTTTTCTACTTTACTTATTATAAATGATGTTTTAGAAGAGAGAGAAGAATACATGGAGCCACATTTTTTAACCATGAACATGGAGTCACATTTAAACAGGAATTACATGAGTAAAATTAATAAATAAACATATTAATTGTTACCCTGGTTCAAAATATAAGAGCCAAATAACTAAATTACGTAATTCGAAAAGTTATATTTAAAATTGGTTAAACATAACAAATATGTAAAAATATATAACTTACTTTCCTAAAAAAAAACCTCTATTTATGGAAAGGGTGAGTGGGAGAGAGAATAAGTGAAAAAAGAGATAAGACAGAAGGAGTTGAAAAAATAGTCTAGAGAGACATATAATTAATTAAGGGTAAAATTAAAAAAAAAATAAATGATGAGACAAAAACAAAGTAGCTCTTATATGAAAAATCACACCCCCTCATAAGTTTGGCTTTTTATACTTTGAAGAAGAGGGAATACTATCTAAGTGACTTATATTATGGAGAAGAGGATTATATATCTTCTTATCTTTTCTAAGGTACCATGTGAGATATTTATTACATCTATCCCATATTGCCATTATTTAATATTAATTCAATTTCTCAAGGTTACACAATAGATGTTTATTAAATGAAGATAAAATTAGAAATTCCTTTGATTTTGAGGCAGAGGTAAAGAGTTTTAAATTTTCTCTTAATAATTTGGGTGATAATAAGTGCTTGATAAAAATGAGTGATTGGAGTACATATAACTTGTTTTAAATAATGAATAATCAAACTATATTTTGTCAATCCTTTTGTACTCCTTTGCTAGTTTATATCAAGGAATGAAAAATCGGACCGGGCAATGAACCGGTCACAGCATAAGTTTAAGGGTTAATGGATCAACCGGGGTCTAACCGGTAGTTAAACCGGTCATATTAAAAAATTATAATTTATTAGTGGTAATATATATTAATATATTTTTAAACTTGTATAGATAAAAATGAAGATTTTTAAAAAAAAATGTTTAAAATCTATTAGTATTTTATACTTATGCAATGATATCTCCTTTTCTATAATTATTATATCTTTTTAAATAATTGTTTTCATTACCTTCTTCATTTTTTTTAGATTTGTTCTTTCTTGACATACTTTTCTCTTCATTTTGGTCTTCAACCTTCCCTTTTCACCTAAAAAAACACAAAATAAAAATTAAAAAAAAAATGAAACCGGTCCAACCAGTTGAACCACCGGTTTTAACCGGTTCAACCGGTCTCACGGTTTAAAGATCAAACCAGACCGTACCACTAACCGGTTCCCAGTTCAACCGGTCAAACCGGTCGATCTGGTCCAATTTTTTGTTCTCCTGTTTATATTTCCAGAAAATCAGGAAAATTTGAATAATGTAAAAAAATTTATGAGCCCAAAGACAACCCCGCAAAACAAATTAAGGGGCCGAAGAGGTAAATCATTGGCAAACTTTTGAGAGATAATTTAACTTCCCACGTTGCTATTGATGGGTAATTAAGTATTCTCTCTGGTCTACAATATAGGGCACTTCTAAAAAAGTCATGGTCCAGAATATAAGCTACCTTTAGTTTAATTAATGCTTTTTTTCCTGTTTTGTCCATGTGATTAATACTCACTTTCCAACTTTGCCCATCCCACTCATTATCTCTCATCTCTCTAAAATAACATTCTCAATGCAATTAAACACATTTCTCAAGAAGGGTAAAAGTGAAAAAAATTTACATTTCAGGACATATTATATGATTTAACTGTTATTTCTTATTTCCCATAATATAGGTTAAGTGCCCTATATTGTGAACAAGAGGGAGTAGTTTAATTGCATAGTGTGCAATGAGTAATAGGGCCTAATGAGGAGTTAGAAATTTGAAAGATTAAAGAAGACAAAGCAAAAAAAGACGGTTGGGTCTGACAAAACATGTTAAAGAAAGACTTGTGACTTGAATTTCTTATTTTTCTTGAATTATATATTTTTTTAATTATGATTAATTTGACTCCGATTTGATTTTTAAAACTTTGATATTTATCATACCAGGAGCGGTATTTGGAAAATATAAAAATCAATTTAAATAAAAGCTTTGTATATTTTATCCACATATTTATCTTTTACTGCAAAAAATAACTTCAAATAAATAAGTCCAAAAAACACCCATGGCGAGGTACTAATTTGAGTCTGAAATTATTCTTGTGAACATTCTGTATTGCTCTCCAGCTGTATCACAGAGTGCTTTACTTTCTGTGTTGAATACTGTAACTGTAGGCCTATTCTTTGTTAACGCGTTTTCTTCTGTTTCTCGCCTGAGGGAGTCGTCCGCAATGCTTCAGTTTAGAACTTAAGATAGCATTCAATAATCTCCATCTCTGATGTCTTCTTTTCAATTTCATTATCTTCTTTTGTTACTTCTGTTTCTGCCTTTATATTTTGGAATAACAATTGAAATCTTCAAAAATAATTATATTATTTTGGTTGAAGGCGCTACCTAAACAAGCGCCATATAAGTTATTATTTTTTCACTACTACAAAAAGCGTTTTTAACATTCATTTTTTAGGCATTTTAACGTCTGAAAATAGGGGAACGTCTATGTGAGCGACGTAGAAAATAAATGGCAATAACGTCCGCAAAAAAAAGGACGTCTAAAGTCTGGACTTTAAACTTCTCCATTTCAAATTGGGGACGTCTAAAGTGGCAATGTTGACACTTTAGATGTCCCTTTTTTTAAATAAGGACGTCTAAAGTGTTTTTTTTTCTAAAAAAAATAGTTTATATTTTTCATTGCCCAGCAATTAAAACCTACAAAAAGAAACAGAATCGAACAATTTTTAATAAACAAAAATGTCCTTACAAATAGTAAGGGAACATCCAGCACTAGCTAATAAAAGTGCTGACTCCTACTAATACAATTTACAATAATTACCACAAAGTGTCAAAAAGTTGTCTACACAACTACTAACTAATGAAAACAAACTTATCAGTTATCATCAATTTATCACAAAATGCCAGAAGGGAAACTCAAGATCCAAAAACGATTAAAATTGGTGAATGATGATAATCTAAATGCCAGCACCAACAAAATGCATCTACAATAATCCCAGTTCAGAACTTAGTTCATAAAAAACAAAAATAATTAACCATATTTTTTGGCGACGGTGAGAGAGGGAGGAGGGAGGTCAACAGTAAGGAGGGAGGGAGGAGGATGTCAACACCCGTTTCCATTTCGATATATACAGAGTAATAGAGACCAAGTTCCACAAGCATACAAAAAAGTATAAATATACTGATAAAAGTGTTTGTTTACAAACCAGAATCAGCCATACAGAATTTGAAGATATTTACAACTTTGTATAGAACTATCCAAAAATATTTCGATTACAGACTATATATAACCACGATCTTTGTCTCGGGAACGTGCCCGTCAGTTTCTCATATCCATGTCCCTTCCTTTAGAGCCATTGGCACCCGCTGAGATGTTTTGTTTAGAAAACGGGGTGAGATTCTAAGGAATCCCAGTAGAAACATACTATCAACACATAAAATGCGAGAATTAGATATGCAATGCGTCATATCAAGTAAAATGAAAATTCACATCGATTCATATGTGTACACAAAATTTCAGGGCCAAACGCCGAGTTAAAACCCCTATGTATATCTCAGCCAAGTCACCGGCTACAGCTAGGCAATACCAGTGTACTTTCGCTGGGCACTGAACTACAACCAGGTAATGTACCTCCCTCCCGCACATGTTCGAATCATAAAATTAGCTGGGCACCGAAACACAATCAGGAATGTACCTCTCGCACATGTTCAAATTACAAAATACAGTAACACATATCATATAAATAGTCACATAGTATATGAGATATAGTAGTCCCTACCTCAAAGCTCTATAACCCCCGTATCACGTGCCTTGTAAAATGTGTCAACTTTGAGCTCTCGACTCGATCCTAAAATGTTAAATGCACAAGACGTAGGTTAAAACTCATTCATGTATCATTTTAGGCACTACCATAGTGTTTATTATGGTTATATTAGCCTATGGTAAAAATTTACCAAAATGTCCCCAGGACCCTGGCCCGGCCCTACCGTTCCCAGCCCGACTGTACTTTTTCTGAAAAATTTGACATGAGCTATTCTAACATATTTTCTCATAGGGAGTCCATTTTTTGGCTCGAAATTACAAAATTCAATGTCAAATTACAAAATTGCCCTTGGCAACCCCACTTTAAGGGTTTCAGGGGTGTTTTCATAATTATGTTTTTTTGGACTTTTTTGAAAAAGTGACCAACTGTAACCCCATCTAATTTTCCCTCCTAAACTCAAGGGAACCATCAAATCATTGAAAATTCAACTCCTTCCCCCCAAAATAGGTATGGCCAAAACTTACATGGAAAAGGGAAAATTTGCAATTTTGTGTTTTTACCTCTAAAGCTTACTCATTTCCTCTTCTAATCCCTTATTAAACCATTTAAACACATACTAGCCATGATTTAAAAAAATTTGGGTAGCATAACCCCTTAGGTTTAGTACTTTTCAAATTTACAAACTTAACCAACAATCACCAAATCCAACCACAAACATCAACAACAACAACATACTATCACATAGATTGAAGTTCTTGAAGCTACATTGGTTTCTTGGTTTTTCTCCCTCTTGGCCGAACACACTCCCTCCTCAATCCTTAAAGATTAGCTTGCTAAACATGGTGATTTATGAAGAAGAAGAGATTAGAGAGGGAGCTACACAAGTTGGAAGCTAAATCACAAGAAACAATCAAGACTTACCTTAAGATTTACTCCCTCTTTGAGCTCTCATCTTCTCTCTATTTTTCTTAAGCTTTCTCTCTCTCTTCCTCTCTTGCTCTTAGGCATAGAATGGACTTAGAAAGATGAAACAAGGCTTCATAAAATATCTCATCTTTTCCTCTTAATTATTATTATCCCAAAATTCCCATTTATGACACTACTTGTCCTTTAAACTTATCCTCTCACAACTTGTGTCATAACCTTCAATCCAATTTGAATTAATTCTCCTCCATTTGGTTAGCCCATAAAAACGCCTAAGATCCCCTTCTCAAACCCAATTTGGGCCTTCATCCATTTGCTTTACTACATATTCACTTAATGATATTTTAATCCAATTAAGCATGTGCTCCAACTCCATCAATTATAATTTATTCTCTTTCTCTTCTCTTGCTTTTGCTTGCGTGAAAATGGCTAGGAAAGAGATGAAGGGAGACTTTAAAATATCCTACCACCTTTTCCTAAATTAATAAATGGTGGCTTATTTCATTTATGACATCATCTTGTACTTGGTCTTATCTTCTTTCAATTTGTGTCATATATTTCCATTCAATATTATTTAATCCTTGGCTTGGATTGATGACACTTGGCATACTTATGAACCAAATAATTAGTTTCCCCTCCTATTTCTTTATTCCATAATTTACACAATTGTCAATACAATTTATTTTCCAATTTTCGAAATGGTACCAATTCTGGCAGATTTTCTGCCCAAACTTTGAAAAATCATAACTAAATTTGTAGATATCATTTCAGAGTGATTTTAAAGATTATAAAACCCTTATCGAGTCTAGTTTCAAGGAAAAATATGGATTTTGTCCAGTTAGAAGCACATCATTTTCAGATTTAATTTCTTTGATCACTGCTCCAGAAACTTTCCAGTTTTTCTGGGCTAATTTCAAAAATTCATATCTTTTACATATAGCTTCAAATGATTCATATGACTTATCAAATTAAAGTTTGATATGTCTATTTTTGTTTGATCTTCCAAAACCACATACTAAACTCACTGTCTCGCAGGCAATTTCACTGAAAACACTGTTTATCTTTCAATTTCCAATATTTAATTCCTTTGGTTGTAAATATTCATCATTTTATTGAATATATATATATATATATATAATAATTACAATATATTCTTGCTGAATAAAATTTGAGGTGTTACAAAGGAACCAACGGCGTCAAAGATCGAGAAGGGATGATGGCGACGAGCTTCAACAGTGGACAAGGAGAGAGGAGGACGGTGGGGGGTGGTGGTGGAGAGAGAGGAGGACGACATTGAAGAGAGAGTGACGGTAGTGAGAGGGAGTGAGAGGGAGTGGCGGTGGAAGAAGAAACTTCAAGAGAGTGATGGTGGAAGTGGAGGAGCTTCAAGAGAGAATGAGAGTTTTGAACAAAAGGAGCCAACTTGCGGGGGTAGACATGACTTTAGAGGAAGTGATGTCAGTTTAACTGACATGCATTACCTTTTTTTTTTTTTTTTACTTTAGGAGGTTTAAATGACTTTAGACGTTCCTATTTGAATCAGGGACATCTAAAATTTAAAAAAAAAAATTGTACTTTAGACATCCCTAGTTCAAATGGGGATATTTAAAGTCACACTTTAGATGTCCCTATTTGAACTGGAAGCGTCTAAAGTACACAATTTTTTTTTTTACTTTAGACGTCACCAATTCAAATAGGGACGTTTAAAGTGACTCACTTTAGACGTCTCTATTGGATCTGGGGAAGTCTAGAGTACAATTTTTTTTTATACTTTAGACGTCCACAGAACTTTAGACTTCCCTATTTGATTTGGGGAAGTTTAAAGTACAAATTTTTTTTGTATGCAGATTTTTCAAATCAAATCAAACTTAGAAGAAAAGGAAAATGGGTTCAAATTGCAGTTTTTTCGTAAATAGTTTGAAATAGAATAAAATAAGATAATTAAAAATAAAACATTGGTAAACTGTAAAACATTTTTATAGTCGAAAATAAAATACATTTTCAATTGCCGATTTTTCAAATCAATCAAGTAATTAAACTATTTAAAATTGAAACATTTTTAATATGAAATCATAATTTATCTTTTCACATCAAAATAAAATAAG
Organism: Inga laurina; assembly: GCA_963855925.1. NCBI lineage: Eukaryota > Viridiplantae > Streptophyta > Magnoliopsida > Fabales > Fabaceae > Inga > Inga laurina. Next base: position 7,416,699 of record OY979707.1, read on the forward strand.
TAATTTAAATTTAAAATATAAGCAAATTCAAATCAATTCCAAACATTGATTTTCAAATTAAATTTTAATCAATAAGACGATTAGATAGCTGACAATCATCAAATTAGATTTAAAATAATAATAAAATGGAACAAAAAATTGCAGATTTTTCAAATCAAATTTAGAAAAGGAGAATGGATTCAAAATTTCAGATTTTTCGGAAAGACAACAAAATTTCATAGAAAATCAAAATCTAAAACACATTTTAGACGTCCTTATTTAATTTGGGAAAGTTTAAAGTACAATTTCTTTTTTTTTTTTTTTTTGTACTTTAGACATCCCCAATTCAAATAGGGACGTCTAAAGTAAAAAAAATTATTTTAGGCATCCTAAATTTAAAAAGGGATGTTTAAAGGGTGTCGTAGGCGTCCTAAATTCAAATTGGGATGCTTAAAGCTACCCAGTTCACACCCAGAATTACAAAAATATCACTGCCTTTATTTTTTACTTCCTTTTTTTAAAAACGGACATCCTTTGGGTAGTAGAATCCATATTCTGTAATAATGTAATTTGTTAAAAAAATAATGTCAGCCATGACGCTTGCTTAGCTAGCATTTTATTTTATTTTTTCAAAAAGTATAGGTATTGTGTGGCGCTTGTTTAGGCAAGGGCCACAGAAGCTTAACATTAGCTGTTATAAACGCCATAACTTCTAAACGTTTTTTAAAAAAACAAAAAAACAAAAAAACAAATATTTGTAGCGCTTCTTTAAATAAGGGCTACAAGTGGGGCACCACTAAATCTCTCTTTTGTACTAGTGGCTTTTTATCACTTTTGGACATGGAGTCGATTTTAGGGTGGTACAAGAACCATTTCAACGTTCAGGGGAAATTGTCAGTTAGCTTTGCACACTATATTAGAGGCTTGCTTAAGTCTAGCAAGGGAAAATATCAAATCGTATGATCCTGAATTTCGTGGATGCCACCCAAAAATACTAAAAGATCGCCAATATTACCCATACTTCAAGGATATTATTGGAGCAATAGATAGAACTCACATAAAGTGTGTGGTCAGTGGTTCTAACCGAGATAAATATATCGAGAGAAAGGGATATCCAACATAAAATGTCATGGCTGTATGTGATTAGGATATGTGTTTTACGTTCATGTTGGCGGAATGAGAAGGTACTGCTCATGATGCTCCTATGTTTCACTCTGCTATCTCAAATACATCTATGACTTTCCCTTATCCACTTGCAGGTATATTTTCGTCTACTTCAATTAAATTACTTTCATTTCACATTTGAATTAATCTCACACTTTGAAAATGATTTCATCATTTATTATGGAAATTTTATTTGGTCAATGCTGAATATCCAACACCAGTTGAGTATCTTGGCCCCTACAAATGTTAGCATTATCACCTGCCAGAATTCAGGAATCAACCTGGATAAATCATAAAGAAACCTTTAATTGTTATCATTCAAGTTTAAGGTCCACTATAGAAAGGACTTTTGGAGTGTGGAAAAATATATTTGAAACCTTACAAAGAATATGCAAATACAGCTATCAAATACAAAGTTCACATAATTTGTGCAATAATAATCATACATAATTTTATTAGGAGAAATTCTTAAACTGATGTTAATTTCAGGCAAGCTGAAAATGGGAATATAGGTCATGTAGATTATAATAATCTAGATGAAGAGTCATCCTCGACAAATTATGCTACATCATCTTCAACCCAAATAAATCATATTCGTGACATAATTGGAAACCAAATTGTATAGGACATGTGATTTAATTAGTTATGTAATAGTATTTGATCAAATTATGTATTTTAGCACCAATTTTTCCAACTTAACTTTTTTCACTTTTTTATGATTTTGAATTTAATTTTTATCTTATAATTATCATAAAAGTCACTTATACTACCACCAATCCAAACAAGTTTCACTTTTAGAAAAGCATTTATGCAACCGCAAATTTAAATATAATCATATCACACAATCTGATGCTTACCCAATTTTAAGTTTGCATAAGCCATATTTCAAAAAAGTCACTTTTCCCCAACACCGTACCAAACACACTCTTGATATTTTTTGCTTATTACAAAGGCAGAATGTGCAAGATTTAAGATGCTTATCTACAACATGCCACTTTTTTCATATTGCAAAACACTTGTAGGGGAAAAAGTTTGTTTTTTCCCCTTCGCCAATGAGAAAAGTTTGATTCCAAATATAAATCATTTATAGGTAATTAATAATTTTCAATTTTATCCCCATTTAATTTCTATGAGAAAGAGAGATAGAGGAAAGAATGTAAAAATGATTTGTAAACGTAAATAAAGACAAATTTTAATATAAGGGCAAATGTAATAAATTTTATTAGTTTAACGCATTTCTTGATATATGAGCTGTGTCAATATTATAGCCCTAGTCATCATCTTCTATTTCCTCTTCTTTGGTTGCGATTAATTCGGCCAAACACGTATCCGTTTTCATCATCTATTGGAGATCAAAAGCACTTTAAAGTTCAAAGCCCAATCACAAAAAACAGAGAGCTTAATAAGTGCGTTATTTGAGAAAGAGGAGACAAATACAAAGTATATAATTGAGAGGATGTCAAGAGGCATGTGGTGGAATGTAAAAAAATTAGAATGGAAAAATTAGGGCCTATTTATTTGTTTTTGAAGTGATTTGGTGGTGGAGGCGGCCATTTGCCGTTGGCATCAGTAATATGGAGTTGGTCAACATTGGCAAGGACATAGCATGACGTGATGGTAGTTGGCACTGATAATGTGGTGCTAATGGTGGATAGTTGACAGCCTAAACCTTCAAATGGATAAGAAAGAATTTTCTCATTTTCCAAATAATTTTGAAAAGATGATAGTAAACAGAGAAAATTTGAAAGATTTGTATGTGAACGGTGGAGGGAAGATGAAAGGTGAGACCAGAATTTTTATTTTGGGGGCTGGAGGAGAAGAAACATGGATATGGATGACGGAAGAGGATGAAAATCATGAAATTAGAAAGGAGAGAGAATGCAAGATGAAATTAGAGCACGTTTAGATAGCGGAAAATTTGGGGAGGGAAGGAGAAAATTAGATTTTCCTGCCTATAGTGAGCGTTTAGTTTGCATTTTCCAGCTGAAAATGGTTTCCGTTGGAACCAAATTTTAGTTACATAATTGAAAATGAGTTCCCATAAAAAATAGTGGGAACCAATTTTTTAGCCCCAAAGAAAATAGGCTAAAGACAAAAAAAAGCCACTTGATGTGACCATTCTTGTGATATAAAAGGTGAAGGTTTTGATAGGTGTTCTCTTTTTGGGGTATTTTAATAATATTTCTACTCTAAGGATAAAATGGTCTTTTAGCTCATTTTCCTATATTATTTTCTTTAAACAAAGCAAAATTTTTTCTATCAACCTATTTTCTTTTTTCAGTACAAACCAAACTCCTTTGTGGTAAAACATTTTTCATTTATTTCCATTTCATTCCTTTCCAACCCATTTTTTAAACCAAACGGGCTCTTAGAGAATGATGAGAGCTCGAGGAGGGAATATCAAAATTAATTAGACACATTTTTTCATGAGAAAAAAGATTTATTATAGAAATTTCAGGTAAGGGAGATATCTTGCCATCATAATTATTAAAATTGGATCGGACTATCTGGTTTAATCCAGAAACTGACGAATCGGTCAAGTTTGGCCAGTATGACTAGTTCAGTATTTTTTTATATTAAAAACTTAATTTAATTTGTTTTTTAAATATCTTATTCATAATTTCATTTTAAAAATCTTAAAATCTCTATTTTCTCATCGGTTTAACCTCGAGTTAACTCCAATGTAATCTACTTTCGGGTTTAATATCATTACTTGCCGTTCAACTTCAAGATGCTGTGACTTTGGGGATGGGGATCTGAAAATATCAAAATGGGGGGAGCAAATGAGTAATGGGGAGTGTTGACCAAAAAAAAAAAAAAAGCGTAGCATAGAGTTTGAAATTTGAAATATCAACGAAGAAAAAGCAAATAAGGACAATGGGGTCTGAGAAAGCATGTTAAAGAAGGCTTGTGACTTAAATTTTTTATTTTTCCTATATTAAATTAATTTAAACAAAAGTTGTCTATATTTTATCCACATATTTATTTTTGAGTTAAGGTGTATTAATACGTATGAATTTTGTTAAGAGTATGTCCAACATCATAAACTTTTTTAAGGTGTAAAAGTGCCCATAAACTTCTCAAAATGGGGCAAAAATATTCACACCATTCATTGGTACAAACATATGTTTTATGGAACCCACATTATTAGTGTTTAAGGTGCAAAAATACTCGTGAACTATTCTTAAAAGTGCACCGAACACCATAAACTTTTTTTTTATATGCAAAAGTACCCATGAACTTCTCAAAAGTACTAGCTAACGGTGTGTGCATTTTTTCCCCTATTTTGAGAAGTTCAAGGCACTTTTACGTCCAAGAAAAAAGTTTATGATGTTGGATGTATTTTTAAAAAAAATTTATGGGTATTTTTATACTTCAAAAAATAATAAAGTGAGTCATACAAAATAGACGTTTGTACCAATTAATAGTGTAGACATTTTTACCCTATTTTAAGAAGTGGATGAACACTTTTACACCTAAAAAATTTTATGGTATTAGATTCATTTTTAAAAAGAAATTATCGATATTTTTGTCCGACTCTTTATTTTTTACTGCAAGGTAATAGTTTGAGTCTGAATTGATTATTGTGTACGTAGTGTATTGATCTCCAGCTGTATCTTTTTTTTTTTTTTTTGGCCTAAAGATCTCCAGCCGTATCATAGAGTGCTTTAAGGACAGCTTTTACTTTTCGGCCGAAGTGGTGAATACTGTGATTGTAGGGCTATTCTTTGTGGACGCGTTTTCTTCTGTTTTTCCCCTGAGGGAGTTGTCCGCAATGCAGTAATCTTTCAGAACTTGAAATAGCATTCAGTAATCTTTCTCTATGTGATTTCTTCCTTTCAATTTCTTTTTGAGAAATTATTGATTTAAAATTTTAAAATTCAAATGATATTTAAGTAAAATTCTTTCAAAATTAATTTTATTTTAACCATAGAGTATAAAAAATCTTAAAAAACTTTTAAAGATTAAATGAAATTAATTTACTATCAAAGGGGCCAACAGAAATTTTTCCAAAATGAAAAGTCATACTGCCTTTATCCTTTTATTTTCACCTCTTCTAATTTTACAAATATGTAATTTATTATCTAATGATTTTTAAAGTTATAAAATTACATAAAATTAATTATTATAACTATTATTAAATATATAAACTATTATTATAAATAAGGATGAACAGATATAATATTTGTTGTGATTTGTTAATGGATTGAATAGTATCAAGCCTTTATAAATATGGGATATTAATCTTTTGGTTCCTATAACTTTGATTTAATAATAACTCAGTCTTTTGACTCGGTCGTAATTTAGTTATTAAACTTTGATTTGTTGGAACTTAATCTTCATGATTTTAATCATTTTATAATTTAGTTAACAGAGGCAGGGACATAGTTATCATAGTTAGTTAGACTAACTTCATCAGCTGAGCATAGTTGTACATATTAGTTAGAGTTATAAGTGATGAGATGTCCTGTCGTAGCAATCTGGCACATGTATATGAATAATAATAAGAAAAAATCACTTTTAATTACATTAATTTAAGATTATTTTGGAGGAATTTTTTTCCTAGACTTATTTTTTTAAAAAAAAAATCTTAAAAAAAATTGTTCCCAGATTATTTTTCATGGTTGCTTTAATCAGTTTCTCGTTCCCCAAATAATTTCTTCAGTGGGCCAGTGGGAGATGATGAAAGAGCAAAATGGTTTTTTCCTAAAATAAAAAGGGCAGGAAATGGTGATGACTAGTGGCAGAACCACGTTATGCATATGGGATTTGTGGCCACCAAGTCCCACTAATTTAAAAAAAAAGGGAAAAATGTCAGTTTGCATTTTGGTAGTAAATTAATCTCAATTAAATCCCAAAAATTTCTAAAATTTTACTGCACCCCATGGTCTTTTGACTTATTTTTCTTAAACCAAATAAAAATTTTCTTATCAAGTCATTTTTTTTTTGGGGCAATTACAATGAAATCCCATACAAGAGAAAAAATGAAGAAATGGTCCCTGAAGTTGTCAGTGTAAGCTTCTCGACTTGTTAATAGACGCTCCTCGACTTGTCATTAACAACTTCAAGGACCATTTTTTCATTTTTTCTCTTATGTGGGACTTCATTGTAATTGTCCCTTTTTTTTTTTCCAATACAAACCAAACTTCTCTATGGTAAACTATTTTCCATTTAATTTCATTTCATTCTTTTCCAACCCCTTTTTTTGAACCAAATAGGCTCTGAAAGAATGATGAGACCAAAGAGGAGGGAAAATCAAAATTAGTTAGACACACTTGTTTATGTGAAAAAAGAATTATTATGGATATTTTAGGTAAGGGAGATCTCTTGCTATCATAGTTATTAAATTTGGACCGAATTGGCCGGTTTAAGCCAAAAACCGATGAACTGGTCAGGTTCAGCTAGTCTGACTAGTTGTAGTATTTTTTATTTTTAAAAATAATTTAATTAGTTTTTTTAAAATATTTTATTCATTATTTTATATTAATAATTTTGAAATCTTCACTTTTTCAGCGATCTAAGCTTAAGTTAATTTTGATTTGAATTTGGTCTAATCTATTATCTAAATCGGTTCAGTGCTATCCGAATTTAATATCCTTTCTCGCTGTTCAACTGCAAGATGTTGTGACTTTTGGTGGGGCCCGAAAAATATCAAAATGGAGGGAGCTAATGATTTTTAACTATATATATATATATATATATATATTTTTTTAACTATGACTAGTTTCACTCAGGTATGATTTTTAATACCTGATATTTATCATATCGGGAGTGGTATTTGAGAAACACAAAAATCAATTTTCAAACAAAAGTTTTCTAAATTTTATCCTTCTATTTATTTTTGAGAGAATTATAGTCAGGTTCCAAACAAAAAAGAAAATAAAGTAATGGTTTATAGAAATCTCAAAATAAAAAAATAGTATAATTAACAATCCTAGTTGTAGGTCGTTGACAACTCTAAAAGCTTCCATTAATAATTTTTTTGGATCATTTTTTTATTTTAGATTTTAAGAGACTATTTCTTTATTTTCCTTCTTACTTAGGACCCAACGGTAATTCTCCATTTATCTTTTACGGTAAAATATAACTTCAAATAAATAAGTCCAAAAAACACCCAAGGGGAGGTAATGATTTGAGTCTGAAATTATTTCTGTGTACTTTCTGTATTGCTCTCCAGCTGTCTTGCAGAGTGCTTTAAGGACAGCTTTTACTTTCTGCATTGAATAGTTGAATACGGTAACTGTAGCGCTATTCTCTCTGGACGCGTTTTCTTCTTTTTCTCGCCTGAGAGGGAGCCGTCCGCAATGCTTCAGTTGGATATCATTCAGTAATCTTTCTCTCTTTGATTTCTTCTTTTCAATTTCATTATCTTCCTTTGTTACTTCTGTTTCTGCCTTTGCACTATTAAACTTCATGCATTCTGTACTTTCAAGTTAGACTGACTCAAGATTCATTCAAGTTAGATGATTTTACTGTTACCTAGGGTTCCCAAGGCAACCAATTAGTTTCAATTTTGGTTCTGATATTAAAGGAAGCTCCAATCATCTCAGACAACTTCCTACAATATTCTCAAGGTACGTATGATTATGCACTAATCTCGATTCAACACACACAATTTTTTGAAGAATTTTATTGGTCGGTAATATAAGTTTTTAGAGTAATTAATATTTATTTAATAATTGTATTCATGTAATTAATGTTTAAATTTAATTATTCCCATTTTTCTCTTTATTTCAAAATTTTTGATTTAGGGCATATTTGATAAGTTGACTATTTTTTCTTAGTAAAGGCGTTCGTGTATGTACTACTTTTCCCCAATCTAACAATTTTAATTCTGATAAAGGAAACTCCATTGATATCTCAAAGTTAATTAGATTTTAAAATAAAGTTGATTAGATTTAGGATTTTTCTTGATTCCAATAACACATGTCAGGAGTGACTTATAAACGGGACCAATATTATTATACTCTTTTTTGAAAATGACTTATAAATGGGAACAATATTATTATACTCTTTCCTATCCTTGTCATGTGTCACATAGAAGAATTTCTGATTTTGCATGTTTTTTAAATTTACCATATGAGATAGGTATTAGATCTCCCTCAGATTAGTATTAGTTAATATTCACTCAATATTTCAAAATTATACAAATAGGCTCAATCTAGCCTGCACCCTAGTTAATCCTCTAGTTATTATAATATTATATTGCTCGAAAATCAGGAAAAACTTGAATTATGTAAACATTTTATAAGTCCAAGAAGAACCCAACAAAACAAAGAGGCCGCAATGGGATCACACAGTAAAAAATTAATTGATTTCCCACGTTACTGTTGATGGGTAATTAAGTAATGTACTGATTGTGTTGTGGAGAGGGGAAAAAAACAGGTTTCTCATTGGACGGTCTAATAGATCATAGAAAGTCCGACGATGCAGGACAAATCCGCTTTCTTAAATTATGTAATTCAGTTATTAAGCTCTTATAAATAAGATTAGAGGGAGTATTACTATATCACTGGATTAATTATGATCTCTTGCGTGCTTCATATGGCATGCAGGAAAGTTAATAATGGGAAGGCCAAGGGATAAAGTGCGGAAACGAGTTACGCAATTGAAGGGGGGCCGGAGATGGAAGTGTAATGATTGTGGAGGCGAATTTGCAGGAGGTGCTAGCAGAATCAAAGTTCATCTGAACATAACCTCCGATAAAGTCAAAGACAAAGGCATTGGACTATGTACTGGCAAAGCAAACTCCAATAATGATACTGAACACAACCTCCTGCATTCTCAAGGTACGTATGATTATATACCCCTCTCGATTCAACATGCACATGTCATTTTTAGAAAGAATTTTATTGGTCCATAATATAAGTTTTTACAGTAATTAATATTTTTTTAATAATTTTATTCATGTAATTAATGTTTAAATATGTCTATTCGCATTTTTGTTTTTATTTGAAAATTTTTAATGTAGATCATATTTTATAAGTTGACTATTCTTTCTTGGTAAAGGCATTCGTGTATGTACCACTTTTCCCCAATCTAACAATTTTAGTTCTGACAAAGGAAACTCCATTGACCTCTCAAAGTTAATTAGATTTCAAAATAAAGTTAAGTAGATTAGGATTTTTCTTGATTCCGATAACACATGTCGTGACTTGTAAATGAGATAAATATTATAATACTCTTTCTCTGAAGTGACTTATAAATGGAAACAATATTATTATAGTCTTTCTTATCCTTGTCATGTGTCACGTAGAAGCAGGACAAATCCAAGGTGATGATGCTAAGTGCGAGGAAAGGATTCAAGTTGGGTCATCTTTTGTTTCCAATGGGGTGAATGAAGACTTGCAGATGATGAAATGATATGTGTTTGAATGTTTATGGTTAGATTCATACTTCCAATTATATACATGCTTCTGACAAGTGTGTGTGTTTTTGAGAATTTGCACTTATTTTTATTAAGATTTGTTTTTTAAATCTCTCTAATTCTTTTTTTTTATAAGTAAATCTCTCTGATTCTTCAGACCTGAAGATAAGGTTTTTATTTCCCCACTTTCATATTTGACTCAAGAAGGATTTATCACACTTGAACCAGAGACTCATTTAGATTCATTGGTGAGTATTTATTTACTCCATTCATATAATGTATTTTAATATTAACTACCAAGATTTTAGTTATTACAATACTTAATTTCATGCATTATTAGGTAGTAGATATTTTTGTAGAGATACTAACTGATATTGAACGAAAGAAGAAAACGGTGCCTTCGAATTGTTATCTTCCTGTGACATTTTCGGTGATTTCCTATTCTCTCTTTTCTATTATACGAAGTACAATTATGGTTTTTTAATCTAAAACAAGTTCATTGAAAATAGTTTTAAATGGCTCTTCCTTGATATAATTATAGGATGCGGCAGTCAAAGGCAAGGTAGGTCACTTCTTGAACTTTGGCCATGGCCAAAAAATGAAAGAAAATTATATGTTTAACCTGGAATCTTGTGAGAAGGTATGCCTTTGCAACTATTTATAGAAAATTTTATTTATCAACATGATTATCTTTTTAACACTACTTATTAATCTGATTTGTGTTATCACAAATACTAGATTTTTATTCCTGTTCACGTTGGAGCAAGGCCAAATGGTGGGCACTTTTATTTATACATTATCCATTTAAAGAATAAAGAGATTGAAATATGGGATTCTCTACCCAATACAACTGAGGCTGAAATAGAAGAGACAACAAAAAAATTGGTGGGTGCTAGATAATTGCAATATTGATTATATATATATATATATAATAGTTTTCTCCATATGTCTAGTTGCTTGCCATGGAAAACCTCTTCGAGAAAGTAACATTTACAGAATTTCATTCCAAGATGGCAGACAATATTCTCTTACACCATAACGGGTGAGTGGACAATTATTATGTAAAATTATAAGCTTTACTAGAAAAAGTTTTTAACATGCACAACCTTATCCTATTTTGTTCAATTTGTAGATTTGATTCTGGTATCTTTGTTATTAACTGCATGCGAGAATCAGATGATTATGTGAAGAGAAATCCTTTATTTCAGGTATGACCTTTTGCAAACATATATAGTCATAGACTCATGAGTAAGTATTCGCAGGCCTAGACAGTCCTACACAAGCACGCGGGCACTTTAATTCTTTCAGTAATGTAAATGATATGGACAACAATATTGTAATGGGCACTTTCTTACCGATTTAATCCTAGGTTAATTCTGATTTGACTCCGATCTAATCTACTACTTAAATCAGTTTAGTGACCGTTCCGAGTTTAATATTCTTTCTTGCCGTTCAACTCAGCTTGTTGTGCTTTCTTGGGAGGGTTTCGGAAAATATCAAAATGAAGGGGGCAAATAAGTAATAGGGCGTAATGGGGAGTTTGAAATTTGAAAGATCAAAGAAGGAAAAGTAAAAAAAAGACGGTTGAGTCTGACATGTTAAAGAAGACTTGTGACTTGAATTTTTTATTTTTCTTAAACTATATTTATTTTTTAATTATGACTAGTTTCACTTCGATATGATTTTTAATGCTTTGAAATTTATCATACCGGGATCGATGTTTGGAAGACACAAAAATCAATATACTTTCTGTATTGAATAGTTGAATACGGTAACTGTAGGGCTGTTCTTGCTGGACGCGTTTTCTTCTGTTTCTCGCCTGAGAGGGAGTCGTCCGCAATGCTTCAGTTGGGATATCATTCAGTAATCATTCTCTCTTTGATTTCTTCTTTTCAATTTCATTATCTTCCTTTCTTACTTCTGTTTCTGCCTTTGCACTATTAAACTTCATGCATCCTCTACTTTCACGTTAGACTGACTCAAGATTCATTCAAGTTAGATGATTTTACTGTTACCTAGGGTTCCCAAGGCAACCGATTAATTTCAATTTTGGTTCTGATAATAAAGGAAACTCCAATCATCTCAAAGACAACTTCCTACAATAGGCTCAATCTAGCCTGCACCCTAGTTAATCCTCTAGTTATTATAATATTATATTGCTCGAAAATCAGGAAAAACTTGAATTATGTAAACATTTTATAAGTCCAAGAACAACCCAACAAAACAAAGAGGCCGCAATGGCATCGCACAGTAAAAAATTAATTGATTTCCCATGTTACTGTTGATGGGTAATTAAGTAATGTACTAATTGTGCTGTGGAGAGGAAAAAAATACAGGTTTCTCATTGGACGGTCTAATAGATCATAGAAAGTCCAATGAAGCAGGACAAATCCGCTTTCTTAAATTATGTAATTCAGTTATTAGGCTCTTATAAATAAGAATAGAGGGAGTATTACTATATCACTGGGTTAATTATGATCTCTTGCGTGCTTCATATGGCATGCAGGAAAGTTAATAATGGGAAGGCCAAGGGATAAAGCGTGGGAACGAGTTACGCAATTGAAGGGAGGACGATGGAAGTGTAATGATTGTGGAGGCGAATTTGCAGGAGGTGCTAGCAGAATCAAAGTTCATCTGAACATAACCTCCGATAAAGTCATCAAAGACCAAGGCATTGGACTATGTACTGGCAAAGCAAACTCCAATAATGATACTGAACACAACCTCCTGCATTCTCAAGGTACGTATGATTATATACCCCTCTCAATTCAACATATACATGTCATTTTTAGAAAAAATTTTATTGGTCCATAATATAAGTTTTTACAGTAATTAATGTTTTTTTAATAATTTTATTCATATAATTAATGTTTAAATATGTCTATTCGCATTTTTGTCTTTATTTGAAAATTTTTAATGTAGACCATATTTGATAAGTTGACTATTCTTTCTTGGTAAAGGCATTCGTGTATGTACTAATTTTCCCCAATCTAACAATTTTAGTTCTGACAAAGGAAACTCCATTGACCTCTCAAAGTTAATTAGATTTTAAAATAAAGTTAAGTAGATTAGGATTTTTCTTGATTCCAATAACACATGTCGTGACTTGTAAATGAGATAAATATTATAATACTCTTTCTCTGAAGTGACTTATAAATGGGAACAATATTATTATACTATGTCCTATCCTTGTCATGTGTCACATAGAAGCAGGACAAATCCAAGGTGATGATGCTAAGTGCGAGGAAAGGATTCAAGTTGGGTCATCTTTTGTTTCCAATGGGGAGAATGAAGACTTGCAGATGATGAAACGATATGTGTTTGAATGTTTACGGTTAGATTTATACTTCCAATTATATATATGCTTTTGACAAGTGTGTGTGTATTTTTGAGGATTTGCATGTATTTTTATTTAAGTTTTGTTTTTTAAATCTCTCTAATTCTTTTGTTTTCATATAAGTAAATCTCTCTGATTCTTCAGACCTGAAGATAAGGTTTTTATTTCCCCACTTTCATATTTGACTCAAGAAGGATTTATCACACTTAAACCAGAGGCTCATTTAGATTCATTGGTGAGTATTTATTTACTCCATTCATATAATGTATTTTAATATTAACTACCAAGATTTTAGTTATTACAATACTTAATTTCATGCATTATTAGGTAGTAGATATTTTTGTAGAGATACTAACTGATATTGAACGAAAGAAGAAAACGGTGCCTTCGAATTGTTATCTTCCTGTGACATTTTCGGTGATTTCCTATTCTCTCTTTTCTATTATACGAAGTACAATTATGGTTTTTTAATCTAAAACAAGTTCATTGAAAATAGTTTTAAATGGCTCTTCCTTGATATAATTATAGGATGCAGCAGTCAAAGGCAACGTAGGTCACTTCTTGAACTTTGTCCATGGCCAAAAAATGAAAGAAAATTATATGTCTGACCTGGAATCCTGTGAGAAGGTATGCCTTTTCAACTCTTTATAGAAAATTTTATTTATCAACATGATTATCTTTTTAACACTATATATCAATTTGATTTGTGTTATAACAAATGCTAGATTTTTATTCCTATTCACGTTGGAGCAAGGCCAAATGGTGGGCACTTTTATTTATACATTATCCATTTAAAGAATAAAGAGATTGAAATATGGGACTCCCTACGCAATACACCTGAGGCTGAAATAGAAAAGACAACGAAAAAATTGGTGGGTGTTAGATAATTGCAATATTGATAACATTAATTGATTAATCATATATATATATATAATAGTTTTCTCTATATGTCTAGTTGCTTGCCATGGAAAAACTCTTTGAGGAAGTACCATTTCCAGAATTTCATTTGAAGATGGCAGACGATATCCTCTTACAACCACCTAATAATGGGTGAGTGGACAATTATTATGTAATATTATATAAGCTTTAATGGAAAAAGTTTTTATCATGCATGACCTTTTCCTATTTTCTTCCATTTGTAGATTTGATTGTGGCGTCTTTGTTATTAACTACATGCAACAATCTGATAATTATGTGAAGAGAGATAGTTCATTTGAGGTATGACCTCTTGCAAACATATATAGTCGTATATAGAGTCATGTGTAAGCACTCACACATCCTACACGACCAAACTGGCACTTTAATTCTTTCAGTCATATAAATGATATGGACAACAATATTATAATGTAGTTTGACAGTAAAAAAGAAAGGAAGGATTTGGCTTTGAAGTTGCTCAACAATGACCTGAACCGAGAAAAGCAAAATTTATATTACAAAGCAAGACGGCACTATGCACAAGTTGAAAAGCAAGATGGCAATAAAAGATTACGAGTTGATACTTCAACACAGTACTTTGAAAAAGGTATGAGCATTAACATAAACTACATATCCTACACATTTTAAGTGCCTTTAATTTATGAAAGTTATTAAAGTTCTTGAACTATCAAAAATTGTCTTAACTTTCAGAAATTACTCTTGTTAAATTGTAACCCCATCTTAGTTGAATTTCTATCAGCCGCTCTCTTCTCAATAACTTTTTTGACTATGTAATGGGGGACAAATGCAGGAAGGATATTTCTCTCTTTTATTTCTTCAATTTCATTATGTGACTGATTTTCATCTTCCTTTGTTACTTCTGCTTCCGCCTTTGCACAATTAATATTCATTCTCTACTTTGGAGTTAGACCGACTCAAGATTCATCCTCTGAATAATCTTCATTCCTTTATTACCTTGTTCGTTCGAACTGCAATCATATTGACTTAAGGTAGATGATTTTGTATATGTGCAGCAAAAGTATATACTTTTTTGCGTGATAAAAGTAGCTACTTGCATATAATAAGAAAGTTATAATTGAGTTTCAATCTGTGGAAGTATTTAATCGTAATTATTACCTAGGTAACCAATTAGTTTCAAACTGGGGAAAGGTAGATGATTTTGTATATTTGCAGCAAAAGTATATACTTTTTTGCGTGATAAAAGTAGCTACTTGCATATTAGAAAATCATGTCATATTTATAGACGAAAACTGAAGCCCCAAACTTACCCAAAAAAAAAAATGGTTATAAGTAGTTGATCTTAATTACTGCCTAGGTTTCCCAAGGTAACCAATTAGTTTCAAACTGTCAAATTGTCTTCTATTTTAATGACTCTCTCCGATATAATATACTCTACTTCTTATAGTCTCTATTACAGGTGGTCCTCTAAAAGGAATATTCTTCATTTACAGGGCATTTGCTAATTTCATATTAAATATTTTTTGCATATATGCCCATATTTAATAAGAGAAGTGAGGAGGAGTAAAAATTAATATGATATTAGAGTTTAGTGTAGTTAGTGAGGATAATAATAAAAATCACTTGAATTTTACGTTAAATTTAATCTTTTTAGCTGTCTTTTATTGATAAAGGGTTTTAAATATATTGCGTTAGTTTTGGTGATAATGTTGGAACTACTTTTTAAAAAGGACTTATTGGAATATATTACTATTAGTTTAAATATTGAAAAATCAAATATAATTTGTTAATTCTTTCGTACTCTTTTACAAGTTTATTCGGCTGAAAATCATATGCAATTCTTTCATATCCTTTAAAGTGCTAACAGAAATCTTATATTCATTGAATCAAAGGCCCTCCTCAATCTACCAGTCTCAAAGACCAACACATACATTCTGATCGAGGTATGCCTTGATGTATTATTTGTTTAACGAACGTAAGTGAAGATTTTGTTATTCTTTTTGTGCTTTTTTGAGTTATTTAGTTGGGAGTCATATACCCAAATCGAACACTTTCCCACTAATTAACTCAAATTTAATTTAAATTGTCACTTAAAGACAATCTTAGATTATTACTAATCCATTTATTACTAATATAAGTAGCGGACAGTTTTTCACATATTTTGGAGTGAGAAATTAGGAACCAAGAGAGAGAGATAATTTAATTCCCATACGTCTGCTATTATATCTGGGAATAAATACGTAGTGGTAGATATTTACTGTCTTTTTTAGTACCACATGTTTTAAGCAAAAAGTAACACCTGCAAAAAATGTAAATAGGTCCCAAATAAAAGTTATAACCAAGTCCTAAGGGTTTGATGTTATTATATTACCAGAAAATCAGGAAAATTTTGAATAATTTAAAAAAATTTGTAAGCCCAAAAACAACCCAAATACAAAGAGGCCGAAGAGGCAAATCACCAGGATGACACGGTAGACAATGGATGCAAAAAAAGGGTACGAGAGAGGACAACTAGCTCGTTGCAGAGGGCTTGTCCTATTTTAGGGTGAGAAAAAAGGAACCATTAAGTGAGAGATAATTTAGTCGCAAATATTTGGGAGATAATTTAATTTCCCAGGTTGCTATTGATGGGAGATAATTGAGTTTACATATGAATAATCAATAGGGACACTTTAGGGAATGAATTGTAAATTTTGGAGACAAATTGAATTGGGGTATTATACTTAGGACCAAATCCAGTCCCCAACTAATTCTTATATTAAGAACGAGAGAGGTAGTACATCTCTCCCATATTACCCGTGTTTAATATTAATTAAATTTTCAAAGTTACACTGTATAAGTTTAAATGAAGATTAAATTAGAAACTCCTTTGATTTGCAGAAAGAGGTAAAGAGTTTTAAATCTTCCCTTAATAGTTCTGGTGATAATTAGTGCCAAATAAAAATGACTGATTAGGGTACATATTAGTTTAAACAATGAATAATCAAACTATATTTTTTGTACTCTTTTGCAAGTTTATATTGCCAGAAAATCGATCAGGAAAACCAAATAATGTAAAAATTTTTATCAGCCCAAAAGCAACCCAATAAAACGCGTATCTTTTGTTTCCAATAGTTTATATGGCATGTCCAAAATGAAGCAGGACAAATCCAAGGAGATGCTAAGTATCAGGAAAGGATTCAAGTTGGGTCATTATCTTTTGTTTCCGATTGGGAGAATGAAGACCTGCAGATGATTGACTGCCTACGGTTAGATTCTCAGCTCTATATATATGTGTGCGCCCGTGCTTCTAATATGTGTACATATGCATGAATATATGTATAAATGCATGTATTTTAATTCAAGTTTTGTGTTTTTTTTTTTAAATCACTCTAATTCAGTCCCAAAGAGTTGGTCTTTCGATCCCCACGTTTATACTTGACTAAAAGCCAATTCATCACACTTAAACCAGGGACTTGGTTGGATTCGTGGGTGAGTATTTATTTATTATATTCTTATATTCTCTTTTAATATTAATGGATCAAGGTTTTAGTTATGTTAATATTTAATTTCATGCGTTCTTAGGTAATTGATATGTTTGTTGAGATATTAACCGAGAGTGAGAAAAAGAAAGCTACACCTTCAAATTGTTATCTTACTGTGATGTTCTCGGTGATTTCCTATTCCCATCTTTTTTGTTATATGATTTAGTTTTTTAAATCTAAAACTAGTTCATTAACAGTAACTTTTCATGGTTCATCGATGATGTAATTACAGAAGGAAGCAGTCAACTCTGTTGAACATAATTTCAAGGACTTCGTCCAGAGGCAAAAAATCAGAGAAAATTATCTATTTCACATAAAATCGCCTGAGAAGGTGTTTCTTTTCAACTCTTTATTGAAAATTTTCTTTATCAGCATGATTACTTTTTTTTTCTTTTGCCATATATATCAATTTGATTTCTGTTGTCACAAATAACAGGTGTTTATTCCTGTTCACATTGAACAAGAGAAACAGGGACATTTTTATTTATACATTTTCCATTTAAACAAAAAAGTGGTTGAAATATGGGATTCTCTTGCCACATTTGTGGCTGAAACAGACCGTGATGAGACAACAAAAAAATTGGTGAGTTTTAGATAATTGTAATATATTCATAACTTTATAAATTATTCTTTTGATTATATAGAATTTTTGTTTCTATGTCTAGTTTTTTGCCATGGAAATACTCTTCAACCTGGAAAAGGGAGCATTTTCAGACTATCAAGAGAAAATGGCAAACGACATCCTCCCCCAAGGCAACGGGTAAAAAGACAATTATTATGTAAAATTATAAACTTTATTAGAAAAAGCTTTTATCAGGTATGACCTTATCCTATTTTCTTCTATTTGTAGATTTGATTGTGGTGTCTTTGTTATTAACTACATGCAACAATCAGATAATTATGTGAAGATAAATCCGTTATTTCAGGTATGACCTTTTGCAAGCATATATAGTCACATATACAGTCATAGGTAGCACTCACACATGCCCACACATAGTCCTACACGAGACATGGGCACTTTAATTCTTTCATTCATATAAATGATATGGATAACAATATTATAATGTAGTTTGACAGTCAACAAGAAAGGGAGGATTTGGCTTTGATGTTGCTCAAAAACGACCTTAACCAAGAAAAACAAAATTTATATGACAAATTAAGATGGCACTATGCACAAGCTGAAAAGAAAGATGGCAATGATCCTTCAAAAGTGCCCTGTGAAGATGATGGAAAAGAGCCAAAAGGTATGAGCTAGCATTAGCATAAACTACATATCCTACTTATTTCAAATGCCTTTAATTTATGTGAATTTATTGAAGTTCTTGAACTTGTAAAAATTGTCATAAATTTCAAAAATTACTCTTGATAAATTGTAACCTCATCTTAGTTATATTTCTATTAGCCACTCTCTTCTTTCATTTCTTCAATTTCATTATGTGACTAATTTCCATCTCTTTTGCTGCTTCTGCTTCCGCCTTTGCACAACTTTTGTTCATTCTCTACTCTTGAGTTTGACAGACTCAATATTCATCCTCTGAGTAATCTTCATTCCTTAATTACTTTGTTCGTTCAAATTGCAATCATATTGAGGAAAGGTAGATAATTTCGTGTATGTGCATCAAAAGTAGATACTTTTTCTGGGGGTATTGATCTTAATTATTGCCTAGGTTTCCCAAGGTAACCAAATTGTGGAATTCTCTTTAATTTTAATGACTCCCTCCGATCTAATATGCTCTACTTCCTATAGTCCACTACAGGACGTCTTCTGAAAGGAATATTGTTTGTTTAAAAGGCATTTGCTAATTTCATATTAAATATTTTTTTTATATATTCCCATATTTAATAGGAGAAGTGATGAGGAGTAGAAATTAATATGATTTGGAGTTTAGTGTAGTTAATAAGGATAATAATGAACATTACTTAAATTTTATGACAAATTTAATACTTTTTGCTGTTTTTTTTATTGGTAAAGGGTTTTAAATATATTGCGTTAGTTCTCTTGATGGTGTTGGAACTGCCTTTTCTTATTGGAATATATTACTATTAGTTTAAATATCGAATAATCAAATATATTTTGTTAATCCTTTTGTACTCTTTTACAAGTTTGTTCGGCTGTAAATCATATCCAATTCTTTCATGTCCTTTAAAGTGCTAACAGAAATCTCATATTCATTGAATCAAAGGCCCTCCTCAATCTACCAGTCAAAATTGTAACCTCATCTTAATTATATTTTCTTAGCCACTCTCTTCACTATAACTTTTTGATTATTAATGAGGGGCAAGTGCAGAAAAAAATATTTAAAGCTGCCTAAATTTTGTGGTGACTTACATCTTGAATTCTTAAAATCTTCCCAAAATGCGATTTACGTATGGGGACGGAGACAATAGATGACTGCTTAGATTTTTAATGCCATATATTTAATTTATTTTTTATTCTTCTCTCTATCTTTACTTAATTGTTTATTACTATTCTTGTTGCTAGGATCTTCGAGAAGTTGTATATTGCCTACAACATATTTAATAGGGGAGGAGTTTCAAAGATATAGTGAACAAATTTGGAAATGGATAAAGGATGACAAGGTGTCCGCAATTGGAGTTTGGGGAACAGGAGGCTCAGGAAAAACAGCTTTAGCAGGCCATATATATGACAAGCTTTTAGAAGAAGGTGACTATAAAGTTATCTGGGTAACTGTATCACAAAATTGTCGCATCTCCCACTTGCAAAAAGTCATAGCTAGATCAATTGAGTTGGATATATCTGATGAGTTTGAGGTTAAAATAATTGCCGAAAAATTGTTTCAAGCATTCAAAGATATGCAGAAGTGTGTTATTATTTTAGATGATGTTTGGGATGAATTCTCCCTAAAGGAAGTTGGAGTTCCTGTGCAAGATAATCAAATTACATTGATCTTGACAACCCGTATATGGGAAGTGTACCAAGGTATGGATTGTGAGAATAATGCAATAATAGTGGAATCTCTAAATGTAAAAGATGGATGGGCTTTGTTTAAAAAGATTATAGGATTCCATGATGATCTGTCTTTGGAAGTGCAGAAAATTGCAAAGAAGATCGCATATGAATGTGAGGGTTTGCCCCTTGCTATTGTTGAAATTGCGAAAAGCATGAAGGGGAAAAAGCATGTTAGAGAATGGAGTCATATGTTGGAATGTCTTCAAAACTTGGGCAATGGGCAATTTGAAATCGAAAAACGGGTACTTCCTATTTTGAGATCTAGCTATGATTTCTTAAGTAAGAAGTTGCAAAGATTCTTCTTGTATTGTGCCTTGAGTACTCAAGGATATTTTTATTTTGTCGATGATGATTATTTCATTAGAAGATTTGTTTATGAAAACATAGATGCAACAAGGAAGTTGACGGTGCAGTATGATGAAGGTTACATTATGCTGGATAGATTAAAGAATCATGGTATGTTGGAAGGATTCCATGGGATACGGAGGGTGAAAAACTTTCTTAGAGCCCTGGCTATTGGCATTGCTGAAGATACTAGCAGAATTATGGAAAATGCTTATAAGAATTTGATAGAAATACCAAGTGATGACCAATGGAGAGTAGATCTACGAAGAGTTATTTTAACGGGAAACAATATACAAACAATTCCAGATGGCACATGTTTTCGGTGTTCTCAACTGTCCACATTGCTTTTAGATGGTAATGAAAATCTCAACTACATCTCAGATGATTTTTTCAACAACATGCCTGCTCTTAAAGTACTTGATTTGTCTGGGACTTGTATCAACCGTTTGCCCGAATCCATATCCAACTTGAAATGTCTCAGTGCATTAATCCTTTCAAGTTGTCATGTATTGATTTACATTCCTTCATTAAGTAAATTGAAAGGGCTACTATCATTGGATCTATCAGGAACTGCCATCACTGGAACACTTACGGGCTTGGAATCATTGGTCAATCTCAAACACCTGAATGTACTCTATACATGCATGTTAATGTCATCATCGATCATATCCAAATTGATCAATTTAGAGCATCTACTTGGGCCGGAAGTGACAGAAATAGATATACAAGGCTTAGATAATTTGGATGTTATAGTGGCGTTCTTCCTGGACATTAGCGTCTTCAATACACATGTGAGCTTCCTGGACAAAAATTGTGAACTTAGGAGCTTTCATTTATATTTACTAGAAAGTGGGATATATGATGGTGGAGAATTAGAAGCATACGAAGAATATTATTCCAATTCCTTTAAAAGGATAACTTTTCGGGGTATGGATTTGGGAAATAGAAAAGCAGTCCTCCCAGGAGACATCAAGGAGTTGTTTATAGATAATTGCCAGTTAGTGGGGACGGTTTGTGGTTTTCTATGCAATGTAGATGATTGCCACAACATTACTCCACGCCAAATTGAACTGTTGCATATAGACTGGTGTAAAGATGTGGAGTACTTGTGTTGCTTCTCTGGCATTTGCCCCTTTTGCTCCTCTTCCCAACTTGTTGGACGTCTATGCCTCTCTCATTTGGACGACTTGAAAGATATTTTGTCACCATCTGCTCTTCTATTATCGCATCAACCTGGCCTATTTTCTCATCTCACTGAACTCAAGATTTGGTCTTGCCAAGGCATGGAGACCCTGATAACGCCAAAGTTATTAGCAGTCCTCCAAAACCTACGCGCCATTGACGTTTTTAGTTGTGTGATGATGAAAGAAATAGTTGAAGAGGATCAATCTCAAACTGCAAATGGCGACCTGATGGCCCTTGTGCATAACCCCCTTTCTGACCCTACTCCTATCACTCTTCCCAAGTTGACATCTCTGAAATTACAGTACATGCCACAATTAAATTTCGTATACAGAGGCATCATGCTCTGCCCTTCTCTCCAAACATTCTCTGCTTTCACGTGCGAGCAACTAAATCTCCCTCGGATAGAGATCTCAAATGGATGTGATCAGCTTCACATGGAGATGACCTCAGATGGATACAGTTGGCAAATTAAAACTGATTGATTTGGTCCATATCTGCACCATTATAATTTGACATCCTTTTATATTATATATATGTTTATGTTGGTGTTCGTTTCTCCTCATGCTTCTCATGAGTTTCTCTTCTTTAATCACAGAAATCTACGCACTTAGAAAAATTTAAAATTGTTAGAGCCAGATAATCATATGTTACTTATGTCTTCATTATTTCTCTCCATTTGCATGTGTTGCACTTTATTTTTGTGATCACGCTCACGAGTTTCTGAATTCCTGCCAGTAAATATTCCAATAATTGAAATTTTGTTTGCTATAATTAAATTGTATCAAATGACATCATAAATAAATCTCAATGAACTATGGTTGCAAAGTTGTGAATACATCTCTTCTTCTGTATAAGTTCCTAATGTTTTTTGTCAATTATTCAGTCGGTTACAAAAGTCTGCAAAAGTTGTTTGAGGCATGCGTCTCAATTAAATTAAAGGTGCATTTTTAACCGCAATTCTCATTCTAACTCCTTTTTGTCATGTAATATATATGCAGGACATGATTTCTGATGTGTGACACCGATGCTGACCTATCAGCCTTTTTATTCCCACTTGTTACCAAAAAAATTCCCTGCAATAATATTTTTTTAACTTGTTTTTTTTTTTGGTTGCTTTAAGTAGCTTCTTTTTGTTTGATCCTCCCACTTGGTAAACATAATCTAAAACCAAAACTATGTTGAGGTTGGAGGTGATAATATGGGTTGAATCTACAGGCTTAGCCCATAAAAAGTGGCAGGTTTGCAAAATGACAGCCCATTTAGATGTGGACCCTTTTTTAAAACCTAACTCACGAGTTGTCCCACTTTATTTTATCATAACTTGATTCCATGCTTAATTACTCATTGTTTTATTTATATATCTTTTTTATATTGATAGAAGAATTATGTAAAATGGAGTACATATTTATATATACAAGTTTTGGGGTTGACTTATTTACATAATTTTATAAAAATATAAAAAAAATAATTTTAGTTTAGTGTATAAGAGTTTGTAATTTAATTTGAAATATAAAAGAGTATTTAAAAATGAAAGGAAAAAGGGGGAAAAAAAGAAAAGAAGTCGCATTACCGGCTCTGCTGCATGACGTATTACATGGAAGATATAAATTGTTAAAAGATATTGCCTGCAAACGGTATATAGAAATACAAATGCTTTGTTCGCCCAAAAATTTTTTTAAAAAAAACGCTGCTTTGATTTTTTTTCAATTGGCAAGTTTAATTCTTAGCAGCAAAGATTGAACCTATGGTATTAATTTATTGATCAGTTTGGAGAAGACTGCTAATTCAACAAACAATTTATTTATTTATGGTAAAAAAATGGAGACAGATACAACTACATGGAAAGACAAGGATGCATAAAAAATGAAAAACAAAAATGAATAGGTCTAAAATAAAAATTTACGTATAAATAAGCCAAGTAATAAATTTATTAAAATATGGTACAGTTCAAGTTTTGAGGGTCATTTTTTACATAGGCAAAAGACAAAATTACCCCTTAACTAATATAAGAAATTGACCTGTTACATGAAATCTGAAAATACACACACACACACTAATGTGAAAATTATGCATATACACGTGTAAATCTAGGACCTTTGAGATGTAAATCTAACAAATTGACACTTAAATCTATGAGTGAAATTTGAATAAGGAGCTCTGCATCCAAAAAAAAAAAGAGAGAGAGAATAAGGAGCAATGTTTTAGCATGTGTAATGGCACTCAACCAATTTGGGATTTCATCGTACTTTGAGAAATCCGCAAGATTTATTTGTGTTTAAGTACTTAAATGATTAAAATACCCTTATATTAAACTACATCACATGTTGAATAAAAAAGTTAACTTTGAATTATCATTTTAGCTATAGTTTGATTATCTAAATATCTCACAAATTAATATTATGTTAAATGAATAAATAAGTATCACTTGATTGAAATAAAACAACTATTAGCTAAACAAATGAATAAATTGAAATTATTAAAATTGGGTCTCAATGGTTAAAACCCGGGGGGGGGGGGGGGGGGATGTTGATTTTATAGAAGCAACCACCCTTGAGGGAGGGAGGGAGATACAAATATTCCACGTCCTTATTGACATCTTACTCCTAAGTTGAACGGGGCTGACCCATTTGGGCCCTATTCATAGTTGAAGCCCACATTAACATGAACACGTTTCATTACAGCTCTCACATTATTTAACATGATTTCTTTTCTTTTTTTTTTTTTATATTTGTTTAATGTGTTTTCTAATTGCTCATAAACAGAGGGTGCCTATGACCAAGGCAATGTTGACTCCAAATTTGAGCTAGTGATATATAATATAATACTATACGGAAGATATAAAATTGTTAAAAGGTACTGCAAGCCATGTAACTACTTTTTTGACCAAAAAAAATACGGAGCATATAACTACTTTGGTTTCATTTTTCTTTTTAGTTGGCAAGTTTATCGCTTAGCCACATTTGGTTGAAGTCATTGAAGTATTGAACACGGGAGCTTTGCCGCTCACAGCAACCCAAATGCTAAAAAGATAATACTGTTGTTGTATTAATTTATTAATTAATTTAAATTTAGAATACTACAAATTCAACAACCAATTTACTTATTTATTTATGATCCAAACTGGATGACAATAACCACTAAGCGCTTGGATCAACTGGTAAAAAAGTTGGTCAAAATCTAAGACCTTTGAACATATATACAAGATGGTTTATAATGTTGATAGAGATACTGAGATGGTTGATATTCAAAGGCTCCTCCTTGATAATTTATTTGTGCTTGGAGAGAATCCAATTATTGTTAAAAGCACATCAAACTTTCGCGAATATGTGATATCAGAAAGTGCTTCATGTCTCTAAGTACCATAAAATGCATCCAAGAATTAAGAACTTGGGGTTCTTCTATTCCTTAAAAAGGAATGCATGGGAGGATTAGTTTTGAACCTAAACTCAATCATTAATATCATTAAACCAAGCCATTCAAATTGTAATCAATGAAATCCTAATGAATTCTAAGTCCTAAAAAGTCTTAGAGATGCAAATGAATCCTAAAAATTTAAAGAAATCAAAGAAGAAAATTCAAAAACTAACCTAATCAAAAATCTGAAAAAATTCCAGAAAATAAAGAAAATTTGGAAAAGTGCCCAAAATGATGGAATTTGGCTAAAATCGAACATGCCCAATAGCAAAGCTATTGAACTTGCTTAGAATGGCCCAAAAATTAAAGAAACCAAAGCTTGTAATTCCCTGAGGCA
Source organism: Inga laurina (assembly GCA_963855925.1). Taxonomy (NCBI): domain Eukaryota; kingdom Viridiplantae; phylum Streptophyta; class Magnoliopsida; order Fabales; family Fabaceae; genus Inga; species Inga laurina. Next base: position 7,442,217 of record OY979707.1, read on the forward strand.
AAAATTTTTCAAAAAAATTCCAGCAAGGTCAAAGGAATATGTAACCGAATTTTATTAAAACACCAATCAACATGCAATCAAAGCAGCACTTAGTTCCAGCTTAATGCAACTTCAAATAGTGTTTTGTGACAGTAGTGAAATTTCAGCAATCTTAAAACACACAGCAGGCTCAAATAACAGCAAGCAGACTTTAGAAAAAATGAAACAAGATCACAACTCAAAGAATGTGATAGCCACCTATACAAAAATTCCAGAAGCAAATGTTTGGTGCAAGCACACTTAAGAACTAAGCAAATGAGTGCTTCCAATTGTGAAAAAATCAGAAAACAGTGAGAAGGCACCAATGCTCTGAGTTCAGCAAGTAATTAGCCAAAATTATCACTCAAGGACACTAAATAGAATCAGATTCGAGAGTGAATGCAAAAGGTGTAGTAACAGTGATATTTCCAAACTCAAGCCAATACATAAGTCACAGATGCACTTAATGCCTCAATGGGTGAGAATATGCAACAAACAAGTGACAACAACTTATAGAGTGCCCAAACGCAGTCAAGTGCACACGAGCTAGGAAGAATTAGTGCAAGCATTTGTAAAAGGGTTTTCAAAATTCTCTCACAAACACAAATTACAGCTCAAATCTGGTGCAAAAACTTATAGAGTAAACATGCAGAGCCAAGAAGAATAAAACTCAGTCTAATCAGCAAGATTCCAACGCAATCTGAATCAGAATTTCAACAGCTCAAAAGTTGGTCTCTTAAGGAGTGTGGAAACGTGCAGTGATTTTTTTTTTTTTCAGTAATTAACTTCTAGAATTTTCAGCACAATACTTTCTTAACAATTTGTCACACTAGAAGTCATTCATTCACAGTTAGAAAAGGACTCAATAGGAACTATGCATTCAGAATTCAGCTTCAAACAATCAAGGCTAACGCTAAAAGTTACTCAATGTTCAGCATTTGCACAATGTCCAGAGGTTAGGAATTAAGCCAAAGCACTCCACAGATTAGCAAGCAAAATTATGCAGGACCAGTTAGGGGCACACAGACAACACAATCTGGAAAATTAAGTGATAGTCAAGTGTTCTCAAATACAAAATTCCTCGATCACTCAAAATTCTGTTCTTCTAGACAGCACCCGTGCTCTCAGCAGTGAGAAAAATTTTCAAAAAGCACAATAATTAATCCAATCCTTCCAAAATCAGTAACAAGAGCTTTAACACACAGAGCACAGTCCAATGATTTAAATAATTTTCGTATGCAAAATTAATATGACCAACAATCAGAATGTTGAACCCAATATCAACAACAATGGTCTAAAATGACTCCAACACAGCACTAATTTAGTGACAGCAAAAGACTACTGCTTTGCATAGCTTATAATCAGTAAATTCCACAGTCAAAAATCAGATTCAGATCCAAGATTGGCCAAAATTTTGAAATTTCTGTAGGTGCACCTAAAGTCACACAACTTAGCTCAGCAGTCAATAAGTATGTGAAATGCAAATCTGGACAAGTAAGCTCATATGAGAAATTTCACCAAGCTCAACAAAGTGTACAGAATTTCAGAGATAAATGAAGATTCAATGACACTCAGAAGCTATGAACAATCACAGCATGTGGAATCAACAATTCTGAGCAACTTTAGGACTCAATCCACAAAGAAATGTTTTTAATTATGGCAATGACAACATCAAACTTGATAACAAAGCAGTGAAAATCAGTTATGTCACAACCAAATTCAATTCATGCTGCACCAAAGCAATGAAATAGCAGCCAATTTAAAAATGAGCACAAAGTTTCAGCCAAGCCTCACAAATGACAGCAAACGCATAAAAGTACTAAAGCTTCTATTTACTTTTCCAGAAAAAATTTCCTATAAAATGAAAAACAAAAATAATGCACCTATCCTATACGCAATGTTTATTTGGGTTTGTATGTATTTATAGAAGATGCAAAATGTAAGGGCAATGGTATGCAAACTAGTATGAACTAAAACTCTGACACTAAACTACCTAAACACTACTTAATAGCAAACTAAAGGCTTGAGATACCAATCAATTAAAGAATGACACTTAGTTACTAGGGAATCAATTATTTGGCTCCCCAGTAACGGCGCCACTTGAAGAAGGCGCGTACTTTGTGCCTAGGTAACCTCTTAACCAAGGATCGCAATAAAGGGTGCAATCTCATATCGTCTCTCGAGGAGCCTTTTGTTAATTACCTAGAAACTAAGTGTGATGATTGGCATAAAACGAGTTAAAAATGATTTTTAGCTTTTTATCTAACAACTAAATTACAATAAACTAAAATGCTTTAAAAACTAATATTTTTGGATTTTTTGGACTAAAAATGGAATGTAATTAAAATTGGTTTTGCAAAGTATGATTAAGCCTCCTAAAACAATGAATTTCATCAATCCTTGCTTCAAAAGATAATGAGAGTGTGCTAGTTTGACAAATTTGCTCAAAAGACCCTTTAAGCTAGTTTGAGTTAGGTGAATTAATTCCTCCACACTAGATAAAAATTAATCCCTTTAACCGAAACCCAATTTAAACACTAGCAATTGAAATTAACAATATGCAAGACACGAGTAACCAAGAACCCTTGCATTACAAGCATAATATATTCATAGCAATTCCAAGCACAAGCTTAACCAAGTCATTACACAAGAAATTCCTACTAATTAAGTTCAAAGTGTCAAATGCACAAAGTGAAAACCAAATACATATCTAATCTCAAGAATTGTATGGAACCCAATACAAAATTTCAATCCAATATACTAATTAAATTCTAAACCTAGAATTTAACTAATACAAAAGATTAAAAATAGACATTGGCTAGTAGAACACTCCCCTTTAGGCTCCAAGCTCAAGAATCAACTCATTGCTATAGGAGGAAAGGAAATTAGCCACTGCAATTTGTCATCACAACTCCAACAAACAATTTCACAATTCCAGCCATATAAACCACTGATTAAGGTAACTAACTAGCACTTAAACCAATTAAATCAGGAACTGAAATTAAACCCAGAAGCAGGGGATTCACGGCTGTGATGATGTTGAAAACAGAGGAGCTACGGTCTGGAACAATGAAGGCGTGGAAGGATGAGACTCGCCGGAAGTAATGGAAGACGAGGCAAGGATGGTGGTTGCGGAAGAGCAGTATTTCCGCCGGCGATAGTGAACGGAGAGGCTGACAGTGGAGAGGGAATGGATGGCGTGGTTTGGTTGGTGAAGAATCAAAGTCTCATTGCCGCAGCTCTCCGAACGTCTCTCTCTCTCTAATCTCAGTTCACTCTCCTCTCCAATCCAGTCTCACACACACCGCGCCTCCTCCAGCTTCTCTGCTCACGGCGCCTGAACGATGAGCTCTGTTCACAACAGTGCAGAAGAGTAGCAGCTCCGCCGCCGGTGACAATGGTGATGAGAGCGAGAGTCACCGGCGACGGAGAAGGTGATGAAGACGATGAAGGGAAGGAGAATGGTGGAAGGTCGGTGTGATGTGTGTCTGCGGCTCTCTTCCGTGAATCTGCAGAAGGACTCCAAAATCAGACCTAAATGCTGCTGCAAAAGGTTGCAGTTGCGAATGTACTAAACTGTCATTTTCTAAATTCGTGGGCTAAACTATCATTCTTAAAATTAGAGCCCCAAACTGTCCTTTTCACTTTTAATCCACTTTTTCAAACACCCACCATTAAAATAATTAAACCAACATCAAATAATCTCAGAAAAATCAATAATTAATAGTAATTATAATTTTTATGACAATTTTATCTTTTTTAATCCTAATTTCATGTATTTACTCTTAATCTTAATTTATCTAAAAAAAGACACTTCAAGATTAATAATTATGACAAATCCCCAATTAAAGAATAAAAATCTATATAAAAATAGGGATTTGTCGGTTTATCATTTTATATCAAATTAATATTTGTATAAATAAATGTGAAAATGTATAAAAATAATAAAATATTTTGAAGATTATATTTTGATTTTACTTGTTGTAAACAATTCCAACAAATTAGTTAGGGTTAAGGTGCATATTTAACAATGAAGTTTTAAGGAAAAAGCGTCCGGCATTATATTTTAAAGGGGCAAAATACACATAAGGAATTAAAAATAGAGCATCCATCACAAATCCGTTAACTTCCTCATAACTTCTGTTAGGTGTAATTGGAAATTATCTAGGTGTCAATTACTGAGATAAGATGTGGCAGTAAGAGGATTGAATGGGTTTATTAAAGATGAAACCTACCTCTCTCTGCAACTTGGTTTAGTTGAGTCCGAGAAGCAGCAACGAAGTTGACCTTGGAAGAGCAACACAGACCAAAGGCATCAAGGAGGTAAAGTGAGGTGGAAGAGCAACGTTGATGGCTGCATCTTCATCATTATCGACGAGAAGATGCAGACGGAGGGTTGTATTTTCCACCATGTCTTGTTGCCTCTTCTTCACTGTTGGTGATCTTTCTTTCACGACTTCCCTCTGTCCCAACGCTTTTCTTATTCTCCCAATACGTGCCTTCTTTTTTAAAGAAAAAACCATCAACTTGATAAATTGTCCTGATAAGGTAAAAAAATATATTCATCCAGCCCTTACATGTGTCTATCACATGAGCAATCAATCTCCACCACATAAGCATTCAGTCTTTGAAACATCACTACTTCAAGTCAAACTTCTTTCTCCCTAATGGTTAATAAGGACCAAGATAAGTTAATGGGTTTGTGGTGGACGCTCCATTTTTAATTTTTTATGTGTATTTTTTACCTCTTTAAAATATAATTGTATCAGGCGCTCATTCCTTAAAACTTCGTTGTTAAATCTGCACCTTAACCCAATCAGCTAATATGTATAGGTTAAAATATATTACTCCACATTTTTTTTCTTTGGAATAAACTCAAAAAAATACCTCCAAAATTTCGAAATATTAAATCAGGTTTGTTTTTTAAGAATTGATCAGAGATTTATTACACTTGATATAAAATTCACAATTCACACTAAAATCACTGATTTGAGATTTTGAAATTTCGGAGTTCTTTTATGAGATTTCCCCTTTTTCTTTTATTCTTTTTTCCTCTTTTAACCCTCACATTGCCTACCTAGAAATCTCCAAAAAAAAAAAAAAACAACAACAACATAGTACATTAGAACTTAGAAGTTTAGAGATCCAAAGAAGTTGGGAAACATAACAAAATGGAAGAAAATAACAAATTCTACAGAATCTCACCTGAAAATGCCTTCAACCTCCCAGCTGTAGCTCTGGCCGGTAGCCTCACTCTCTCATGGCCTCCCCATAGAGACACCGACCAGACAAATCCTAAAATTAACATATTCATCATATTCTTCACTCTTCTCCAGTCCCTACTTTCTCTTCCCCTCCACATATTATCAACAAAACCCACAACCCTCTCCTTTTGAGTGTGTGAGAGTGGGGGGGGGGGGGGAGAGAGAGAGATCAGATTTCCTTCACAGCCTTCGCCCTTCCCTTGTTTCGATAAATATGTGTGCGTGTGTACAAATGTGCGCGCATGCAAGTTTATGTATTGTTTTAATATGCATGGGAATATTAAATCATTGAATTCTGTATATTAGTATTCTTCTCTATCGTTTTCTTATGCCTTTCTGTGATAATCTCAGCCGGCTTTTCTTGGAAACGTGCGTAGAGAAGTGAGAGATACTTAATTGGAATGTAATTAATAATTAATATTAGTTTTGATTTCTAACATGAGGGGTTTGACTGACGATGCACAGATACTTTGACGAGTTTTGCAACTTCACGAAGCTCAAAGCTAATCCGTTAAATTAAACTTTGTTTTTGACTACCGTATTAATTAACCTTTTGTGGTTGAAATAACTAATTAAACTAATAACGGAAATTTGTTTATAAATATTCAGCCGGCATGCATATGACATAGAAATACGAGGATCTCACTCATTCTTTCTACGCCAAGAATTATTCAATTTGGAGGGAAACCAGGAGATATATGACTTTAATTTGTTGACTTGGAGAGAAAGTAGGGCAACCGGAGAGAAGATGACATACGTATGTTTAGTTTAATGGGTAATTATCTCATAATTTGGGCAATGTCTTGAGGCAGGAGGAAATTATTGGAGTATACACTTCATTATATATATATATATATATTAGTATGAAAAGTGGGGCTACATGCCACAAACAACTCAAGTAATGCCTGCACTATTATTCACTAGTCAACTCCCAATCTTTTATCTACACATATATACTCCTCTCTCTCATGCAATGAAGCAAAATATTATAAATTATTGTTGTATTATTTTCTGCGAAAAAAATAATAATTAAGTTTGGTTAAAGTAGAGAAGTTATGCTAGAAATTATATGTGAAATCCTTTAATTTTTTATTATATTTAATTGATTTTTTTCCCTTGATTGACATATGAACATGATGTTGCGATCCACAAATAATTTATAAGTATATCATCATTAATATAGATATAAATATATAAATACATGATCATCTTTTTTTTTTTCAAAAAAAAAAAAATCTTTCAAACGTGCGTCAAAAGTTAAAATTGATTATATTGAAGAATTAATAACTAATTTAAGTTAGATTAGGCCTAATTTAGAAATCCCTTTTTTCCTTTTTAACTACCTTCAATTTTCCTTTTAAACAACAAAGGGGCATTATGGTGTTTTAATAACATTCAAAAATCCCTAACTAAGTCTCTTGGTGTTATTAAAAATTTGTTGAATGTGTAGGTCCAATTTTGGTTTTGATCATTTCAGTTGGATTTAATTAGGATTTTACCTAATTAATATAATGAAAAATGCTATAGCTATGATTTTTCAATTTCAGACTTATTAACTAGTTTAGAAGGATGATTATGAGTAAATTCCTTTTGTATATAATTTCTCAAAAGCAAATTATGGAGAATCACATTTGCAACGTGATTCTAAAATTGTGATACAACTTGAGTTGTTACATAAATAGCTGCCAAAACGTATAACTCGAGTCCAAGATTGTTGTGCCAAGGATTTGATCCAAATGTGAAATATAGAAGAAAGCATGCGAAAGTTTTTCTTAAGTCACAATCTGCAATATGCATTATAAATATAAATACAAATCTATTTGCTTTATTTTTCTTCATTCACGGAATGTTTCATCTCTCAATCAGAACATTTGGATCTAAGGAATCCGTGCAGTGAGATCTTGAAGGTAAAGTTTTCTTCAACTATCAGTCTTGAATCAAAGCACAATATCAACCCAAAATTAGTTTCGTCTAGGCTTAATTCTTAACACTTCCATTCAATTCAACTTGTGAAAAAATAGTAATTATAATACTGAGATTTCATATTCATAAGAAATAATACATGTACAGGTCTATATATCCAATCAACGAACTATATATTTCATCTCCATTCCAATTGTTCTTCACCTTGGGACCAGTGGGTCCTTCCTTTCCTAACAGTTCATTCGGCAATTTCTTCAAAAGTTTCTTCAACTTCCTCGACAACCATTTCTCCATCTTCTTCAGCTCTTCTGCAATATCATAGCTTATCTTTGGACCCCATTCTCTAAAATTGTTCAGCTATGGCGGCTCCACTCCGACCACAAATACTCCGCAGAAACCACTTCGTACCCTACCCCCATATCCACTACCATACTACTCTTCGCAGTGTCATTCCTAAGTCCAACACAATTATTCCCCTGAGGATTCAACCATTCTCTAGGGTAAAATGCATGGCCATGAAACAAAGAATAAATGACGGGTTTGTTTTCATTTTTGAACTCGAGATTGAAGGAATCAACCCAAGTACCTCCACTATGTTGTGAGAAATATACCCTTCTGAGTTCTCCATCCAAATTGCTTACTCTTAGTGTCACGTGCTCCCAGTCCCCCACGTGCTGGCAATTTTTCCCAGTGGAATAGTGATGAACTCTACTTTTGCTCTTGCTGGTTCATTGAATGGGTAGTATACCCAGAAGGCGATGTCTGTGAATGTTCCACAAAACATGGGTTTTTTGTGCAGATATGCTTGTGAGCTTTGTAAATCACCCCTTTTAACTCTTTCCCTGTTGGCTTCGTCTGTTGGAAGATCCAGCCAATAGGAACCATCATTGTTTTGATCTTGGGGAAGATTAGTGCCATTTGGTTGTATTGGGGTAGGATGTGATTCGTCTCCTTTCTTATACATTAATCCTCCATTGGCGAAAACCCGGTTTACAGTGGATGGGAGGTATTCTTCTTTAGTATGTAGATACATTATTGGAGAATAAGCTTGGACTATTGCTTGAATTTGTTTCAAATTAGTCATAGAGGCCAAGTTTAAATGGGTGTTTTTCAAACAGGATATAGAGAGATGACCGGTATTTCCATCATTTTGAGCTAGAAATGTGCCTACAAGAAGTCCTGGAGCTTGAGTGCCTCTGTTTCTTGGTCTTGTTTCATAGAGATTGAACCTATTGGAGTCACACTATAAAAAAAAATGGTATTCTGTAGCGGTGGTATTATAGCGGTTATATGAAACCGCTACAAATTATAGTATTTATAGCGGTTTTAATCTAAACCCCTACAAAATTGTAGCGGCAAGCTACGCGCCAAGTGGCGTGACAGATTAGTAGCATTTTTTATAGCGGTTAGGTAGAACAAACCACTACAAAAATGGCGCGAAATTCCAGCCAAAACTTGTAGCGGTTCTGTTGTAGCGGTTAATAAACAAAAACCGCTACAATATTCCCGCCACTTGGCGCGACCAAGACCCGCCAACAATGTAGCGGTTATTTGTAGCGGTTATAGCAACAAAACCGCTACAAAATGCCAAACGTCAGGTATTTGTAGCGGTTATAGGGATATAACCGCTACAGAATTTTATGAGTCTCCAAGTTTGTAACGGTTCTAGGCCATAACCGCTACAGAATTACAAATGTTCTTGTAATTTGTAGCGGTTATTATAAAACCGCTACAAATTTAAGGCACCCTGGGTGCTTTGTAGCAATTATGGTAGCGGTTATTAGAATAACCGCTACAAATGTCTGCCCTATTTAAGGAGGCGCCTCCCTCATTTTTCCGTTTGCTCATTTTGTTTTCTGGGGTTTCTCTGAGTGGTTTCTTCAAGATTTGAGCGTTCAGACGTCTATGAAGGAGTTTTTTCTACAGTATTTCTCAGTATTTGCACTTGAGGTACATATATAACACGTATTTTATTTTTATTTGTATTTTTATTAGATTTTTGTATAATAATGTGACTAAATTTTTTTTTTTTGGATTTTTACAGTTGGTATGGTTTCAAGAGAGGATAAGGGGAAGGCCCCTGAGGTCCCCAGACCGATTTTGAGGGGTGGCAGCAGCCGAGCAGGGGGCAGAGGGAGGGGGTAGCGCGGAGGCAGGGCGACTGCGACATTTCAGCCCATCCCCCCACAGGAGTCGGCCCTACCACAGGCACCGCAAACGATCCCACAGGAGACGACCGCACCAGAGGTGCCTGAGTTTGGGAGGGCAGATATCAACGTCGAGGACTACGATGAGGAAGACTTTGAGATCCCGATTGGGGTCAGGGAGATGGAGCAGTTCCTCAATGAGGAGGAGGCTCGGGAGCAGAACAACCCACGAGGGTCGTCTTCGCGGTCCACTGGGTTTGAGGTGCAGGTCCAAGGTAAATAAATTTTTTAATTTAATAAATTATTTATTTAAATTTGAAATGTTAACTTTGAATTACAATTTATCTAACGTGCGGTAAACTGTGCAGATGAGCAGGGGAACGTTTCGACGAGGAGGCTAGACGTGGCCGGTGTGAACAGCATGGATCGGACCCTGCGAGTTATAGTGCCGTGGAATGAGAGCACTGACCAGCCCATCGATAATGGGGGTCACCTGTTTAACCGCTTCCTAAACGACCTGGGCGTGAATTGGATGCGGTTCCCCCTTCACTTCAGGACGTGGAGGCACGTTCCGAAGGGCCCGAAGGACCAGGCTTGGGAGGAGGTGGTTCAGGTAATTAATAGTATTTAATTAATATTTTTTGTAATTAATTCTATTTAATTAATATTTTTTAATAGGATTTTTGTAATTAATGATATTTAAATGATTTTTTTGCAGCTGCGGTTTGCCGTCTGGGCCAATCGGAAGAGGTACACCCTCGTGAAGATGGGTGACAGCTGGAGGAACAGGAGGAACCGTCTCTTCCGCAGGGTGGATAAGGACAGGACGATGCCTCTGGAGCAGCTGATCGAGAGCGTCCCGGACGGCGTGCCGCAGAACGACTGGGCGGGTTTCGTCCAGTTCAGGAGGAGCGCTGAGGGGCAGGTAATGTATTTATTAGATTATTTATATACTTTTTTTAATTGTTAATTATTAAATTATAATTACAATTTAATTATTTTTAATTTGAAATTTATTAATTTTAAATGTTTTTATTGTTTTAATATATTTAATATTTTTTTCCAGGAGCTTTCTCAGAGGAACACCAAGATCCGTGCGCAGCAGATGATCCACCACACAGCAGGATCGAAGACCTTTGCTGTCACCTACAGCGAGCTGGTAACTTTACAAAATATCACTGACTTTTAGTTGGTTATTTCATAATACTAATTAATTAAATTTTGTAATTGTTTTAGGAGAAGAAGGCACAGCAGGAGAATCGTCAGACGGACTATGGGGAGTTGTACGCCATCACACACAGACACCGTGATGGGACTGCGACCTCTCAGCAGGTAGAGGCGGCCATTGTAAGTAATTTTATTATTATAATTTTTATAAAATCAACTTAATAATGAAAAATGCTAATTAGTAATTGTTTCATAAAATGGCAGGAGTGGATGCAGCAGTCGCAGGCTGAGCTGCGACAGACCCAGGCCGAGGAGTCACAGGGGTCAGTGGACCCGACGGCTCCTTTGAAGGCGGGTTTGGCTTAGGCTGAGCACCCCGGACTAGTGCGGGGGATAGGGATAGGCGCCAGACCTAGGATGGTCTACGATAGGAGCGCCGCCTCTAAGGCTGGCAACTCTAGAGGGGTCAGGCGTCCGAGGGATGAGTCTATTGACCAACTGCGGTCAAATTTGGAGCAGAAGATGGCACAGCAGCAGCAGCAGCAGCAGGTGCACCAGCTGCATCTGCAGCAGATGCAGCTGCAGGCTGATATGATTTACGCTCAGCAGATGCAGTGGCGTGATATCGCGAACAACATGCTCGAGCGGTCATGGAGTCGCTTGTTCCCGGACGAGGTGCATCCACAGGTTCCCTCTGTCCCTCGGTACGTCGTCACGACTACTCCTCCTCCTCCTCCTCCTCCTCCTGCTCCTGCTCCTGCTGATGATGATGGTGCGGTTCACTCTGCACAGCGGCCCGATCCAGCAACACCTGAGGGAGCCCTACCTGAGGGAGCACCAGATGATCAGCCCCCAGCTACTTAGTTTAGGACATCTTTTTTTTTATTTGTTGTTGAAACATTTGTAAATATATATATGAGTTTGTATTTCATAACTTAAATTCTTATTGTGTTTAATATAATTATATTTATATTATTAGACCGCGTTGTTGAATTTATGAATTAATTGCAACAATATTATTTATATTTCTAAATTAAAAAAAAATAAAGCATATATATATATATATTTGTAACGGTTTTAAATAAAAACCGCTACAAATATATATAGTTGTAGCGGTTTTACAATAGAAACCGCTACAAATATATATATGTTTGTACCGGTTTTACAATAAAAACCACTACAAATACTCATCATTTGAATTTTGAAATTTTCCGCCTTTATGCACATTTGTAGCGGTTATGTTATGTATAACCGCTACAAATTAAAAATAATTTTTAAATTTGCTGTCCAACGGCTTTAATATTAGTAGCGGTTGTATACATATAACCGCTACAAATACTCAACGTTTATATTTTGAATTTCCCACCAATGTGTGTAAATTCCAACGGCTTGAAAATTAGTAGCAGTTTTATATATATAACCGCTACAAATATTTTAGAACTGTAGCGGTTAGTGTAGCGGTTTAAGAACCGCTACAAAATTGTAAATATTGGAATTTCAGAATATAAGGTTCTTAGCATTCGTCATTCTCTTCTCACTCATCTTTTTCTCTATACTTTCTTCTCTCTCACTAGTAGCTATGGATAAATCATGGATTAGGTTGCCACGCAATTCTCCTGAATATTTGTACGGATTAAACAGTTTCTTGGATTTCGCATTCACTCAAGCCAGCTGTAACGGCAAGATCGTCTGTCCGTGTCGGAGATGCAAGTTCAAGAAGTGGCATGCACGAAATGTTGTGAAGAAACATTTGCTTGTGAAGCCTTTCCCTGAGGACTATACGTTTTGGGCAGTTCATGGTGAGAAGGCCGGCATTAGATATGACGATGCTCTTCCTTGAAGTTCTCAAGTAGGCGTTCAAGTAGATGAAGATGATCCTGTGAATGATGCTGTGCGTGATGCGTTTGGATTTCTAGGCGATAACTTCAACGAAGAAGTACACGGTTCTGAGCTGGTTTTTATGAGGAATGAAGCAGCTCGGGATTTTTTCAGCTTGATGGATGAAGCAGATCATCCTTTATATCAAGGTTGTCGCAAATATTCTAAATTATCTTTCTTGATCAAATTGTATCATATCAAGTGCTTTTGTGGGATCACAGATAAGAGAATGTCGATGTTGCTCGACTTATTACAAAATGCATTCCCCGACGTTGAGATTCCCACAACGTTCTACGAGGCCAAGAAGATTATCAATAGGTTGGGGTTGAATTATCAAAAGATTGATGCATGCCCAAATGATTGTATGCTGTATTGGGGAGACGATTCCAGCAGGGAGACTTGTAAGAGATGTCACACATCGAGGTACAAGACAATTCGGAAGGGGAAAAAGCAGAAGAAGAAACCTGCAAAGATTCTCAGGTACTTCCCTTTGAAACCTCGCCTACAAAGATTATTTATGTCGTCTAAAACTGCGGAGCACATGAGGTGGCATGCCGTTGATAACAACGAAGACGGTAAATTAAGACATCCCCGGGATGCAGCTGCTTGGAAAACGTTTGACAACGACTTTCCAGATTTTGCGACTGACCCCAGAAATGTTCGACTTGCGTTGGCGACCGACGGTTTTAATCCTTTCGGGAATCTTAGCACAAGTTATAGTATTTGGCCGGTAATCTTAGTTCCCTATAACTTACCCCCTGGATGTGTATGAAACAAAGCTCTTTCATTATGTCTATGATCATTCCAGGCAAAAAGGCATCGGGCAATGACATCGATGTGTATCTCCAACCGCTTATTGCGGAATTGCTTGACCTGTGGAATGTCGGCTTGGAGACGTACGACGCTTACGGCAAGACTTTGTTCAACTTGCGTGCAGCCTTGATGTGGACGATTAGTGACTTTCCTGGCCTTGGCACATTATCTGGTTGGAATGTGCATACTGGGTCAGCGTGTCCAGCTTACAATTTTGACTCTGACGCAGTGCGCCTTCCCCACAGCCGAAAGTAGTGCTTTATGGGGCATCGGAGGTTTCTCAATGGAACGCATAAGTTCAGATTGCAACGGAATCGCTTCAATGGGAAATCAAAAAAAAGAGGACCTCCTCAGACTTTATCCGGTACAGATATCTTACAGCAGCTTGAGCATGTTGACTTCGAGTTTGGAAAAAGCGACAATTCAGCACAAACTTGCCAAAAGACTTGCAGGACTTCGGCGCCTCAACAGTGGAAGAAGATAAGTACTTTATTCACTCTTCCATATTGGAGATCTAATTTACTTCGCCACAGTCTTGATGTAATGCACATTGAAAAGAATGTTTGCGACAATGTGCTGTATACGCTGCTTAACGAACCCTGCAAGACAAAAGATCACCTTCAAGCGAGGAAAGATTTACGCGACATGGGAGTTCGTGAAGACGCTTGGCCAGATGAGCATGACATATTTCAGCCGGCAAAGTTTACCCTCACAAATCCGAACAAGGAAGTCTTCCTCGCGACATTGAAGAAATTAAAAGTTCCTGATGGGTATTCAAGCAACATTTCTCGATTTGTTGACTTGCAGGCTCGAAAGGTTGATGGCCTGAAGAGTCATGACTCACATGTTCTTATGCAGCAGTTACTCCCTCTGGCTATAAAGAATACACTTCCTCCCGATGTTTCCATCATTTTGGTGGAACTTTGTTCTTTCTTTCGAAAGTTGTGTTCTAAGGCTTTGATCGTTGAGGAGCTCGATCAGCTGCAGTCCAAAATTATTCTTACACTTTCTCATTTGGAGATTATCTTTCCTCCGTCCTTTTTTACTATGATGGTTCACCTTACAGTCCACCTCGTTCATGAAACAAAGCTCGCTGGACCAGTACAATATCGTTGGATGTATCCGATTGAGAGGTACTCATTTTAAATATGTGCTTTATTCTCTGCATTTAATATTTGCTAGTCGTCCTTTTCAGCATTTTATATCAATTTTCTCATCTGTACTTCGTAGGTTCCTTGGGAAATTAAAATCTTACGTAAGGAATAAGGCGTGGCCAGAAGGTTCTATAACTGAAGGCTATATAGGGGATGAGGTGCTATATTTTTGCTCAAGGTACTTTGATGATCTTGAGACGGCTTTCAACCGCCCACCTCGTGTTGACGATTGTCCTGATCCTGCGCCGACATTAGAAGAATTTATCCCTCATGTTAGTAAACCAGTTGGAGCAACTGAGAACTTCAAACTAACGGCAACTGAGAAGTTGCAAGCACATAGACATGTCTTGATTAATTGCACTCAAGTTGAACCTTTCATACAGTAAGAATTGTACACTCACATGTTATTTGATCTATATCTTTCATAACATTTCTCACTTTCATTTCACTATCGTCTTTCCATTATTAATTGCAGGGAATTCAGAAGTCATGTGAAGCGTCAACTCAGGATCCGTACACAGACATCCTCGGAAGTTGATAGGAGGGTCCACAGAGAATTCCCGAGCTGGTTTGCGCACAGAATACTAAATGACTATAACCCACAGTCACCAGATTTCAGAGCTCTCGCAATCGGCCCTCTTGATCATGTAAAAAGGTTTACAGCATACAATGTCAATGGTTTTAAGTTTTGCACGGTTTCACGGGATCAAGGATTGAAAACTCAGACTTCGGGTGTTTATGGCACATTTGGGACAAGGAGTTATGCGAGCAGCAGTGATGCCAACATGCAGTTCGGAGCCGTCCCTTACTATGGCAAGCTTCTTGATGTGGTCGAACTTAATTATCAAGGTCGTTTCACCGTGACGCTATTCAAGTGTTTGTGGGCAAATACCACTACTTCTCGGGGACTGACAACTGACGACTTAGGGATCACATCAGTCAATTTCTCACGGCCGATTCATACTGATATTTCTCAAGATGATGAGCCGTATATTCTAGCTTCAGAGGCACATCAGGTTTATTATGTCGAGGACGAGAGGCACAGGGATTGGCACATGGTCATTCATCTAAAGCCACGAGACCTTTACGACATGGGTGAAGGCGATAACATCGCCTACGAGAGTGAGCCATTTCAGCCAGTCAATCTTGAAAACTACTTCCCTGAAGGCGATGATAATTTACCTCTACTGCAGTGAGTTTTTTTAAGCCCACGTCATTTAAATTAAATTTTTTAAATTTAATAAAACATCCATAACAATAATTTTTCTACATAATTTCTGTAGGGATGGCGATGATGAGTGATCAAATTCAAATTATGCTTTTCTCTTTTAAAAAAACTGGAAAAAAAAAATTTTAAAATAAAATTTAAAAAACAAAATTTTAAAAAAAATAATATTTGTAGCGGTTATCAAACCGCTACAAAAGTAACAATAACCGCTACTAAATAAAAACCGCTACAAAATCGACACATTAACCGCTACAAATAGTACGTGGATCCCTATAAATACCCTTACCACAACTCATTTCAAACACTCTCCAATTTCTTTTCACCTTACCTTTCTTTCATTTTCTCTCATTTACAACTTCTTTTGTATGAGTAGAGGAGCTGAATAATACGATCACATATGGTAACAAGTTTTTTTATTTCTTTTACAATACTTCTTTCCTTTATATAAAATTTATTCTTACCATTTTTTTTTTCAGATATATTAGAACTGTATCTCATTTTCATCTATTTTTCATACACAATTACATTATATTAGACAACATAATAATTCCTTATTACCTATGTATCCTTAATAATATTATTAATATAATTTTTATACTAATCCAATTAAATTAAATTTGTCCTTTTAATTTATTAGTAAGCTAATTAAATTAGATAAACTAATAAAAAAAGAAACTAATTAATTTAATATTAAAAGAACAGAAACAAATGATTGTATATTTTTAAAAAAAAATTTTAAATATTTGTAGCGGTTATTAAACCGCTACTAACAAACGCGCCTTTTTAAACTTAAATTAAATTTTTTGGCTCAAAATTTGAATTTCATGAAATTAGTAACGGTTTTATAACCGCTACAAATTTCATAAAAATTCAAAATTAGTAGCAGTTTCTTAACCGCTACAAATTGAAAAAATGTCATTTTTCTTTTCCCGCCTTCAAAATTTCAATTTTTTATATTTGTAGCGGTTTTATAACCGCTACAAATATCTCTGAAAAAAAAAATTTCGTTTATGGGGATGTTGTAGCGGTTTTTTGTAACCGCTACAAAGTATGTAGCGGTTATGTTCCTTGAGTAGCGGTTTTGTATAACCGCTACAAAACCGCTTGCAACATACGATTTAGTAGCAGTTTTCCTAACCGCTACTAATGTTGTTTGTAGCGGTTAAAACCGCTACTAATACCCATTTTTAACTGCTACTAAATCACATTTTTTTGTAGTGTCATTGGATTTTCTTGAGCCCCAAATCCATGTATATGTCTCAATCTCATCGGTGAGGTCTGACCGGACGAATCGAATTTTATCAAGGGAGGGCTTGTCTAGTGTTGTGGACACAACATGGCCTACCGCTTTATAGCCATCAGGAGGGTTGGTTGCCAAAAATAGGTAGAGCTGTTTTGATTTATTTTTAGGGACTTGGTACTCCATATTAGTGTGTAGTCAAGTGGTTCCTTTTGAGTTGTGTTAGTGATTGAAGAGTTATCATTGCCCACAAGAACCCACCCCAAAAAGGGCTTATTGTTAGTTTGGCTATAACAACCCAACATAGAGAATCCTTTTGGTAGTCCTGTTGGCTCATAGACTGTAGCCCCAAGATTGTTTGAACCACCTTCATAGAATGTCCACACTTTGTTGAATGTTGAAATCTACACCACTTTCAGCTCTCCCATATTGATAATCCCACCAGCAAATCCATCACCTGCATGTAAAATGGTGATAATCCTTCACAGATGACGACGAGACAGTATTTGTTTAAGATATGATATAGTAGTATCATACATGATTAAGATATGATATACAACTTTGTTTCTAAATTCTAAAAATTGCTTTGGAGAAAGATGCTTCGAATATGGAATTATCAGGCTTAAGTATGTTTAACAAGTGTTCCAGATTTGTGTCAGACCATGACATGACAAATTATTCATAATTGCATGCTCTGCATCAGTTGAGTTTCATATAATTGCTTTGTGTAAAAGCAAGAATTTGACAACCAGAAAGGAAAGAGAACCATATGAAGATAATGGTGTTATCACCTGATGGCCAGAGTGGTATGGGAGCAGGAAGCTTGAAAGTGGTATCAATGGGAAGACTTTGATCCTTCTTCGTGAGACAATTGCCCATCTCTGTTTTTTATCAAAAAGAAAATAGAATCCAAAGTAAAGGTAAGGTGAGTAATAGTAATGCTCTTATACAATACATACGGATTTTGCAAGAAGCATATTTCATTTGATGATAAAACAAGTTTGAGTGCAAACCAAAGGGACGGGAGGACGGCCCAATGTAATGATGATGCGTCGTGAAAGGAAGCCTCTCCCTCTCCCTCTCTCTCTATATATGTGTGTGTTTGTATGTGTATACTTATCTATTTCTTGCCGTTCTTGTTAATACTACCTTATTAATTAATACTATCTCCTGTCCTAAATATAAAATCTAGTTAGCTTTTTTTGGAGAGAATAAATAAGCTAAATAAGTTATTTAATTTATGATATGTTGTATATGATAAATTATATATCAATATATAAGTTAGACAAATTAGTTAGGAGAAAACACGATAAATATAAATATTCTAAAATAATTTAAGTAGCTTATATAATCTCATCAAAAAAGTAAATTGAGTCTTATATTTAGAACCGGAGGCAATAACATCGAATACTCCTTCAAGATGCATAATTTTTAATTTGCATGCATGACTCTGATTTAGGACAAGTGTCAATGGGGTCATATTATAAATAAAGATATGCATGATTCTTAATTTGGGAACATGTCTTATTTGGGTTTTTTAATGAGGTTATCAGACTATGTAAGAAAAGGCATACAGATGAGTAATTGCTTTGCTTGCCAATGAACTTGGATTTTGAAAGTTGCCATTCGTAATGAACTAATACTCAATGCCTCACTTTCTTTCTTTCTTTTTTGGTTTTTCCAGTTTTATTCTTGAAAGACTTAAACATCTCACGTTAAGGCAACATCGTTAAACAAAGCTCAAGGAATATTTCTTTTTTGTGTAATTCCATGTTAGGTGTGATCTTTGAAAGTCCTAGACATCAATTTGCCCCCAAGAAGTCGGTTGATGGGGGAAAAAGCATATGGTTAGATAAATAGCAAAGCAAATAAGGTTTTAGTTAATGCAAACTCTCCTCATTCCCAAAGGTATAATTAAGGAATCGATAGAATGAGTAGAGATTTTTTCTGGAAACATGGTCAGATAGCCACAAGCTACATCTTATTGCATGGGATTTAATAAAAAATGCAAAGGAAGCTGGCGGACTTGGGATAAAAGACCTCCTATGCCAGAATGTGTCATTCATAATTAGTAGTGGGAAAACGGGCTGGCCCGCGGGTTGCAGGCTAGCCCCACGGGCCGCGGGTTGCGGCGGGGCGGGCTGGCCTTAATGGGCTGGCTTTTGCCAGCCCGAGCCCGTTTAGGAGGGCCGGCGGGCTGGCCCGCGAGCCCGCTAATTTTTTTTTTTTTAAATTTTTAATCTTTTTCTCTTTCACTCGCTCATATCACACTTCTTTTCTTTTATACATTTGTGTTAAGAAATCAATTTCATTCTTACTTTATTTTTTTTCAATCTATTTACATCACAAAACTATATAAATACATCTCTTTTTAATTTAATAATAGTATAATAAATAAATATAATATGAAAATAAGTGTCAAATAAAAAGTATGAGGAATTAATTAAACACATCATCAAAGGAAATGAGATAAGGGACCATGGATATTTGAGAAAAAAATTAAAAAAAATAAAAATAAAAAAAATTTAAGCGGGCCAGCCCGCGGGCTGGCCCGTATCAGCCCTCGGGCTAAACAGGCTGAGCCCGTTTAGCCCGTTTTTAATTGGGCTGCCATTTCGGCGGCCCGAACCCGTCTAAAATTAGCGGGCTGGCCAGCCAACCCGGCTCGAATTACCGGCTCTATTCATAATGAAGCTTTGTTGTGGACTTATAAATAAGTCGGATGCACTTTGGGTTAGATGGCTGAGAAACAAATATAAGTGTGGGGAACCAATGGGAGTTGGTCCAAGTGGTAAGCGGCTTGGTTCCGCTTCAGTAAGGTCTTGGGTTCGAGCCTTGTGTATGCAGAAAATTCCCATTGGGAGACTCTCCCACCATAGCCAGGTGCGCGACTCGGGTCGGATCCAGATGTAGTCGGGGCAAAGCTCCAGTGAACCGGGTGGACAACCAATATATATATATATATATATAAGTGTGGGGAAGGGATGCTACCAATTGTGAGGAAAAAAGCAAAACAATCAAAAGTTTGGGGTGATATTACAAAAGTATGGTATACTTTTTGTAATGGCCTAGGCAAGAAATTTCCAAATGGTGCCACGACAAATGTTTGGTGGGACTTGTGGACTCCTATAGATAGACCATTGGTGCAATTTATAGAAAGAAACACCCAATTATTTGAACTCGATGCTAAAGTGAACCAATTTGTGATTGCTGATGGTTCCTGGAATGTAGACAAGTGGAGAATGTTTATTTCGAATTGGGTGGTAGAGAAAATCATGATGATGAATCCACCCACATTAACAGGGATGGATACGTATTATTGGAGGCCATCATTGGATGGAAACTTTAGTATTCGTTCAACCTATAATCTGGTGTGTAGCCAACATTTGCAAATGGCCGATACAAGGTGGAAGAATCTATGGCGGTGGCCAATTCTGGAGAAAGTTAAATATTTCACGTGGCAAGTATATCATGAGAGAATCCCAACAAACACATATGGGCCCGTTTGGTACGCTGGAATTGATTTTGATGAAAATGGATATGGATATGGAAATGGAAATGGGGACTAAAAGTATGTTTGGTATGTCATGGAAATGAGATTTAATTTTTGTATAAAAATACCAAAATGTCCTTCAATTTTTTTTTGAAGGTAGTGGAGGGTAATAGATGGAAATGATCACATGGAATTGTAAATCTAAGGTATTTTGATAGAATTGACTGGGTGGAATTGAGTCTATTTGGCTTCCACATGGAATTGGAAAATTTTCCAATTCCATCATACCAAACAAGCATCATGATGGAATTGATCCTCAATTCCATTTCCATCACCCCTAATTCCATCATACCAAAAAGGGCCTGAGTGTAGAGAGGAATTAGTTAAAATAAAGAGTGCCCATTTAAGTGCCAAAATAAGGAGACAGTTTTACATATCCTGAGAGATTGTGAGGGTGCTAGTAGCATGCGGATGACGTTAATTAACCCATTATATTATATTACTTTCTTTTCTAGTGATTTGCAGGTATGGCTATAGTGGAATGAAACACATGAATTTGGTAGTCGGAAAGTTGCTAAATGGCAATGGCTAAGAGTATTCGGGATGGCATATTGGACAATATGGAAGAATAGGTGCAGGAGAATTTTCGATAGGAATTGTAACTCATCCCAAAGTTTAATGCAAAGATGCCTCCACCATCTTATGGAGGAAATTTAAAGTGGTTGAAAAATAGGCGTTGTCAGCTTTGTGCCTTAGTAACCTCTTCAAAAATAACCAAGGATTACAATATAGGGTGCAATCCCGGATCGTCTCTCAAAGAGCCTTTTATTAATTACCTAGAAGCTAAGTGTGATTATTGGTATAAAACAAGTTAAAAATGATCTTTGAGCTTTTTATCTAATAACTAAGTTGCAATTAACTAAAATGCTTTTAAACTAATATTTTTTGGATTTTGTTGGAATAAAGGTGGAAAGGAATGATGATGAGATTAATGAAATGAAAGAAACAAATAAATCAACAATGGACTAAGCAATCCCTCATACCAATGGCACAAGCAATCCTCACTTAAAATGATTATTGGAGAATTAATCATGCTAGTTTCAAAATAACTCTAAGGGCTACCCCTTAGATTAGACCTAACTTAGATTGATTAACACCAAGCCACCTCGCATATTAATATCTAAATTAAGTTGATTAAGCACATCGTATTTAGCTTTTAATCCAATAACCGAGCCACCTTGCATTACCACTTAATTTTCTCATTAATCTTAATTTAACAATGGCCACCCATATGAAAAATCAAGATTAATGATATTAAAGCTCAATGCTAAAAATAATTAATAAATTCACATTCAATTAACCAATGCAAACACAAGACACCATTGATTCACTAATCAAGCCACCTTAAAATTAGCACAAAATGTTCACAAAATTATTAATTCAATGACTAACTAGTATAAAGAAATGATAATTAAGCTAATTAACCACAATGTCAAGTGTCTAACAAAGGTTCAAGCCACAACAAATCTCTAAATACATCAAAATAAATCAATTGAACATTATAAAATTCATCTTAAGACCCAGGAATCACAATTACAATGTGAAAATAGAGAAATGGAAGAGCAAAAACTGTTCTATTGAAACTCCAAGTTCATACCATTACCTTTGCTACAAGGGATTGGGAGAATTAGCCACTGCCAACCATCAACAAGGCATATCCAAACAAGTTCAAACCCTCAGCCATGAGAACACCAATTAAACTTGACAAATTGACAATGGGTATAGATAAATCAATGATCTCAAATGGAACCACAAACAGAACAGAGAAACCATGGCTATGACAGTATGAAACCAGAGAGAAGAAATGAAATCTGCTTGCGATTGAATTGACTGAAGACAGTCAGTGAAGGGATTCGGTGGTGTGGTGGTTAATTGATGGTAGCTCTTCCTTCAGCTCCCTCACGACAGCTCAAAACTAGTGGCACTATGTTTCTCTGCTATCCCTTTGCTGCAGCTCGAACTTGGCAATGGCGAGATGACCATGATGGTGGATGTGAGGTGAAGGACGGTGATGAGGGAAAGAGCCGATGATGGTGCTGAGATGACGACGACGGCGGTGGAGTGGTATAGAGGAAGAAGGCAAAGCTCGTCTGGTTCTTTTAAAATTGACAGTGGTGGCGAGGAGCTACCAGCGGTGGCTATGGTGAAGAGGAAGAGCTCCTGGTCTCTCCCTCAGCTCTCTCTCGATCTAAGCTCCTTCCTCCCAGCTCCACTTTTCTTTCAACTCTCGGGTCCTCTCTGTTCGGAGCTCGCCGGCGACGGAAGTGTATGGTGACGGTGTAGATAAGGTCGCCGGCGAGAGAGGAAGAAGAAGACGAAGGTGAGGTCTCTAGGTTATGAGTTCGGCGCCTCCCAATCTCAGCTATGCCTCTCAGCTTCTCCTCCTCGCTCTCGATTTCGCCGCTGTTATCTGTGTCTTTATGGTGTCCTCCGTTCTGTGTTTGAGAAGAGAAGATGACCCAATTATTCAGATTAACCAAGCTTCAAAACGCTGCAGTTTCACTTGTCCCTTTTTTGTCATTCCATAATTTCAGGTCCTTAGCAGTAATTAATTCTGATCCTTTTCTGATATTTCTTAAATTCGAACCCCAAACCGCCATTTCTATGTTTAATCCAATTTCTTCATGCGCCTACAATTTAAAACAATTAATCTAATATCAAATCTTCTCAAGAATTAATGATTAAGAGTATTACAATTATTTTGACAACTTTGCCTTTTTTAAGTCCCAATTTAATATAATTACTTTTAAGCACAAATAAGGCATTTTAAGCTCAGTTATTATGATAAAATCCCTAAATAAAATATGAAAATATATAATAAAATTAGGGATTAGTCAATGATATATTTAAACACCAGCTGTTTAATTTCCTAGTCAGGAGTGTTGGAGTAAACCAGCACCAGGATATGTTCGTGTCAATGTGGACACGGGCAAGCAGCTTGTTGGGATCTAGTTCGGGACTGCCATAGTAACTGGATATGGGATTCCAAAGGAAACTTGGATTTATTCCAATTGTGGTGTCAGAACTATAAGCCATTAAAGTGGGATTACAAGTCTGTCAAGATATGGGCTTGAAGAAAATCAAACTTTACTCTGATCCTCTTGAAGCAGTACAATTATTATTTGCAGCTAGTAATCCATTACACCTGCACCACTCTGAAGTAGAGGAAGTCCGGCAATGGATATTCTCCAACAGGGATCTTGAGATTGTCCATGCCAAAAGGGAGGCTCTGAGATGTGCTGATGCATTGGCTTCGTATGATGGAAGCACCAGACTATTGTGTCAGACAAATGCTCTCTAAAATTGGTGAATTAGTTTAGTTTGCATTGATTTTTGGTCATAGAATATATTATGTAAATTAACAGTGGAAACCTCTATCAAGATTAAATCTTGTCCTTCGATTAAAAAAAATTAAGGTTTTGGTATGCTATAAATTGTATCAAATAACATCATAAATATATCTCAATAAAGTATAGTCGCAAAATTGTGAATGTCTCTCTTCTTCTATGTTTTTGTCAATTATTCAGTCGGTTACAAAAGTGTGGCTGCAAAAATTGTTTGAGGCATGCGTCTCAATTAAATTAAATTAGTTGAAGTTTGACCTTTTTCTTAAAAAAAGTTTACAAGGCCAACCATGTTTGGTCCAATTGTTAAAAATTTAGCTCATAACTCACAAAATCGTGAATTCAAATTCCGTTATCGATATGAGGACTTTGTTTATAAGTATTTTTATAAGCTCTCAAAGTCTTGAGGCATGACTTGCCCTTAGTGAGCCTATGAAATCCAACTAACTCAAACCTTTGTCATATTAAAAATATAATTTAAAATAATCTAATTCAAACACTCACTTAGTATATGAGCAAAATCAATTGTTCTATTTTCTTTTTTTTTTTTACTTTATTTTATTATTTTTTGGGGATTAAATTCTCCTACATATTGTTCGAGTTTTCAACTTAAAAACCGAAAATTAGTTTTTGCCAAGCGCAACTACTACCATTTTGATTTAATTCGGCTTATAAAAAAGGACTTCTTCATCGGTTGGTAATTGTATACAAGAGTCTACAAAATTTTGTATGAACTTTACAAAGGTGCTTTTATATTTTATAATAATACTACACTTGATCTCTCTCTCAGCAAATAAAGGATAATGTATTTTGTTGTCAACCATCAAAGGACAACTTCAAAATTTTATAAAATTGATTAAATTTAATGAACTTTGACAAATTTTCTTATTTTTTAAGAAAAATACTTAACTTGCTTGTAAGAAATATCAGCAGCAATATATATATATATATATTAAGAGAAAGAACTTGTGGATCACCTAACAACTTCATCGCCATTCCAGCAGTTCTTCAGCTTTGGACCAGTGGGCCCTTCCTGGCCCAACACTTCACTCGGCAAACTGCTCACCATCTTCTCCAAAAGCTTCTTCAACTTCCCAGGTAACCATTTCTCTACCTTCTTCAACTGTTCTGCTACATCATAGCTTATCTTCGGACCCCATTCTTTGAAATAGTTCAGCCATGGCGGCTCCACTATCTCTGAACCTAGATACTCCACAGCAACCACTTTGTACCCGATCCCCATATCCACTACCATATTACTTGCTGCAGTATCGTTCCTAATGCCAACACCATTAGCCCCTTGAGGACTAGTCCCTTGTTTGGGGTAAATCGCATGGCCATGAAGTGAAGAATAGACAACAGGTTTGTTCCCATCATCCTTGAATTCAAGATCGAAGGGATCGACCCAGATACCTCCACTGTGTTATGATAAATAAACACCTTTTAGTTCTCCATCGAAATTGCTCACTCTCAACGTCATGTGTTCCTAGTCCCCTACGTGTTCGCCGATTTTCCCCAGTGAAATGGTGATGAACTCTACTTTTGCTCTTGCTGGTCCATTGAATGGGTAGTATACCCAACAGGCTATGTCTGTGAATGTTCCACCAAACATGGGTTTTATGTGTATATATGCTTGTGAGCTTTGTAAATCCCCCCTTTTAACTCTTTCCTTGTTGTCTTCATCTGCTGGAAGATCCAGCCAATAGGAACCATCATTATTAGGATCCTGAGGAAGATTAGTGCCGATTGGTTGTATTGGGGTAGGATGTGATTTGTCTCCCTTCTTATAGAGTAATCCTCCACTGGCGAAAAACCAATTTACAGAGGACGGGTGGTATTCTTCATCTGGATGTAAGTACATTATTGGAGAGTAAGCTTGGACTATTGCTTGAATTTGTTTTAGATTTGGCATCGAGGTTAAGTTAACATTGGTGTTTTTCAAACAGGATATAGCCAGAGGACTAGTGTTTCCACCATTTTGAGCTAGAAATGTGCCTACAAGAAGTTCGGGAGCTTGAGTGCCTCTGATGCTTGGTCTTGTTCCATAGAGATTAAATCCATTGGGGTCATTGGATGTGCCTGATCCCCAGATCCATGTATATGTCTCAATCTGATCGGTAAGGTCTGCCCGAACACACCAAATTTTATCCAGTGAGGGCTTGTCTACTGTTGTGGTCACAACATGTCCTACTGCTTTATAGCCATCAGGAGGGTTTGGGTGCCAAAAATAGGCAGAACTACTTTGATTGATTTGTAGAGACATGGTGAGAGTGTAGTCAAGTGGTTCCTTTAGAGCCGAGTTAGCGGTTGAAGAGTTATCTTTGGCCACAAGAACCCATCCAAAAAGGGGCTTGTTGTTAGGTTGGCTATAACAATCTAACATAGAGAATCCTTCTGGTAGTCCTATAGGTTCAAATAGTATAGCCCCAAGATTATCTGGACCACCTTCATAGGATGCCCATACTTTGTTGAATGTTGAAATCTGCGCCACTTTCAGCTCACCCAGATTTATGATCCCACTAGCAAATCCATCACCTGCATGTAAAATGGTAATAATCCTTCACTAATGTGACAACAGTATTTGACATAAATCATACTTCAAATTGTGCCTGAAGCGCACACATATTATGTCCTAAACTCAAGCACAATCTGTGACACATGGGGCTCAGTTTCATGTGTAATGTGAGTGTCAAACATGTTTAAAGATATGATATAACTCTGTTTCTGAAGTGTCAATGCTTTGCAGGGAGAAACTTCAAATATGGAATATCAAGCTTGTATAATAAGTGTTCATTAGACCTTGAAAATTAAGTAATTGCTCTGCATCTGTTGAGTTTCATAATGGCTATTTAATTACCTGGTGGCCAGACTTGTGAGGGAGCAGGAAGCTTGAAAGTGGTATCAATGTGAAGACTTTGATCCTTCTTGGAGATACCGTTAAGACTATTCCCCATCTGATCTGTTTTTGATACATATTGAATGCAAAGGTAATGGTGTTATACAATACACACGAATTTTGCAAGGAGCATATTCATTTGACGATACATGTGATGATAGGAAGTGAATGAGTGGAAACAAAAGGGACGGCCTAACGGTGAGTCGTCCAAGGAAGCCATTGTGTCTGTATATATATGTATGCTTCTAATTAACCTTTAAATATGGAAGACTGGTCTATTTCTTGCCGTTCTTGTTAACCCTACCCAGTTAACCTTGAATTCTCCTTCAAGATGCCTGATTTTTAATTTTTAATATACTTTTCTGGACTTTTCTGGTCTTGTTTATAAGGCACTTCCCTTATATTTTACATAGACCAAGAAAAATCTTAAACTTCATTAACTATTCTATAAAATTTAACTACTTTTCAATTTTACTCTTATTTAATATACATTAGACCGCATGAGAATAAAATTAATATAATAATAAATAAAGGGCAAAATGTGCATTCATATGAAAAATTGGACCAGAGGAGTGGATTTAGAGCAAGTATCAACAGGGGCCGTGATATAAATAAATAAAGATGAACTCCATTCATTCTTACAGAACAGTAGGAAATTAATTTAATTATGTATATGTAAATAGAAAGTCAACATAATGCTTTTGTGAGTGTAGCCGTTTATTTGTATTTAATTTGGGAACATGCCTTTTTTGGTTCGTTAATCCGACCGTGTAAGAAAAGACATACACATAAGTTATTGCTTGCGGATAAACTTGGATTTCCAAGTTGCGTGCCATTCGTGATGAACTAGTATACTAAAATCTCTCACCATTTTCCCCTCATTTTTATTCTTGAAAGACTCGTGCTCGTTTGGAATAGCTTATTTTTAAGCAATAAGTGTTTATAAATCGTGATTCACGGTATACGAGATAAATATGTGATAGGAGTTTTATCTCAGTTTGCGTAATAAGAACTTATTGTTCAAAAATAAGTGATATCAAACACAAGCTCAAACATCTCACGTTAAGGTAACATTGTTAAACATGCGCAAAAAATAATTTTTTATGTCTCTTATATTATATGTAATGTAAAAAGTTAACGATGAATTTATTTTCTCTATAAAATGATATATTATCCATCCATTAGAAAGGAACAAAATTACCCTCTACATAAGAGAGGGGTTAGGGAACAAGTTTTGTCCCCTGTTGATCATTAAAAAAATATATTCATTATATTTTGGACAGATGGTAGAGCCCATTAGCCCCACTATTGATGTGGCAATGGGGATCGGCAAGTAGAGTGATGTGGCGTGGGTTTATTAGGGCATTGTGGTTCTTTAATATAAAAGCTAATTGAAACTTTGGATTTGGTCTTAAAAATTAGGATCTTAATCTACTTTATGTTTCATATTTATTATATTTTTAAACTAATTTATTTGGCAGAAAAAGTAGGGATAATTCGAATAAAGGACATAAAAAATGATATTTATTAAGAAGGAACTTAAAAACTATTATTATTGAAGGACCAAATATCAAAATATAAATTTATACATACTAAATTGCCCCTAACTAAATACCTAATTCCTCTCTACCACTACCACATCTATTAATAATTAAATAATAGTACTTTTAAGGTAATTAAATTATGTGAGCCGGGCGAATAATTTAGTTTTTTTTTTTATGATTTTTCATCATAAAATTTTGACTATTGATTAATTTAGTGGCCTTAAGTGCCCATAAATTTTGTACTATGAATGCAATTCTTTTTCACAATTTTAATCTGAATTCTTATATATATAAGATATTTTCAAAATTTAGTACTTTATAAAACTAAATTTATAAAAAGTATAATAATCCTTAAAGTTGCACTTAAAAAAATTCTTTGTTCGTCCTCTCATAATTTTATTAAAATCTTAGGAAATTCACACCTTTTACCTCTTTAACTGGTTTTTCGTACACGTATTGTTGAATTAATTAATCCAATCTCTTTTTCCTTTGAATTTTTCAGTTCCTTGACTCCTCCCTTCAATGAAAAACAATTATTTCATGTTCATCTCTTCTTTATATGTATCACACCGTTTGGGGGAAGAAGTTTTTTCCAAGAAAACTTCATAGATTGGATAATTAAATCTGAGATTCCTTGGTTGTTAATAATGGCTTCTAAATCTATCTATATTCATTTTCTTAGAATTCTAAATATACCAGAAAAATTGGGTTGTTTGATTAGGGGTAATTTAGTATCTTTTAATTTGTATTTTGATTTTTGGTCTTCTAAATAATTACCATTTTTAAGTTCCTAACTCCTAACCAATCAATATTATTTCGTTCTAATCCTTTTCTCCAACATTAGCAAGAAAGTAGCAACGGCCGTCCATGCCATATAATAGCGAAATTAGCAAGAAAGTAGCAATGGAATAATTGACCTGTCTATCACTAAATTAAGCATAACCATATATATCAGCGAAATTAATGAGGGATTTTATCTTTTGCTAATTTTAGATTTTATCGAATTTAAAAAGTTAAGAAAGTTGTTGTTACGTATAGTTTCTCCAAAATTTCATATAAATTCTTTATTAAAGTCCTTTTCAAACTTAACCGTTACAGAATACTATCATTGTTTCATCATATCTTCTATTTTACTCTCAACTTCCTTTAATACAAGATTTAGTTAATTATTTTTTAAAAAATTAATAAGAAAATTAAATAAATTATTTAATTATGTCTATTATTAGATTATATACTAATTTATAAGTCTTACAAATTAGTTTGAAGAAAAACAATAAATAAAATTCTTTAAAAAAACTTATTTTCTTTTTTAATCCTTTCAAAAAAGAAGTTTATTTAATGTGGCCTTATATCAAGGGTAAGTGAATTAATTTCTTGTGTCGCTTTTCATCCTCCTATTAGGCTATTACCAACAAATCACAGTCAAGGAACAATAAACGCAGAGAAGTATAGCCAGCCCTACCGGATACAACTGGAAATAATACGTAAGAGTGCTAAATATTACTCAACCAAATATTCCACCAGTATTTAATATAGAACTTAATTTGAGATTTGATCTTGATTCTAAATGTAAGGCTTATTTCATATATTTACCAATTTGTCTCTTAAATAAACCCTATTAATATTCCTTCAATAATAGTAAAGTAGGAGAAAAAGAGGGAGGGATCATTTAAGAAGATAATCATGATATTTTAGAAAAAAATATACTATATAAGCTAACTTCTTTCATTTAATCAAATTAGTTAAATATATATAAAATTAAGAACCAGATGACGTTTTTTTTTTAAAGATCCAAAGCAAGTAAAATGGGAAAGAAAAACAGAGAGAGAGGGAGAAAGACGCCAACAGAATGAATGGAATCTGACCTGAAAATGCTTCCATGGGAGCCGGTGCAGCGTTGGCCGTCGGCATCGTCATCGCCTCATGATTTCGCCATAGAAATGCAGACCAAACAACCCCTAAAACCATTATATTCACCATTTTTTTTTCATTCTTCCTCTAAAACTTCATTTTTCTCTCTCCCTTCGCTGATTAATTAGCACCAAAACCCACAAGCCTCCTCCTTATATATATATATATATATATATATATATATCTATAGACATACGGACATGACCTCCTTTACTGCCTTCCCGTTTGTTTTGGATTTTTGACGTATATGTCTGCCATATATTGCCTTCACTACCTGGGAATAAACGTCAATGAATTGCCTTGTTTAGTGCATTCTGCTCTTTCCCTCTCTACTTTTCTGAGATAATCTACTCTTAAATTTGTTTCTTTCCTAGTTTTCCCTTATATTGAGGCCTTGAGAGATAAAAAAAGGAGTTGTGAAATTAATGAGCAAATAAGTTATTGCTTTCTGGAATAAGTAAATGGAGCAAATATTATTTTCACCCTCCATTCATATCCATGTATATACATTTAAATTTTTTGAGAAAGCTAACCATCCAATGAATAAGAGTCTTAAATGCATTTATTACTTATTTTTGAATAGTAAATATTTATGCCTGGAAAAAATTTGAAAGGTTTTTTAAATACTGAAAAGAAAATAAAAGAGATTCAATGAAGAAAAATGAACCTAGAGATTAGGAGATGAAGCTTCAATTACTGAACAAGATGCAGAGAGAAGCATAACTGAATTCTGATCCGTTATGAATCAAAACGGGGGTCCTTTTATACATATATGTTATATGAACAGTAACTTCTTTTTTATTGGTCAAAATATACATATAATATTGGGCAAAGGAGCAAAAATGCCCATGTACATTTACACTTGGAGCACCTAACACCATGTACAAATTAAAGGTTCACAAATGCCTATTGGATCAGAAATTTGTTGCAAAAATGCTACAGCCGTTTAAAGAAGCTAACGTCCGTCTAATAGCTGAGAAAACTGGCAGCAATTGGTGAGTCAGAACCCAGTCAACGTTCATATACAACAATACCCACACAGCCTTTGCCAACTTGGTGGCCACGTCAGCATCTTTAATCCTTTTTTTTCAAAACCCAGTCAACGTTCGCTTCTTTAAACGGCTGTAGCATTTTTGCAACAAATTTCTGATCCAATAGGCATTTGTGAACCTTTAATTTGTATATGGTGTTAGGTGCTCCAAGTGTAAATGTACATGGGCATTTTTGCTCCTTTGCCCTATAATATTTAATTTTGAGTCAAATGCATGCAACTTCTATCATCTTACCAGTAATTTAAAGCCAATTCCTAAAACTTCTAATTTTTTTTGTACTATTAGCCATTTATCCTTAAAATAATTATTGCATCTAATATTTAATATGAGAGTTAGATAATTAATTTATAAATATTAAAAATTTAATTAAGTTAGTCATTTATAATAAATATATGTTGATTTCCTTAAATTACCCTCCTTAATTATGTGCCTTTTGATAGAAACCCCTTTAATGTTTGGATAATCAATAGGGATACTTTTGAAAAAAAAAATTATAAATGATCTGAGAGACAAAGTAAATGAGCTTTTATATTTAAGACCAAATCATTAAAGTAAATTCCTTATCTAGCTCCTATATGATAGGCATAAATTAATAATGAAATTTGTCATGTCAGCCAGATAAAAAAAAAAAAAACTTGACATGCATGAATTTAGAGACAGAGAAAAAAATAGTGGCACCATATAGAAAATGTGACTAATGTATACTGATTACCTTTTTCGGTCTTTTTCTAATTGATCTCTTTACAAATATAGCTCTGTACGAGCTGAGGTCCATATATATATATATATATATATATATATATATATATATATATAGTTTTCTAGGATTTGACTTTATACAGATGCTCATCACGTTCTTTGAGAGATGAGATTGTTGATATATAAGGTCTCTAATCTTCTCAAGTGAGGACCTCAAGATTATACGTATGCCCATAGGGAAACACTGAAATGTGCATACTATCTTGTCAAGACGGCTCATAAAAGTTGGGGCGGATTTGACTCTTCTTATGTGACCACTAGGTATTGCTTAAGCTCAGCTTGACTTAGATGTGATATATAGCTTTGAATCTCTATCTTGCTTTGTAATCTCTCCACTTTTCACTGTAAGGTATATTTATCTAATTTGATTAGATTAAATAAGTTAATTTTTTTTATATCATTATCTAGTATTCAATTCGAGGTTCTTGGTTGTTTTTCTCAACACAAGTGTCTCTTCTTTGGAACTCAAACTCAAAACCCAGAAAGATCTAGCGGGAGCCTACACAGCTAAATAAACGATATGTTGGTTTTAAGGAAGTTAGTCAATATGACATGTATTTTTTAAAACACCCTAGTTATCTTTCTTAATTCCTTTTCCTCCTTGCTTATTGTTGAGGAAGTATCAATATGGATAAATTAGAAAAATATTAATAAATATAAAAATTATATCTTATATTTATAACTAAAATCTAACTCCTCAAATATATATATCCTACGTTAAGGACCAGAGGGGGTTATTGTTTTTCTTCAACTGTTGTATTTTGTATTTCTCAAAGGGAAACTTGTAAGTGGCTGATTAGGTTGTTAAAACTTCATTGAATGAAGAGGACGTATTCCGGGGAATGGATTTCTAGACCTGATCCTTTACAGTTACGTTGCAACAATTGATTTTGAAGGAATGTAATGCGTTCAGATTTGATTCATGTTAACTTTTGGCGGTCTTGGTTTAGTTTATCTTTTTCTTTTTGGTCGGTGTTTTATTTATTGAACTTGCTCTGTATTCCTTTTCGGTTTAATGAAATGTTCCTTGTTTGGCGGAAAAGAAAAAATAATAATAAGGCTTGTCTTTGTGAAGCAGGAGAATAAAAAGTTCATTTGCCGGCTAGTAATAGTTCTATCTGTTTTTAAACTTTGATCTTTTGAGGGTGAGCGAGAGAGTGACAAAGTGGGAAGTCAATGATTTAAGATATGGATAAAAGGGAAGGAGAATTTGGAACACATTTTTATTTATTTTCTTTCTTATATCTTTATATATCAATAATCAATTTTCATATTTTTCATTAAAAGTCTTATGTTTCTCATTTAATTTTTTATTCGTTTTCAATAGAGTAATTTATTTTTGTATATTTTTAGGTGTTATTTTTATATTATGTATTATGGTATTTACAGAAAAACCCTTTATTTAATTAATTCCCATTTAGTATTCAACCTTCTTTTAAGTGAAATCATTTAAAAATTGTATGTATTCTTGTAAATAATTTTCAACATTTAAAAATTTGATTGTGAAAATTTAACATTTTGTGTCACAAATTTAATAAAATGCACATACCATATATATCTATGCTTCAATACACATATAAAATAAATCGAGTTGAATTTCTTATGGTGGTGTTGATTTTTTTTATGGCAATAAATTGAGTTGGAAGTTTTAATAGTAGCAATTCTCACCTAGTGGCTATGTTTCGTAGTTTTGGGGGTTCGGATTTGTAACTATATTCTTATATATTGCTGGCTCCATCTTTCAAAAGACTATTATGGGTTATTAGTAAAGGAGAATCTGAAATATTTGTCATGGTCGAGATCATGCGGTTCATTGTATAGTTGACGGTTTCTCTATCTTCATCTTTGTTACTGGTATTTATGGGTATTTTTCCTTCCATGAGATCTTCTCATGGAGTTTCTTCAACAACCAATTTGGTTGCTTTATTGTCGATAAAAGCGGTGGATCATTTGGAATGGTTCTTTGAATACCACTTCTTACAATAGCGTTGTTACCGGTGACGTCATTTTTCTACCTACAGATTCTAGTGAAGGGATTATGAAGGTGGTAAGGTCCTTAATTAGCTTTGGCGGCAGCTCCTTCTTACCTATTTTAGGGTTATGTTATTTTTAGGATTTTTTCATTATTATGTATTTAGACTTTCTTTTTGCAAACCTTTTACTTTAGACTTTGGACTTGTATATCTAATTAGATTAGTTTTAATGAAATACTATTTTCCCTGGGGAAGTACATATAAAATATGAATGCCAGCCATGCAGTACAAATAAGGATTTCGTCATCATGAATTAAAAAGCTGACTTTGGGGGGGGGGGGGTTAATTATATTTGTAGTTGAATATTTTTTTTTTCAAAATTAGGGTTTAAAATTTGTAATAAATTTAGAGTCAAACTTAGGGGGCCAAAAACACAAATGATGCCAATAAATGTAGCAACAGACAGAAAGAAACAGAATTGACCTTTTTTGAGAATAATGATGTGACAAGAACTAAAAATTAATTATAATTATAAATGGATAATTAGAACTCCACGTAGATGACTCTGTTTCCTGCAGGCCTGCATTATCGTGATCTTATTTAGTTAAACCAAATTATTTAATTCAACATAAGTCAATATGATGAAGGCGACAATTTAATCCGACAGTGGGTTATTGTCAATTCCTACTTTAGTAGCGGCCGGCTTCATGAGAGACAGAGATATCTTCTTGATATATATATATATATATATATATTGCCATTGCTTGCATGTGAAGTAGTAGCAGAGAGTTAAGTTTGTGCATTGAAGGAAGAGAGATTTGAGATTGCAGAAAAGAGTGAAATATGGAAGTAAGTAAAAGTGGTGAAGTGAGAAGGATTCATATAGTTTACTTTCTCAGTTTGATGGGTCGTTCTCAAGAACCTCATCTTATTCGTCTTCATCATCTAGCTCGTAATGGAGTCTATCTTCGAGGTGCCTTAATCTCTCTGTTTTTTTCCACTACATTTCCATGAATTTTCTTGCATATTGCTTCTCTGTTTCTCACTTCCAATGTTGTATGCTTCACTCTTCTGTTTCTTAATACTCTGTTTCTTTCTGTTAATATTTAGGTTTTGGACTTCACTTTCAAACATGAAAACCACGTTACCAAGTTTTTTTTTTTTTGTAATTCAAGATCTGATTTAAGCAAGCAGATAAAAATGGAAAGAATTAAGATTGTGGTATTGAGATGGTGGGTTTAGAAAATATACGCTCCTCTGTCTCTGTGTGTAGTACTCTGTTTCTGACTCTCACAGGTCATGATTTATGAACTTTTGTTTGTGAATAAAGATGTGAAGAGATGGTTAGGAGAAGTGAGAGGGAAGGATTTTGCAGACACATATGCATGGTCCTACAAGAGGTAGAATGAATAATAGTAACCCTTATACTCTGCTTTTGATTTTGTATAAGTTGAAGAACTGTGTGATTTGTGGATTTAAATTGTAAGTAGGAGGTACAAGACAGGGTACGTGTGGCAAGACTTGTTGGATGATGATCTCATTACACCAATCTCTGATAATGAATATGTCCTCAAAGGATCTCAAATCCAACCTCCCTCTTTTGGTATGTCCTTGAAATCAAATAATGGTGTGTGCATATATATATATAGTCCTTTAGTCACAATTCTCCAACATCTAATGATGTTAAGTAGCATCTAGCATCATGATGTATTTTTTCAAGTTACATTCAGTATTCTAAATTAGTTTAATTATTTTTCAGTATCATAAATTAATTTTTAGTGCATTTAGCATCAATTATTTTTCCACATGCACACAACATTTATAGTAATTTTTGGTACATTTAGCAACTTAAGTATTTCTAAGCAACATTTAGTATTCTAAACTAATGTTTAGTTCATCCAATACAAAGTATTTTTTAGTAGCACATAGTAATTTCAAAAAAAAATTAGTACATCTAGCATTTTAAAATACGAGCTCTGGTCCATAATATAATATATAATTTATAGTGTAAAATGCACAACAAACTAGATTTTATATTAAGAATTGGAGGTATTATATTTTCAAATATCAATATCCGGAGTTTATGATGCTCATTACTATGGAGAAAAAAATTGCATTAAAATTTACTTTAAGATACTAGATGCTACTAGAAAGATATTTTAGGATATTGAATGTGCTAAAAATTAGTTTCATGTACTAAATACTGCTGAAAAAATACTTCAACATACTAATGTGTGCTAAGGTGTATAAGTATTTGCTGAGAACTTCTTTGATTATGCAGAAAACTTCATGTTTGGTGAAAGGAAAGCTTCCTTATTGAACGAGGAGATTCCTGTTCAAGTACATGATATAGATGGCAAACAACTGAAACAGAAACAACCATCGATACCACAAGAACTTGAACTTGAAAGATTTCCATGTTTCAAAACAAATTCTCTGTATCAGCTATCATTAACACCTGAAAGTGAGTGTTGTAAAGCTGAAACAGACCAACTTGTCAACACGGGCAAACACAAGACAAATGAAAGCAACAAAACTGACACACCAGAGACATCATTTTCAATATCATTATCATCTTCTTCTTCATCATCACTATCACCCGCAAAAGGAAATAGTAAGAGATTTTCAACAGGAGCTTCTGGTTTGATCCGCAACTTGATCACCTGTGGGGCCTTAGATTCAACCGACGACGTCTCGGTCGTGCTGAACCAAGCTCACAATAAAACTGTCCTCTCCAAGAACTCTATCACCCTCGATGATAATAATGCACAGATTCGCAAACATGATAGATTCGGAGGATCAGCCAGGAATCTTCGAACTTGTTGCAATCCCCAGCAGAATGATGAAGCCAGGTAAGTAAATAAAGAGTTGGACTAATAATATTTCAAGTTAGAGATCATGAAAAAGATCAAAGTTTGGCATATTTTGTATATATTTTCAGAAAAAAGCTGTGATGATCAAAAGAGCACAAACAAGAACAAGAAGAAGCTAGGCGAGTTTCTGAATCAGCTTTCTCACAAACCATTTGGTGGTGGGTCAATTTTCTCTAGATGAGAGGATCTAAAAAATACAAGACAATATGTTGCAGGGAAGAAAAAACAGGACAATATTGGAACTAAAAAGCGATTAGAGTGAAAGATTCATGTTGGACCATTATATACAGAGTATCGAGTATCAGATTTCAATTTCCATGTAGTCATACATGTTAGACAGGTTAAACTCATCTTAGTGAATTAGTTGAGGCCCTTTTCTTTAATTAATGCGTGTATTTGTGAAGGATGATTGTGTCCTCACCAAATAGATACGTTAAATCCTCTCTCATGCGTAATCCCAAGAATTTGGGGTTTGATTACCGGTAAGAGGGTTTGTTATCATTTGTTTTTTAATAGACACATGTATTTTTCTATTAAAGATAATCTTGTTTGACGTACTATCGGTACTAAATATGGGCATCTATTCCAATTTGTTTTGTAGATTAAAGATGATGATTATCTTTTATAATTAATGACTTATTTCATTTTATTTGTCACTCTTAAATTAAATTATATTAAGATTTTAATCCATCTTTGAGCTCTAGTTTGGATTAGTAAGTGCCTGTTTGGATTAACGGTGGAGAAGGAGCTTTTTTTGTATATGGGTTTTTGGAAAAGTCAGATATAAAAAAAAGTTAGATTGTAGATGTGATTTGTGTTTGGATTGGTGGTAGCAGAAGTGATTTTTTTTCTAACCTTAAACATGTTTGGATTAGTGTCTGAAAAGTCTGTTTAGGTGGGAAATGACTGAAAAGAGCATGAATCTTATTAAACACTACATATATATATATATATATATATATATATATATATATATATATATATATATATATTAGTTATATATATATATTGTGATAATTGAAGTAAAAAAATATTAAAAAAATTGATAAAATAAAAAAGGTGAAATTATTATTGAAAAAAGAAGAAGAAGAATACACGAAAGTACTTAATTAAAAATGAATAAATTTATATTTAAATTAGAATGCATATATGAAATGGATCATTATTGGATCACCTGCTCCTAACAAGTTGGTCTCTGATTGTGTCACGAACATAGTTCATTTGTGTTGAAAATAATCTATGAATAGTTGATGTGGATGCTATACCAACTGAATCATTATTATCTTCATCACTTCTCTTTCCTTAATATCATGAAAAAAAATAATAAGAAAATAAAAGTTAGATAAGCATTTTTCTCATTTTCACAACAGGCAAGTGTGCACAGCAACCCTTTTATTATTTACAAGCAATGTGACGTCAGCAAGTAAAGAAAAGAAACAGGGGTCAAAAGAAATTGAGAATTACTGCCACACCATTGAAGACTTGAAGCAGCTTCTCAACACCTGAAAAAGCACCTTAGCTGAGCTTCTATTAGAAGCTCTTTTCTTTGAAAAAAAAGCCTAACAGAGGGATTCCAAGCCAATTGGGCTTTTGGCATCTAACTGAACTTTTGGGTCATTCTACGTGTTCCCAAATAGACCCTAACTCTGTTTGACACCACAGTGGAGGCATGTAAAGCATAGAACAAAAAATCGGATCGGACTGGCTGTAATATATATATATATATATATATATATTATAAAAAAAAACGTAGGGGAGGGAGCAAACTGTCGGTAAAGAAAGAAAAAGAAAAGAAAAAAAAACATGTGGGGCCCGCTGGAAAAAAAAGTGAGGGAGAGTATTATTAATACCCTTTCCCTTCATCACTTTCGTTATGCTTCACGAGCAGGCGAGCGGAGCGAACGTAATTTTAACAGGTAAGGTTCTGAATTTATCAGATAATTTTGGTACTTAAAATCACTTTTTCTTAACAAACTTCCTTTATAAAAGTTGTTCTACGTATTTTGATCTTCCTATTGGTGGTAATATTATATTGATTAACGAGAATTTTGGGGTTAGGATTTTGGGAGAATTTTGAGTTTCTACAAAAGATGGTTATAGATATGTAGAGAATAAATAATAGCTGATTTTAATCGGTTTAGATTTACCATTTGATTGTTTTATGATTTTATAATTAATTTCTTCTTAAATAAATAATAAATTATGCTTTAGGAACGTTTTTTACCGATTAAATTTGGATTAAACAATTTATTTGAGTTATTGAAAGTATTATTGAAATTTTAATCGGTTTAGTTTTGCAGATTTTGAGTTATGTGAAATTATAAATTATGATTTGATATTATAGTTAGAGAATTATGGTTATTAAATATTTTATTGTGAAATAGAGTTAAGAAATTTTAGAAATTTTGATTTAAAAGGAATTTGAGGAATAGATAAATTGTTGTTATTTTTAAGAAAATTGAGCCAATTATGGGGATTATTATTTGCTATTTTGTAATAGTTAACAATTATTATAAATTATATTAACATGAAAATATATATATTTATTGTAGAGTGAATTTGAATTTGTCTTGTTGGAGTTAAATTCTCAAGTTTAGTTGTGTCAAGAACTTGAGGTAACCACTTTCCAATTTATCATGTATGCTTGTTGAAATGATTATATGCGTATGTTGGTATTTTTAATTGCTATAAATATGTTATAGTAATTTATATATGAAAAATGTACAATGACAGTATTAATCATGTTTTTAATAATTTTTTAGTTAAGTGAGCCTGAATGATTTATTTGAATGATTGATAATGCATAGCATTAAATATGAAATATATGAATAAATTAATGATATTGAAGATTGTGATGTTGAGATGTTGGATGTGATGAGTTGTGATTGAGGAGAGGTTTGATTCTTTTATAACGTGGTATAGCCACCACCGTGTGCATAGTGGATGGCTTTGGGATTCTCAGGGCCCTTGGTATCACCCTTTCCTTTGGCCGGGTTAAGGGTCAGCTCAAGGACAGGTGACACCTTTCCATTTTCGACGGAAAGGGAATCCATGATCCGATATGAGTTCTGTAGCCTTTGGCCGGGTTACACTTCATTATTGGAGAGCTTGGTGTAGTCTTGTCAAAGAGACTAATCATATTATATGTTATAGCTCATGGGTTCTGTTAGCGGTAAAGGAGGTTATAAGGATGGTTGAGGGAGTTTTATGCATATTGAATTATTTTGAAATAATAATGTTTTGGGAAGATTAAACTTTATGTTTTATGAATATATATATATATATATATTGCCTGCTTAATTATCTTATAATCATTCCTTGCATACTTGTTAAAATGGAATTGTGGTTACTGAGTCCATGTGACTCACCCTGTCGATATTTAAAATTTTTTAGGTGAGAATTCAGGTGGTGCTACCAAAGGGGAAGGAAAACGAGACTTGATTTGATCAATCGTATGTTTCGTTTGGTTATATGAGTATAATGTATATTGCCAAACTTAAGGGCCTTTTAGGTTTACGTTGCATATGTTGAATACTACGCTGCATACTGGGGTTTGTACTGTGGACGGAGCCCCATAATATGTTGTATTATGTAATATTTAATATTTTACTTGGTTTGGAAATTAATTATATGGTAATTAAGAGAGGTCGTTACA
Organism: Inga laurina; assembly: GCA_963855925.1. Taxonomy (NCBI): domain Eukaryota; kingdom Viridiplantae; phylum Streptophyta; class Magnoliopsida; order Fabales; family Fabaceae; genus Inga; species Inga laurina. Next base: position 7,482,609 of record OY979707.1, read on the forward strand.
CTGGCCAGTTCGACCTGTTGAACCAGGAACCAGTCAGTGGTCCGGTTTGGTTTGGTGGTTAAACTGTGAAACCGGTTGAACCGGTCAGAAACTGGTTGGACCGGTCAGAACCAATGGTTCAATCGGTTGAACTGGTTTCTTTCTTTTTTTATTTCTCAAATTTTTATTTTTTGATTTTTTAGGGGAAAATGGAAGGTTGAAGACCAAAATGAAGAGAAAAGTAGGTAAAGAAAGAACAAATCTAAAAAAAATGAAGAAGATAATGAAAAAAATTATTTAAAAAGATATAATAATTATAGGAAAGGAGATATCATTGCATAAGTATAGGCATTATAACTAATACTAATAGATTTTAAGCATTTTTTTTTTCTAAAAATATTCATTTTTATGTTTCAAAATATATTAATATATATTGCCACTAATAAATTATAATATTTTAATATGACCGGTTTAATTACTGGTTAAATCTTAATTGACTCATTAATTTTTAAATCTATATTGTGACTGATTCATTACCCAATCCAATTTTTCGTTCGTTGATGTAAAGTGACTCTTTTGAGTCCTTAACTCACTTCAGGCCTTTCATAGCATAGCATTCTCAATAACTCACTTCCAGTCCAAACTGATGTTCACCCTGAGGCAACCTTTTGTTACTTTTGCATGGCGTCATTTTTTTTTGGGCCCGCACATGACGTTGGATCATTAGATAACATTAAATGCATTTGAATTTTTGACCAACCCATTTGCGTCTTCTCCCTCACACACTATTATCTCCTTTTTCTCTGACCAACAATACATTAATTCTTGGGAAAATTACCCTGAATCCTCTGGAGCCATTTAATATCAACCAGTTTCAAAATTTTTTGAATTTTCACTGTAGCCCTAAGGACTAAACTGAAATTAATGATCTTAGTTCTAGAATGGATGTCCCTTGGCCTGTGGTGGGCGATTTTAATGCTTATCTTTACAGTACTGATAAAAGTGGTGGGTCGAGTCCTAACTTTACTTCAATGAGACAATTTCAAGAATGTATCAATTGGGCTCAACTTCTCGAAACTGAAATTGTTGGTGATCGTTTCACTTGGGAAAGAGGATTACTTAAAGAAAAAATCGACTGGGCTTTCATGAATAGTGAATGGAATAATCTCTATCCTCTAACCAAAACTTACCATTTGAGTAGGTTTGGGTCTGACCATCGGCCAATCATTGTTAAACCTTCTCCCCCTCAATATTTTCACCAAATGAAAAATTCTTTTAGATGCCAGGCGGCCTGGTTTCTGGAAGAGGGTTTTGGAGATATGGGTAAAGAAGCTTGGAGTATGTGATCCTGGAGGGATGAAGTGGAAAATTTTTCAAAGGAAGCGCGAGAATGGAATGCTAGAAAGGTGGGAAATGTGTATGGTAAGAAGAGAAAAATCATTCAAAGAATCGAGGGCATTGAACGAACAAGGGCTAGACGTGATAGTCAACATTTAGTTCAAACCGAGAAGGAACTATGGAAAGAATATAACAAAGTCCTTGCTCAGGAAGAGCTCCTGTGGTACCAAAAATCTAGATGCAGTTGGTTGAAATGGGGGAATAAAAATAGTAAATTCTTCCATACTACTGCGATGATAAGGAAAAGAAGAAATAGGATTGATGGGCTCAAAAAAGATGATGGTGTGTGGATCTTCGATAAGGCTTTGTTAAAAAATTTAGCTATCAGTTATTACAGACAACTTTTTCAGAGCGAAGTGACTAGTTTCTGCCCCATTATTACTCAAAATTGCTTTCCTGTTCTTACTTCGACAGAGCTTGAAAAGATTAATGCAGATCTCGCTAAGGAAGAAATCAAAGAGGCGATTTTTGATCTTGGAGGTTTTAAGGCTCCGGGACCGGATGGCATACAAGCGGTATTTTATCAAGAATACAGGTCCACTATGGAGGAGCATATTACCAAATTGGTGGTCGATGTTTTCCAAGAACCCCAATGTGTTAGAGACATAAACAATACTAATATCGTCCTAATTCCAAAGTTGGATAATCCGGAGACAATCAGGGACTTCAGGCCTATCTCGCTATGTAATGTGAGCTACAAGATCATAACGAAAATCCTAAGTCGCCGCCTGCGGGATATTATGGATAAAGTGGTCGGAGAGCACCAATGTAGTTTTATCGCGAGCCGTCAAAGCAGTGACAATGTTATTGTCGCTCAGGAAGTAATTCACTCTATGAAGACAAAAGCAGGAAGAAAGGGATGGATGACAGTTAAGATTGACCTTGAGAAGGCTTACGATCGTCTTGAAAGGCCGTTCATTTTTGATACTCTGAGAGCTGTGGGTGTAGAAGGGAAAATATGTGAGGTTATTATGGCATGTATTACAAGTCCTTCCTTTCAAGTGCTATGGAATGGGGAAGCCACGGGGAGTTTTAGATCATCTCGTGGAATTAGACAAGGGGATCCTTTTTCTCCTTACATCTTCACACTTTGCATGGAGCGCCTAAATCATATAATCCAAGATGCTATTGCAGAAGGAGAGTGGGTGCCAATTAAGCTCAGCAGGAATGGGCCAAAAATCTCTCACCTATTCTTTGCTGATGACCTCATCTTATTTAGGGAGGCTTCCGATAATCAAGTGGAGGTTATGATCAACTGTCTGCAGAGGTTTTGTAATATGTCGGGCCAGAAGATGAACAAAGATAAAACAAGAATATGTTTTTCTAGAAAGGTTTATTTCTCGAGGGCGTACGAGTTGAGTCGTAAGATAGGTGTTAGGCTAACTGGAGATTTGGGGAAATACCTTGGCATTCATCTCATTCATAAGAGAATTTCAAAGATAACCTTCATGCCCCTTCTTGAGAGAACATTTAAAAAGATTTCAGGGTGGAAAAAGGGTTGTTTGAGCTTCGCGGGCAGAACCACTCTCATAAATGCTGTCCTATCAGCTTTGCCTTCTTATCAAATGCAGACAATTCTTATTCCGAAAGGAATTTTGAAAGAAATAGAGTGGGAAAGCAGAAAGTTCTTATAGGACGAACAGGATGATCAGAGGAAGCTTCATCTCATTTTCTGGGACCAGATTATGAAGGATAAGAGATCGGGTGAATTAGGAATTCGGGAAATGGCAAAACAAAATGAAGCTTTTATAATGAAGCTTTGTTAGCAAGTGATGAACAATATGGATAAGCTGTGGGTTCGAGTTCTGGGAGGGAAGTACCCATGGGATCAGATTAGCGGACCGGTGCCTCGAAGAAACGTATCGTCAACCTGGAGAGGGATTTGTTTTGTATGGGATAAATTTCAGAAGGGGATGGGTGTTCGTGTTAGCAATGGGGCTTTAGCGTCTTTTTGGTACGATAACTGGTCTGAGGTGAACCAGCCCTTAATTGAGCTAATTCCGGGCTGGGAGGCCTTTATGGACAGAAATGAAAGAGTCTGTGATTATGTTAATCCCTGGGGAGAATGGGATAGAATCAAGCTTGGTAGATGGTTCCAATCTCACATTGTTAACAAAATTACATGTGCTCATCCCCCTTGTGATGAGAGAGGAGCAGATAAGTATTTTTGGGAGCCTTCATCTAATGGTTGTTTCTCTGTTAGTTCTGTTTATCATTTTTTGAATGTAGGTTCTACGGTGTCAAATTCAACATTTTGGAGGAAGCTATGGAAATGGGAAATTCCTGAGAAAATTAAATCCTTTATGTGGCTTGTGGCACATGGAAGGGTTCATACAGCGCAACTCAGAGCCAGGAGAGGATTAGCTGATCTCGCAACTTGTCGTTATCAATGTGATCAGGATGAGGATTTGATGCATCTTCTGCGGGTTGTACGAACACGCGTGAAAGGTGGATATCCATAATTAAACCTGTCATGTGGAATAACTTTATTAATTTACAGGGTATGGAGTGGATCGAGTGGAACCTTAACCATGAAGCTGGTCGGGATTTCACCAGCAAGGTCAGATGGGCAACTCTATTTGGTTATGTTTGTTGGGATATCTGGGTGGACAGATGCAAGAAGCTGTTCGGAGAAGAAACGGGATCAAGCTGCCAGACTGCCCAATCAAGCTTCTTTCGGGCATGTTGGGATTTGGACCTGAGCAATCATTGCAAGTTCTACTCACAAATAGGTGGAGGGAATGAAAGCCAACTAATTCAAAGACCGGGATTCTGTACACTCGAAACAGATGGATCAATCCTTGACTCGGGTCAAAATGCGAGTGCCGGAGTGGTGAGGACAGACGATGGTGGATGGCTATGCAGATACATGGGCAAACTTACACGTAGGGGTGTTCGGGATCGGGACGGGATCGGGAAATGCCATTCCCGATCCCGAGAAGGGTTCGGGAATGATTTTCATTCCCGATCCCGATCTCGATCCCGAAAATCGGGAAATTTCGGGAATTCCCGATCCCGAATTTGCTTCTTCTTTTTTTTAAAAAAATCACTATATTGAATTTTTTGTTGTGTTTCCTTTAGTCTAATATAAATATATAATTTTTCTAATATCATATTGTACCAAATAAGTCTAATATAAATATATAATTAGTCCAATACATACTTAAAGTTGTCGATTCAGCTGTAAAAAGAACAATGACAAGAACAAAAAATTAGAATTATTTAATAAATAATAAATGAAATTAACTAACTAAACTAAAAGAATAGATATTACCTTAAGGGTGTTAGGGATTTTCACATTTTATTTTACATTTGGTCTTATTTTCTTAAATATTTTTAAAAAATATACATGTGTATATATATATTTTCGGGATCGGGAAAAAGTCGGGATTGGGAAGTCCCATTCCCGATCCCGATCCTGAAATTTTCGGGACGGGAAAATCCCGTCCCGATTTGCTCGGGATCGGGACGGGACGGTCGGGACGAGAAATTATTGAACACCCCTACTTACACGAGTGCCACCGGTCATAGCAGAGATTATCGCAATCATCCAGGGACTGCAAATTTGCTGGCATAGGAATTTAAAGAATGTCATTCTTTCCACGGATTGTATTGAAGCGGTTCATTTCTTTACTAGGGGATGTGATGAGAGTAACCCTTTTAAGGAGGTCATTAACGAGGCTAGAGAGTGGTTATCTAGAGATTGGTGTGTCCTTGTAAACCATATCTCTAGAGATCAAAATTCCCAAGCGGATTATTTAGCAAAGCTTGCTCATAGTAGCACTGAGTATTTTGTCATCTTTGATCAACCACCACATGTTTTGTCAACAAGCATTGGTTGACGAAGGATTGGTTGTTTTGCCTCTCGTGAGGTGTTGTTTGTACTAATCTTATGATAGATTAATGAAATCCAGTTTTTAGTCAAAAAAGGACTAAAATTAAATTAAAATTTATGGGTGAAAAAATAATTTTGCCCTTACTTTAAAAGTTAAATATGATTATTTACAAGACACATGTGAGAATTTATAAGCTAAACATGCTTATTTACAAACAAATAAATGAAATTACAAGATCATCTTGGCCATGTATAAGATAAGGAGTATACTCACCAGAATATATGTGATTTATAGGACATATGTGAGAATTTACAAGTTCAATATGCTTATTTACAAGACACATGTGGGAATTTAAAAGACCATATTAGCCATGTACAAGATAAGGGCATAAATGTCTTTTCAGTCAAAAAACTTAATTTCATTTTAGTCCTAAAGATACAAGGGAAAATTGTGAAAAAATCCCTCATTGGCAATTTATTTGTCAAATGGGACCTTCGCGTGCAAATGATATTCCATGTGTGCAGAATATCTTCCCTGGTGTGCAGATGATCTTCCCTGTGTGTGAAATTCTTCTCTATACGTGTGCAGAAATTTTCCCTACATGTGCAGAAATCTTCCCTCCGTGTGCAGATATCTTCCCTCCGTGTGCAAGATATCTTCCTAGGTCCCATTTAACAAATAAGTTGTCAATGATGTCTTTTTTAACAATTCTCCCAAGATAAAATAAAGTTTCAGAAAATTTTGGGGCTTGTTTGATAAATATTTATAGAAGGGGTGTAAATGAAATTTTCCTTAATTCTTTTTATTTTTATAATTTTAATTTTAATATTTCTCTTTAAATTATCACATTATATACATATTATATGTGTGTGTATTTAATAAAACTCATGCCCTTTTCATTTATTTTCAATATAAACCTTCTTTTCAAACAATTATGCAAACAAGTTTCAATATGTGAACCTGACTTTTTTTGGCAAAAAATTTATCTAAACATAAATCACAATATACTAATGACCTTTAGCCCAGCTCAAATGTCAATTGCATCAAAACTCGCTTTTATCAATATAATCAAAACAATCACTAATTCTTATATCCTCCAATGGACTCAGGGTTGACCTGATTGTCATATTTATTTTAAAATTTAAATTTCAGTCCAAATCTAAAATTTTATAACTTATTACTTAATTCAACTTTTAAAATCATTATAATTCTAGTGAGTGTTTGGTTTAATTTAAGTTATTTTAAGTTATACAAGATAAATAAGTGAAATGGGTTTGATAGTGTAAAAATAATTTTAAAAGGTGTTCCCAAGCACGCGCTAGTCTTGCGGTCAAACTTTTTTTTTTTTAAAAAAAACCAGTTCATTCTCACCATGAGAACCTTCAAGCTTAAGCTTACCTGTGTGAACGCGGAATTAATGGCTACTTCTATTTATTCAGATAGATAATTGATTAATCTCCTATGATCATTAATTTGCTAGCATGCTGAATCACTTTTTTTTTTTTAATCAAAAGTTTTTCCTTTCTAGGCTTAGAGTGCAAAAGAGTTTTTGCATTTTTTAACAAGTATGTATTCCAATGTTTGAATTTATGTTTTTCACCTTATAATGGTGAGGCCGCTTATCACATAAACCAACACCTTATACAGACAAAAGGTGTGATAGCTTCTCATCTTTGATTGTATTTGCTAACTGATATGTTTTCTTATGACAAAAAAAAAAAAAAGTGTAAAATATTTTATTTAAAATTGTCATATTTGATAACATTAAATTGATGTAAATTAACGTAACTTGCATGGTTAGCATTTGCAAGAGATAGTAGAACCAAAACTTACTGGCCCTTGACTTTCACGATTTTTTATCTCTTTGATATCAAAGTTTAGAAGTTGCTTTTTTTAGGCATATGTTTCCCTTATTGAAAACAACTCTATTTTTTTTTTTTTGGACAAGAAAACATCTCTATTTAAGGCACATCTCTCAATAAATATTAAAGATTCGGATCAGGAGAAGGGGAGAAGAGTTAAAAGAAGAATGGGAAAATCTCCTATAAAGCTAATTAAACTATAAAAATTCTAATTCAAGTTGGTAAATTCAATAAATCTCTAATTGAGTCATTAAGCCAATTTTAGATTTCAAAATATGAGTAAAATAACTTTAATGCCCTCTCCTCTCTCTTCATTAAAGAGTTTTATTACTCCCTCCCTTATGTTTCCCAATATGTATATATATCAAAATTAATTTTAACACAATAAAATATGATTCATCTATAGTTCAAATATATTAACTATGATCAAAAGAGAAAAAAACTACAATATTTTGAATAAAGAGTTCATTTTATTAACATGAAATTTTTTTTTTCCAAAAAACTTATAATATATGTCACTATAAAAAAGATATATTTTATTCAATATATTAATTAAGTCTAAATTTTACTGTATTTTTCACACACACATATAGATGTTTTTTGGAAATTTTTATATTGATGTAATCCGGTTTATGAAATTTTAAGTGCATTTTACGTCTTTTTTCTAAAATATCGTATCCAAAGAAGTATATGAAATTTACACACCGCTTGTTAAAAACAAATAATTAATATTACAAATTTATACTAAATAATTAAAAACTTAGAAATTGAAATATTAACTAAATTACTTTTTTAAAAACTCACATTTATGTGTTAAGGAAAATTATCCTGGTTTAGGTTAATATTGATAAAAACGACTTTTATTTCAATTCATTTTTGCAAAGTGAAGTTGGTATGGGTTATGCTTTCTTTCTTTCTTTTTTGGTTTTTTCTCACCTGATAAAAATAACAACTTTATTTGAAAAAAAAAATCACATTTATTTTTTAACATTAATATCAATTAATTGATTTTCAATTAAAGATTATTTAATTCATATCAATGATACTCTGATGGCATGGCATGACATCTTGAATTATTCTTGATTATCCTTTTAGAAAAAAAAAAAATCATTTGATTTGGCATATATTAATGTTGATATATAGAGCTATAAAATCATAAAGCAATAATACTTTTTTTAAGGGGTTGAAAAGAGAGGCAGGCAGAAAAGAGAGGGAAAAGAGATGAGGAGCATTAAAGTCATTTTACATAGATTTTGAAATCCTAAATTGGGTTAATGACTCAATTAAGGATTTATTGAATTTACCAACTTAATTTAGAATTTCTCTATTTTAAAAAGCTTTATATGGGATTTTCCCAAGAAGAATTTTATAATAACAAAAAAAAAGGCAATCCAATTAGTTGGGAACTTATCAGCCCGCACATACTAGGCTATCCAAAACCAGCCCATTAGAGGGGTTGGCTCAGCCCATGTGAGAGTTTCAAGATGAAAATTTCAAATATTTATTATTTTCTCTGGTCCTTAATATAAGACATATTTATATAATTTGATTAGATTAAAAAAGTTAGTTAATATGACAAATTTTATTCTAAAATACCTTAGTCATCTTTCTTAATTCTCTCATTCTCTCTCCTCCTTGATTATTGTTGAGGAATCACTAACAGAGGTAAATTATAAAAAGATTGACAAAAATGAAAACCATATCTTATATTTGGAATCAAGATCAACTTCCTAAATATATTTTATATTAAGAACCGGAGACGTAATATTTATATTATATATACATTCTCCCTTCACTATTTTTTCAAACTGTCCGTCTTATAAACTTGCTATTATGATAAAATATATTATGAAATTCAAGTTAGTTCTAACAATAAAATGGACTACTATAATTTTGTCAGCACTACAAAACTCACTTGGCAAATAAAATTTAATAATGATATGCTCTTTACCCTTGACCGAGATTAATGTTTATTACGGACAAAAAAATATCTTGATCTTGTAATTAAGAAAAACTTATGTACATGTAAAGCTGAATGCATCCAATCAATTAAGAATACTGAATGGTTAACGAATATCATTCGACAATCAGACCATTGATTAGATTCGCTGACAACTGGTTTTATACTCCTTTTGATTTGTAATATAACACCCACTTTAATGAATAAATTGAACTACAAAATATGAATCTTATATTAGAATAAGAGGTAGTACTAAAAAATTATTTTCATATAGTTTTTTTTTTTGCCATATTTTCATATAGTTAAACTACTATTGAGGAAGAATTCAATTGATCTTAAAAATTGTTTCCATTTTGATATCACTTTTCTCATCCAATAAAAACACTCTATCAATTAAGCACATAATACGAGCATCAATTTAAAATTAAATCATTAAAACATATTGGTACGTAGGGTAGGATCAAGCAAAATAAAGAAAGCACCATACTTACGTTATGTACCTTATAAATACACTTTTTGATATATAGCATGAAAAAAAAGTGTTGACAAATACCAAAATTTGTCTTCTAGCGATATTATGAGTAGTAAGAGAGAAAAGCACTTTTGGCCAAAAAAGAGAGAAAAGCATGCGTAACCATAACCTAAATTTAAACTATGTTTAGGGTAAAGCAAAATAAAAAAAAACACCTTACTTACAGTACCTTATAAATACACTTTTTGATAGCATGAAAAAAAGGTGTTGACAAATACCAAAATTTGTCTTCTAGCGATATTATGAGAGTTTTTGGGAACACATTTTGGAGCCCCATTTTTGGGTAAAAAGCCCGATTCAATACGCACCACGTTTTGATTGTGTTTGGAACAGCGTTTTACAAAAAAAAAAAAAAAACCTGAAAATGCAACTTATTAAATAAGCCCAAAACACCCACTTTTTTTTTTTGAAATAAGCCGCAGCTTATTTTTGTACACACCTTTTGGGCCTCACCTGCGTGCCTCCATGTTACCCACTCCCCCCTGCCCACACATCTTCTCCAATTTCATTCTACACATTTTTTGTACGGAAAAAAAATTAAATATTGATTGTATCATTAAATTTTGAGTTAAAGTGCAAATCTATTCAATAAGTTTTTAATTAAGAATAATGTTGTCCTAATTTTTTTTTTGGTTCAAAGTATCTTAAAAGTGTAAAAATAAAATAATATTATAGAATAATATTATCCATTACCTTTAAAAATAGAAAATCTTCAACCAGTATGAATTACATTCGTGACATGATTAAAAATCGATTTATACGGGACATATGATCTAATTAGTTATAATATTTTTATGTGAAATTATGTATTTTGGCATCACATTTTCTAACTTCAATTTTTCTACTAATTTTTAATTTTAAATATCTTATTTTGTTATAATTAACACAAAAGCAATAATGTAATTGCCAATCCAAACAAGTTTTTATTTTTAAAAAAACACTTATATAATCACCAATCCAAACATGTTTTGACTTATGAAAAATCACTTATTCAATCGCTCATCCAAACATAAATCACATTACAAAAATTAATTTTTTTATTAAGTCATTTTTAATAAGTCAGAATCATAATAAGTCATTTTTCCTACCGCTATCCCAAACACACACTATGAGTAGTGAGAGAGAAAAGCATGTTTGGCCAAAAAAGAGAGAAGCACGCGTAACCATAACCTAAATTTAAGCTATGTTTAGAATAGTTTTTTTTTTTTAGGAAAATACGTGTTTATTACGTAAGTCGAGATAAAACTTCTCCCACATCCTTACATTATATATCGTAAATCATAATTCATAAACACTTATAAGTAAAAAATAAGCTATCCCAAACAAACACTTACTAACACGGACATTTCAATCTAACCAAAATTGACTCAACCAATTCTCTTTTGATTGAATTAATTACGTTAAATAGAAATAAATAAATGAAACATGTTTAAAAACTAAATTTTATTATTTATGATTTATTTTGCTTTTTCAACCTATCAGTTTTAATTATTTTCTCGACGTGCACATTTTTTAATATATATATATATGCTGAGGTAAGAAAACTAGTATTCATTAATTTATTTCAAATTATTTTTATCATTAAAATAAAAGAATAAATAATAATTTTTCATCAGTTTTTTCCTACGAACTCCTTCTCATATAACATTATAATTATTCATGTGGTCGTTGCAGGTGATTATTGTCGTATATCCCCACTTTTATAAAGTTCCAACCAATAACGACAAGCATCCCATCCTTCAATGATACTACTATTAATGTTATGACCATAAATAGGACCGTTTTGGTTCTATTTATAGATTTAAATTACATAATTCTCATGTACTATTAAGAAAAATTGATTAACTCAATAAATATGGACTCAATTGATAAATTTTATCAATTTTACCCTCAATTATGAATGGGGATTTTTCATGTCTTTCTTATTTCTCTATCTATAATAGGAGAAAAATTTTAATACTCTCATTTATTACTCTGAATCTAAAAAAGGAATTTATAAGAACCGAATTTTTTTTTTGAAAATGGACTTATGAATAGGACCATAATGATAGCGTTGTATTTCATTTTCATACCTTTGGATGTGTCTAATTAATTAAAGATATAAAAAAATAAATATATATTACATAAACTTAGTTAATTTATTTTGGTGGATTAGATATATTGTATGTAGGTATATGAGAAATGACAAAAATGGAAAGCTTTTAAAGGAGATATGACTTTGTAACATATTATAGGCCTTGAACAGATATATGGAATGAGAAAAAGAGAGCAGACACAGATAGAGTATGAACTTCATTTGATAAGTGGGAGCTACCACTTTTTCTATCTTTTATTATATTCCCACCCTCTAAAGTACTCCCTCCGGTTCCGTATACTCGGTTCAGTTAATTCCTAAAACAAAAAATCGCAGTTAATTTATTAAATTTGTCTTAAATTGTTGACCATTTTCAACTTCATCCCATATTAAATGAGGTTTTGATGGAGGGAGAAAAATATAATGAGTCATATTTAAGTATTAATTATGAGGGCAAAATTGATAAATAAGCATAATTAGTCTCAAAATGACTTATATTATAGACCTAAGGGAGTATATAAGTTACCAGTATGTAGATTAAAACATTGGTTAAAAATTATTTAAAAGCAATAAATTAAATTTGTAACAGGTGTAAATTGTTTTTCCAAATATACCCTTATTTATATATGGAGAGAGTAGGTGAAAGATAATGTGTAATAATGAGAGAGAATAAATGGAGCACTTTCATCTTGATTAATATTGGGGAAGAAATGAAAAGAATTGATTAAAATTTCATATAAAAAGGCAGTCTAACTTATATATAAGGCCAATTCTATGAGCGAGAATGTAACTTATATATAAAAAAGGAGCGATAATAAATCAATTTCAACCATCCCATCTGAATAAAAAAAGAGAAAAAAATATGAGAGCTAGATTTAAGCATTAATTAATTATAGGGATAAAATTGATAAATATGTATTAATTATTCTTCAACTGATTTATATCATGGACAAAAAAATTCTTCTAGAATGTGACTCAGACCAAAGGCAGTATGTCTTCAATTGAAAAAAAAAAAAAAAAAATCAACTTTTCCCTATTCAAACCTGCCTCGCATCTTTTATTCTTTCTCCATATCCAATGTGTACAAACAATAATAATATTAATTAGTTGTCCTATATTCCCTCTAGTCTTTTTTATATCATCTCTTAATAAATAATAAATCATTTTTATAAAAGCCCTACAATAATTCTAACTCTTTTATGTGACTTATATAATCTCTAACCTATGATTTCTTCTAAAATTAAAGCTGCCCTATATTCCCTCTGATGCTTTTTATAATAACCTAAAATTTGAATTATCTTGGTCTTTTCTTATAAGAGCTGGATAAAAATTGTCTCAATATTTAATGAGCTTTTTCCATTTTTGTCCCTCATTAATTGTACATATTACATTAATTAAAGAGTTGGTGATGCTTACGTTTACTCTATTTCTCTCTCTTAATTATCCCATATAAAGAAAGGCATACTTGGAAAAATATTTATTTTGAAACATACTTATTATTTTTAACTAATTTTAACTACTTTCTTAAACCACGTAATTCGGTTATCGGGCTCTTATAAATAAAACTGGAGGGAGTATTTTGGATTGGAGGGAGCTACTAGTACAAAATATTAATTAGTTGTGTGTATAAATACGCATGCTCACATATGAACAAGTACGGACCATGCAGGAAACCTACTAAAAGAAACCAAAGAGTAGTGATATCCCTGCAACACACTTTTTTTTTTTTGCCAAACCCCTGCAACACACTTAACAAACAATGAATCCTTACTTGATGAGGACCCTCTTCTCGGCTTCTGCACCACCTCAAAACTGTTCATCATCATATTATAAGAGTCACCCTGTGATTCTTCAATCGTTATTCCCATATGATAATTGTTCTTTCAACACTCTTAACTTTGAATATAAAAGGCATATTCAGAAGAATCGTAGAGTTGTTTGCAGCCAGAAGAGCAGTGAAAGCTATGGCGGAAACCTCAGTACTACAGGTGTTCTTGAGAAGCCAAGAAATCAGAGTCTTGAAGGAAACACAAAGACGACGTCGTACATTATGCCTTCAGAAATCAAACCCTTTGAAGGCTCTATTGGTATTGTCAACTTTTTTAAAGGCAAGAACTACCTCATCACTGGTGCAACAGGGCTTGCGGCCAAAGGTAATACTGTTTCACTTTCTTTTCCTTGCATGAAATTTCCCAGAAAAAAGGTCAGGTGCGTTTCCTTGAAATTATATATGTTGAGAGTATTTTTAGTCCTGATCATGTTCTTATCAGTTATCACCACCTCAAGTTGTTACTTTACAGGAGTCTACATATTATGGACAATACTGAAATGTATAGAGAACCGTACCTCTAAAGATGGTGACATGTTTTGCGTTCTAATTAACACACAGAAGCATTCCAAATTTTGCAGTTATTGTGGAGAAGATCTTGAGGATGGTTCCAGACCCTGGGAAAATTTTTGTGTTGATCAAGGCAAAAGACAAGGAAGCAGCTATGGAAAGACTCAAAACTGAAGTAAATATAGGCGCTTTTGCTTTTGTGATAAAACACAAGTGGCAAGAACCTAGTAGAAGACCCTTATTAAATATGAGCATAGATGAAAACAAATATTTAATGATCATTGGCATTATCAAAATGTCTTGTACAAGGACCAAAAATACCTTTTAGAAGACCCTTTATATTCAATGCTCATAGATTAAAAAAATATTTAATGCTGATTGAAATTACCAAAAATCCCCTAAACCGGAGGGAGGGAGTACATGTAAATTTATGGCATGATACTGATAATATAAAATTGGTGGCGTTTTCTAAGTCAAAATCTTATTTAAAGCTGTTTTAATTAGTTTCACATGGATGTGAGTTTTATATCCACGTGAAGTTTGACAAATACCCATACTGGTAAATCCTCCGTTGTTCCATAATATATATAAGTCGTTTTCTAAACAATTTTTGTCATCCTAAATGCTCCCTCCGTCCTTATATATAAGCTCATATTTTTTTGTATGAGCTTGTCCCTCTTTATAAGATCCCATCTAGTCAGAATAATAAATACAATTTTTTCTATTTTGTCCTTATCTTCTCATATCATTTATTTACCGTACATTCTTTTTCCTCCTTTTCTCATCATTACTCTTTCTCTCTTATTCATTAATAGGGGCATCTTTAGAAAAAAAATATTACATTTCCTATATATTTATTATTTTTAATTAATTTTAACTATTTTCTATAATGTCGCAATTCTGTTGAAAGGACATTATATATAGGGATAGAGGGAGTATAAATCATTTTATTAGAGTTTGTGTAGCATCAAGTGTTTTATTTCAAATATATCCTCCTGAATTTTTATGATGGAATAGAGAGTATATATTTTTTAAATTAATGGTATTAATTAGGGGTAAAGATGGAACTCAAAATAATTTTTATAGAACTTTAATGATGTAATTTAACTTTTCTTCTCTACTAAATTAGTTATTAGTGACTTGTATTATAGATCATAGTGAGTATGCGATAATAATCAAAAGTCACTTCTCAGCACTCGTATATTTAATTTTATTTGCTTCTCCATTTTTAAATCGATTGATCTCCAAACACTTGATTTTTATATTATAAAGAATCTAAAAAATAAAATATATTTTATGATTTTTGAAAAATATTATATTTAATATAGGAGTATTAAATTTTCTATCTTAATCAATTTGGACAACTATTGAACCTAGATGGTTCAAATTTATCAAAAAAAGAAAATAAATTTTATAATGGGAGTTTTTCCGCTTTTTTTTTTAAATTAATATTGATCCTCACAAATTAAATTTAAATAATTTAAATCTCATCACCATGACAGAATGAGGACTGATCAATGTCAATATCAAGAAAAGCCTTAGACACTAAAGAATTTGCAATCAATTCAGTACAAATTATATTAATTGAGAATTGTTTACGCTAGAGACCATTGAACCAATCTATCACCTAACCCCTCACAAAAAAAGGAAAATATTTATTGATTTAAAATATCAAGTAAGAACTCTTGTTTCATTAATGACATGACATTTGGAAAAAATGCCAATCAACAAACATACCCTGCTTAAGGTGAATTTGTCTTCACTTATAAAAAGTATTTTTGTGTTTCATGAAACAAAACTCTCCTAACATATTTTTATCTCATACAACGCAAAATTATTTAAAATAATTGAAACCAAGTAAACACATAAAAAAAATCTTCTTGTTATAAATTCATGTTGTGAATTAATTGACTCTCGGGTACGATGTGGCTCTGAACACAAATACCAAAGGCCCTTTTCGTCTTCTAAACTTTGAGAAGAAATGCAAGAATCTTTGTCTTTTCTTTCATATATCAACAGGTTTGAGACTAGAACATACAGTAATATTTAATTATTTTATTTGATGTAAATAAGTGAACTTTATACATCCTATATATGTGTGTGATATTCAGCTTATGTTGGTGATGGAGAAAGACAAAGGATAATAATGGATAAGCCACTTTACGTCGGACAAGGAAGAGTTAGGGCAATCACAGAACAAGATATAGATGCTGAACTAAAGTTGGCGTCAGAAATGGTCAATTCAGTCAAACAGAATCAAGCTACTCAGAAGATGAAAGAGTTTGGTATTAAGAGGTACGTAGTAGGTGATTAAAGGACTTTTGTCTTACGTTAGCCTTAGGGTCCACAATAAAAAATTAATCAAAAATCGCGTATAGACAAACCTCGGATCATTATCTCTTCTTGAGGAACATTTTATTGAATCCTAAGTAATCTAGATGTCATGCAATGCAATGAAACAAGGGGAAAATGGTTTTAGGTTTTTCAAATTAATAAACTAAAGGAATAATGCAAATTAATTACAAACTAAGCTATTATTTTTGGTATATTATAAAAATGGATGGATATGAAGTATGAATGAAGTGAATTCTCTTGAGAAATTGGTTCAATTGCTATCCCAGCTCACTAAATTATATGGGAGTTGAAATTAATCAAGTTTTAATTAAAAACTCCAAACAAACATGTTGAGTCCAATTTATCTAATTAATGACTAATCATACAATTGCATTCATAGTCATCTCTTAGATAAATTGTTAAAAACCACTTGATGTGTGAAATTGATAAAATTAATGCAATTATTTCCTCTAATATGAATGCACAAACACGCCTCTCAAATTAACTCAAATCAATTATACAAACTAGTAATCACATAGCAAGTATAATCTCATTGAATTAATAGGAAATACATATCTATTAATCAACCAATCACAATAATTCCAATTCAAACACAATATAAACAATCTTAGTTCAACAATATGGAGTCCAAATAACTCAACAAAATCCTACTGAAAATACCTTAAAACATAACTAGGAATTATAATAACAATAAAAAATTCATAAAGTAACTAAGAAAGAAAACTCCCCCTTGAACCTCTTTCAACTCAAACCAAATCTCCAATCCTCAAGAGTTGAAATGTTAGCCACTCATTGGAGCTTTACAATAATCACGGCCTGTAATTTGAGCACTTGCTGAAATCTGGAAACTAGTCACCGGAAAACTCAAGAACACTTCACCGGAAAATACAGAGAGATTAAAAAGGAAGTAAATGAGAATGAAGAAGGTGATAATAGTGGCTATGATTTTCAGTGGAATGCGGCAGTTGAGGAAAGAAGAAGAGATTAAACGAGAAGGAAGGAGAAATGATGAAGTCCGACGGAGGTGGTAGTTTTTTTCTTGGCCCAACGGCACTGTAGTGGTGATGAAGAAAGAAGACTGTGGTGACAGATTCCCGACGGTGAGAAGGAAGGAGAGATGATGAAACCGCCGGAAATGATGGATAGTGTGGTTCTCTTCTCCCTCTCCTCTCAAGCTTTCTTGGCGATGAAGCTTAACTCCTCCAAACTCTGCTCCGCGGCGCCACAGTGCTCACTCTGTCTCAGGTCTGTGTGTTTCTCCTCTGGTTCAAAAGGTCGCCGGTGACCTTAGATGAAAGAGGAAGAAGGTGGTGGTCCAAGATCTCTCCCCCAACTCTCAGCTCTCACCCGTGGCTCCCAGCTCCCAGCTCCAGCTCCCTCTCTCAGCTTTCAATCTCGAGTCTCACCGTCCCGATGAAGAAGCAGGCGGTGTTGCTTAGTGGTAGCGGAGGAAGGACACTAGCCGGCGACCGTGGTGGAGAAGTAAGTCGCCGGCGAGGAAGGAAGAAGAAGGCGAACGTGGGTTTCAGAGGATCCAAGGTCCTTGCGCGGCGCCTCTGCTCTCAATACCCTCAGCTCACGTGTTTTATCCGTCGGGTCTCGGGTCTGTCTCTTTTCTTTTGCTCCAGATGCATGCAGCAAGCCCACAACAGTAGCCCTGGTCAAAACTAGTTTTGACCAGGGACCTAGACGAAATGTTTAAAACCTTTGATTAGGAACTACAGTTAAACATTTTGAAATATTTTAGAGATAAATGTAATTTCCTAAAATTGTGGGTATCTTCTGTGATTTTCACTGACCCCCTTTTCTGCACAAATTGTAATTTTCAGAATTTTTGGGTACTTTTCTGTAGTTTTATCAAACCCTCAAAATAATTAATTCTAAACCCCCAAAATCTTCAGTCTCTTCCAAAATACCTATAATGCAAGATTAAGCACAAGGTAACATCAAAAATCCAAGAAACAATTTCACAAAATAATTAATAAATTATGACAATTTTGCCCCTAATTGCAATTAATTCAAAACAATTGTCCCTAACTAAAATTAGTGTTTAATCATGCAATAATGTCCCCCATAAAATGCATTAAAAATCATAATTTAATTATGAAATATCATATAAAAATATGGTTCAATAAGTAGGATACATATTTTTACATGAAAATTGAAGATCAAGTTAATTATTTGGCTCATGCATGATTAATTTTTGTTAAGAGTATTGTGATAATTAAATATATATGGAAAGGGAAAATATGTATGGATGGCCAAACACATACTCATTCACAAAGGCGATGGGAGAGATGTTAACAAACAGCTTCAGAGATGGCATACCAATGGTCATTCTTCATCCCTCTGTGGTTGAAAGCTCTTATTCTCAACCTTTCCCTGGTTGGATTCAAGGATACAGGTCATAATAATTATTTAATTTAATTTCAAGTCAAACCACAAGAATAAAATGAAACTCATAATAATTATTTTTTTGATCTATTAATTGTATTTTTTTTTTCCTTTCATCATGAAACAGAGTTCTTGATCCACTTATATTTAATTATGGGAAGGGTCAACTTCCAGGATTTCTTGGAGATCCTAATGCAGTTATAGATGTGGTAAGGCCTCATTCACACATAATAATAAAGGTTTATGTTAATTTTCCATTTTAAAATCAATATGTACATATGTAGGCGAAGTTTACTAACAGATACCAATATTCTGCTTAAGCTTAATGACTCAATTTTCAAGTATGTACGTAGATGACATATCTTTGGATAATCTACATTCATTTGGAGCTTAACCTGACTCTATCTGTATTAGTTAGTGTTAAATATGACTTTGAATACCGGGTGACATGCATGCTATCAAAGTAATACACACACACACACACACACACACACACAAAACATAGGTACATTTGCTTATATATAATAGGTCTCATTCTTCAATCAGATCTTGCAATGTAGACTTTTCTTAATAATAAAAATTCACATGGATGAAATTTCAAATTTTTTTGGACCATTATTAATAAGGAAAGAACTTAGGTCAAATTACTTATAACAATTTTGTCAAGTAACAACTAATAATAATAAAATAACAAGTGTCTGTGTTTTTATGGGAGCATTTACAAGTGCACATATATACATTTTAAAAACTAATAATAGTAAAATAACAAGTATCCATATGTATGAAATTTACAAATCATAATTTATATTATTTGATTTGATACATAAATTTACAAGCGTTCATAGGTGAATTATTACAAGTGCAAATACATATGCATTTATCAACTAAAAATAGTTGCAATTGGAGAAATTGACCTAAGTTTTGGCCTATTAATAATAATATCAAAGATGGCAAGATTTGATTGAAGAATTAAACCTAATAAATAAAAACAAATGGACCTAAGTTTTAGCCAAAAGACTAATGATTCAAGGGAATGCATGCAGATTCCAGTAGATATGGTTGCGAATGCCACAATGGCAGCAATTGCAAAACATGGAGCTGAAGCAACACCAGATTTAAATGTGTACCACATTGGATCTTCTGTGGCAAACCTTATTTCATTTGGAGCTGTGTTTGATTATGCTTGTAGCCATTTCAAGTCTTTTCCATGGGCACAACCCTCAAATAATAATGGGAATCAAACTCTCCATAAGACCCTGCAAAAGAAGTCAACAATGAAAACGCAGCTTTTTATTCACTTGGCTAAGCTCTACGAGACATACATGTTTTATAAAGCATGGTAAGCAAAACTCTCAAATATGTCTACCTTCTACTACTTTCGGTCCTAAATATAAGACCCAATTGACTAATTTTGGGAGATTAAGAATTTAAGCTAAATAAATTACTTTAAAGTATTTATATTTATTATTTTTCTTTAAACTAATTTTCCTGACTTATAAACTTATATGTATTATGATACACATAAGTATTTCTGAGAAATGATGTAGCATATGCTATAATTAAGTAATTCATTATATTTTATTAATATCATCAAATTAATCAATTGGGTTTGATATTAAGGACAAGAGGTAGTTTATCAATAAGCACATTGTCCTTCCTTTATTTTCTTCTTGTTATTCTAATTAACATGATTTTGACATTTTACATACGTACGTACGTACGTACGTACGTACATACATACGTACATTCATTCATTCTCAATTCAGAAAACATACATATATATATATATATTCTCAATTCAGAAAAGAGATGTTTAGCTTTTACATACATACATACATACATACATACATACATACATACATATTCTCAATTCAGAAAAGAGATGTTTAGCTTTTGTAGAGAAAAAATGTGTTCTACAGTTTGAAGAATTGTGCGTACTGTGGGTTCATATGTAGGTTTGATAATGGAAATACCCAGAGGCTATATGAAGATATGTCAGCTGAAGAGAAGAACTTTGGATTTGATGCGCAAAGCATAAATTGGGAGCAATACATATCCAATATTCACATCCCAGGTGTAATAAAGCACCTTTTGAAGTGTTGAATCTTGAAGAGAGGGCTGTGTAATAGTAATTTCATCACTTGATATTCGATATTTATGAATTAGTATTATTATTACTGTTATTATTAAGTATTTAATTATGCTTATTTCGGTGTTCTGCTTGTAAATCAGTGAATGATGTGGAAGAAGCAATGTGTGCTTTTGATTTCGTTTTGATAACTCATTTCCCATTCTTCCTTACCTGATAAGGAAATCTCTTTCTACATTACGGTCGTTGTAATCAACATCTTACCAAAGTATGAAATATTATTAAGAATTCCTCTCAAGTTTGCGTTGAATTTGCTTTTTCCCTAAAATATTGCAATAAAAATTCTAGGAAAAATTTGGACCTTCCTAGCTAATTTGCAGTGACAGACCAGAGAATTCTATAAGGAATTATACATATATACTTGCTTTTGTTAATATTCGCAGAAACATCCCCATAACATTAAATTATACAAGCACTCTCTGTTGACTAGTCTTTTTTTACATCCTGAAATTATACAAACCTTCAATATATTTCAACTATGCAAAAATAAAAAAGGTGATCTGCGTCATTTACCCTTTTTTTCATAGGAGGTTGTCCAATGTTGTGGTAAATCAATTTCATACGCTACTCTAAATATATAATTGCCGTAAAATGAATTGAATATATATATATATATATTTATTTAATTTCAACAACTTAGAATGTTTAAAAAAATTTTCATTGACCTCAACGAGCTATAAAGTAAACATCAAAGCATTAAAGAAGTTTGGCTGAGTTTCAGAACACTCCTCAACTGAAGGTGAAATTGCTGAAGATCAGACATACGCCTGTTTATAACCTATTTCACCAATAAATAAGAACTTTTATATTTAGTTAGAGGAAATTAAAAAAGCTATAAACTAGCTAAGAGAAGGATTTGAATGTAAGTACTTCTAGCTCTTCAAAACATGCTTTGCAGGATTTATCTTTTCGTGTAATGCTTGTGATTACTGATTACCTTATCTATCAACTTGATACATAGACCGATAAACGGTTAAGGACCACAGAGAAAACCTCTAACAGAGAATATGTAATGAAATAGCTAGCCTTCTGGCTTTAGGGGAATTACTCATTAAGTTGCTCATAATTTTGTTTTTCAAATGGAAAGAAAAGTCGTAAAGAGAATGGTTGAGAGTGGCGAAGTAAATAGGAGGAAAGTGATGAAGGAAGTTAGGTTGTTTTTTAGACTTGTAACCATTTAATATGGTATGGTTCTAGTATTTATTAAAAAGAAAAAAAAGAAAGAAAGAAAGTGGTGAAGTGGACGAATCCCTATTGGGTGTGGTATAGGGTTGGATGCACGAATGGGCCAAGGCCCATTGTTGAGGAAATGAGTCAGAGGTTAGGAAATGAAAGGCCTAACAACAACAACAACAATAATAAGAAGATCCTTAATAATATAAAATCTATTTATCTAATTTAATCGAGAATATTAAAGAAATTAAATAAAATATTTAATTATAATATATGTAACATAATCTATATAAAATACTTCTATATAATATAAGATTATATATCTATATAAGTTATGTAAATTAGTTTAGAAAAAATTGATAAATATAAGAGGTAAATTGGAAAAAAGGCCTTACATTTAATTTGAGACTGAAAGAGTAATAAGGATATTGAGTGGGTAGCTTCCTTCCTGCTAGCCACCGAGGCCAGGCCCCTCAACAATCACTCACCTATATTTTTTTGTTTTGGTCAAAGGTATAATCTCTATTGAGGGTTAGAGCGTAAAAAGTTTTTACCTCTCCCGATAAGTGCACTTCCCGAAATTTAAATTTGTGTTCTTTTTCTCATGGAATGAGGCGCCGCTTACCATTTCAACCAATAGCTTGTTGATCTCTATATTTTATTCCTCATGTAATGCAACACAACTCGTGTGCTTCACTTGCCCTCACAATTTCATACTAATTAAAACAAATATCTTATGCCAATCACACTTATTTCCTTAGGGCAAACACCCCCATTATCATCACATAATCATGATTGAAGAAAAGTTGTATATGAATAGAAAAGATGGATGTGCATAATCTCACTACTAAAAATACACACACATATATATAGTCATATATAATCATGATTGAAGATAAAGCACGATATTGTGTGGAAGGGGTGGCCCATGTATTCCCCAAACCAACCAAAAAAATCAAAAAAGAGGAGATGCCGATGTGATAAGTATAAAAAGGGGACACAACATGTACGACTCATGTTTCCCACTGAGATGTGCCTTTTCCACCAAGTTGCCCCAAAAAGCCTCTTCTCTCTCTCTCCCTCTCCCTCCCTCCCTCCTTCCTCTCCTCATGTGCTTCCCACTCCCTCTTTTCCATATCTGCTTAATTTTATTTCTTCTGTATTTAATCAAATCCTACACGTATCCCCTTTATGTTTAATTTAATTAATTCCCTCAAACTTATCTACATGCATATACAATTACTTCAGTCATCACTATAATATATGCTGATAGGAGTTCTGTGTTGTGCAAGTTCATTTGAAACAGGATTGATCCAGATGAGATGGGGAATAGAGAGATCATTGAAGTAACTAACATTTTTATAAAGTGGAATCATTTTTGGCACGTAAGTCAGTTTAACTAGAAAATCAAATAAAAAAGTATACAAGTACAATAGAACCAGACAAGTTAGATATTGGTAGCCCATATAATCATTAAATAATCTGCTGGAAATTGGGAGGATGTGATGCAATTAATAAATTGAGTTATGCATGGAGCTGGATGAATGTAAGGC
Source organism: Inga laurina (assembly GCA_963855925.1). Taxonomy (NCBI): domain Eukaryota; kingdom Viridiplantae; phylum Streptophyta; class Magnoliopsida; order Fabales; family Fabaceae; genus Inga; species Inga laurina. The sequence continues at coordinate 7,506,212 of OY979707.1, forward strand.
AGCTGGAGAATAACAAATAATTATTTATCAAGAAGTCCTTTCAGTGGCAAATAATAATTCAGATATAAATCAAGCAAGCAAATTAAAGAAAAGATAGAAATAAATGGAAATAAAGGGAATTATATATATTCACAATTTCATGGAATTCATAAAAAGGACCGGCACAAGTTCACGCACCTTTCAAACAAAGAAGGGAGCAAGGTAATGTAATGGACTTACGATAAAGGCTAAAAGAGCCCTAACAACACAAACTCCCAAGCAAAAAGAGTCTAACAGAGGGAAGACGGACACCAGAAACATTACAAAACCTTGCAAAATTCAGAAAAGAAAGGTTAAAAGAAAGAGTCCAGAATATAGATTCATCATCCATCCATCATCATTATTATTATTTATATCTATAGCTACCACACACGAACTAATTAATTGAGCTATAGGAAGAGATTCAATTCTTCATCGATCATAATCATGCATGTACGCTTCAATCCTTCTTCTTCTTCTTCTTCTTCTTTCTTTCTTTGGTTTTCTTTTTTTGGGTATTAGCCGGCAATTCGTGTATGTTTGTAAAACCAAAATAACAACAATGGATCAAAGAGATATGGATGTAGATAGCTGTACGGAGAGAACTGATTAATAATGAGGAAGGTAGCTAGGGTTTCCATGCGGAAGCCCAAACCACAGGCTCATCCTTCCAATTCAAGTAAATTCCGTCTTCAGGTGGAGGGGCCGCCGCCAGCGACCACCCCGGTCTATACCTCTTGAGCAATGCCTTGACATCATCCAAAACGTCGTCGCTGAACGGCACCGGCCGAAACTCATGCCTCATCCTCTCACTCCACTGCCTCCCTCTCTCCCTCCTCTCACACTCTTCATCTCCTCCACCCTCCTCCTCTTCGTCGCCACATGCCAAAACCCTAACTATGCTCCTCGAACACTCTCTCTCAAGCATCAATCTCTCGTTACTCGTTGCGCCAAAGCTCTCCTCTAGAGTCTCAAAGTATAGTGAGAAGAACCTCAAGCACTCTTCAAACCCCTTCACAAACTCATTCCTATTGCTTGAGAAATCGGCTTCCTCCTCCACGACCGTCACCACCCTCGGATTCAGCGATCTGAACATTCCGATCACTCCTCCTCGCTCTTCCACTCTCACTCTTCTTAGCGCACCGACGCAGTTAACCGCCACGGCCTCCTCCTCTTGCACTCCCAAGCCCTCCTTGGTCAGTTCTCCCAGGTGATTCAGTCCACTTATCATCTTCAGCTCAAACGGCACTCCCATTAGCCTCGCGAACTTCTCCATCCTTTGCCTCACTTCCTTCATCACTAACCCCGCCCCTACGCTTCCGGTGCCGCCCGTCAAAACCACGGTGAGCTTAAGGTGCGGAGTTTCATCGTTTGAGGTGGCCAAGGCTTCCAATAGGGTAGGCCACACTGTGTGCAGAGAGTGTTGCCTATGTCAAATATGTGAAGCTTGATCTCAATTATACATTCCAGGGTTCATGGATGTCTCAGAAATCAACGCAAGCTCAAGCATGATGTCGTCCTTGTCTCAGGAAAGGTTCAAGCATTTCGGATTCATCTTGGATGGCAACAGAAACAAGTTACGTGTGTCGCTGCCGGATCATGCTGGGGACGAAGCAACTCAAGTGTTAATGAACTTTGGTTTTGGTGGTTATCACTCTGACCTTGTCAATAATGGCTTTTACTCCCATGAGAAAATTGATGAGTTCGCTTCAAGTTTCTATCCTCATGAGTTGGCTGTTTTTGGCTACGATGCTGACATTAAGCCACAAGGACGAAATTAAAGTGTTTGATTAGTAGAAGAAGGATTATATTAACATGCGAATTAAGGGGGGAAAGAGAGGACCAGCTGACATCTTTAATTACAATTAGTTGTTGTATGGGTGAGATTTAATTTAGTAGTTCTTTTGTGTGTGTGTGTGTGTGTGTGTGTGTGTAAGTTCATATATATGAACATATAAATGTAGGCAGGTCAAAGTTTGATATTGGAACATATGATTAAAAAAGGTTAAAGATTATTTAATTAGTAACATGTTGCCCTCTCTGTGTTAAGGTTCATGCATGTTGGTGGACATTGTCAATGTGGGGTCCACGAGTCGAGGTTAAATATTTGGTGTTTTTTATGAAGGAGATTGAAATTTAATAAGCAAGAGCCTAAGTGGGATGACATAAGCATGTTGGGCAGTTCCTTGTTGGTCAGTGGTCACGAATATTGCATGGAACTGAGGCCAAATGAGACCGTCGATGTCTAAGGCAGGTTCAATTGGATCCAATTTCATCTTTCCTCTTCTTTTTATTGCCTAAGTTTTTTTTTTCCTATTTAAAAGGACATACCCAACCTCCCACTCATAGAAATAAACTTCATAACTCATACCACTAGGTCAGCAAGGCATTAGCAAGTCTATAAAAGGAATTTAAATATTATATGATTTCAAAGCTTTGCATGAATCACATCTACAGTTTTTTGAATCCAGGCGGATATAAAAAATGAAGTGGGAAAATGGTTGTAAATATCATACATAATCTTGGCCCAAAAAAAAAAAATCATACATAATTTGTACCAGTCCTTCAAAATACACAATTCCATAATTATAAAAACTTCGGCCGAAAAAGCTGTAAGAACTCTAACTTAATAGATGAAAATTGATAGACATTGAATGTCTTTGTGATGGAAGAGAAATGCTCAATAATGTCATATACAGTTTCTGGATATCAAAAAATTATGTTGCTGAAAAAAACTCAAACTTTTTTAGGGACAATGAGACAAATTCATACTTTATTGTTCATAAGTAATACAAAAAAAAAAAAAAAAAAAAATCAGAAATATCAATTCGATAATGACACATTGATACTATCTTTCAATATCTAAAACAGAGTTTTTGTCCTAATACAAAACAACCACTAACAATAATTCTTGAAAGAAGAACATTAACAATAACTTCAATCAAACTCTATCGCATTAAAAACAAATACAACAGACAAAATCGAAAATCCTCATGGAGGAATGAATTAGCAAGAGATGCAGAGTACAAGGAAGCCATAAAATATCAAAACAAGTATTTGAATCTTTGAATTATAGTGACACCAATTTCAGTGAGTGTTTTATGATCAGTCCATTCTTATGCATAGTTACACATACCAGGGTTTCTAACACACCAAAGTGGCTGAATTGGCTCAGCCCCAATACCTCTCCTTACCATTCTGCTTCTCCACTCATTCAATCTATCTGTGGCCTCTACATATCTCTTCATGCCCTTCTCATCTATGTTTCCGGACCAAAGTGACTCGGCCATAGCCGATGTTCTCGGCCAAAGTCTCGAATCCAAAACAGTTTGATCTGCTTGCTCAGACCACAATGCCACTTCCCCACCAAGAACCAGCTTAGCCTCATCTTCACTCAGACCATACGTGATATCATAGTTATAGATAAGTTGCCAGGACTTGAAGGGCCCACACCAGGACCCTCCATCCCCTTGGTTCCCACTTTGAATATCATATTGAGAATTATTCCCAACAAAGTCCCCATGTCCACAGTCCAGGTAATAGAAATCTGCAGATGAAACAATGGTCCGGTATCCGGAAGAAACGAGGCGTTTGGTGTTGCTGTGTCCATTGGTGTAGCTGTGTCCGTTGTTCCATGTCTGCAGAATCACGTTTTCTTTAGGAAGCATTGAGGAGGGAACATGAACTTGGTCGGACACGAAAACATCTTCCCAATAGATGACGGTTCGGTTGAGGGATAAGATATAAGGGAGAGTTGAATTGATGAATGTCTCGAGGAGTTGGTTGAGGGTTCCATTGTTGGCCAGGAAGGTTTGAATTGTAGGGTCTGTTTCCCAGCAAGCTGGAATGACCTCATCAGCACCACCATGGTAGAATGGTTCTGGAAATAATGAGGTAACATCATTGATGACATTCTTAAGTACAGTGTAGGTCTTAGGATTTAGGGGATTTAAATGTCCTGTTCCAGGTTCTACGGCAAGTGGAACGCCTCCCGGCGGATTCCAGAACATGTTGGCACATGTTACAATCTCTGGGTATGCCAATGCCCAAGATCCTGTGTGCGCTGTCAAATTCACAGTTCCTTTTAATCAGTAATCATGGTAATCTTACAATTATAAATATCAATGTGCGTGTTTGGATCAGCTTATTTTGAGTGTTTTTACACTTTATGAGGAAAAATATGAGAAGAGAGTAGCTTAAATTTGTAAAGTGCAAAAGCACTTAAGATCCTGAACAGCTTGCCAATTCACTTTTTTTTTTTTTTGAACAGTAATCATCATTGTCTAAATTGGCTTTGTATCTTTTCAAGTATACAAGCTTTATACCATGGCTGAGTTATGTGAAAAGGGCATGTTTTTATATTAGAATAAAGGTTATAATGAAATATCAGTACCCCAATCTTGCAATAAACTAATCATAAAAAGGCCTTATGAGTGGAATAAGTTGATTACGTATTTGAAAATAAAGGGATAAGTTGACTTGTACACCATCTCATGGTCAGTCTTTTATGTTTCTCCCTCTTACTGGGGTGAAAATATGCAATTTTACAAATAATTTTTTCTTGAATTTTAATTTTTCTGAAAAACACGACGAAAGTTTTTGAGCTATGAATAAATATAGTCACACAATCTCATATTTCAAAAAAAAAAAAAAAAAAAAATCCATGCCCGCGGTCTGAAAATTATTTACCAGGCAGGGGCCTCAAATTCCAAAAAACAAAACATTCTTGCATCTTGGGCAAATATATCTTGTGTTTCTCAATCCGTTGCAAAAAAATAATAATAAAAAATTGGGGGCACCGAGTCAAATAAGATAAACTAACCAAGTGAGTCAATTTCAGGCAAAACTCTGACACCATGATCAAGCCCAAATTGAACAATCCTTGTAACATCGGCCGGAGAATACAGCATATCGGAGCCATACGATCCCTTGTCCGCCAAATTTGGTTCCGATGGAACCACCAACGGAAAAGAATGCGAGTCTGTAATATGCCAGTGAAACACATTCATCTTGTTCATACTCATCGCCCATATCATCCTCAGAATATCCTCCACCGGAAAGTAATTCCTCGACGTATCAAGCATAACCCCTCTGTGAGCGAATATCGGCGCATCCCAGACATACACTCCCACCGCCACGCGCGTCCGATTTCCCCATACGAGCTGCGAGAACGTCTCCAATCCTTGGATGGCGCCCCATGGCGTCACGGCGGTGAGATTGGCGGGTCCGGTAGTTGGAATTGTGAGAGAGTAGGACTCATCGACGCCGTGGTGGAGCGGAGCGGCGGGTTCAGCGACGGTGATCGTGAGGGATTGTAAGGGAGGGGTGTTGGTGGAGAAATTGACAGCGGAGGGAGGCACAAGAGGACGGTGGTGCTCGGTGAGGATGAGGCGGAGGTAGCGGCTGACAGCGGCGGTGAGGTGGATGTGGTGGTTGACGTTGGTGGTGATGGTGAAGGAAGGAGAGAGGATAGTGGCTTGTTGAGGTGAAGGCCATTTGAGAATTCGTGGTTGAGGCCACACAGTAATGCTAGCGGTGGTGCTAGCAGCAGATTGTACCTTCGCTATCGGAGAACTGAATATGCACAGTGCTATTACAAGAAAGGAAGGTGCATTGAAAGCCATTGTGGGTAGAATTGACAATTCAGTGGACTTGGTGGTGCTTCAATTCAATATATATACTAAAGTTTTTTATGTTTATGGAAAATATTTTACTCTAAAAAAGTGCCACTACTCGAATTCAAATATTTATTAGAAATAAAATATAAAATGAATAATTAGAGCAATTCTCCCTTCTAAGTGGCGTGATTCATCCTATCGTGTACACTATCTTAAGTTTATTTTTCTAATAAATTTTAATTAAAATTTGTTTAAAAGAAATTTAAAAAACAGTCTTTTCTCTTAATGCACCTATTCTTTAATATTATTTTAATTTTAAGAGAAAATTGCTAAAAACATCCATGTTTAGCAATTTTATTGGCTACAAAGGCCTAATATCTGTTTATGCAAAGAAAGTGAAGGTACTCGAATTCAAATACTTATTACCAATAAAACTTTTGAATAAGAACTTTTCACCAGTTTTCTCTAATTTAAATTGTATTTTTTTTGGTTATAAAACAACATGGAAGCACATCCAAAAGTTAAAAAAAAATAAAAAACGGTTACGAAAGCAAGCTTAGCTTAAAGCCTTGAATACAAATAAGAAAAGAGTCTAATCGCCCCATGGCATTCAGTATATGGACGGCTTATGTTCAAGAAGCATCCCAAGACACCCATTTGATAGCAAATGTAAAAAATCGAATAAAAATAAATTTGTCAGACATATTACATTCCTTTTATATCACTACTCTTATTAAGTACATTATATTAAATTCATAATTAAAACTAAGGGTAAATTAAAAAATCATTAATATACCAAATAACACTTAAATGTGACTTATATTTTTGAAGCATAATGTATGTCGTTGGGATATGACTCCTACTTAAATGTGACTTATATCTGTTCCCTCATTGATTATAGCACGGCAATCCAAATTTTGTTGCAATTCTCGTATCGTCTCAAATTTCTTAAGGATTTTCCAACGAAATTTCATCTGAAATTTCTAATGAATCCATCGCTAATTTATTTTCTTAGAATTCTAAAATGCCAGGTGGACCTTCTCAGGAGAAACCATGTGTCAGGTTTTGAAGGAGGCCACCTCATCTGTAGCCCCACACCAACTCCGTCATGTGTCACCTATGTTGACTGTCCCTCATAATCAGCCGCCACTACATGTCAACTCCACCAACTAGCCCGTTTAGATTAGCGGTAGAAAAGTAGTTTTTTTTGCTAACTGACTTTAAAAAAAGTTAGATAAGAAAAAAGTTAAAATGTAGATGTGATTTGTGTTTGGATTGACGGTAGAAAAAGTAGCTTTTTTTCTAACCTTAAACGTGTTTGGATTGGTGTTTGAAAAGCCCGTTAAGATGGAAAATGACTAAAAAGGGCATGAATCTTATTGAAAACTCCATATATATATTAGTTGTATATATTGTGATAATTAAAGTGAAAAAATATAAATAAAATTTGGTAAAATAATAAAAGTTCAATTATTATTTGAAAAAAAACACTAAAGCCACTTCAATTAAAATTGGATAAATTTATATCTAAATTATAATGCATACATGAAAATGAGAAGAGATTATAATGCAGAAAATGTGACACGAATGCTTGCAGTGGAGAAGAGAATCATTAACGAGAGTGGGTGCGAATTCGTTGGGCATTAATTGCCCCCATAACAACGAGTTTCTGCCGTGCCGTGCTAAAAAAGTGGGAATTATGAGCTTCTGATTTTAACCCACGTTAGAAGAAAAAGTTAAATATACTTATCGTGAATCCAAACAGGTCAAATAGACACTCCCCGGGCTTTTTGCTATTAACGCACGTCTTTTGGAGCCCCTACATTTGATGTTCTCCTTACTAATAAGGAGCATATGTTTACTATATATTCATTTTAAGTTAAATTAACATCTAGTATCCTGATATTATTTCCAAATTACATCCAAACACCTCAATCTTATTCACATTTCACGGGGCATCTAGCAATCGGGATGTGATTTTTCTAACACTTTCAAAAAAGAACATCAGAATACTAGATGTAATTGAAAAATAACCTCATGAAGTGTTTGGTGCATTACAAAAAATAACATAATCAAGCTGATGGATGAGTCAGAAAAATGACATCAGGGTGTGTTAGACGCATAATAAATAAAATTAATTAAGGTACTTGATGTTACTGGGAAATAACATCAGATTCTAGGGCTACTTTATCCTTAATTTAATTAGTTTCAAACTTCTGCCTAGTGTTTGGCAACATGCTAATGTATCGCACGAGTCTGTGTATTAGTTTTTTTGTCAAAAGCATTCAAACGTAATTAATATCTTCAAGAAAATTTTTAAGAACAAGCAAGGCACTCAATAATTTGATTAAAACAAGCAACTTGTAAAGAACGATTAAATCAGGTAAAAAAAAAAAAAGTAAAGAACGATTAAATATCACAAGACGTTTCTTGAGTTCCCCATTTGTTCTTCTGCGAGCATTAATGGTACAGTTTTGGCATAATACATTTTAAGAAATTAATAAATATGATTCAATATCGACAGTATATTTATTATATTATGAACTCCATTCATAATTTTATACTGCCTCCCGTCTCTAATAATATAAAAGCTGCTGGACTCATTTGGGTAGGATAAAGAAATAATATAAAATTCTTAATTTGTACAAATGCGATTTAATTTCTCTAAAATATTTTTATATAATATTAGATTATAGATTATATATCAATTTATAATTAATGTAAATTAATTTGAGAAAAAAATAAACATAAAAATATAATAGGTTGAGATATTTTATTTGGACTAAATCCAACTGTAGCTAGTTCCATAATTAAACCCAAGGAGATAATATAATTTAGTTGATGAATTAAATTTTGAAACATAGCCTTGGAACGTTGTTTTCGTCTCATTAAAGCCACATAAATTAAAATATCGGTTGCCGACCTCCCACGTTATTCAAGAGTTATATTTGACGAAGAATTGTCTTTGATGGACATTCAAAAAGACAAAACAATGGTCCCTTCCACTACTTTGTATTTATTTGTAACTAAGTGGGCCGGCTTTCATTTCCTTGGTTCGTAGGTTCACAAACAAATAAATTGTTATCAAAGCGGGTTGGCGTAAGTGGCAAGGGGTTTGTGTTTTCTGAAGCGCTTTAGTCCCGGGTTCAATCCTTGGGATGTCGTGTATGAAGATTAGTCATCCGACTCGCTCCGATAGATACTCTGCGTAGCAAAAAAACATAAATTGTTGAGCCTAAAAAGATTTAATGCTTGTTATATAACAAATAATTAAACATCATTCATGTTTGAAATATAAAAGCCCTCCTAATTAATTCACACCTATCAATAAAAATAATTAAAGATATTAAATTTTGTCATAAAATTTAATTATTTTCAATATTATCTTTATTAACTAGTACCTTAAACTCCAACATCATGCTAATTTCTACACTCTATATCACTATCTTCATTAAATGAGTTTGTATGAAAAAAATATTTTATACTCCTTAAAACTACTAAATGTTTTAGGGAAAATCCCATATAAAGCTAGTTAAAATAGGAAAATTTTAAATTAGGTTGGTAAATTAAACAAATCTTTAATTAAGTCGTTAACCCAATTTAGGATTTCAAAATATGGGTAAGATGTCTTTAATGCCCCCTCCTCTCTTTTCTCCACCCTTAAAAGAGTTTTATTGCCTTATGATTTTATTGCTCTATATATCAACATTAATATATGCTAAATCAAAGGAATTTTTCTGTGTTCTAAAAGAATTGCCAAGAATAATTAATTCAAAGAAAAATGTGAAAGTGTAACACAGGCCATGCTAGTTTCCCCCCTAAGAAATCAATTAATTTATTGATGATTGATATTAATGATACAAAACGAAAAAATAAAGGTGATTTTTTAAAAAACAAACAATGTAGTTATTTTTACCAAATGAGAAAAAACAAGAAAGCATAACACATACCAACTTGAATTTACAAAAATCAATTGAAATAAAAGTCATTTTTATCAACATTAATCTAAACTAGCTCAGAATAATTTTCACTAACACATAAATGTGAGTTTTTCAAAAAATAACTTAGTTAATATTTCAATTCTTTAAGTTTTTCATTCTTAAATGTAAATTATTAATATTAATTATTTGTTTCCAATAAGAGGCATGTAAATTTCATATACTTCTATGAATATTTTAGATAAAAAAGATAAATGTGTTTACAATTTCATAAAATGCTTTACATATTAAAATATAGAACTTTAAAAACAAACTTTATATATGAAACAAATATAGCAGAATTTATACTTAATATATTATTAAAAAAAATTATAGTGACATATATTATAATTTTTTTTAAAAAAATATTCCAGTTAATAAGATGAACTCCTTGTTCAAAATATTGTACGTTTTTATTCTTATGATAATAGTTAATATATTTAAAGAATAGATAGATCATGTTTTGTTTTATTAAATATTATTGTTGATATATATATATATATATAGGTGAGCATATTTTTTTAACAGCATACTATGCATATTGAAAAACATAAGTTGGAAAGTAATAAAACTATTTAAAGAAGAGAGATAAGAGGGTATTAAAGTTATTTTACCTACATTTTGAAATCTTAAATTAAGTTAATGACTCGATTAGAGATTTGTTAAATTTACCAACTTTATTTAGAAATTTTATTTTTTAAGTAGCTTTATAAGGAATTTTCCCAATGTTTTACTTATAAGAAGGACCCAGAACACTTTTAAGAAAGGGCAATGGAGCAGTGCAATTTTAAATTTTGAATCTTATGAGCCCCTTTGGTTCAACCACATTACATGCATGCAATGGTAATCATGATTGCATTATCAAGATAAGAGTGTTTGGTTGCCCTTTAACATGGTAATAGGGTTTACCATGGTAATGATGATTACCAAAAAATTGGTAATCCTCATTCATACCTCCCCCCTATGAATCCTCATTACCATCCCATTACATGGTTTAAAAAGTCCAATTTACCCTTGAGTTTCCAGCGTCTTTATTTTACTTATCTCATTTCACTTGCCGTATCACGCTACAGCTGCCACCGCCACTACCTCGTCCTCTACCTCCACCGCCGCCGCCACCTCCTCCTCCTCCGCCGCCGCTGCCATTGTCACACGACCACCGCCACCACCACTACCTCCCTCGCCCCCGTTACTTGCCTATCGCCGCCGCCACTTCCTCCTCCTCTGCCACTGCCGCCCACCCACCGCTGCAGCCACCACCACCTCTTCCTCCGCCACCGCCACCTCCTCCTCCTCCTCCGCCGCCGCCACCCGCCCACCTCCACCACCACCACCTCCTCCTCCGCCACGGCCACCGCCCACCCACCGCCACCACCACTACCTCCTCCTCTATTGCCGCCGTCACCCACCCACTGCCACCACCATTACCTCTTCTACCTCCATCTTTGTCGCGGCCAACTCTTAACTTTTTTTTTACAAAGATTATATTAAGGGTAAAATAGACTTTGTGTAATATATTAATTTTAAACAATTATTAAAATATCAACTCATTGCACCTTACTTAAAATTCAAACCAAACACTACCCCTGTAATTAATATTACATTGCACTACCATTGCATCGCACTGCACTGCAAGGTGTAATGGGATCGAACCAAACGGGCCCTAAGTTTATTAAAAAATGCAATATATTATCATGTTATTTTTATAAATTGAAATTTCAAACAAATTAAATATTACTCAAGAAACAAATACACAAGCTCTCACTTGAAATAAGATACCAAAACTAAGCCAGGCTAGGTAATAATTCAGTAACCCAAGCAACAGCATGCCTTCATCTTTATTAGACGTTTTTTCAAGAGTAACAAGGTTATTTAATGATCAGTCCTAATGAATTTGAGCTCTTTCTTTACCAAAAAGGAAAAAAGGATACCAAAACCAAGCAATTTTAACACGAATGTTTTTTTCCAATTTAGTAAAAGGCATTATAAGGAAACATTAATTTATGTTTGATACAATTATTCTACTGGTATTTTTAACAATATTATTATTTTACTTGATTATGTTTGGCTAAAAGGCATTTTTCTTAAAAAATTATTTTGTAAAACGAGGCATGAGATTTATAGCCTGAATCAGCCACCCAACAGTAGATAGGGTGATAGTTTATTGTAACTTTCAGGAGATTCTTGATGGACTCATACTTTCCTCTAAAGGTTCAAAGTCTCTTGGGTGGGTTTGCACTCAACTTCTGATGGTTTGATGAAATTGAGTAGTCTATGCATGAAAATAGGACATTATTCTTTCATTTATTTGATTGCATAATGGAAATAGAATTACCTTATTATACATAATTTTGATTAGGATTAAGGTCTAATTTTGCCCCAAAAGTTTGTGTGAGAATTGTGAGCATCTGAAAGTTTTTTTTTTTAATCAATTCCACCATGAAAGTGTTAAAAAAAAATAGAGTAATGTCATTTTTGACCATTAAAAATGTCAATAGTCAATGTTAGTCTTTTAATGGTTAGGACGACTTTACTCCATTTTTTAACACTTCGAGGGAAAAATTAATTAGAAAAAACTTCCGAATACCCACAGCTCCTATGTGAAAACTTATAGGAAAAAATTCAACACCAACCCTTTTGATTAAGATATGCATTATCCTTATTACAAAATGGAATAAAGAAATGCATAATACATTTTTGGTATTGGTTTGTCTATTTCTTATATATTGCTTGTCTAGTATTTCAGGCAGAAATGAAAACCCTCTATTTGAAATTTTTAAGGTCTCTATACTTCTTTCGGTCTTTACATAGTAATGACTATACAGTCTTTACACGCGTGAGGTAATGTTGATGTATCCGCTTGATCAAAGTTTTCTCTTAATCCCTTCCTTTAACAGAACAGCAATATTCTGGCTTGTTCAAAGCCAAACATGCACTCTTGCACCCAACAAATCTTCCTTTGTTCTTCCACTCCAATCCTTTTGGGCATCTTAAATTCAAATTTTTAAGGCATTTTATAGCCTTACATGTCCCAGGTCCCCTATAAGAGAAAATTGATACTGGCATGTTATAACCATCAACTAGGCTAAGATCATAGAAATCCATGGGACTATCTAGAGTGAATTCTGTGAGTGTGACCGGTGGCGCTCCTCTGGCTCCATTGCATTTGAGCTTGCCTCCGCAGTCTCCAGTGACACATTCCATTGTCGGAGGCATCAAAGGAGCAGTGGCACCTGCCCCAGAACCGGCCGGACCACCCTTTTGGAACAACGATGTCTATGGTTTGGTTAGGTCTTAACTGAACCCCACCATCCATTAGTTGCGGTTTTCCTGCAGCTGTTAGGATTGCAGGCCACATTGTCTCCCTACATTTATTTTGCCGAGTGAAAACTGCTGCTTCTGATCCTATAGAAAAAGAGCCCATCAATAAAATAAAGTGTCATTAAATTATCAAAAAAAATTTCAAGAATAATCTATTATTAGAGCATGACTGAATAGGACATTAATATTAGTACCTAAGAAGGAGAAGAGGAAGGCAAGAATGGGAAGGTGTTTAAGTGCCATAAGAATTTCATTGTGGTGTTTGGCTTTGTGAAAGTTGGAGTTTGTGAATGTGTTATATAATCTTAAGAATTAGAGCGTGCTTTCATATTAGAGGAAGTTCCAACTAAGAAAATCACAAGTAACAAACAAACCCTTTAACAGACTGGCAAATAAAGAAAAAGAAGGTTAGTGTTGTTTTTATGTTTTGACAATTGGCAATGTTGCAGATAAAAATTAAACAGATGACTAATTTTTGTTTCAATTGTTAAACCGACCGGATTTTAATGATCTAGAACCAAAACCAAATAAGGGGGCCAATATTACACACACACACACACACACACACACACACACACTATATTCTTATTCTTATACTTTAATTAAATTTAATTTAAAGAATATAATAGTACTCTACCATCTCTATCTTTAGATTATTTTTCTTTTGGATTATTAACTTATTATTTATAAAAATTAGAGTTATTTAAATAACATCTAGACTTAACTATCCTTTAGCAGGCTTAAAGCCTTCTTAATTAACGCCTTCAAGGCCTAATTCCTTACTTTTTAAAAAAAAACTAAAACTCCCCTCAATTTTAGGGCAATTGCATATAACCATCTTTTTTGATTACGGACCCCTTTCCTTTAACTTACCGTTATATTTTTAACGGAAATTACCACATATGAATAGAAGACACCGTGCATCTTGTGTGGCATCCTACTTGACATTCTTTTAAACTAATAATTTTATAGTGATTATATCCTTTTTACATAAATGTTAAAAAGTTACATAAAATGTGAGGTGTCTGCTATTCATATGACGTGATAATTTTCGTTAAAAAGATAATAGTAAGTTAATGGCAAGGGGTCCATAATAAAAAATAAAATAAAAGATGTGGGAGGCTAAATTTAAACTTTGAAATGTTGGGAAGGCTATATGCAACTACCTCAAAGTTTAGGAGAATTTTTAATAATTTATCCAATCATTGCGTCGGTAGTTTAAAAAAAAAGTAAAATTGCCCTAACCTCTTAAAAAAACCGACATTGAAAATTAAAAAATTAATGTTGACAGTTAAATATTGATCCAAAATAACTTCCATATACCCATTTTTTGCATGAAAACTTTTAGGATAAAATTGGACCTTAATCGGGAAACAAAAATACTTCAAACAACAGTTTATTTAGCTGAAACTTGAATTATTTTCATTCCTGATTAAATATGAACAAAAATTGTAGGAGTAAAACCAGGTCAGGTTTTGGCCAAATAGGCTTGAGTCCTGAGCCTAGGGCAGAGTCTGTATATAGGCCCTTTTTTCTTAGGTTTTTGGCTTAATGATATGGCATTTGGATTCAATAGGCTTAATGGCTTATCAAGTAGATTGTTAGTTTTGACTAAACACAATAATTAGCATTTCCATTTAGTTCAAATTTGTGCATACTGATATTCATGCCAAACAATACAGTTGAAGGGATTTGGATCAACTGAACATGGTTTGGTGTGAATTTCATTCATGAGGAGCGTGAATTGCTGTACATTTGACATATATATTGATATACATTGATGATTATTATCAACTTCATCTCCATGCCAGTTTTTCTTCATCTTCGGACCTGTTGGCCCTTCTTCTCCCGACACTACACTTGGCAAATTGTTCACTATATTCTCCACAAGCTTCTTCAACTTCCTAGGCAACCATTTCACTTTCTTCAGCTCTTCTCCAATGTCATAGCTTCTTATCGGACCCCATTCTCTGAAATAGTTCAGCCATCACTACAAAAAAAAGCACTTTCAGCGGCGACATTTGGCGGCGACTGAAAGTGAGACTTTCAGCGGCGACTTTTTATGTCGCCGCTGAAGGTGTCACTTTCAGCGGCGACAATTTTGTCGCCGTTGAAAGTCTCACTTTCAGCGGCGACTATTAAAAGTCGCCGCTGAAAGTGAGTTTCAGCGGCGACTTTAGGGTCGCCGCTGAAAGTCTAGTTCGAAATCTAAAAAAAAAAAAAAAAAATTTGTACACTTTCAGCGGCGACTATTAAAAGTCGCCGCTGAAAGTGAGTTTCAGCGGCGACTTTAGTGTCGCCGCTGAAAGTCTAGTCCCAAATTAAAAAAAAAAAAAAAATTTTGTACACTTTCAGCGGCGACTATTAAAAGTCGCCGCTGAAAGTGAGTTTCAGCGGCGACTTTAGTGTCGCCGCTGAAAGTCTAGCCCAAAATTAAAAAAAAAAAAAAAAAAAATTTTGTATACTTTCAGCGGCGACTATTAAAAGTCGCCGCTGAAAGTGAGTTTCAGCGGCGACTTTAGGGTCGCCGCTGAAAGTCTAGTCCCAAATTAAAAAAAAAAAAAAAATTTGTACACTTTCAGCGGCGACTTTAGTGTCGCCGCTGAAAGTCTAGCCCAAAATTTAAAAAAAAAAAAAAAATTTGTATACTTTCAGTGGCGACTATTAAAAGTCGCCGCTGAAAGTGAGTTTCAGCGGCGACTTTAGTGTCGCCGCTGAAAGTCTAGTTCGAAATCTAAAAAAAAAAAAAAAATTTGTACACTTTCAGCGGCGACTTTAGTGTTGCCGCTGAAAGTCTAGTCCAAAATTTAAAAAAAAAAAAAAATTTGTACACTTTCAGCGGCGACTATTAAAAGTCGCCGCTGAAAGTCAATTTCATAATTTTTTATTAATATTTTTCAAAAATAATATTTATAAAATTTAATTATTAATTATTAAATAATTCTATTAAACCTTAATTATTAAAATTATATTATTATTTATTAATATTATATTTATAATTTTATATTAAAAATAATATTTATGATATTAAATTATTATTTATTAAGTAATTTTAAATTAAAAAAATTTTTAATTTAAATATATAAATATTTTTTTCGTTTTTATTTTATTTTTCATTATTTTTAATAATATTATATTTAATTAATAATTAATTATATGTATATAATTAATTAATTGTATGTATGTATGTTTATATATATGATAATAGTATATATATAATAATATGTAATAATATGACATAGGTTCATTTCGGCGCAACTGGTAGAGACTCGCGCGCGAAGGCATCAGCTCCCTGAGGTCGCGAGTTCGAACTGGAGGAGAGTCACTTGGAGGAATTATGAGGAGGCGACACGTGGCAGCACGGCGAGGCGACACGTGGCAGCACGAGGAGGCGACGCGTGGCAATTGTAAATTAAATTTTTTAAAAAAAAATCGAATTTTTTTAATAAAAAATTTAATTTTTCAAATTTTTTTTTTAAAAAAATTAACACGTTCAGCGGCGACAAAAGTTGCCGCTGAAAGTCACCTTCAGCGGCGACATTAAAAGTCGCCGCCAAAACTTTCAGCGACAGTCGCATAGGCGGCGACTTTTTGTCGCCGCTGAAAGACTTTCAGCGGCGACAAAAGTCGCCGCCGAAAGTCTTTTTTTTTGTAGTGCATGGCGGCTCCACTATTTCTGATCCCAAATAGTACACAGAAATCACTTTATATCCCAATCCCATATCCATTACCATATCACTATTTGAAGTAATATCTCTCCCTTGATGGTGAATTCCTGGTTTGGGGTAAAATGCATGGCCGTAGAACGAAGAATAAACGACGGGTTTGTTTTTCTTCTCGAATTTGAGCTTGGAGGAATCCACCCAGGTACCTGCACTGTGTTATGAGAAATATACTCTTTTGAGTTCTCCATTGAAATTGCTAATTCTCACTGTCACATATTCCCAGTCCCCCACGTGTTCACCGATTTTCCCCAGTGAAATGGTCATGAACTCAACTTTTACTCTTGCTGGTCCATTGAATGGGTAGTATACCCAGAAGACTATGTCTGTGAATGTTCCACCAAACATGGGTTTTTTATGTAGATATGCTTGAAAGCTTTGTAAGTCACCCCTTTTAACTCTTTCTTTGTCGGCTTCAACTTCTGGAAGATCCAACCAATAGGAACTGGCATTGTTATGATCATGAGGTAGATTAGTGCCATTGGGTTGTATTGGGGTAGGTTGTGATTCATGTCCTCTTTTATAGAGTAATCCAACATTGGCGAAAAACCACTTTACAGAGGAAGGAAGGTATTCTTCGTCAAGATGTAAGTACATTATTGGAGAATAAGCTTGGACTATAGCTTGAATTTGTTGTAGATTTGGCATAAAGGCTAAGCTTAAATTGGTGTTTTTCAAACAGGATATAGATCGAGGACTGGTGTTTCCACCATCTTGAGACATAAATGTACTTGCAACAAGTCCTTGAGCTTTAATTCCTCAGTTTCTTGGTCTTGTTTCATACATATTGAATTCATTGGAGTCAATGAATTTTCCTGGTCCCCAAATCCAATTATATGTCTCAATATGCTCAGTAAAGTCTGACTGGACTACTCAAATTTTATCGGGCAAAAGCTGGTCTAGTGTGGTGGTCACAAGATGGCCTACTGCTTTATAGCCATCATGAGGTATTGGCCACAAGAACCCATCCAAAAAGGGGTTTGTTATTAGATTGGCTATAGTAACCCTACATAGATAATCCTTTTGGTAATCTTGTTGGTTCAAAGATTGTAGCCCCAAGATTGTCTGGGCCACCTTCATAAGATATCCATACTTTATTGAATGTTGAAATCTAAGCCACTTGTATCTCACCCAGATTGATTATCCCACTGGCAAATCCATCACCTATATGTAAAGGAGTAATCCATTATGAATAAGAATTGATTATATAGATAGAGAAGCATATAATACATGCATGATATATTTTGACTATATCTGGCATATCAAAGTACTTCAGCTTTGTTTTAAAGGGAAGTCCTTAATGTAAGACATATTTAGGGAGTTTATCTTATTTTAAATATAAGACATATTTTTCAAATTTGTCAATATTTTCTTAATTTACCCTTATTGATGCTCTCTTAACAATAATCAATGAGGAGAGGGCATGGAGAATAATGAAGATCACTATGGTGTTTTAGAAAATACATATGATATTAACTAACTTATTTAGCTAACTTCCTTAATCTAATCAAATGAAGTAAATATGTCTTATATTAAGGACATGAGAGAATAGTACAAATGTGGAACATAAAGCTGAAGTCTCCTTATTTCGAACACGTAATTTACATTCCAAATTCAAATTGTGCATAGCTACGAGGAATCTGTTGTATTCTGTATCTCTACTTTTGAACAAATAATAGAGACGTAAAAAAGAAGACAGTGGTAGTTTACCTGGTGGCCAAACTGTTGTTGGAGCAGGAAGCTTGAAAGTGGTATCAATGGGAAGAGTTTGATCTTTTTTGGAGATAACCTCTGCACAAGAGAGAGTATAAGAAAATTTCTCAGCTCTGTTTTTTCCCCCCACAAGAAGATTGAATCCCAAAGTATATAAGGAGCATATTCCTTTGATGCTAAATGTGACGGTGGAAGGCTAGAAGCTATGTAATGTAACAATGTCATTAAAATGACGTCCCAGTGATGTGTCGTGCAAGGAATTGCCGTTTTGTCCCCACAGGCTCTTCTTCTAAACCTTATGGCTTACGGTATACTCATTTATTTATTGAAATTCTTGTTGAGCCTGAACGCTTTTGGCTTAAGATGCTAGATTTTATCATGAATAAAAGAACATTCATTTTAGTTGTTTTTCTACCACGTAGTGCGTATTATATATGCAAGTTACCAGACAATTACTAACGTTTAAAGAAATAAGTCCAATGGCTTAATATTTTATTTAGCTTCTTATTAGCTAAATTGTAAAATCTAAACTTTAAAATAGTTCATCAACATCAAATGAGAAAAATAGCTACCTTCCATCAAAACCTAACATATAAAGCTAATATATGAAATATTTTAATATATTATTTTTAGGCATAGTTTTTATCACTAAATTTAAATTAAATTAATTCATTTCATTTATTAATTATAAAAATTTTATTATATTTATACTATGATTGCAATCATTTTCTAATAATTTCAATATTTTTTAATTTATTCTCAAATTAGATTAAATAAAGTATTTACTTACTTAATATAGTTAATTTTTAATTTGATATTTATTTAATTGTTTTCACTATGTATAAATAAATGTGAAAATGTATAAAATTATGGGAAAATAACAGAAAATGAACTTTAAAATTGTAAAACCCCAAATTAAGTTTGTTACTTAAAATTGATAAAATAATAACAAAACTTAATAAGCAATTCACAACTCATTTTATAGGAAATATCTAATTTAGGAATTTAAAATTTCAAAGTTCTTTCTGTTATTCTTCCTAAAATTATCATTTTATATCAAATTAATATTTGGATAGATAAATGTGAAAATGTATAAAAATAATAAAATATTTTGAAGATTATATTTTGATTTTACTTGTATTTAGAAATTCCAACAACTTAGCTAATATGTAAAAGTTAAAATCACTCCACAATTTTTTCTTTGAAAAAATCTTAGAAAAAGACCTTCAAAATTTTAAAATATCAAATCAGGTTTGTTTTTTTACAATTGATTAGAGATTGACTACACTTCCTAAGAAATTCACAACTCATTTTAGTAAAATTATTTATTTGAGATTTTGAAATTTCGGAAGTCATTTATGAAATTTTCCCTTTTTCTTTTGTTCTTTTTTCCTCTTTGGACCCTCACATTGCCTGCCTAGAAATTGCATACAAAAAAAAAAAAAAAAACAACATAGTACAGTAGAACTTCAAAGTTTAGAGATCTAAAGAAGTTAGGAAACATTACAAAATGGAAGAAAGTAGCAAATTCTACGGAATCGCACCTGAGAATGCCTTCAACTTCTCGGCTGCAGCGTTGGCCAGCCTCACTCTCTCATGATCTCCCCATAGAAACACCGACCACACAAATCCTAAAACTAACATATTCATCATTTTCTTCACTCTTCTCCAAGCCCTACTTTCTCTCTCCCTCCACATCAACAAAACCCATAACTCTCTCCTTTTGTGTGTGTGTGAGAGAGAGAGAGAGACTAGATTTCCTCCACAGCCTTCCCTTGTTTCGATAAATATGTGTGCGTGTGTACAAATGTGCGTGCATGCAAGTTTATGTATTGTTTTAGAGTAAAATACTCTGACCACCCTTCTGTTTTACCTCAATTACACAGACCTCCCCTCTATTTTAAAAATATACATTTAAGTCCAAATAGTTAACTCCGTTAAGAATATTCTAACAAGATTCCAAAAATATATTTTTTTGTCAAATTTTATATAAAAATAAAATTTATTTACTATTTTACCCTTAATACTAAATCCCTAGTTTTATTTGAGAGTTAGTAGACTTCCGGAAGAAAAAATACTAGCTGCAAGAATAGCTATGGAGAAGACAACTGCAATAGATCATGGAAACAAAAAGGTACAAACTTATCAAATCTTCATTTAAATCCATTGAACAATGAGTTTCGCATAACCCGTAGTTTATTTCTCATGGAACTTTTTCACTGTACATTATATATAGATG
The DNA here is from genome assembly GCA_963855925.1 of Inga laurina. Classification (NCBI taxonomy): domain Eukaryota; kingdom Viridiplantae; phylum Streptophyta; class Magnoliopsida; order Fabales; family Fabaceae; genus Inga; species Inga laurina. The sequence continues at coordinate 7,526,820 of OY979707.1, forward strand.
TATAATCATTCATTGTAAGTGTTGCGCTTAAAAGGTCTTGATCGTGGTTTTTTTTTTCGAAAAAATTGTTCTTTGATAATTGGGATTATCGGTTCAGACCGTTGACATGAACCGAGACAACTACTTTGAAGAGGCACTCAAAATGCTGAATCGATCTCTTGTAAGAATATGAGCATTATTTTCGAGTCAGAGAACACATTTTTACTGGTTTTATAGAATTGTTATTGAATTACCAGTATTACTGTTTACTTGTTATCTAAGATCTATGTTTCAGTTCAGTCCAAAAAAAAAAAATCTATGTTTCAGGAATTTAGATACAAGTATATGTTAGGGTTGTCTTTATATCAAAACTACTTAAGCTATTTGATAGAACTTCCTTCTTACATTGTACTATACCCTTAATCTCTTATTTAGTTAATTAATGTGGGGCTTCTTTATATTCTAATACTATGAGTTTGTTGTCTTTGGGTTTTATGTGGTTAATGTGCACAGGGTAATTATGCAGCCACATATAACATATCTATGCTGTCATTGGCTGGCTCAGTCCCTTGTCATTATATTTGTGGGGTGCACTACACCGTACTTTCTTGGCTATAGAATCTCTATTGATAAATCATAGAACATTAGGTCACCAAAATTCGTCCCTGCAAAAATTTTATGACATCATAAAATATGTTGTTGGCACTCTATTTTGATTTTAATTTTAAAATTTTTCATCCTTGCAGGATAATATTATTCTTGTTGATGATATTGATAATTGTGATAAAAGTGAACCTCCTTTTGATAAATTATATACTGATACTGAAGAAGAGGATTATGATGATGATGAAGTAGAAGAACTTGGACAGGGAGAAAAGATTGTTGATGGTTCTATTTTAAATGATGTTGAAGACAATGAAGGTAGTGAATATGAAATTGAGATTGAAGGTAGTGAAAATTCTGCAAGTGGTAGTGACATGGAAAAACCTGACATTGTCAAGAACATCAAGGGAAAAAGATTTGATTACAATGCTAATGGTAAAGTGCATTTGGAAAAAGATATGTTGTTTATCAATGTGAATGAGTTTAGGAATGCTTTAAGGGATTATGTAATCCAAGAAAATTTTGACATAAGTAGAATAAAAAATGAAAAAGCCAGAGTAACTACTATTTGTGCTTCAGATGGTTATCCTTAGAGAATTCATGCTTCTCCTACCCCAGATGGTGTGCCTTTTATGATAAAGACATACGAACAAATGCACACTTGCATTAGGCTAACTAATCGACCCAATGCCACATCTACTTGGATAGCAGATAAATTGAAAGGATCTTTGAATGCTGATCCTAATATGAGCTATGAATTAATGGACAATGAATTGACTACCAGATATGGAGTTAAGGCTCATCGAATGCAATTATATAGGGCAAGAAAAAAAGGAAGAGAAGAATGTGAAGGTTCTCATGCTGCAAGTTACAAGAAGATACCAAAATATGCGGAGTTATTGTTGGAAAAAAATAGGGGAAGTTTGGTGAAGTTAAGTTACCATGAAAGGTTATCATTTAAAGAAAGTCCTACTTTCAGGAGAATTTTTGTATGCTTGGCAGCTTGCAGAGATGGCTTTTTAAAAGGTTGTAGGCCATATTTTGGGTTAGATGGTTGCCACTTGAAAGGTCCATATGGAGGTGTCTTGTTATGTGCAGTTTCTCTGGATGCGAATAATGGGTTATTTCCATTAGCATATGCAGTAGTTGAGGTAGAGTGTAAGGAGTCTTGGAGATTTTTCTTGGAATATTTGAATGATGCGATAGGAGACAATCATTATATAATTATGAGTTATAGGCAAAAGGTAATAGTTTTTATTTACAAACCTTATATATTTGTTTGGTTCATATATGTTATGACTTGATGTTTATGTGAATTTTTTTTTTGGATGTAGGGATTGACACAAGTTGTTGCTGAATTTTTTCCCAACTCATTGCATAGATATTGTGGTAGGCATTTATTTAATAATTTCAAGGCTAAATTTCCATTGTTAATCTTACGGGAACTTTTTTGGATGGCTGTTAAGGCTCCAAATGAATTTGTTTTTAAAAAGGCAATGTAAAAGATAAGAAGACATTATGATAATGCATACCACTATTTGATGTCTATCCCCTTAAATACTTGGACTCGGCATGCATTTCATGAAAGTTGCAAGAGTCCACACATCACTAATAATGCTTGTGAATCTTTCAATAAGTGGATTAATGACTTGAGAAACATGAACGTATTGAATTTGTTAGATAGTTTAAGGTCAAAAATAATGATGAGATTTTACAAAAAGTTTCATTCTACTACATCTTGGCAACAAAATATTGGTGCAAGAATTGTGGATGAAATAAACAAGTTCATGAGGGATGGAAGACATTGTAAAGTAGAGATGGCCGGTAATAATCTATTTGAAGTATGTGATGGTTTTACAAGATTTCCTGTGAACTTAAATTCCCATACTTGTGACTGCAAAGTATGGCAACTTAGTGGACTGCCTTGCAAACATGGTGCTGCTGCCATTGCATATATGAGAGCAAAAGTAGAAGACTATTGTGATGCTTATTATAGCAAAACAAATTACATGGCCACATATTCTGGTACAATTAGCCCTTTACCGGATTTAAGTACGTTAGAAGAAATAGATGTTCTTCCGCCCCCATTACGCAGACTTCCAGGAAGGCCTAGAGTTAGTAGGAAAAAAAGAAAAAGATGAAGTTGCACCATCAAATGTAAGACGAAGATTGTCAACTGTCAAGTGTGCTAACTGTGGAGGGTTAGGACACAATAAAAGGAGTTGTCAAAGAGCTCCCGTTAAAGTCAAGAGAAGTAGACAGGTAATATATTGCCTTAATTTTTATCAACAATTGTATATAATATTTTCCATTTTTATTTAATCATTTCTCTTTACAGGAAGTTTCAACAAATGCATCACAAACTTAAGTTAAAGAAGTAACTCAAGTGCATGCTTCAGTGCAAGCAAGAGCAAAGTCAAAAATCGAGGCTAGACGAATAAGGAAGGTATGCGTCAATTTGTTACATTATATTCAATGGCTTTTGTTAAATATTTTGTAGTATCTTAATCAACGCTCTTTTTCTGTTTTTGAAGATTATCAGGTCAGGCAATGCTCCTAAAAATCCTCATTCAACTGCTTTTCCAACGCCTTCTGTTGCTCCTACAGAATAGGATTAAAATCACGCTTTGTTGTCTTTTCTTTCTAATAACATCAAATTTATTGGATGTAATATAGAAACTTACACATGGTTGGTGTATTTATTTTGTCTTGCGCATTTTGACAAAAATTGTTTTAAAGAATTTAAGATTTTTTTATCTGTTCCTTAATTTCTATTTTTATCTTTAAAAATAGTTATTAGTTTGATGATTTTAGCATTGGTTAATGTAAATATCACAAACGTTGGATATTCAAGCAAGCTTTTAAATAAAAGTGTGCTTGATCAAATGTGTTTATAAATATTTGTGAAAAAATTATTAAATTATAAATTTAAATCACAAATACAATCTCAAACTTATATAGTTTATTATATTTGATAAAAATATATGTGTTTAATATATATTTTAATTCAAAATTAATTTATAATATCAAAATTAATAATTTTTTTAACAAATTAGAAAGTTAGAAAATCTATTAGAATAAACTTTTTGTTGTATAAATTTTTATTAGCCCCTGTATATATATACATATATGTTTAAATAATTCTAATAGTGAAGCGGGGCATTTTGGTAAAAAAAAGTTTAAAAATCAAATTTAACGGTCAACTAACTATTTGGATGAATGGAAATAGAATCTCAAAATATAAGGGAGGTTTGTGTAATATACATTTTAGTTTTAAGGGAGGTTTATATGAGTTTCCAAAATAGAGGGGAGGTCTGTGTAATTAAGGCAAAACTCAGGGGTGGTTAGAGTATTTTACTCATTGTTTTAATATGCATGGGAATATTAAATCGTTGAATTCTGTTTATTAGAATATTCTTCTCTATCGTTTTCTTATGCCTTTCTGTGATAATCTCAACTGGCTTTTCTTGGAAACATACGTAGAGAAGTGAGAGATACTTAAATGGAATATAATTAATAATTAATATTAGTTTTGATTTCTAACATGAGGGGTTTGACTGACGATGCACAGATAATTTGACGACTTTTGCAACTTCACGAAGCTCAAAGCTAATCCATTAAATTAAACTTTGTTTTTGACTACCGTATTAATTACTCCCTCATATCCTATGTATAAGTAACTTTTTCTTTGATTGTGCAAAACGAACTAGTAGTTAAAAGCAATAAATGTGTCACAAATGTCATGTTTTTTTTTTCATATATACCCCTATTTATGAAAAGAGTATAGGAGAGATAATAGATAAAAAGTATGAGAGATAATGCGTATGAAATATAAGAAAGAATGAGTATTTAATAAGGGAAAAATAGGAAAAAGAAGCTTATATTTTCAAACAAAAAGTGAAAGTTGCTTATAAAAAGGATCAGCCCCATGAGAAAGAAAGTTGCTTATAAATAGGACCGGAGGGAGTAACCTTATGCAGTTGAAATAACTAATTAAACTAATAACGGAAATTTGTTTATCCATATTCAGCCGGCATGCATATGACATAGGAATACGAGGCTCTCAATGATTCTTTCTACGGAAAGAACTATTCAATTTGGAGGGAAACCAGAAGAAGATATATGACTTTGATTTGGTGACGTGAAAAGAAAGTAGGGCAACCGGAGAGAAGATGACATACGTATGTTTAGTTTAAGGGGTAATTATCTAATAATTTGGGCAATGTCTTGAGGCAGGAGGAAATTATTCGAGTATACACTTCATCTATGTGAGATGCAAGGACTTCTAATTTGTTTGGCATAATAAATTTTAATAATGGAGCGGTTCATGGTAAAACTTTCTTAGAAGGTTATTTTAAATATTATTTTTAAGAAAATGACCATTACATTACTCAAAATTCAAATTCAAAGTAGTTATAAACTTCTTCTAGTCTTAAATATAAGACTTAGTTGATTTTTTTTTGGAAAGATTAAAGGAAGTTAAATAAGTTATTTAATCATATTATGTACTGTTTATCATTAGATTATATATCATTTTATAAGTCAAGTAAATTATTACTTTGGAGAAAAACGATGAATGTAAATACTTTAGAGTAATTCAATTAACTTCCTTAATCCCTTAGAAAATAGTCAATGGATTCTTCTATTTAGAGGCTGGAGGTAGTATTTTATTATATTTTCAACATTGTCATATCTTAAAAATATGTTAAAATGCTTATGATAGAATGAAATGAAACACTCATTATTGAAAAAAAAAAAAAATGGAATGATGTGAGATGAAATGGAATGGAATTAATGTTCCATTATTTAAAAATTTTATTCCTGTAGAAACCATTTCGTTTGACCATTGTTTCTGAGTTAATTAATTGGGAAAAGCCTGATAAAATCCAGTTAAAATGATCAAAGCCAACATGGTACCTATACTCTTAACAAATTTTTAATTAGGCCAAGAGGCCTAATTAGAAATTTTTTAATGTTGTTAAAACATCAGAATATCCCTGTATTGTTAAAAAAGAACATTGAAAGAAGTTAAAATGGACAAAAAGAAAAGATTTTTAAATTAGGCCTCATCCAACTTAAATTAATTAATAATTATTTAATATAATCATCATCCCTTTGTTGTTTAAACTTTAGACCTTTGACAGGTTTTTTTTTTTTTTGAAAAATATGATCATGTGTGTGTGTATACACATAACACATGAAAATTTTAGCAAAACTGTAACTTATAAATAATACCACTTATAACCATTCACACTAATTTAAATAATAAAAATAAAATACTTAGCATAATTCAAAAATTTTCTAGCTCCTGACTGTGAAGTTTTTTTAAATAAGGATGATTATGTAATTTACTCAAAAATCAGAGTCGTACTACACTAAGAGTAAGCAATTTTTATAATCAGACTTATTAACTAGTTTAGAAGGATATATGATTATGAGTAAATTCCTTTTGTATATAATTTCTCAAAAGCAAATTAGGGAGAATCACTGTAATTTGCAACGCGATTCTAAAATTGTGATACAACTTAATGACTTGTTACATAAATACCTGCCAAGACGTATAGTCCAAGATTGTTGTGCCAAGGATTTTATCCAAATGTGAAATATAGAAGAAAGCATGCGAAAGTTTTTCTTAAGCAACATTCTGCAATATGCATTATAAATATCAATACAAATCTATTTGCTTTATTTTTCTTCATTCACGGAATATTTCATCTCTCAATCAGAATATTTGGATCTAAGGAATCTGTGCAGTGAGATCTTAATTGAAGGTAAGTTTTCTTCAATTATCAGTCTTGAATCAAAATACAATATCAACCCAAAATTAGTTTCGTCTAGGCGCAATTCTTAACACTTCCATTCAATTCAACTTGTGAAACAATAGTAATTATAATACTGATATTTCATATTCATAAAAAATAATAGATGTACAGGTCTATATATCCAATCAACGAACTATCACTACAAAAAAAACATTCGATTTCCATTGGAATCTGCCACGAAATCAGCTTTTCAGATGGAATCCGTTCCGTCGCTAATAGGTGCGTTTCAAACAAATTTGTGACGGAATTTCATAGAATTCATTTTCATAGCAATTTTTTTTTTTAAAAAAAAATTTTGAATTTTTTTTAAAATTTACAAATGCCACGTGTCTCTCTCCCCTGGCTGCCACATGTCTCCTCTTCCTGCTGTCACGTGTCAGCACCTCATAATTCTTCCAAGTGCCTCTCCTCCTGTTTGAATCTATGACCTCAGGATGCCGACGCCTTCACGGGTGAGTCTTTACCAGTTGCAGTGAAATGAATCTATTTCATATTATAACGTATATTATATATATAATATTATCATATACATATAAACATACATACATATAATTAATTAATTATATACATATAATTAATTATTAATTAAATATAATATTATTAAAAATAATAAAAAATTTAATAAAAATGAAAAAATATTTATATATTTAAATTAAACAATTTTTTAATTAAAATTACTTAATAAATTATAATTTAATATTATAAATATTATTTTAGTAGAAAATTTTAAATATAATATTAATAAATAATAATATAATTTTAATAATTAAGGTTAAATATAATTATTTAATAATAAAAATTTTAATTTTATAAATATTATTTTTTAAAAAAATTAATAAATTTTAATTTTTTCCGACGGAATTTTAGATGGAATTTTCTGTGACAAATTGCCAAGGAAATTCCGTCTGGATTTGCCTTCGGAAAATTTCCAACGGAAATTACATCGGAATTTGCCACAGAAAAAATTTCGTCGGAAATTCCATGGCTAAGTTTGCCACGAAAAATTTTGTCGAACATTTTTTCCCACGAAATTTGCTACAGAAAAGATTCGGTCTGAAATCGAGTGTTTTTTATAGTGTATTTCATATCCATTCCAATTGTTCTTCACCTTGGGACTAGTAGGTCCTTCTTCTCCTAACAGTTCATTCGGCAATTTCTTCAAAAGCTTCTTCAACTTCCTAGGCAACCATTTCTCCATCTTGTTTAGCTCTTCTGCAATATCATAGCTTATCTTTGGACCCTGTTCTCTAAAATAGTTCAGCCATGGCGGCTCCACTTTCTCCAACCCTATATACTCCACAGAAACCACTTCGTACCCTACCCCCATATCCACTACCATATTACTCTCCGCAGTATCATTCCTAAGTACAAGACAATTATTCCCCTGAGGATTCAACCCTTCTTTAGGGTAAAATGCATGGCCATGAAATGAAGAATATACGACGGGTTTGTTTCCATTCTTGAACTCGAGATTGAAGGAATCAACCCAAGTACCTCTACTATGTTGTGAGAAATACACCCTTTTGAGGTCTCCATCAAAAGTGCTTACTCTTAGTGTCACGTGTTCCCAGTCCCACACGTGCTGGCCAATTTTTCCCAATGGAATAGCGATGAACTCTACTTTTGCTCTTGCTAGTCCATTGAATGGGTAGTATACCCAGAAGGCTATGTCTGTGAATGTTCCACCAAACATGGGTTTTATGTGTAGATATGCTTGTGAGCTTTGTAAATCACACCTTTTAACTCTTTTCCCATTGGCTTCGTCTACTGGAAGATCCAGCCAATAGGAACCGTCATTGTTATGATCTTGGGAAGATTAGTGCCATTTGGTTCTATTGGGGTAGGATGTGATTCATCTCCTTTCTTATACAATAATCCTCCATTGGCGAAAAACCAATTTACGGAGGATGGGAGGCATTCTTCTTTAGGATGTAGGTACATTATTGGAGAGTAAGCTTGGACTATTGCCTGAATTTGTTTCAGATTAGGCATAGAAGCCAAGTTTAAATTGGTGTGTTTCAAACAGGATATAGAGAGAGGACCAGTATTTCCACCTTTTTGAGCTAGAAATGTGCCTACAAGAAGTCTTGGAGCTTGAGTCCCTTTGTTTCTTGGTGTTTTTTCATAGAGATTGAACCTATTGGAGTCATTGGATTTTCCTGAGCCCCAAATCCATGTATATGTCTCAATCTCATCAGTGAGGTCTGACCGGACGCATCGGATTTTATCGAGGGAGGGCTTGTCTCAACATGGCCTACTGCTTTGTAGCCATCAGGAGGGTTTGGTAGCCAAAAATAGGCAGAGCTATTTTGATTGATTTTTAGGGACTTGGTGCTCCACATTAGCGTGTAATCAAGTGGTTTCTTTTGAGCTGGGTTGGTGGTTGAAGAGTTATCTTTGGCCACAATAACCCATCCAAAAAAGGGCTTGATGTTAGGTTGGCTATAACAACCCAACGTAGAGAATCCATTTGGTAGTCTTGTTGGTTCATAGACTGTAGCATCAAGATTGTCTGGACCACCTTCATAGGATGTCCACATTTTGATGAATGTTGAAATCTGCACCACTTTCAGCTCTCCCATATTGATAATCCCACTAGCAAATCCATCACCTGCATGTAAAATGGTGATAATCCTTCACAGATGACGACGAGACAGTATTTGAAATAACACATGCTTCAAATTGTACTTGAGCCTCACATATTTTGAACTAAACTATAGTTTCATACATGTTTTAATTGTAAGATATGATATACAACTTTGTTTCTAAATTCTAAATATTGATTTGAACGTGTTATTCCACCACTTTCTCAAATAAGCCCTTGAGTGTTTTCTCAAACGGACTTTGGATGTGCATGTTACATGGTGTGCCCGAGAAGCAAATAGGATAGGACATTAGACTTATTTTACCAACATTTTGATATTTCAAATTGGATCAATAATTCAATTACAGATTTGTTGAATTTACAACCTTAATTTAGAATTTCTTCATTTTAGATGGTTTTATATGGGATTTTTCTTATAAGTAAAATTATAATATATAAAAATTAGAAAAAAGAAAATTATTTATATCGGTATATTGTACACATACAAATTTTACAAATTCTCCATTTGAATGACCTTGCAATAGTACGTGCCATGAGACAACACTTCTCAACAGCAAAAAAGGGCTAAACCGGAGGCTTAAAAGGGGTAGCTGGTTTCTTTGTTTTGTTTTTTAAGTAAAAATCAATTTATTTTAACAAACAGATAAAAGGATACAAATAAACCCACCAATTGATCAAGGACTAGTTTGTTAAGGGGGGCTTTAGTTTTAGATTATTTTGGAGGAAATTTTTTCCTAAAATTATCATTTCTCAGAAAATTTTAATTTTTCCTTTAAACTTTCTTTTTCAAAAAATAAAAAAATAAAAATCTCAAAAAAATGTTGTTTCCCGATGTTTTTTCAAAGTTACTTTAATCAGTTTTCTCCATAAAATTTCTGTGGTGGTAGATAAGAGAGAAAAATGGTTATGATCATGAGCGGAACCACGTTTTGCACATGGGAGCTATGGCCACCTGCAGGTCCCACCACTGAATTGAAAAAAAAATCATGACTTGCATATATACTTTCAGCCTTCTAATTTTAGTCATACAGAATTTTATGTAATTTATTCTCTAATCATTTTTAAAGTTATAAAGTTATATAAAAATTTAATTATTATAAATATTAATAAATAAGGATGAACCGATATAATACTTGTTGTGAATGAATTGGGAGAAATACTCATATACTTTAGAGTATCACATCATTTGAACTCTATATAATGAAAATATATCAACTCAAATAATTTTAATCTTAGTTGGCGAATTATTCATCTGAAACAATTCACATTTTATTTTGTTTTTAAGAAAAGTGAACATCTTAATTTGATAAAACAAAAATGAAATTGCTTCTCATCCCATATTCCCATATTCACGTGGTGGCAAAGTCTCGCTCTCTAGTTTCATGCTCTGACAGTACTCTTGGTGGCACTCAGTTAGGGAGAGAATGTTCTGTTGGCTGGGAACCACCGTATATGGGCTGGATTAAATATAATGTTGATGGAGCAAGCGTGTGGGTTGACAAGAGAGCAGCCTGTGGCGGGATTGTGTGCACTCATGACGGTTCTATCGTTGATGGCTTCACGTTTAACATCGGCGCAGGTTCTAGTTTACATGCTGAAGCTTGGGGAGTTCTGTGGGGTCTCAAGCATGCCTGGGATCTGAAATATTCGAAGGTCCTGATCGAGACGGACTGTTGGGACCTTGTGGAACTTGTTTCACGGGGTTGGGAGGACGACCATCCGGAGCGAAATTTGCTGCATGAGATCCGACGCAGACTGGATATGGATTGGGAGGTGAGCCTCCTTTGGTGCAGTAGGGATGCTAACGGTGCACCGGATATCCTGGCAAAAGAAGGTCTGAATGGGGCGCATGGGGTTCAGTTCTTTAGCTCCCCTCCTGAGTGCTTGCAGGAAGAGCTGCAAACTGATATGGGCACCTAGGTAGTGCATTTCTACGTAATCGAAAAAAAAAAAACAAAAATGAAATGATAAGCCAATTTTATATTTTTATTAAAAACAAAATAAAATGTGAATTGTTTTAGATGAGTCGGCAAACTTTTGGTTAAAATGATCTGAGTTGATGTGTTTTAATTTGACAAAATACCGATAATGTGGTACTCTAAGGGCATGTAAATATTTCTCATGAATAGTACTAAGTGTTTACTGATATTTATCATATCAGATACACTAATTCAGTGTTTATATGTATCATATCATAAAACGTAAAAACAATTTTTAAGCGAGTGATTATAATGGTTTGAGCAAAAAAAAAAGTGATTAGAATGGAGAGATATTTAGGAGAAATAGTACGAGAAAGGAGAGATATTTCTTATGGGACCATTGACCATTTGGCGAACACTATATGGCTACCCTATCCCCATTTTGCGGACACAATTTGTTCCGTCTTAGGGTGTGTTTGGATATGAAAACAAAAAGTGTTTTTATGGTTTTGTGCTAAAACACCCAATCACTTAAAAAAAGGGATAATCCCTTTTGTACCAAATTTTGGGATAATCTTTTTTTTTTTTGGCTTTTTTCTTATATGGCCTCACCCTCTTTCTCTCATTGGTCATTTTCATAATGTGGGCCCCATACCACACTCTTTCTCCCATCTTTTTTATTTTTTTGAATTTCAACGTACTCCCTGTGTCTATTTTTTTTTTTTGAATTTTAAAATTTTAATGCTCCTTCCCATCCTTAATATAAAACTTATTTATCTAATTTAATTATATTATAAAAATTAGTTAAGTTAATTAACATTATATATAGACAAATTTATTTCATTTTTTGTATTAATTATGAAATTTAATGTTAAATAATGGGTTAAGATGCATCCTTTATAATGCCTTTAGGGGTTATTTTCTCTTATAATTTAACGTTGTTAGGTCAAATTTACATCTTTTTTAATTGTTCATTGTTATTTTTGCATCTTCCAGAACTTATTTGTATCGGACACCTCTAAGAAAAAACTTGGCTGTTAAATTTGAACCTTAACTCTTAAATAATACATAAAATATAACCTTATTCTTTATATATAATTATCAGAAAATATAATGTCTTTTTTAGCAATTTAACCATAAAAAAGCTATTCTGATCACAATATCTAAACACTCTCATTTTATCAAAATAACTTTTTTCTCATAATCTATTTTTCTCAGAATCTATTTTTCAGAAGTTATTCTCCATTTTTTCTCTAAAAGCTATTATCTGAAAGCTAATCCAAACACACTCGTAGTGAATCAAATTAATCTACTCATTACTGTTTCTCTTCGGAGTTGATCGTCCGCCATGTTTCAATCCACAATTTGAAATACCATTCAGTAATCTCTCTCTGCCTCTCTCTCTCTCTCTCTCTGATTTCTTCTTTTCAATTTGATTTTTATCTTCGTTTGTTACTTATGCTTCTGCATTTGCATACTTATTCATTTTAATTTCCACTTCTAAGTTAGACAGATTCAAGATTCATTCTCTAAATAGTCTTCATTCCTTAATTACTTTGTTCGATAAAATTGCATGCATATTAAGGTAAGGTAGATAGATATGATTTGGTATATGTGCATCGAAAAAGTAGATGCTTGCATATACCCAAGGAAAATTAGATTATACTTATTGACGGAAATTCAAGCCCCATCATACTTATTATTTTTTTAAATAAAGCCACAATCTGAAAAGTTATAAGCTTCAATCTGTAAACGTATTTTGGAATTGTCTTCAATTTTAATTAGTCCCTCCCATTTATATACTCTACCTCCTTTGGTCTTTATTACAGCACGTCTTCTTATAAGATATTTGCTCTTTACGTACTAAATATTTTTTAATATATGCCCCATATTTAATAAGAGTCTTGATGATGGGGATTAGAAAATAATATGATGCTGGATGAGTCAGAAGTTGATCACTTATGTTTATGACTAGAGGGTGTATAAGATACCATTTTTCAGAAGGCATGATCATGTTTATAAGATAAGGATGTTTGAAATTTTAACTAACATTTCTTTCATTTTTATTCCCATTAACTACATACTCCCTCCATCCTTTTTTATAAGAGCTCAATTAGAATGTTGGTGGTAGTTAGAGTTACTCTATTTTTTTTCCTTGTTATTTTCCCCATCACAAATAATGGTATACTTGAAAAACATGCTTGATTTCAGGCATACTTATTATTTTTAACTAATATTAACCGCCTTCTTAAATTACGTAATCCGGTTATCAAGCTCTTATAAATAGGAATAGAGGAGTATTACTATTTGACTAGGTTAATTATGATCTCTTGCATCATATTGCATGCAGAATCAATGCTCATATTAATAAAGACAAAAGACAAAGGCATTCGACCATGTACTGGCAAAGCAAACTCCAATAATGATACTGAACACAACCTCCTGCATTCTCAAGGTACGTAATAATATACTCCTTTTAGTTTATAATATCAACCACTTTAATTAGTATACACTAACTTGTTAGAAGAGAGAGAACAATACACGGAGCCACATTTTTTTAACCATGAACATGGAGTCACATTTAAACATGAATTATATGAGCTAAATTGATAAATAAACATATTAATTACTATCCCGGTTTAAAATATAAGAGCCAAATAACTAAATTACGCAATTTGAAAAGTTATTTATAATGGGTTAAAAAAAATAAATATGTAAAAAATATAACTTACTTTCCTAAAAAATATCTCTATTTATGGAAAGGGTGAGTGGGAGAGAGAATAAGTGAAAAAAGAGATAAGAGAGAAGGAGTGGAAAAAATCAAGGTACTGAAAACTGGACCGGTCGGGGCATTGGGTTAAGGGTTAGTAGGTTAGTTAGGTAGTCAAACCAGAGCTAAACTGGGGCTAAACTGGAGAGAAAGTAAATATTTCAGGCTTATTTATATGAAATTCTGTGTAAAATTAATAAAAAACTATTTTTTAAGGAAAAAAAATTAAAAATTGGTGAACTGGTCTATACGGTTCACCCCTAGCCCGGACCATTTGGACCACTGGTTCGCCAGTTCACAAGCTAAAACAGCCGGTTCGGTCCAGTTTTAAATTCCTTGGAAAAATAGTCCAGAGAGGCAAATAGTTAATTCGGGGTAAAATTGAAAAAAAATGATAACACAAAAACAAAATAGCTTTTATATAAAAAACTACACGCCCTCACAAGTTTGGTTTTATGCTTTGAACCAGAGGGAGTACCATCTAAGTGACTTATATTGTGGAGCGAAAGATTCTATACCTTCTAATCTTTTCTAAGGTGAGATTTGAGATATTTATTACATCAATCCCATATTGCCCTTATTTAGTATTAATTCAATTTCTCAAGGTTACACAATGTATGTTTATTAAATGAAGATAAAATTTTGATATTCCTTTGATTTTCTGGCAGAGGTAAATAGTTTTATATCTTCCCTTAATAATTTTGGTGATAATAAGTGCCCGATAAAAATGAGTGATTGAAGTACATATAACTTAGTTTAAATAATGAATAGTCAAACTATATGTTGTCAATCCTTTTGTACTCTTTTGCTAGTTTATATTGCCATAAAATTAGGAAAATTTGAATAATGTAAAAAATTTTATGACCCCAAACTCAACCTGTAATATCCCAAAATTTAGTAAAAGTCCTATTTTTTTCAAAAAAAAAATTGAGGAACAATAATTAGATAATAAGTCAAAATTATAGAACCTACGAAATTTAAGGAATCTTAAATTAGAAAAAGGAAAAAATTAGGGCCTAGTGAGTGTAATTAATAGAATAAAAATATACCTATATACCTATATATATATATATTAAAAGCTACCGACACAAGAGACAGGTACAACACGCACACATCCAACATCTTCACTTTTATTTTGGAACCACCATAGGCTAAAACTTCATCTCCTCTCCCATCATTTAATGGACGTACACTTGTTACACACACTCACACTTACACCTTCACGTACGAGTACTCAACACCACACACACATGCAATCATCTCCTTACACACATGCATACACACCTGTTAAATAAGATCACATTAGCCTCCTCGAGCTCCCACCTACATTTGCAGCCAAAAAAATAGAGAAAGAGAGAGTGAAGGAAAGAAAGAAACAGATAGAGGATCAGAAAGAGAAAGAAAGATGTGAGCAAGAGAGAGTTAAACCAAAGGAAGAGGAGGCTACAAATCACACATGCAACTCCATATTCTTGTGTAGGTGAGTCATTGGGCTGTTACAGTGGTATCAGAGCTGGGGCTCAAGTCGGTAAGCTAGCGAGGACACTGGGTTCCTTTGGGGGTGGGTGAGAGTCCTATATTGGCCAGAGAGGGGAACGAAGCATTCCTTATAAGGGTGTGGATACCTCTCCCTGTGGACATGTTTTAAAACTGTGAGGGGGCCTGGGGTTACCTAAAGCAGACAATATTCATGTGGTGAGTCACTAGATTATTATGGTGGTATCAGATCCGGGGATCAGTTGATGTGCTAGCAAGGATGTTGAGCTCCTCACGCTGGGCTCCTTTGGGGGTGGATGAGATTCCCACATCAGCAAGAAAGGGGAATAAAGCATGTCTTATCAGAGTGTTAGTACCTCTTCCCTATTGACGCGTTTTAAAACCGTGAGGGGTTTGGGGCTACTCAAAGCGAACAATATTGACGCGGTGAGTCGCTGGGCTATCACACGCCTTCTTTAACACGTTTTGTCAGATCCAACCATCCTTTTTTTTCTTTTTCTTATTTGACCTTTCAAATCTCAAACTCCCCATTACGCCCTATTACTCATTATGCACTATGCAATTAAGCTACTTAATTACTCATCAATAATAACGTGGGAAATTAAATTATCTCCCAAATGTTTGCCTATAATTTACCTCTTCAAATCCTTAATTTGTTTTGTTGGGTTGTGTAACAGCCTAGCGACTCATCACGTAAATATTGTCCTCTTTAGGCAACCTCAAAGGAGCCCAGCGTCCTTGCTGATACACCGACCTGAGCCCTGACTCTGATACCACTGTAAGAGGGGAACGGAGCATGCCATATAAGGGTGCAAATACCTCTCCTCGTGGATGTGTTTTAAAACTGTGAAGGGCCCTGAGGCTGTCCAAAGTGGACAATATTCATGCAGTGTATCACTGGGTTGTTACAATGGTATTAGAGAGTTCTACATCGATTGGAGAGGGGAACGAAGCATGGCTTATGCCTCATAAGCGGTGTGCTAGCGAGGACGCTGAGCTCCTTTGGGGCTACCCAAAGCGGACAATATTCACGCAATGAGTCTCTAGGCTATTACAGTGGTATCAGAGTTGAGGCTCATCTCGGTGTGCCATTGAGGATGCTGGGCTCCTTTGGGGTGGATAAGAGTCTTATAATGGCTGGAGAGGGGAACTAAGCATGCCTTATATTGATATAATGTTGTAATAAATTATTTGAAAAGTTAGTTAGATTAGTTAGTTAATTAGAAGAGTGGGATTAACCATTAGTGGCATTAGTTGTTTAAGAGCAACACTAGCCAAACATGGTCTTACTCGTGTCTAATTACTAATAGGTCCTTGGTCTAAATAACTGGACTAATTCGGCTATTTCTTCTTTCAAATCGGACACATATACATCAATGAGGTACTCTTCAGGGAAACCACATGTTTGGCAGCGAAGGAGTCAAAGGCATGGTTATAGTCAGCCAAAGAACCTTGTTGCGTAGCTGAGTGATGATCGTGCGTCCTTGAATAACGTGACTCAAATTCTGTAGCTCTTGGCGGAAGCCTCGAACAGATTCTTCCTGTGGACGATATTCATGCAGTGAGTCGCTCAGCTGTTACAATGGTATCAGAGCCAGGTTTCAGGTCGGTATGCCAGCGAGGACACTGGGCTCCTTTGGGGCTGGATGAAAGTCTCACATCGATTGGAGACTCATTCAAGGTAGATGATTTTACTATTACCTAGGTTTCCCAAGGCAACCAATTAGTTTTAATTTAATATGCAGGAACAAAAATAATGGAAAAGGCAGGTGGAAGGCGAAAGGATGAAGCATAGCAACACATTAAGCAATTGGAGGGAGGACAAAGAGTGAAGTGTAATTATTGTGGGTATGAATTTGTAGCAAGTGCTAGCAGAACCAAATCTCATATTAGTAGAAACAAAGGCAAAGGCATTCGAGTATGTCCCAACTTCCCCTAATCTCACCATTTTGGTTCTGATAATAAAGATAACTCCAATCATTCTCAAGGTATATACTCCCCTCGATTCAACATACATTTTTCATTTTTAGAAGAATTTGTTGGTGCGTAATATAAGCTTTTAGAGTAATTAATGTTTAAACGTGCCTAATCACATATTTCTGTTTATTTCTAGGGAAAATTACACTCAAGTCCTAAGAAAAAAGAGAAATAAAAAAATGGTCCCTTAAAATTATAAAATGAAAAAATGGTCTCATTGACAACTCTAAGAGTAAGTCATTGACAACTTCATGGGACTATTTTTTCATTTTGTAATTTCAAGAGACCATTTTTTCATTTTCCTTCTTCCTTGGGACCTGAGTGTAATTCTCCTTTTCTATACCTTATTTAATATGGATAAAATTATAATTTTTTTTTTAAAATTTAAGGCATATTTAATAAGTAGACTATTCTTTCTCGGCAAAGGTATTCCTGTATGTACTAGCTTTCCTCAATCCCCAATCTAACAATTTTAGCTCTGACAAAGGAAACTCCGTTGATCACAAGGACAACCTCCTATATTCCCAAGGTATGAAATTACATATTTTTATGGTCATGTTCATAAGACAACTAGAAAAAGTTTTTATTTATCTTGTTTATAAGTCATATTATTAAATTTTTTATATGAATATATATAGTTTTATCATTCATTTAATTATTGTATAGACTTTGTACTCTTAGAATAAATTAATGATATATTGAATAGGGGCAAAGTTGAAAAGTTGTAGTTAATTATATATTTAAGACTTTTCTTGATTCCAATAACATATGTTGGAAGTGATTTATAAACGAGATCAATATTATTATAGTTTTCCCTATCCTTGTCATGTGTCAATACTACTATATGGTTAAATGAAGATAAAATTAGAAACTCCTTTGATTTTCAGACAGAGGTAGAGAGTTTTAAATCTTCTCTTAATAATTCTAGTGATAACAAGTGCCCGATAAAAATGACTAATTGGAGTGCATATTACTTAGTTTAAATAATGAATAGTCAAACTATATTTTGTTTGTACTCCTTTGCAAGTTTATATTGCTAGAAAATCAGGAAAATTTTATTAATGTAAAAAATGTTATGAGCCCAAAAACAACCCAACAAAAAAAATTAAGAGGCTGAAGAGGTAAATCACTGGCAAACATTTGGGAGATAATTTCATTTCCCACGTTGCTATTGATGGGTAATTAACTAGTATAATTGCATAGTGATATTAGCAATTAATATGCTGATTGAGTTGGGGGGAGAAGTCTCTCATTGGACGGTCTAATAGATCATATTCATGGCATGTCCAAAACAAAGCAGGACAAATCCAAGCCGATGATGCTCAAGATCAGGAAAGGATTCAAGACTTGTAAATGATTAAACGAATATGTGTTCGAATTGGTATCTTCCTGTGACATTTTCGGTGATTTCCTATTCTCTCTTTTCTATCATACGAGGTACAATTATAGTTTTCTAATTACAACAAGTTCATTGAAAATAGCTTTCAATGGTTCTTCCATGATATAATTATAGGATGCAGCAGTCAAAGGCAAGGTAGGTCACTTCTTGAACTTTGTCCATGGCCAAAAAATGAAAGAAAATTATATGTCTTACCTGGAATCCTGTGAGAAGGTATGCCTTTTCAACTCTTTATATAAAAGTTTATTTATTGACATGATTATCTTTTTAACACTATATATCAATTTGATTTGTGTTATCACAAATACTAGATTTTTATTCTTGTTCATGTTGGAGCTAGGCCAAATGGAGGGCACTTTTACTTATACATTATCCATTTAAAGAATAAAGAGATTGAAATATGGGATTCCCCACCCAACACATATGTGGCTGAAAGAAAAGAGACAACAACAACAAAAATTGGTGGGTGTTAGATAATTGCAATATTGATAACATTAATTGATTATATATATATATATATATATAATAGTTTTCTTTATACGCAGCATGTCTAGTTGCTTACCATGGAAAAACTCTTCGAGAAAGTAACATTTACAGAATTTCATTTGAAGATGGCAGACGATATCCTCTTGCAACCACCTAATAATGAGTGAGTGGACAATTATTATGTAAAATTATATAAGCTTTAATAGAAGAAGTTTTTTTTTATCATGCATGACCTTTTCCTATTTTCTTCCATTTGTAGATTTGATTGTGGTGTCTTTGTTATTAACTACATGCAACAATCTGATAATTATGTGAAGAGAAATCCTTTATTTCAGGTATGACTTATTGCAAACATATATAGTCATATATAGAGTCATGTGTAAGCACTCACACATCCTACACGAGCATGCTGGCACTTTAATTCTTTCAGTCATATAAATGATATGGACAACAATATAACGTAGTTTGTCGGTCAAAAAGAAAGGGAGGATTTGGCTTTGAAGTTGCTCAACAATGACTTGAACCAAGAAAAACAAAATTTATATGACAAAGCAAGACGGCAATAAAAGATTACAAGTTGATCCTTCAGAGCACTTTGAAGATGTTGGAATAGAGATGATGGCAGCAGAATATGATTATTCTAATGAAGAAGATGATGATTTTGAAGACGACGATGGTTTGGAAAACGGTATGAGCATCGATCCGCATAAACAATATATCCAACTCATTTAAATGTCATTTAAGAAATTTATTACAATTAGTTGAAGATTTTGAACTTTTAAAAGTGGTCATAACTTTAAAAAAATTACTCTCCCTTTAAATTGTAACTTCATCTTAATTATATTTCCCTTATCCACTCTCTTTTCTATAACTTTGTTATTATTTAATGACCGACAAGTGCATAAAAATATTTAATGCTGGCTAAATTTTGCGGTAACTGGCATCTTGTATACTTAAAATCTTCCAAATGCGATTTACATGCATATAAGGACGGAGAGAGTATATGACCGCTCAAATTTGAACGCCATATATTTATTTATTTTTTATTGTCACTATTTTTACTTTGTTATTTATTGTTATTCTTGTTGCTACGAACCTCTAAAGCTTATCTATTGCCTACACAGATTAATGGGGCAGAAGTTTCAAGGATATACTGAACAAATAAGGAAATGGATAGACAATGACAAGGTGTCAGCAATTGGAGTTTGGAGAATGGGGGGGGGGGGGGGGGGTTTCAGGTAAAACAGCTTGAGCAAGCCATATATATGAGAAGCTTTTAGAAGAAGCTAACATTAAAGTTATTTGGGTAACTGTGTCACAAAATAGCATCTACAAGTTGCAAAAGGTCATAACTAGATCAATTAAGGGGGATATATATGATGAGTTTGAGGTTAAAAGAATTGCCAAAAAATTATTTCAAGCATTCAAAGAGATGAAAAAATGTGTTGTTATTTTAGATGATGTTTGGGACCATTTCTTTCTAAAGGAAGTTGGATTTCCTATGTCAGATAATCGAATTAAATTGATTTTGACAACTCTCATATGGGAAGTGTGTCAAGGAATGGGTTGCGAGGAATATACAATAGATGTGGGATCTCTATGTAAAAAAGATAGTCGGGCTTTGTTTAAAAAGACTATGGGATTCTATGAAGGACTGTCTTTGGAAGTGAAGAAAATTGCACGCAATGTGGCATATGAATGCAAGGTTTTGCCCCTTGCTATTGTCAAAATTGCGACAAGCATGAAGGGGAAAAAACAGGTTGGAGAGTGGAGTCATATGTTGGAATGTCTTAAAAACTTGGGGCATGGGCAATATGAAATGGACAAATAGGTATTGATTCGATTATGTCTTTGGGTCTCAGGGTCAAATTCAAAATTTCTAATTTAAGAATTGTAATATAATACAAAACTCGGGTAGTCTCACTTAAAGAGTCTTTTTATTTTAACTTCATAAGTAAAACTGAGTGCCAAGAGAAATTGGTTAAAAAGGGGTTTTTGAAATTATATATATATATATATATATATTTAAATTAAATGCATTAAACAAACACACCAAAGTAAAAGAGAAAATGTTATTTAATTAAACACATAAACAAAAATGCCACCCAATTAAATCATAAGAAAAGTATATATATAAATATCCCACAAGTACAAAATTAATCACACAAATTTAAGGGAAAATTTCAAAAAACTACATTGGAAATAGTAAAAGGACAGATCAGGCTATGTCAGACGGGCAGAGGAATCTGGCATTTTGAAATTTTGGCCAAATGAAGAAAATACCCTTCAGCCCTCAGTCGGAATAACAACATAGAAGTTGTTAATGGCGAGATCGATGGTGTTATTGGCCCTGAAATTTGTTAAGTGCGAAAGAAGAAAATAGAGTTGTTAATATCGAATCCGGAATTGTTAATGGCGAGATCGGTGGTGTTATTAGCCCTGAAACTTGTGAATTGTAAAAGAAGAATTGAAGTTGTTAATAACGAATCCGGAGGTGTTAATTCTGAGGATCATGTTGTTATTCTGAAGTGGGCCTGAAGTGCTGAAGGGCATTTTTGTAATTTGGCCAAAATTTCAAAATGCCAGATTCCTCCTTTTTCTGACACCCCCTGATTCGTCTTTTCTGAATTTTGATGTACTGATTTGTCCTTTTTATATTTTGAGTGTAGTGTTTTGGAATTTTCCCCAAATTTAATTCACACATTTATACAAACAAAAATCAAACAAAATATTTGAATAAAAAATCAAAACAATGACTTCCCTGCGAATCTGCGATGTTCCACGTGCAGGAAGAAGTCATAATAGGAGAACACATACGGATGATGTCAGCATGCATGAATCCATTGTTCACTCCTACTGATTCGTGGCTTCATGATTATGGCAGACGATGATGGTTCCAGATCGAAGCTTTTAGTTCTCTATCTTCGGTTCAGGTCCTTTGGTGCAGTGTCTGTTCGAACTCGCCGGGACTGAAACTCGCCGGAAGTGGGGGTCGGAGTTGTGACGCGGTGGTGAGAGACGAAAGCTTCCAGTAGTTTGCTTTGATTCTGTTCAATGTGATTCGGTGATGCAAAGGTGAACGGTGATGTTCTCCGATGAAAGAAAAAGAGAGATGAAGTAAAAATGAGAGCGGAGATGGACGTCGCCGGAAATGGGGGCCGGAAATGGGAAGGTCCGCCGGTGTGGTGAAGATGGAGTGAAGATGACAGTGATGGTAGAGAGGGACGGTCGACGGTGATAGATAACAGAGGTTAGTGGTGGTGATAGTGATATGAAGAGGATGAAGGTTGTGGTTGATGATGCAGATGAAGGTGCGATGGTGAGATGATGACGGAAAATGGTGATGTTTTGAAGATGAAATGATGATAAAATGAAGTGAAGGTGACGGTGGTGTTTGGGAACAGAGGATAGAGAAATGTAATGGTGCTAAGGATGAGGTGGTGATAGGAAGAAGAAGACAATGAAGAAGAATAAAAAAAAATGATGAAGATAGAGAAATGAAGAAGAGGAAAATGCCGAGGGTGGTTTAAGTGAATGGTGGTGATGAAGGGAAGAGGTCGGTGGTGATAGTAGTGACCTCGTTCTTACTTCAACTTCCCATTTTGTCGTACCTTGGCAAAGAAAAAAATGAAAATAGAAAACTGAAGAAGTAAGGAAGAGCTGCAGGTTTTTTTGTATGCTGGGATGTGGTGAGGATGAGGGGTATTTATATTAAGCTTATCTCACTGTCTCCGGTTTTCTGCCAACAACACCCACTACAATTTGTCACATTAGGTACAATTCAAATGGGTCCTTTCTCATTCATTGCAAGCCGGAAGGAGATTCAAAAATATTCTCTTTTCTTCTTTTCATCATTACCAGCCGAAAGCACTCTCTGCATTTGACCAGGGACTATTTTTAAAGATTCAAAAGTTAAGAGGAAGGAATCAACTGCGACGATTTAAAGCTTCTGCGAGTTCTACCACAATTTCTGAAACCATGGGTCCTTTTCTGTGATTTTCTCCAGTCCCCTTTTCTTCATTCACTTGTAATTTCACCAATTTTAGGGACATTTTCTGTAATTTTCCCAGTCGTCCAAATTATTAATTCAACCTCCAAAAATTACTAATTTGGTCCCAAAATACCTACAATGCAAGATTAAGCACATGGTAGCATTAAAAGTTCAAGAGATCATATGTATAAATATTTAATAATTTATGACCGTTTTATCCTTTAATTACAATTAATCTAATACAAATGTCTCTAATTAAAATGAATGCTTAATCATGTGATAATGCCCTGGAAAATACATTAAAAATCCCTATTTAATTAAGAGAAAATATATAAAATTATGGTTAAATCAGGTATTTCCAGGTTTGAGGTATAGCTATGATTTCTTAAATAACAAATTGCAACGATTCTTCTTGTATTGTGTCTTAAGTACCACCAACAAATATTTTGATGATGACGATGCTGATCATTTGATTAGAAGATTTGTTTATGAAAGCATAGATGAAACAAAGAAGTTGAGGGTGCTGTACATTGAAGGTTACAATATGTTGGAAAAATTAAAGAATCATAGTATGTTGGAACCATCATATCCTTTTGGGGATTGAGGGCGAACAAATTTCTTGAAGCCCTGGCTATTGGCGTTGATACTAGTAAAATTATGGCAAATGCTGACATGAATTTGACAGAAATACCAAGTGATGCCCAATGGAGAGAAGGTCTAAAAAAAGCTTTTTTGACGGGAAACATGATCACGTGTCTTATGTGTGCTCAACTGTCCTCATTGATTTTAGATGGTAATGCATATCTCAACTACATCTCAGATGATTTTTTAAATAACATGCCTGCTCTTGAGACACTTGATTTATCTGGGACTTCGATTACGCATTTACCTGAATCTGTATCCAACTTGAAATGTCTCACTGCATTACTACTTTTAAGATATAGAGAATTGAGCTACATTCCTTCATTAAGTAAATTGAAACGGTTAATATCATTGGGTCTATGTATGACTGACATCACTGAGGCACCTATGCTTGGAATCATTGATCAATCTTAGATGCCTGAATCTACTTGGTACATGTATGCTAATGTTATCATCACTCATATCCAAATTGATCAAATTAGAGCATCTACTTGGGCCGGAAGTGACAGGAATATATATACAAGGCTTAGATAATTTGGAAGTTATAGTGGCGCTCTTCCAGGACATTAGTGTCTTCAATACAAATGTGAGCTTCCTGGACAAAAATTGTAAACTTGGGAGCTTTCATTTAAATTAATGTGAGAGAGATTATGTAGAATCAGAAACATACAGAGAATATTATTCCATTTCCATTAAACGGTTGTGTATAAGCGGGTGTGAAGATGTGGAGTATTTGGTGGACTTAGAAAGATATTGTGCCACCAAATGCGAGTGTAGGATGTGTGTGGTCTCATCTCATAGATCTCTCTATTAATGGATGCGACAGCATGGAGACTCTGATTACGCCAAAGTTATTAGCACTCCTCCAAAACCTACGCACCATTTACGTTAGTGCATGTGAGATGATGAAAGAAATAGTTGGAGAGGATCATTCTCAAACTGACAGTGGCGACCTGATGGCCCTTGTGCATAACCACCTTTCTAACCCTACTCCTATCACTCTTCCCAAGTTGACACCTCTGTAATTAAATGACATGCCACAATTAAATTTCCTATACAGAGGCCTCATGCTCTGCCCTTCTCTCCTAACATTAGATGTTTTCACGTGCAAGCAACTTAATCCCCCTCGGATAAAGATCTCAAATGGATGTGATCAGCTTCCCATGGAGAAGACCTTCACTGGATACTGTTGGCAAATTAAAACTGATTAATCAGGTCCATATATGCACCACTATAATTTGACATCCTTTTATATTATATATATGTTTATGATGCTGATTGAATCTCAACATTTTATGAATATTGTTATTGTTGGTGTTCGTTTCTCCTCACGCTTCTCTCATGAGTTTCTCATCATAGGTAAATCTCGATAAAGTATAGGTACAAAGTTGTGAATATATCTCATCTCCTATATAAATTCCTAATGCTCTTGTTAATTATTCACTCAGTTGCAAAAGTCGTTTGAGGCATGCGTCTCAATTAAATTAAAGGTGCATTTTTACTTGCAATTCTGATTCTAATTCCATTTGGTAATGTAATGTGCAGGACATGGTTCTGCTGTGTGTGACACTGAAGCTGACCTAACATCTTTTAACTCATCAATTCAGAACTGTGATTTTAATTGATTCCCTATTCATGTTTGTGTACTTTTGTATTGTATTTCTCCAATTAAGCTTTTTTCATCTGCATATTTACAATGAAGCCTGGTCTGGGACGTTTTCAAACCTTTAGTCAATAAGGTTTTCAACACTATATTTTATTGAAAGAATGACACGTGTCCCCTCTCAAGGACTTATTCAAGGGACACATTTACATTTGACTCACCAGAAATTTATAGGCAAAAATGCATATAAACCTTAAGTAATGAATTTATTTATTCCCATTTTTTTTAAAAAAAAAATCCCTCAAATAATTTTTTTATTTTATTTTTTAGCTTCTTTTAGTTATTCCTCTGACTTGGTAAACATCATCTAATTGATGCCCGCAATTTTTCAATTCATTTTCTAATTGTTGATAGGTAGAGGGTTTCTAAAGGCAAGGACATTATATGACTTACCAACCATTGAAGGAGAATCTAACTCTTCAATGAAAAAGATATTTCAATTAAACCCTACTTTATTTACCTCTGTTTTGTTCCCTAAAAATAGAGTTGAATAGAGCGTCATTTTATTTTAATATGACGTCTTATGATCTCCGGTAGAAAAGGTATGAATGCATTGCAGTAACTTTTAACATTTCCGTTGGGAAACAAAAGATATGGAAGTGGAAGCATGTTTTCTTATTCACATTGCTTTTACTCATCCAAGGCAAGGAGGCTTGATATACAGTATTTGATGTGTTGATGAGAGTGAAGTCTGTTTATTATGAATTTAAGTTGTAAGCACCATTCAGAAGTTGCTGAAATTATTCCGCCAAAATCAGAAGTTAGCAGAATAAACCAGATGCTCAAATGTGGAGCAACAAAACCAGATGCAAGATTATGTTAATAACCTTAAATACTCCTTCAAGATGCATGGTTTTTCAATTCTAATGTATGACTCTGATTTAGGGCGAGTGCCAATGGAGTCGTATTATAAATAATTAAAATAAAGATATGCGTGATTCTTAATTTGGGGACATGTCTTATTTGGGTTTGTTAATGACGATATCTGACTACATAAGAAAAGACAAACACATGAGCAATTGTTTTGCTTGCCATGCCAATAAACTTGGATTTTGAATGTTGCTAATGAACTAATACTCTATGCCTCACTTCCTTTCTTTCTATTTTGGTTTTTCCATTTTTATTCTAGAAAAACTCAAACATCTCACGTTAAGGCAACATCATTAACCAACGCTCAAGGAATATTTCCTTTTTGCTTAATTGCATGTTTGGTATGATTTTTGAAAGCCTCAGGGTGCAGTTTGCCCCCAAATAGTCAGTTGAAGGGTGGCAAAAACAGAGGTTTGGATAAACGGCAAAGCAAAGGAAAGTCATAAGTCGTAATTTAAAACTTCTACAATTGCATTTGCTTGCATTCACCATGTTGAGAAGGAACAAGCTGCTCAAAAAGAAGAAAGAAAACGAGTCTTTTAAAAATTGGGTACCACCTTACTTTATTTCTTGCCATTTAACTAAAATTGTAATTTAACAAAATATAAAAAAAAAGTTTATATATTTGGTTGATTATACAAATTTTGAAATAATCAATAGACATCAGATCAATGGAATCCCAAGTTTGTTTTTTCACCTGATTGGATATCTCATGCTTAATGAAAAGCGTTTTCAAACTCCAAATCGTAGAGAATTGACAAACAAGCGTTTCCAGAACTATAAGGTAAAGTTATTAAAGAATAATCTTGTTTTTTTTTTTTGCCATTATTAAAGAATAGTCAAATTTTAATACATTACATTAGAGGCTGTTAATTATTACTGTTTTTTTTTTTTGATTAACAACTGTTAAGGTATTACTGTATTAAAGAATAAGCAAAATGAAAGCTATCCATATTAATTAATGTTGTTACTTTCTCTCTCATACACATATATTTCTTTTCTTTTTCTAGGAAAAGGTGCACACCTATTATCCTCAGAGGTTCGAAATCATAGCCTCTTATGGCAAAGAATTATACTTATGAGGGTATTTAGTATCAGTTGAGCAATAAGACTCTGACTATTAATTAAGCTATACGTATTTTACATTCGTTATGAGATAAAGATTCTGTTGATTCACTTTTTTTAATGTTTAAAACTTTAAAGGATATTATGTTTTTGTCGAGACCTCTTAGCCTACTGAATAATAACACCAAACTCTTTTTTTATTTTTTTTTAAATATGAGGTTGGGAGTTCAAACTTTTTAGGAATGCATGAATAATGATAAGGACAATCACTTTTGATTACATTAATTTAAGATTATTTTGGAGGAAATTTTTTCCTGGACTTTTTTTTAAAAAAAAATAAAATCTTTAAAAAAAATTTGTTCCCATATTACTTTTCTAAGTTACATTAATCAGTTTCTCGTTCCCCAAATAATTTCTTTGGTGGGTCGGTGGTACATGATAAAAGAGAAAAATGGTTTTTTTCTTAAAAAAAAGTGTGGGAAATGGTGTGATAGTGGCGGAACCACGTTATGCACATGGGAGCTTTGGCCACCAGGTCCCACTTATTTTAAGAAAAAAAGGAGGGAAAATTTTAGTAGGCCCTTGGTAGTTAATTAATTTCAGTCAACCTCCAAAATTTTCTAAAACTTTACTGCACCTTATAGTTAAAATAAAATTAATTTTTGTTTGTGAAAAGATCACGATGCCCTTCTTTTTTTTTCAGAAGAGTATTTACAAGATAAATAAAGAGATTTACAAGACAAATAAAGTGGTTCAAAAGAACATAGGGAATTAAAAACACTTTGGCCATTTACAAGACAAATATGAAAATTCACTAGACAAATATGGGTATTTACAAGACAAATAAAGATGTTTAAGATAAATAAAGGGATTCAAAAGAGCTTAAGAAATTAAAAATATTTTAGTTATTTACAAGACAAATGTGGATGTTCACAAGACAAATATGGGTATTTATAAGTGTTATTGCACTCACAAAATCATTGATCACTCATTTTAACAAGGTTACATGGGTGGGTATTTATACAAAGAGGGTATTGAATGCTAACTCCTAACTACCAACTAACCCTATTAATTACATCTATATTTCCCAACTACTAACTAACCCTATTAATGACATCTATATTTCCTAACACTCCCCCTCAAGTTGGAGCATAGATATTAATCAAGCCCAACTTGTTACAAAGATAGTCAACATGAGTCCCATTTAAGGCCTTAGTCAAAGATCTTCTAATTGGTCACTTGACCGCACATGCCATATAGAAATAAAGTTCTCCTTGATCTTATCACATACAAAGTGACAGTCGACCTCAATGTGTTTTGTACGTTCATAAAACACGGAATTAAAGGCTATGTATAGAGCAGCTTTATTATCACACAATAGCTTTGCGGGCAACGACGTGACAAGACCAACTTCCTTCATTAATTGGTGAATCCATACAATTTTTGCACATACTGAGCCATGGCACTATATTCAGCTTCCGCACTAGATTAAGAAACCAAATCCTGCTTCTTGCTCCTCCAGGACACTAAATTTCCACCCACAACCATACAATATCCTGTGGTGGATCTCCTAATAGCCTTTGACCCCACATGATCTGCATCACAAAAGCATTCAATCATGATTCATATGGAGCAAACCATGACAAGGTGAGCCCTTCAAATATTAAGACATGCTCTAAAGCTTCCCACTTTGCAACAGTTGGCTTTGTCATAAATTGGCTAAGCACACTAACTAGAAAGGTCACATTAGGGCGAATCACCGGGATATAACTCAATTTCCCAATCAGTCTACGGTATCTCTTAGGATATGTAAATGGTTTGATTTTCTCTGGATCAACCCTTTTCCTCACATCCTCAGGTAGCTCGTCAAACAGTACGTTATCATCAATGTCCAAAAAAGGATTAGGAATCATGGGAAAGCTACTCGGTGATGCTCCAAGTTTCCAGGTTTCTTTTGGCAAATCAAGAACATATTTCCTCTATGTCAAGAGGATGCCTTTCTTGCTTCTCATAACCTCAATCCCAAGAAAGTACTTTAACGGACCCAAATTCTTCATTTGCAAATGAGAATTAAGAAAGGCATTGAGTGACGAGATTCCCAAAGTATTGCTACCCGTAATAATAATGTCATCAACATATACCACTAAGAGAATCAAGCCTATATATGTCTGTTGATAAAATACATAATGGTCACACTTACTCTGAGTCAAACCAAACTTTTTAATTACAAAGCTAAACCTGTCAAACTAAGCACAAGGGCTTTGCTTCAAATTATATAAAGATTTCTAAAGGTGATATACCTACCCACGCTCCCCCTTGGCAACAAAACTAGATTATTGCTCCATGTAAACTTCTTCAAGAAGATCACCATTCAAGAAAATATTTTTAAAATCCAACTGATGAAGACTTCAACCATAAGTGGCTGCTATAGAAATGAAGAGGCAAATAGAGAACAATATTGCCACACGGAGAAGGTTTTTGAATAGTCAACACCATTGGTTTGAGCATATCCCTTGGCAACTAGGAAAGCTTTTAAACACTCTAGAGTGCCATCAACTTTTGTTTTAACCATAAACACCTATTTGCACCCAATAGCCTTCTTTCCAAGAGGTAAATCAACAAGAGTCTAGGTACCAGCCTTATCAAAGGCCATTATTTCTTCTTCCATTATAGCACACCAACTGGGATGGGCCAAGGCTTGGTGGCGAGCAGTGGGAATAGTGATAGAACCTAAGGAAGCTATAAAGGAACAGGATGGAGGAGATAGGTGGTTACAGGAAACAAAAGAAGAAATAGAATAGGTATAAGTACATTTATCTTTGAGTAAGGTAATGGGTAGGTCATCAGAAGTATCAAGAGTATCATGAATTGTTTCTAGTTCAGAGGCAGGAACAGGATGAACTGATTAAGGATCAGACGTCGAATAACGTCGAATAGGGCATTGGTGAGCCATGAACATGATTGATTACATTACTTTACCTAAGACATTTCCAATAAACATGATGGATAAGTGGTTTATCAGGTGCCACAGACGTTTACACCGGTGGTAACTAAACCTCATAACCAATATATCATTAAGACCTTTGGCTGTGTCAAGAGATGTAAATGGAGTAGAGATAGTGAAGAACGGAGTCGACTCATGGAAGGTGACATCTGTGGACACAAGATAACGATGAAGAGTAAGAGAATAGCACCGATAATCCTTCTGAATTCTAGAATACCCAAGAAAGACACACTTGGGATCAAGTTTTATAACAGTGTGACAGACATCTCGAACGAAACACACACAACCAAAGATTTTTGGATTAATAGGAAACAAGGGGTTGGAGGGAAACAAAGTTGTGTAGTGTTACCATTAAGGATAGGAGAAGGCATACGATTAATAAGAAAACACACAGTAGACACAGTATTAGCCCAAAAATGCTTGGGAACATTCATTTGAAACATTTGCATCCGAGCGACTTCTAATAAGTGCTGGTTCTTACATTTTGCAACATCATTTTGAGCCAATTTATCTACACAGGAGGACTGATGAAACATGCCATGTGGCAGTATATAGTTTTGAAATTGGGCAGTATATAGTTTTGAAATTATGTAAAGAAATATTCTTTAGCATTGTCACTTCTTAATGTTTTCACAGGTACACCAAACTGAGTTTTAATTTTAGTACAAAAGTTGCACAAATTAGAGAACAACTCAGAATGATTTTTCACTAAATAGAGCCAAGTTGTACAAGAAAAATCATTAACAAAAGTAACAAAATACTTAAAATAAGGTTTTGACTCAACAAGACATAGACCCCAAACATCAGAATGGACTAAATCAAAGGAAGACGTAGCCCGTTTATTGACCCGAGGTGCCAAATGAACACGATGATGTTTAGCAAATTGACATGATTTATAGTCTAACGATGACAAATGATGGAACTGAGGATACATCCTCTTTAAAGAGGACAAAGACACGTGACCCAAACAGCAATGAACGTCAAAAGGAGATGAACCACCAGAGCAAGCAACATAACTTGGTACCTGATCATCAAGGAAGTAACGGTTCCCAGATTTATAGCCCTTACCAATAACTTGCTTCATCGTGAGATCCTGAATCAAACAATTGTCAGGAAAGAGTGTGATAAAACAGTTTAATTGTCGAGTAAGCTTGCTAAGAGATAAAAGATTAAATGCAAGGTCAAGGACATTAAAGACAGGGGATAAGAGAATAGACGAAGTAGGTTTTATAGTGCCAGATCCAAGAACACTAGAACAAGAACCACTAGCAATGGTTATACTAAAGGGATTGGCATAAGGAACACACGAGGAGAATAAATGATGGTTACCTATCATATGATCACTGGCACCGGAATTAATGATCCACTTTGAGGAAGAAGTAACAAGACTGGATGAAATGTTACTTGTAGCAAGAGCATCTGAAGGACAAACCTTAGATTCAGTGATCGATACTCACCAGAAGCAAGTTGAGCTCCACAATAAGCAGTAGAAGCAGTTTCTTAAACAACCAAATAACAAGATGTACCAAATAGCAAATAATTAAGGATGCAACCATAACAAAATCTCTGAGTAAGAATAGGAGAACCACACAAGATCACCAACCATCGAGATTACAACGACCAAATAGTACAAAAAAATCCCAGAAGCTAACCAACAAAGTACAAGATAAAGCCACACAGACCACTCACTTACGGAAATAGGTCCAAACAAAGGGAACCACTATAAATCATAAACCTCGGCAATAATTTGAAATATCATTAACGAGGCTTCAAGATCCTCCAATCACAACAGCAAATGTCACACTAGTAACCAAATAGAAATTTCTCACAACCTGAAATATCCCAAACAGGGAGGTTTTATTTCAAAAAAATAAATAGTATCGTGAGATGAACAATACCTATGAACAATACAATGCCAAAAAACAATACCACCGGATAAACAGTAACAATGAATAGTATAGCACCGAAAAACAATTTTAGAGAGCCTTAGGCTCTGATACCATGTTTTTGCACTCATAGAATCATTGATCAATCATTTTACCAAGGCTTACATGGGTGGACATTTATACAAAGAGGGTGTTAAATGCTAACTCCTAACTACCAACTAACCCTACTAATTACATCTATATTTCCTAACAACAAGAAAATAAGATAATTTACAAGACAAATAAAGTAAGGGCAACATTGTCTTCTCACCCACAAAAATTAATTTCATTTTGACTATGGGGGTACAGTGAAGTTTTAGAAAGTTTTGAAGGTTAACTGAAATTAATTTGCTATCAAGGAAGCTAACAGAAAATTTCCAAAAAAAAACAAGTCATATTGCCTGTATACCTTTACTTTCACCGCTTCTAATTTTAACATATAGAATTATATGTAATTTATTATCTAATGATTTTTAAAGTTATAAAATTACATTAAAAATTAATGATTATAACTATTATTAAATATATAAAATATTATTATAAATAAGGATGAACAGATAAGCGGATATAATACTTGTTGTGATTTGTTAATGGATTGAATAGTATCAAACCTTTTTAAAAAAAAAGGGGAAATTAATCTTTTGGTCCTTATAACTTTAATTCAATAATAACTCAGTTTCTATAGTTTTGACTCGGTCATAACTCAGTTATTAAACATTGACTCAATACAACTTAGTTCTTATGATTTTAACAATTTTATAATTTAGTTAACAAAGTTAGTTACATAGTTACCATAGTTAGACTAACACTACTACAAAATAACGATTTAGTGGCACACCTTCTATGACCCTTCTTTAAAAAAGCGCCATAGCAAACTAGATTTTTTTTTGGCTAACCACTCTTGGCTGGCGCTTCCACCAGAAAACGCCAAAGGAGGCAGCGCTACCTTAGCTAGTGCTTGGTGTGGCAAGCGCCGACCAATGCCCATCTTGTTCCTTTTTTTATGGGTTCAGCCCGTACATTGATTCCTTTTTTTTTTTTTAATTTTGGTGAGCCGCCACCTTCGACGCTTATTGGGGCAAGCGCCAGCCAAGGCGGCGTCGCCTTGGCCGGCTCTTGCCGGAGGAGGCAAATTTTTTTTTGGACAAACGCTATTTGGTTGTTTTTTGGGTTTTTGTCTCCTCCTCCAGCACTCGCTAAGGCCCCCAGCAAGCGCAGGAGGAGGCAAATTCCGGATTTTTTTTTGGATAGACACTGTTTCTTTTTTTTCCCCTTTCGGGGCTTGCTGGGGAAAGCGCCAGAGGAGGGGGTTGTCTTGGCCGGCGCTTGGTGGGGCAAGCACCAGCCGAGGCCCTTGCCGACACCCCAAATCAATGTTTTTTTAATATGCTTCAGATTGAAAGCTTGCACAGCCTTGTCGCATGCGCAAAAGCTGTCTTCTTTATTGATGTATGTATTATTTAGACTAATGAGAGAGCCAGAGAACAGACATCACGCGCATAGAGACTAAGGGTGAGAGTTAAGAGCTACTACCACCATATCGGAGAGATCACAAAAGGCGATCGAGCTTGGATCATCACCTTCATTTCTCCTTCATATGCTAAGGACATGCAAGTTGATTATTAGTTAATAAGGTACCCTGTTAATTAAAGTAAGCTTTAGCACCTTCTTTCCTTATTTATTATTTATTTATTTTGCTAGTATCCTTCTTGTGTTATTTAATTTATATGATTTTGGCAATAATTATCTTATTATCCTTTATGTCTAGCTATTTAATTTGCCAATGATTAGAATTATTTCAATAGGGGGAATTTAGATTATATTTTCTTCTCTTTTAACTTATCTAATTTTTTTTCATTTAATTACAAGCTAAGAAAATGGTACGTAGTTTCACTGTTACCATTCATTTCTTCATCACTTAGCTTTCAAGTGAATAATAGAGAGAATAATATATACTATACTTTCTAGTCTTACTTTTCATTTGTCTAACTTAATAATAATAATGGTAATCACTATTATTTTGTCTTTTTATCAGTTAAGGTTACGCTTGAAGCTAGGCTAATAATAATAAGGCGTATAAGGTAGAGTAAAAGAAATATTTGGGATGCAATGGTGCTTTTACAGAAAGCACCATAGCTCCCTTCACCATTTAATTAATTAATTTGTTTTTTTTATATACTGAATGGATGCTATGGCGCTTGGTGTCCAAGAGTCGTAGCTTTTATACACTTTCTATGCCGCTTAAGGTAAAAGCGTCGTACAAAGTGTATAAATTTGCTGCTCCCGCCATTATCATCGTCTTTGTGTCTTTCTGGCACGTAATTTTTCACTCCATTTTTCATATCTACTTGGTCCCCACATCGTCTTTCTCGCATGTCCTCCCGCACCCCATTTTCCAGATTTAATTGGTTCTCACTATACCTTTCTTTATCCATTGTCCCCACACCCTCCTCTCTTTGACGACTGCAGTTGGAAGATTCGTTGGTCCCACTTTCTGTTTCTTCTTGTCTCCGTGTGCGCATTTCTTCAAAAAAATTTGGTCACACACTTCCGTTAGAGTGCAAAGTTTAGTTACCCACATGATTTGCCTTGTCCCAGCCTTGTAGAAGAAGTTTTCCAGCTTCTAAGTTTTCTTTAGGTACGTTTTCTTCTTCTTCTTCTTCTTCTTTTGGAAAAATTTGTCTTGAGTATTATATGTGTACTCATGAATTTTTTTTTCAGGTTTTTATTTGAAGTTTCAGCCGTCTTCTTAAAGATTGGTCTTCCGGTTGTTTTTTTCCTCTATCTCAGCCTCTTAGAGAAGCTTTTACTAGCTTGTAAGTCTTGAAGTATATATTTTGTTCCGAACTTTAAGTTAAACATTTCCATGCACCTTTTAAATGTTGGGTATCTAAAGCTTTGTCATCAATTTAGAAATGTTGATTGCCAGAGATTTCTTATGTGTCCTGCCAATCATTAAATTAAAGGAGTATTGAACTAGCTAGTCATAGCGTTAAATATCATTCAACTATGTAATATTCTTTTGATTTATTTTTGTTGTGATATGATACATGCTGTGAAAATGGATGAAAAATTAGTGTGATACATGTTGTTATGAGTTTTGAAAAATTAGTATGATACATGTTGATTGCCAGAGATTTCTTATGTGTCCTGTCTAATTTTTTTTAAAAAAAATAAATGGCAGAAGATAAAAGTAATTAGTAACTACCAGAGGCAAGCAACTAACTACTTTTAAACATATGTTTAAAGGTAAAGATGGATCAAAAATGGATGTCATATGATCGATGATCAAGGGAATACATAGATGGGGTGAAAGAGTTTATTACATTGCAAGCAAGCATACAAAAAATCATAACAAAATCTTGTGTCCTTGCTTATATTGTTGTTATGGAAAGCTGATTTGCCCACTTGATTTGCTAGATCATTTAGTATGTCATGGAATTGATCAATCATATACACGATGGACAAGGCACGGTGAGATGGATGATGCAGTGATCGGGTGAATACCACGAACGGTCCTTCAAACGAGTTTGATTGAAGCATGTGTGATGATGAGGACGATGATCTTCAAGAAATGCTAAATGCGGTCGAATGGGTGCTTCATGACTATCCTCAAGAATTTGAGGTGTTGAAAGGTGATGCAGAGAAAACATTATATGCCGGTAGTACTAAATACACAAGATTGCTAGCAGTGTTGAAATTGTATAACTTTAAAGCGTGATATGGATTGAGTGATTCGGGTTTCACTGCACTATTTGAGCTTGTGTAAGATATGCTCCCAGAAGAAAATGTCCTGCCTACCAAGACATACGAGGCAAAGCGAATACTTTGCTCTACAACTAGCATGGGTTATGAGAAGATACATGCATGCCCTAACGATTATTGCATATTATTTTGAAATCAGTATGCAACATTAGAGAAGTGCCCTAAATGCAATGCATCTTGATATGGGAAGAAGAAAGGAAAAAGTCCGTCGAAGGTCGTATGGTATTTTCCAATTGTTCCGAGATTCAAGCGAATGTACAGTAATACAGAGATTGCTAAGCTCTCTAAGTTAATTGATTTTTAGTAATTTTAATTTTTTATTGTGCATGCTTTTTATGTACTATTATGAAGATGAACGTTGTGACCAATTGACTGAGCAACAAATAGGTGAAATTATTGAAGAATGGTGTGAAAATATGGTCAATGAATTAGCTAATATTTAGGTAAATACGTAGGTTGTTTCTTGCATATTTATCTTGGTTGTATATGAATTAGCTGTACATTAAAATTATTTCTTGTCTGTATTCTATATACACAGGTACTTACAATTAGTTGTTCTTGTGTGTTACATTGTAATCAAATTTCATTTGTACTAGTTTTATGAATTAATTATTTTGATTCGAGTTATTAATCATTCTGATTGGGTGTGATTTTGGCTTGGGTTTTTACTACTATGGATTTGTAAAATGTAAATTGCTGTTAATTGAATGCGTTTTCTAAAAAAAACGTACCTCCAATGGCTCTTCCTAGGGGAAGCGCCGTTGGAGTAATATATTTCCTCCGGCGCTTCTCTCAATAAGCGCCATAGCTTTTTATTAAAAAATAATAATAAAATACTCAAGCTATAGCGCTTCCGTATATTCAAGATGCGCCGTAGCTTTTTTTAATAGCGCTGGAAGCTACGACGCTTCCTAAGCACCAGTGTTCTCTAAATTAAGCGACATAGCTTGCATTTTTTTGTAGTAATGTAACTTAATTAGTTCAACATAGTTGTGCATATTAGTTAGAGTTATAAGTGATGAGATGTTATATAGTAGCTGTCTGGCACATGTATATAAGTGTGTATGCACATGTGAGTACAATCAATAGACACTATAAAAAGAATACTCAATTTCCGAGTAAATACATGTGAGTACAATCAATAGACACTATAAAAAAAATACTCAATTTCTGAGCAAATTCCGTGGCAAAAGTTTTTGCGACGGAATTTGCCATGAAAAAGCTCCTTGGCAAATTGCCACAGATATTTTCCATAGCAACTTCCATCGCAAAAATTTAAAATTTATAAAATTTTATATTAAAAATAATATTATAACATTAATTATTAAATAATTTTAATTAAAAATAAAATATTATTAGTAATGAATATTATATTCAAAAACTTATAAAAAATATTATTTATGACATTCAAATATTATTTATTAATTAATTCTATTTCATTTTAATTATTATAATTATATTATTATTTATTATTATTATATTTAAAATTTTCTACTAAAATAATATTTTTAATATTTTTATATTAGCTATTATTTAATTTTATTTAAAAATAAATTATTAGTTATTAATATTATATTTATCATTTTATATTAAAAATAATATTTATAATAATAAATTATTGGTTATTAAGTAATTTTAAAGAAAAGTATAATTCAGTTTTAGAAAACTGATTAAAAATATAGTTATAAAAATATATATTAGAGATTTAAAATTTGTTGAATTTGAAATTAATTAATCATAAATATATAAATATTTTTTTGAATTTTTGAATTTAATTTTATTTTTAATAATATTATATATATAATTAATTTTATATTATGATAATATTATATATATAACATTATGTATCATAATAACACAGGTTCATATCGGCGCAACTGGCAAAGGCTCGCGAGAAGGCATCAGGAGCATGAGGTCGTGGGTTCGAACGGGAGGAGAGGCGTTTTTAAGATTTAAGAAGCGCAGAAACATGGCAGTGCTAGGAGGCGACATGTGGCACTTTGCAAGGAGGGTAGACATGTGGCAGCGCTAGGAGGTGACACTTGCGGCGTGAGAAGGAGACACGTGGCTGAGCCCCACGATGAGGTGGCTTCCTACGTGGCATTTGAAAATTAAAAAATAAAATGGTGACGAAATTGAAATTACATCGCAAATTCATTCATCAAGCATCTATTTGTGCCGGAATTGATTCAGTTGAAAATTTATTTCTGTCACAAATCCATCAAAAAAGGCAAATTCCATGGCAAAATCAATGTTTTTTTTGTAGTGAGACATTACATCAATGGAATCCCAAGGCTTATTTTATTTTATTTTTTTTTTTTTACTTGAATGGATATCTCATGCTTAATGAAAAGCGTTTTCAAACTCCAAAGCATAGGGAATTGACAAACGGGCGTTTCCAGAACTATAAGGTAAAGTTATTAAAGACTAATCTCTTTTTTTTTCTTGCCAAACTATTAAAGAATAGTCAAACTTTAATATATTTCATTAGTGGCTGTTTAGTATTACTCTTTGTTTTTTTTTTGTCAA
Organism: Inga laurina; assembly: GCA_963855925.1. Classification (NCBI taxonomy): domain Eukaryota; kingdom Viridiplantae; phylum Streptophyta; class Magnoliopsida; order Fabales; family Fabaceae; genus Inga; species Inga laurina. Next base: position 7,565,331 of record OY979707.1, read on the forward strand.
CGGTTGTTACGAAATTATCAAGGTAATTAAACCTGAATTAGTCATTGAATTGGTCAGGGTACTGGGTTAAGAGTTAGTATGTCAGACTTGAGTAAAACTGAAGCTAACCCGGGATTAAACTGGTGAGAAATTGAAGATTTTAAAATTATTAATATGATATTCTAAAAGAAAATTAAAAAAAAATCAATTTTTTAAAAAAAGAAAAAAATTGACCCAGACCAGTTCACTGGATCGGATCAATCTACCAGCCTAGACTGACCAGTCTGGTTTGAGTATGAGAACCTGGGACATTATTAAAGAATAAGCAAACTAAAAACTGTCCATATTAATTAATCTTCTTGTTACTTTCTCTCTCTTTTGTTTTTGTTCAAATGTTACTCTCTCTCTCTCACACGCACGTTTCTTTTCTTTGTCTAGGAAACTGGAAAAGGCTCACACACCTATTATCCTCAGAAAATTCGAAATAATCACAGCCTTTTATGGCAAAGAATTATACTTATGGGGGTGTTTGGTATTAGTTTTTTTTTTTTTTTGACCTGGAGTTTGGTAGCCATAAGACTGTGACTGCTAATTAAGCTATACTTATTTTGCACTCTTGATGTGACAAAGAATCTGTTGATTCACTTTTTTTAGTGTTTAAAACTTTAAACGATATTATGTTAGTGAATAATAAAACCAAACTCTTTTTAAAAAAAAAATTTAAGTATGAGTTTATGAGTTCAAACTTTTTATGAATGCACGAATAATAAAAAGGAAAAATCACTTTTAATTGCATTAATTTAAGATTATTTTGGAGGAACTTTTTTCTAGACTTTATTTTAAAAAATAAAATCTTAAACAAAAGTTATTCCCATATTATTTTTCACAGTTACTTTAATCAGCTTCTCGTTCCCCAAATAATTTCTTTGGTGGCCTGGGGGTACATGATGAAAGAGAAAAATGGTTTTTCTTTAAAAGAAAAAGGGTGGGAAATGGTGATGACTAGTGGCAGCACCACATCATGCCCATGGGAGTTGTGGCCACCAGGTCCCACTTATTTGAAAAAAGGAAAAATTTCAGTTAGCTCTTGGTAGTAAATTAATTTCAGTCAAATTCTAAAATTTTTTGAAACTTTACTGCACCCCATGATCTTTAGATTCATTTTCCTCAAACCAAACAAAAATTTTCTTATTAGCCAATTTTCTTTTCCAATGCAAACCAAACTCCTCTATGGTAAAATATTTTCCATTCATTTCCCTTCCATTCTTTTCCAACTTTGTTTTTTTTCTTTTATCCGAATGGGCTCTTAGGGCCTGTTTAGTTCAAAGGGAGGGGATGTGATAGGAGGGAATGGATGGGAGGGGATGGGAGGGGAGGATGGAGGGTCACCTTGTTTGGTTTGGTTGAAGGGGAAGGAAGGGAAATGTTTTTTAATGATCCTTTGTTTGGTTTAAGAGAGGAGGGGAGGGGAGATAATATCTAATTTACTATTTTACCCTTAAACATTAGTTTATATATTTTTCCTTATATAAATGATTGAAATTAGTTTACACCTCAATATAAATTATATAATTTATAAAAAAATAAGATGAAGATATAAAATAGAAATAGTTTCCGATTCCCCCCAACTTAATTTCTCGTTATATGAATATTCCAGCTATTATCATATTAACACACTCGAATTACTGCTTTGTAGAAAGACGTCGCTCCATCTTGCAAAGTTCTACATGAATTAGAGAATAAAGATCATATAAGCCGATGATAATAATAAGCACATTTCATGACTCAAAAGCACATAGATCTATTGGCACGAAGTTATCTCCAGCAGTATTACAGGCTGAGGAGTCTGGAGGGATTCAAGAGAACAAAAAAGTTTGGCTCAATGCGGCCAGTCAAATAATGGCCAGGAGAAGAGGATATATGGGTATAAATCTAGAACCAAAAAAATTAAGCAAAAAGGAAATATGTAAGATATCAAACCGAAGCAAGATTATAATAAAAATAGAGAAAGTAAAATATCACAAAACTTCACAATACCCACCGATGCTTGACTATATTGGGTTGCCTCATCACAAGCGTAACCTTCCATATCTTTTTGTACTGCAGAAACTTGATAGTACCCATGCTTCCCTCCTTCCATCAATTCTGATTTACAATTTGTCGCCATGGACGCCTAGAATCTAAACCAAACTGTCAGTTCAGGGATAGTCTCGCTTGCAGAGGCCTTTTGTTTACCAATTTCATTCATTATGTTTGGGATAAGTGAATAATAGGAAAGGATAAGGGAGGAAGGTATGAGAAGGCCAACATATATGAACTGGCAGAAACAATAGAGAACAGAGGTTTGCTTTAATTTTCAACACAAGGTATAAATGGAATATGAAAAAAGCATGAGGATAAAATAGTCTCAAATTTTTGGCTCCCTCCAAAAAACCCCCAACTTGGAGGGAATGAATATAAGGAGATGGGAGGGATTTAGAACCAATTTTTTTGGACCCCTTCCCTCCAATATTTCATACCAAACAGGGAAATGAATTCATTTTTCATCCCCTCCCCTCCAACCAAACAAGGCCTTAGGCTCTATTTGGTTCGAGGGGAGGGGAATAGGAGTGAGGGAAGAGATTTTACTCCTCTCCCTTTAATTGGCAAGATAACAAATTTTCCCCTTCCTCCCCTCAAAACCTCTCCCCCAAATTATGGGGATCCTGGGGCTTGTTTGGTCTGAGGGGAGGGGAGGGAAAGTGGGCGGAGAGAAATTTTTTTTAAGTTGAATTTAAAAAAATTAGAGAAGTGGGGTTAAAAAGTTTTAATTAATTTTTCTTACTCTTTTATCTTATATATTCTCTTTATTAGAATTTTATTACCCCACTTCTTCAATCTTTTAAAATTCAACTCATAAAAATATTCCTTCCTCTCTCTTCCCCTCCAAATCTCTCATACCAAACAAACAAAACATCTTATTTGGGGGGAGGTTTAAAATATCTGACTGATTGGATTAAAATGCTTATAAAATTTTATCATACCCAAAATAACCCTTTGTCATTTTTCTTTCGTACCCAATGAAACCGTAATTGTCGGCCTTGAAACTGTTTTGTACGGAGAGAGCGATCGAAGAGGGAGGCCAAACGACGAGGGAGAGCACGATCGAACAGGAGCATCGTCCAGCAATCCCTTTTCGTCTGCTTGCAGTCTTTTCCTTCATCTTAGACAGACAATTGTGATGTGATTTTGGGCGGACAATTTTGCTGTCATTTTAGTCTCTTCCTTCATCTTCTTGTTCGTCTCTTCCTTAATTTCGGCGGAGCATTGTGATTTTCGACTTGATTTCCGGTGATATTTACGTTCCAGGGTTTCTGAATGTCGTCGACGACGATCACATTGGAGTCGAGGTAGATGACCTGGTCAACATAGGAGTCCAAGATATCGCCGAGGTAGTTTCTCGCGTAGTTCAGGGGATCCTCTAGGGCTTCGCGAATCGACGATGAGATGAAGTTGATGATGCTGTCTGCTCTGAAGATGTAGTCCTTGAAGTTGTGCGACAGGAAGGTTTTTGGAGAACTCTAATTAGACTTCTCCATCCATTTTTGAATTTACAGAGAATTGTTCTGTTGTTCTCCTCTGTTTCTTCTTCTTCTTCCTCCTCCTTCTCTGTTTTTGCCTAAGCTACTGCAATTGAGTACTTAGGTTAATAACCATCCAATTATTACTGTAATGTTTAATTTATATTCTGATTTTTCTTGTTTATAGTATTAACAATATCTTGAATAATTCGTGTTAGTCTTCGATTCAATGTTAACAGTATTAACAATATCAAGTCTAAGAGATTTAGTCTTCAATTTATGTTAACAGTATTTACAATATCTTGAATAATTGGTGTTAACAGATCTATGAGAGGTGTGGCTGGTCCAGGGATGAGACTCTTTCAGCATTCCGGAAGTTTCTGTATTGTATGTTAATATCCGAGGAGAAGATCACGAGCACTATTAAGTTTCTTGGGGATGATCTGGGTTTGTCATCAAAGGATATAGTTAGATCCCCAGCATATCTTGGTTATAACTTGAAGCACAGGATTATTCCTAGATCCTCAGTTTTTAAAGTTTCGAGAATTGAAGGGTCTGATTGATAATGATATGCCCTTATTTTCCTTGGTCAGATTAAGTGAGAAAATGTTCCTGGGGAAATTTGTTTTCAGATTTCAAGAAAGTGCTCCTGAGCTGTTGAACATTTATCAAGATCAGCCAACACATTCACCTGAAGCTCCGGAGTCTTCAAGTGTATGATTGAGAACTTTCTCCGATATGATTTCCAGTTTTATTATAATTATCCAACTGTTTTATGTCAAATTCTTCTTTGACTGAAGTCTTTCTATATATTATGGTGGTTCAATCTGAACTTCCACTTCATAATTTTTTTTCCTGCATCTGTTCTGCATTCTTGTACAATAGCTACTTGTCTAACAACACCTTGATGTTAGAATTCATGTTAAAATTTAAACTCATTACTCTGTTGAATTGATCATGGAGTTTTCCTAAGTTCGATGTAGAAAATCTTCATAGAAAAGCATGTCTGTTTCTTGTATTGTGCTTCTGTTTTGCATAGAAGTTCATGATAAATGGTTTTTCATGTCCTAATATTTAGATCTTACCGTTATCTAAATGGTTTGGTAGGCATTTCGTTCATATTCTCTTTTCTGTGCAGCTACTTTTTCAGTTCTTTGAACTTTATGCATGTAGATTTAAGCCTGTGCTCTGTGACTTGTGGAGGGACAGTATTGAGAGGGCAAGTGATAGAAATGGACCAAGAGATTAAAACCAGCAGTCATGAAGAAAGAGTTAGTTAAAGTTACTTATCTCTTGAAGGTTTTTCTTGTCAAAATATCACATGTTGTAGGTTTTTTTTTTGGTGGGGTAACTGTGTTGAAGTGTGGTGTTGAGTTGTAGCGCAATACACATTTTAGTTGCTGATCCTGAGCGTGGGCTTATGTTAATAAAATTTTTCGGAAGAACCAATTAAATTGTTTTGTTATATCTTTCTCTTCTGTAGCGAAATCATCTAAATCGAATCAAAAACTGAAAGCAAATGAATCTCTTGTCTTCAAGGATAATAACAATATCTTATCTTATATCCAAAACATGCATATATCTGATTATAACAGTGTTTAATGTTTAATTATTTCTTGTTCTGATTTAGGATGGCTTATTCGTGTTATGGGATATATATATATATATATACACACTTTATTAGTATTTTTTATTTAAAAAAAAAATAATAATTCATTTTTCAATATTTTATTCAGAATTTTATATTAATTGCCTTAAAATCTTCACTTTCTCGTATAATTATGTAAAGTAGAGTATCTTCCTTTGTTACTTCTGTTCTGCCTTTGCAATACTAAACTTCATCCCCTACTTTCAAGTTAGACAGACTCCAGATTCATCATCCCTGAATAATCTTCATTCTTTAATTGCTTTGTTCGATCAAATTGAATGCATATTCAGGAAATGTAGATGATTTTAATATTACACAGAGTTCCCAATGCAACCAATTAGTTTCAATTTAATATGCAGGAACAGTAATAATGGAAAAGGCAGGTGGAACTGTGGCAAGTGGCAACACGTTAAGCTATTGGAGGAAGGATGAAAAGTGAAGCGTAATTTTCCTAAATAACCACTCCCTCCTTCGGTCCTTTCTATAAACAACTTTTTTTCTCTTAAAGTTGGTTTTTTATATAAGCGACTTTCTCCTTATGACTTAAAATTTAAACTATTTTTTTTACCCCTATTAAATACACATCTTTATATTAATTACTCCTCACTCACCACTAATTCTCTTTCAATTACTCATTTATTACATATTCTCTCTTATATTTTTATACTCATATACTCTTTCATACTCCCTCTGATCTTTATTATAAGGCACCAACTACTAATTCTCACAAACCAATAAAGGTAGTTAAAAGCATTCAAGTTATCCTAAAATTCAAGTAATTTTCAATATTACCCTTACCAACTACACTAAACTCAAATATCTATTAATTATTACTCTCTCCCACTACCCTTATTAAATATGGATATACATGGAAAGACAAAGTAAATGTTTCTTGGAAACTTGCAAGTGCCTTATAAAAAGGACCAAAATCACTTATTAGTTGGTGTCTTATAATAAGGACCAGAGGGAGTATTTGTTACTTATTCTATCTTCTATGCTCTTTTCATAAATAGGGCATATTTAGAAGAAACATGACATTTTTAACACATTTATTATTTTTAACTAATTTTAACCTTCAGTTCGTTTTGTACAATAAGAATAAAAATTGTTTATAAAAAATAAATACCGGAGGGAGTAAATATGAACTTGCGGCAAGTGCTAACAGAATCAAATCTCGTTTAATAGAGACAAAGGCAAAGGCATTCGAGTATGTCCCAACTGCCCCCAATCTCACCATTTTGGTTCTGATAATAAAGGAAACTCCAATCATCTTAAAGACAACTTCCTACATTCTCAAGGTGCATATGATTATACACTACTCTCGATTCAACAGACACACAATAAATATGTGTGTGTGTCATTTTTAGAAGAATTTTATTGGTCCGTAATATACAATCATCTTAAAGACAACTTCCTACATTCTCAAGGTGCGTATGATTTTACACTACTCTCGATTCAACACACACACACACACAACATATATATATATATATATGCCATTTTTAGAAGAATTTTATTGGTCCGTAATATAAGCTTTTAGAGTACTTAGTATTTATTAAATAATTTTGTTCATGTAATTAAAAAAAATGTGATCATCATTCAAGAATTATGCTTTTGATGCTCTATTTATGTTGTGTGCTTCTAAATTTGTCCAATTATGCTTTTTTCATCTGCACATTTATGATGAAGCTTGGCTTTTAACGCCACTACTTGCTTTTTATTATGACATTTTGAAGCCTTTTTACCAAGAAGTTATTCAATTATATATTTTTTAGGAAGAATGACACGTGCCCCTATAAGGGGCTCATTCAAGGAACATGGTTACATTTGACTCCCTGAATTATATAGGGCAATAGGCAAAGATACATATAAACCTTAAATAATAAACTTATTTATTCCCACTTGTTACCAAAAAAATTCCTTGCAATAATTTTTTTTACCTTCTTGTTTTTTTTTTGGGGGTACAAGTAGCTTCTTTTTGTTTAATCCTCCGACTTTATAAACATCATCTAAAACCAAGACTATGTTGAGGTTAGTGATGATCATATGGGTTGAATCTATAGGCTCAACCTATTAAAAGTGACAGTTTGGCAAAATGGAAGCCCGTTTTGAAGTGGACTTTTTTTCAAACCCAACTCACAAGTTGTTCCACTTAATTTTATTATAACTTGATTCCATGCTTAATTCCTCATTTTTCTATTGATAGAAGAATCACTTAAAATGGATTACATATTTATATATACAAGTTTTGGGGTTGACTTATTTACATAATTTTATAAAAATATAAAAATAATTTGAGTTTAGTGTATAAGAGTTTGTAATTTAATTTGAAAATTAAAAGAGTATTTAAAAATGAAAGGGGGGGGGGAGAATCCGGTTCCTTGCCCTTGCGGTTCCCATCCATTTCCCCTCCTTTACCCAAAACTATGACGTTTTGGGTGTAAATTAGGGGGTTGGTCCTATTTTTCTTAAATCCATTATTCTAAAGTAATTTTTTAGTCGCATCCAATATCGTAAATATTTTGAGATATTTTTTCAGTAGCATCCAGTATCCTAAAATAATTTTGTGTGCATCCAACACCTTAAAATTTTGTGTGCATCCAATATTCTAATTACAATGAGCACCTTGAACTTAAGATATAGAGTGTTGATGGAAAAAAAATTGATGTATCAGATGGGAAAAAAATATTTTAGGATATCAGATGTTATAAAAAAAAATTTAGGATGCTGAATGAGTTAAAAATTAATTTATAATATTGGATGTTACTGGAAAAAAAATTAATTTACAATATTGGATGCTATTGAGAAAATACTTTATGGTGCAACTTGTTAGATAGTAGATGCTACTGAAACAATATTTGATAGTTAGTGCATAAAAAATTATTTTAAAATACTATATGTCACTAAAAAAATATTTTAGAATACTGATTTTTTTTTTTTTAAAAAAGTAAGACCAACCCCCTATACTTTACACTTAAAAGGTCGTAGTTTTGGGTGAAGGAGGGGAAATGGACATGAAACCGCAAGGAAGAGGAGCCGGATTCGAGGAAGAAAGGAAGTCGCATTACTGACTGGAGCTGCTGCATATGAAGTATTAGTGTGTTACATGGAAGATATAAATTGTGAAACATAGCTGCTTTGTTCGCCAAAAAATAATAATAATAGTACCGCTGCTTTGATTTTTTTTTTTTTTTTTTCAATTGGCAAGTTTAATTCTTAGCAGCAAAGATTGAACCTATGGTATTAATTTATTGATCAGTTTAGAGAAGACCTCAAATTCAACAACCAATTTATTTATTTATACTAAAAAATGGACACAAATACAACTACATGGAAAGACCAGGGTTTTGAAACCCCGATTGGACCAGCCGGTTCGGCTCTCAAACCGGTGAATAGGTCCGATTTGGGCATCAACCCAGTTTACTATTTTTTAATTTTTATTAATTTTTTTAGAATATTATATTAATAATCATAAAATCTTCAATTTCTCATCAGTTTGGTCTTGGGTTAGCTCCAATTTGACTTCGGTCTGACTCACTGACTCTTGACCCAGCACCCCAACCGGTTTAGTGGCCGTTTCGGGTTTGAGAACCTTGGCAAAAACAAGGATGCATAAAAAATGAAAAACAAAACTGAATAGGTCTAAAATAAAAATTTATGTATAAAGAAGTCAAGTAAGAAATTTATTAAAATATAGTACAGTTCAAGTTTAGAGTGTCATTTTTTACAGAGGTAAAAGACAAAATTACCCCTTAACTAGTATAAGAAGTTGACCGGTAAATCATTACATAAAATCTGAATATATATAATGTAAAAATTATGCATATACACGTGTAAATCTTGGACCTTTGAGTTGTAAATCTAAGAAATTGACACTTGAATCTATGTGTAAAATTTGAACAAGGAGCTCTGCATCAAAAAAAAAAGAAAAAAGAATAAGGAGCAATGTTTTAGCACTTGTAACGGCACTCAACCACTTTGAGATTTCATCGTACTTTGAGGAAATCCGCAAGATTTATTTGTGTTGAAATCCTTAAATGATTAAAATACCCTTATATTAAACTATATCCCATATTGAATAAAAACATTAACTTTGAATTATCATTTTAGCTATAGTTTGATTATCTAAATATCTCACAAAATAATATTATGTTAAATGAATAAATAAATATCACTTGATTGAAATAAAACAACTACTTTTGACCCAAAAAAAAATATTAAAACAACTACTAGCTAAATAAATAAATTGAAATTATTAAAATCAGGTCTCAATAGTTAAAACAATGGAAGGAAAAGAGTAAGAAAAATGTTCACTTTATAAAAGGGACCACCCTTAAGGGAGGGAGACACAAATATTCCTCATCCTTATCAGCATCTTACTCCTAAGTTGAAAGGGCCTGGCCCATTTGGGCCCTATTCATAGTCAAAGCCCAGATTAATATGAAGCCGTTTCATTACAACTCTCACATTGTTTAACGTGTTTTCTTTTCTTTCTTCTTTTTTTCTATATTTATTTAATGTGTTTTCTAATTGCACATAAACCAAGGGTGCTTATGACCAAGGCAATGTTGACTCCAAATTTGAGCAGGTAATATATAATATATTATATTATAAGGAAGATATAAAATTGTTAAAAAGGTATTGCACGCAATGTAACTACTTTGTTTGATAACAAAAAAACGGAGCATATAGCTACTTTGGTTTCATTTTTCTTATTAGTTGGCAAGTTAATCGCTCAGCCGCGTTAGGTTGAAGTTATTGAAGTATTGAACATGGGGGAGCTTTGCCGCTCACGACAACCCAAATGCTAAAAAGATATTACTATCGTTTTATTAATTAATTAATTAGTTTAAATTAAGAATACTACAAATTCAACAACCAATTTACTTATTTATTTATGGTCAAAACTGATGACAATTTCTCAAATAAATTGTTTATGAAAAAGTCCTGTAAAATGTAAATTGCTAAAATATAATAAAGTGTCAAGATTCCTGAGTGTAATTTTTTATACAGGAAAAAGACAAAATTTCACCTTTATTAATATATGAAACCGACTTGTAAATCCATATGTAAAATATGAATAACTAATATGTACCATAAAAATTATGCATATTTACTTGTAAATCTAAGACATTTGACTAACGGACGCATTTTATTATCTTGACGAATCAAATCAACTCATCACTGTTTCTCATCGGAGTCGATCGTGCGCCATGTTTCAATCCAAAACTTGAAATACCATTCCGTAATTCTCTCTCTCTCTCTCTGATTTCTTCTTTTCAATTTGGTTTTTATCTTCGTTTCTTACTTCTGCTTCTGTTTTTGCATACTTATTCATTTTAATTTCTACTTCTAAGCACTTTAAGTTAGACAGATTCAAGATTCATTCTCTGAATAATCTTCATTCCTTAATTACTTTGTTCAATCAAATTGCATGCATATTAAGATAAGGTAGATAGATATGATTTAGTATATGTGCAGCGAAAAATTAAAGTAGATACTTGCATATACTCAAAGAAAATCGGATTAAACTTATCGACGGAAATTCAAGCCCCACACTTTTTTTTTTTTTTTTTTTTAAAACACAATCTGAAAAGTTATAAGCTTCAATCTGTAAACGTATTTTAGAATTGTCTTCAATTTTAATTACTCCCTCCCATTTAATGTACTCTACCTCCTTTGGCCTTTATTACAGCACGTCTTCTTATAAGATATTTGCTATTTTCGTATCAAATATTTTTTAATATATGCCCCATATTTAATAAGAGTATTGACGATGGGGACTATAAATTAATATGATGCTGGATGAGTCAGAAGTGATCACTTATGTTTAAGACTAGAGGGCGTATAAGATACAATTTTTTAGAGGGCATGATCATGAGTATAAGATAAGTATGTTTGAAATTTTAACTAACATTTTTTTTTTTTCATTTTTATCCCCATTAATTATATACTCCCTCTGGTCCTTTTTATAACAGCCTAATAAGAGTTGTCTGAATATGTAATGATTGTTTTTTTTTTTACTTTTGTCCCTTATTAATTATATGTATTGCATTAATTAAATATTGATGATAGTTATATTTATTCTATTTCTTTTTGTTACTTGCCCCTTAAAAAATAAGGGTATACTTGAAAAATACGCTTGATTTTAGACATATTTATTATTTTAACTAATATTAACCGCCTTCTTAAATTACATAATTCGGTTATAGGCTCTTATAAATAGTACCAAAGGGGAGGGAGTATTACTATATCACTAGATTAATTATATCTCTTGCATCATATTGCATGCAGAATCAAAGCTCATATTAATAAAGACAAAGGCAAGACATTCGACCATGTACTGGCAAAGCAAACTCCAATAGTGATACTGAAGACAACCTCCTGCATTCTCAAGGTAAGTAATAGTATACTCCTTTCAGTTTATAATATAAATCACTTTAATTAGCATAAACTAACTCATTAGAATTAAATATACCTTAAATTATTTTTTTCTACTTCACTTATAATAAACGAGGCTTTAGAAGAGAGAGAACAATACAGGGAGCCACATTTTTTTAACCATGAATATGGAGTCATGTCAAGCCCCATAATATTTCGATATTCATAGAGAGTATTAAGCTCACTATTCCATAAGGCATACAGAAATAGCGGATATATACTGACATTAGGTACTTATTTATAATATAGGAGAATCCTCATAGGGTTTGAAAAATATACACAAATGTATAGAGTGTTCAAAAGAAAGCAAAAGTACAAATATAGACATCCATAATAGCTCTGGTACACACCGGGACTCTATGCACCGGTAGCCTCTGTTTTTCCCTTCGAGCCACCAGCTTCTGCTGGAATGTTTTTCAGTTTGATAAAGGGTGAGATTCGAGTGAATCTCAGTTGTAACATGTTTTTCCAATATATAAAATGTGAAAATAAATATGCAATGCACCATGTCATGTAAGATGCTAACTCATGTTGTGTACACACTGTCCAAGGTCAAACAACATGTTTGCAACCCTGGCTTAACTCGTGTCCATGGTCCAATGACATGTTTAGACCCTAGCTTATCCGCTTGTACCATCTTTGGATCCCTAATCATAGCTAGGTCGTGTGCCCTAAGCACTATCATGTTGCAAAAGATGACATACATAAAGCATACAAATTATTACATAGTATATGAAAGAAAGTGTTACTACCTAAGTCATTTTCCAGTTCCAATATCCATCCTAGACTTTTGTTTTGGCTCGAGCTATTAATATGTCCTAAAATTCCAAATATACAAAAATTGAGTTATTACTCATTCATGTATTGGCCTAACACATTTTGAGCCACTTATGTAGCAATTGGAAGTCTAAACAAGTGCTTATAGGGTTAGGAAAAGCTAGACCAATCAACACCATTCAAAAATAAAAAAAAATTGAAATAGGGGTCTTGGCCCCAGCCAAATATTCGTTGACCGTGGCCAATAAATCTCAGCTTCTTTACTCAACTTTGAAAAATTATAACTAAATCTATAAAACTCAAAATGGAGTGTTCTAAAATTCCATGGAAAGCTCTTTAGGTGTAGTTTCATGGAAAAATACTCAAAGCTAATCAATGTTATCTAAGTTTTCCCAGAAATTTTGTAAACTCTTCCTTATTCCAGATTACTTTCCAAAAATATAATCTGACAACTAACTTCAAAAATTCATATATCTTAATATATTGGTCTAAATAACACATATCATATATCAAATTAAAGTTTAGAATGTGTAATTTTATTTTGGAAAGTTTAATGGTATTTGACTAGAGTACATTAATAAAAAACATCACACAAACAAACCGTCAAAACATGAACATCTAGAATTTTCCCTGCTTCTGACTTAATTTTCAAAAATCATAACTCTCTCTACAGATATCAAAATAATGAGTCCTTGGACTCATTTAAAGCTATGAATGTTTAATATATGCCTATAAAATTTCATAAATTTTAGATAAAATTTGGCTGGTCAAAACTTAACATTAATCTGACTGACTCCCAAAAACGTCAGTTTTGACAGTCTGACTTCAAAAATCAAGAACTCAATTATTTTCACTTCAAACTATACTTTTCTTGATTCTATCATCAACTACACATCCTAAAATATCTATGCAAAAAGACCCAATTAAAAAATTCATCTATAGTCTCTTTTTAAGCTTCTGCAAAGTTCAGGTATATACTCTATTTTTCGGCCAGCAAAACAGAGGTAAAGAAACTTACATATTCTCATGCTTATGTACTCTAATCCTCCAGAAATTTGACCCTAAGAACTCCCAACATCAAGCCATGTTTGAATAACTGCAAAACCAAACCAAAGAAGTCCAAAAATCCGTCCCAAAATCATTACACAATCATTGGTTTACAAATTTTCGGTTACAGAAATTTTCTGACAAAATTTCTCTTGTTCCAGCCACAAAACTACCAAAACAACAACCTCAAATCCACTCAAACCAAGCGGTATAGTCAAGTTAAAGATGTAAGAGACTCAGCTACACAAGAATATGGAGTTGCATGTGTGATTTGTAGCTTCCTCTTCCTCCGGTTTAACTCTCTCTCACTCTCTCTCTCTCTCTCTCTCTGTGGTAGACTTGGTGAATGGAGAGGTGAGTGAATGTCTAATTAAAAGGCTGAGTGGGTGTAGATGTGAATCATATGGCTGGATAAAAGTGTGTTGAGGTGTTGAGAGTGCTTGTGCGTGAATGTGTGTGTGTATTTTGTGAATGGCCCATGCAATTTTAATGATGAGTGCAAGGTAGTGGCTGATGGTGTGCTCTTATAGAATGCCAAGTGTGGTGTGTGTGTGTTGGTAGCTTGAGTGTGTTTTTAAATACACATAGGTATATATTTATCCTATTAGTTATACACACTAGGCCCTAATTTTTCCCTTTGTGAAATTTAAGATTCCTTAAATTTCACATGTTCCATAATTTGACTTATTATCTAATTATTATTCCTAGAATTGTTTTGGAGAAAATGGGCTTTTAATTCCCAAAATTAATTTCTAACACCATTTAAATTTTATTTTTAGAAAATTTTTCCTTGTATTAAATTTTTGGGATATTACAAGTCGCATTTAAACATGAATTACATGAGCAAAATTGATAAATAAACATATCAATTAGTACCTTTGGTTTGGGCAAAAAAAAAAAAAAAATAGTACCTTTGGTTCAAAATATAAGAGCCACATAACTAAATTAGACAATTCAAAAAGTTATTTAAAATTGGTTAAAGACAACAAATAGGTAAAACAAATATAATTTACTTTCCTTAAAAACCTCCATTTATGGAAAGGTTGAATGAGAGAGAGAATAAGTGGAAAAAGAGATAAGAGAGAAGGAGTGGAAAAAATAGACGGGAGAGGGATATAATTAATTAGGGGTAAAATTGAAAAAAAAAATTAAGTAATGAGACAAAAATAAAGTAGCTCTTATATAAAAAATCACACCTCCTTACAAGTTTGACTTTTATACTTTGAACGAGAAGGAACACTATCTAAATAATTGTGAAAGGAAGGACTATATACCTTCTTATCTTTTCTAAGGTACCATGTGAGATATTTATTACATCTATCCCATATTACCCTTATTTAATATTAATTCAATTTCTCAAGGTTACACAATATATATTTATTAAATGAAGGTAAAATTAGAAATTCCTTTGATTTTCAGGCAGAGGTAAAGAGTTTTAAGTCTTCCCTTAATAATTCTGGTGATAATAAGTGCCCGATAAAAATGAGTGATTGGAGTACATATAACTTAGTTTTTTTTTTTTTCCAGCAAAGGATTTCATTACTTAACAGAATACAAACATATATATGAGGTCTAATAGAAATAGTAGACGAGAACTATTAGAATACATTAGCATCAACCCTTAAGGAAATAGGGGAAACAAATAGTACATTAGCCAACTCCTTCCCTATTAGCCTCCCGAACTAGCTGGATCTCACTGGAAAGGTCTTCATCTCGAGTATTCCGAAGAATGATAGAAGCTAGAGGAGGTGGTGATTCAAGAATCAAACCGTTAGGTTCCAACTCGCTTGAAGCCAAAGCAGCCAAACAATTGGCGGCACAATTACCTTCACGAGGTATAAGAGAAAAGGAAATCAAACTTCGATTCTACAACAAGTTAAAGACATCCAATAGAGCCCTATGCACTACTGCAGAAGGGACTTTTAACGACCGTTTTTATGCCCTTTTAACGACCGTTTTAAGGGGGATGTGTATGTGAGTATCGTGGAAAATTTCAAAATAGACGACTGTTTGAAAACAGTCGTAGTAAGAGACTTACAACGACTGTTTTCACAAAACAGTCGTTGTGAGTCCAAGATACAACGACTGTTTTTTCAAAAACAATCGTTGTGTCTTGGACTCACAACGACTGTTTTGTGAAAACAGTAGTTGTAACTCCTTTTTTTTTAAAATATTTTTTGCTTTTCCACCCCTCAGCATTGAAAAACTATCATTCTGAAGACATTTATATTTTTTTGAATTTGGAAAACACTCAAATGAAAATACCATGTCCCTCACAAAACAGTAGCACTATTATGAGGGTTTTATAACAAATAGGGCAGCCCTTGAATCAAATTGACTTTAGTAGCAGTGTAAAACATGTAAAAAATTAAAAGCTCAACATGGTCAATAAGAAGTTTGTAAAACAACCTTTCATTTCGCTCCTGAAAGAAATATAAAAGTTCAAGCTTAGACGACAATTCCAACCAAACAAACAGCTTATGAAACATTCTACAACTGAACTTTTTCATTGAAGGAATTATTTGAAGTTTGAAATAGAAGGGAAAAGGAATTCCCTATCTATATGCTTTCCAATGTAGTTTCCTTCTTCCTTAAATCACTGCAAGAGATGTTATAGAACTCAACAAGGTAAGCCAAAGCCTGTGAATTGCTTTCACAAACCTTCCACAATGATGCAACCTCTCCTTTGTAGACAATGCCCCAATCCTCACACGAGTCCAGAAAGTCAAGCAACTTCAAATAGAATGAATCGTAGTTCATCAAGAAGACAGGAATGTGAAGCTTTGTTCCAATTCGTTCAAGCTGAATCAACCCCAGAATCTCAAACATCTCATCAAGAGTTCCGACAACACCAGGAAAAGCAACAATGGCAGTCTTATCAGATGAGTTGTTTCTCACTGCAACATCCACTAGTCCATGTTTCCTTGCGGAGAAACACCTGAAAAAGTAAAATTAGACTAAAATCTATGAAATTTGGCCTATAGATATGGACAAGACTAAACTCTGTCTTTTGTCAAGGCATAAATCAATTTTTAAATGATAGCAGAATCTATTTTCCTGCTGTGAAAGAGAAGCAGCAAGTTGGGAACTTCTCTAAAGCAAAGATTAAAAGCAAAAATCTCTTTTTCTTCACAAATACCCTCACTTTTAAAACATCACGCAACATTATACTGTTTCTAGAAATGTCATTTTCTTAGTAATTTGAAATTAAAAAGTACTTTTCTGTAAGATTAGCCAAGATTTGTGGTATTGCTAGAGGTGTTTATATGAATACCTTTTCTATTATGACACTTTTTGAGAAGGACAAAACAATGAAAAATTTGCTTTTGCCCCTTTTCATCAGGTCAATACCTTTCAATCAAATACCCATTACCCGAATCCAGAAGCTACCACGCACTTGTCTAGATTATATCTAAATTCATATAAAAGGAGTCATATAATAGGAATTTATTAAAATGAATCAATATGAGACCTAGCAACAGAGACACTCCACGGCATAACAAAGTAGTCCTCTATAGCTCTATCTTCGCCATATAAGTCCTGAACGCCGCCGCCTACTATGGGTTTTCCATTAATTGACGTCGACCACCACAGAGTCGTCGCTGATTTTATGATGCAACGTGTGAGCAAGAGGTAGAGGGGAAGTCTAGGTCGGATGGCCGGGAGGCGTGACACAATGTGAACTCTTCATAGGCGCGGCGCTACACAGTGTGAGCTTTACAAAGGCGGGAATGGTCTGATTTAGGGATTTTATAACAAAGTTTCAACGACTGTTTTTCAAAAACAGTCATTGAATCTTTAAGATTCAACGACTATTTTTGAAAAACAGTCATTGAATCCCACTTACAACGACTGGTTTTGAAAACCAGTCGTCAAAACCAGTCATTGAATCCTACTGCCATATTTACAGTTGTGCCACCGCATTGTTTTCTACTATTGTTTTTCCAAAATGGTCCTTAATTGGTGTCGTTAAATCATCTTTTTGTAGTAGTAATGGTACTTCCAGTGACATCCCTCAAGCTTTCTAGAAGTTATAGCAATAAATAACTCCTTACAGTCAAGCTCAATTATAATTGGACTTTGAGGCCAGAAATTAGCAAGCATAATCGCTTGATGAAGAGCCTTTAATTCAGCAAAGAAGGCTGAATCTGCATTGAAACTCTCCGCCCAACCTCGGAGAAAAAGGCCTTCGTTGTTCCTGTAAACAATTCTAATGCCTACTCTGCCCATGTTCTTACAAAAAGCTCCATCACAATTAATTTTAATGGTATCACCATGTGGCTCCCTCCACTTAAAAGAAGCTTTGGTTACCATTGGCTTTAAGACGAGATCCAGCAGAGAATGAGCAGTCCAAAATTCATACATTGCTCAGTTAGTTAATTTGATAGCAATCAGTGGATCAAGTGCCTCATGCTCAAATACCCATTTCCATCTTAATTTCCAAATAAACCAATAGATGGGGTAGCTACATAAGCTTGCACATGATCTGAATTATCAACATCCATTAGGAGAATGTGTTCCAACCATTGTTCAATATTGTGCACATTAATAGAATTAAATAGCAAGCCTAAAGGACACCCAAACCAACTCATTCGAGCCCAGTGACAGAGTAAAAATAAATGTTCAAGAGACTCCACCTCACAGTCACAAAAAGGACATAAAGGATTAGGTGCACACTTACATTTGAACAAGGCCTCTTTTTCTAGATACTTATTCTGCTTCTTCATCTCTATGAGGAAGACAATTTAGGGCTTAGTTTTCCTAATCTCTTCTTTGAGGTTTTTGACTGCAAGGCCGCCCTAAGGCCTTGGCAGTTCCAAGATATGATACTCATGATTCATTGGTGGTTGATAAAGGACAGACACCAGAACCTATAGCCACCATAGAGTCTTTGTTTCCTGAACCTTGATTTCCATTAGACCCAAACCATTCCTCAGGGAAGTCAATCTCACATGCAATTGGAACCTCAATTAAAGTAGAGACTTTTGCAACAACTTGACCATACATGTCATTCTACACTTTTCGCACACTCTTTCTCCGAACAAAAGGTTTACAAGATGACTCCATACCTTTACATGCAACTATCTCATTAAATAACCTTTTCCTTTTACATGGGCCAGGAGATTCAGGATTAAAAGCACTTCGTTTAAGATTAAACCCACCAAGCCTTTTAACCATATCAGAGACAAGGGATAGATAAGAGATAGGTACCAAGACCTTACTTAAATCTTCGTCTGTTTGATCAGCACTTTCAGTTTGGCTCATTCGAGAGAGATCCATTTGCTTGGCTGGGTTGTGACCCACGTCATTAAGAATATGGGATCAATATGTAATTGTTGGATTTGTTCTGTATTCACCACTTTGGGCCTTGCTATTAGCTTTTAGACTATTATACTTAGTCTCTTCCCCATACATCACTGCTTCGTTTGTTGACTTCACGTACTTTATAGTTTGTGACGTACACGCCGCCTGCTGCACCACCTTTGTGTCTACCCACCTTTTCTAACCTGCAGAATGTGATTCAGTACTTCCATCACATAATTTGGGAGAGTGTATGTCACGCTCCAACACCACCTTCCTGAAATCTTCCTCATTCCACGAAATAGAGAATTTAACCATTGGTTCTTCTTTGTCTCATTCTGCAGTAGCAATAAGCCATGGCCTATATGTTTTTTCACCATTTTCATCAGTAATAACATCACTCTTGCAAGCCTTGTTATCATGACCAATCATACCACACTTGTAGCAATAAGATTGAAGCCGCTCATATTTCACAGAGACCCATACTTCTGACTCATCTGGTTTGTCAACCCCAAAACTAGCAACCACAGGCTTATTTATGTCAATAAGAACACGTGCCCTCCCAAAACTGTGAGAAAACTTATCTTGAATTTTTGGTTTTTCGTGCTAGACAAGATCTCCTACCATGTTACCCATATTGCAAATATTCTCCTCTTCCTCCAGTAAACCCAGTGGCAAATGGTTCCCGAACACTTTCGCCGTCACGATTGAACGGCACCTCACTCTCTCAAAACGAGAGAAAAGACCTCCCAGTGCGAGAGACTTCATATAACTTAGTTTAAACAATGAATAATCAAACTATATTTTGTCAATCCTTTTGTACTCCTTTGCTAGTTTATATTGCCAGAAAATCAGGAAAATTTGAATAATGTAAAAAATTTTATGAGCCTAAAAACAACCCAACAAAACAAATTAAGGGGCCAAAGAGGTAAATCACTGGCAAACATTTGGGAGATAATTTAATTTCCAACATTGCTATTGATGGGTAATTAAGTAGTTTAATTGCATGGTGCATAGTGAGCAATAGGGTGCAATGGGGAGTTTGAAATTTGAAAAATCAAAGAAGGAAAAGCAAAACAAGGACGGTTGGGTTTGACAAAAGGTGTTAAAGAAGGCGAGTGGCTTGAATTTTTTATTTTTCTTGAACTATATATATTTTTTAATTATGACTAGTTTCACACCGATGTGATTTTTAATACTCCCACCCCACTCGTCCACAATATAAGACACTTTTAGAAAAAAAAGGCATGGTTCAGAATATAAGTCACCTTCAGTTCAATTAATGCTCTTTTTCCTGTTTTGCCCTTGTAATTAATACTCACTTTCCAACTTTTCCCATCCCATATTATATCCCTTTTCTCTAAAATAACATTTCCAATACAATTAAACCCATTTCTCAATAAGGGTAAAAGTGAAAAAAAAATTACATTTTAGGACATATTAAATGATTTAACTGTTATTTATTGTTTCCCATGATATAATTTAAATGTCCTATATTATAGACTGGAGGGAGTACTTCGATATTTATCATACGGGGAGCGGTGTTTGGAAAGCACAAAAATCAATTTAAACAAAAGCTTTCTATATTTTATGGCCCAGGGCCTTGACCTGATGCAAATTTGCCAATTGGGTCTTACTGCGTTGAGCCTCCGCTCGATAAAATTCTCAAACACATAACATTCTGTCGGCCTAAGAACTTACTAGTCCATCAGGTCTTATGGCTTAAGCACATACAATTCATCATCTTTGTTGAATACATATCGAGACTAACAACCTCAAAACATATAGCCCATTAGGTATTACTGCCCTGTACAAACATGTACGTTGGGGCTTACGGGCAACATGGTGGGTATTTAATTCTAAGAGGCTACAATGTGGAGAGTATTTGCCACCATTTTGCCCTACCACACTAGGACTCTTCACAATCTCTATTTATACATGTCTTTACAAACCATATAGGTTATGTGGCTGTTTATTATACAGGTCGTTTCACTATCCACCATACTTCCGTTTCCTACTCTGAGGTCTATCTTCTCATATGAGCTTTAATAATGTCAGGGTGATATAGTAGGAGTCTTGCAGGAACCACCTATAACACTTGTCTGCACTAGAAATATGTGTTTCTCTGTGCCAGTTCCTGGCCTGTTTTATCTCAAATCATTCTGTGCCTTTTCAAATTTTCATGGAATCGAAACTTAATAGCTGATTCCTAGGTTATGATTTACCTGGTAACCCTTCTACTCATACCTTTTATCACATCATTTGCCATCTACCAATCGACTCCTAGTATAGCCTCAAGTTAGTGGAATAACAAGCAAATCATTTCTGTCTCTTACTTCATCAGAGAGCTATCTATCACCTCAATCAATCCTTTAGGGGAATATTATATGATCATAATCTTTCCCAAGACTAGGCTTAACAGGTAGCAACATTTCAAACTTCCTTTCCGAAAGGGTTCCTCGATTCCACGGATCGCCTCTAACCCAACAAAATAATGAATAAATTTGTCAGCTTAAGGACACACCAGTCCACTATAACATATCTGGTATGTAGGAATTTACAGCCCAAGGTCTCCAACCCAACTTTTAGGTTCATCGTGAAATCTAGAACCTTAACATCACATAGATTGAAAATCATTTTCCTTAATTACACCCAATAGGCATACTAAAATCATGATTAATAGTGCCTATTCTAACCTTTATTGTATTCAGCTATTATCCTCCAAATATTACTGAAGGTTCAATACTATCTATAAGGTTTACAAGGTTCAAACTTTCATCATGGAATAAAACCATAGTGCAACCTGATTCGCATTTCAACTTAAGCACTATTTCAGCTTAGATCTGATTCATGCATATTCTCAACCTTCAATATCATCGATTCGGATCCTCAAGGATTAATATACGGTATGATCACCACTCATCATATAGCACAGTATATCGTATCTACCTCCCTTTGACACCACGGTATTACTAAGTATCATCACTTAGCATGGAGAAGTCTTAAAACATTTATTATGCCTCCAATTTCCATAACCCCATTAAATGAACCTTTCTGGGCAGTATTCACCGTGACAGAAATGTCTCAATTTAAAATCAATACTTATATCATCATTATCTCCATGCGTCTAAGAACTCTATAAATCATCTAACTGAAATGATTATTAGACATGGAGAAACCTTAAAACAATTACTATTACTCAAATCTCCATGACCTTACCAACTTAACTTTCCAGGGGTCCGCCCATCCTAAGATTTCCCTGGGTTGAGCACACTTAACTCTTGTGTGCCCGTGCCAAAATGCAGATACTAGCTCTATCTGCTCCTGACCACCGTACCCTGAGGCTACCCTTCTTTCAAACATCATGCCCACTATACCACTATTCTCTGATACAACTCTGATACTACCCATATCATCATGATACCACTATCATGAGTGTTTGTATCGTTGGTATGTGCACCGGTACCACTGATACCACCAACTAGGTACTGATACTACCTCTGCATACACTGACACCATTGCTTCCTGATACCACTAACATCATCCTGATACCATTGGTTCTTGATACCACTGATACCAACTTGATACTACTGAAACCATGGTTATGAAAATTGGTATCATTTCCATGTGTATCGATACCACTAATATCGCCAACTGGGTACTAGTATCTCCTCTGAGTGCACTGATACCGTTACTTATTGGATATCATCCTCAGACCGGTATTGTACTGGTTGCTTCCTTCAGGTTATTCGCTAATCTCTCAGGGTTGATTCACAGATTGGGAGGAAACACTCCTTTGGTACCTTCGTTCGTGCATATTTCATATCATTGTATAATCAATTCCATATCAATATGTTATCGTATTACTAGAACCGCCACTCTACCAGAACCGCTTTGGGCTCTGATACCAAAATGTAACACTCTTATCTTATTTTCTCCTTTTCCAGAGTAATTGCAGAAAACGATACACAGTTTGGTGGGCAACACAGGAATAGCGTAAATATACTAATAATACACGCAGGATTATAGAATTGACCTACATTCAGATGATTTTTTCAATAACATGCTTGCTCTTGAGACACTTGTTTTGTATAGGACTTGCATCAAGCGTTTGCTTGAATATGTGTCTAGCTTTAAATGTCTCACTGCATTACTACTTTTAAGAAGTAGAGAATTAAGCTACATTCCTTCATTAAGTAAATTGAAACAGCTCATATCATTAGATCTATCTATGACTGCCGTCACTGAAGCACCTCTGGGCTTGGAATCATTGGTCAATCTTAGACGTTTGAATCTACTCCATACACTACTTGTAACACCTTTATCTTTTTTTCACCTTTTTTAGAGTAATTGTGGAAAACGCTTTGTAGTTCGGTGGGCAACACAAGAATACCATAAATATACTGATAATATATGCATGATTATAGAAATTCCCCATATGCGTTCGTACATGATAATTATAATCAATGTAGGCGCACAGGGCTACTAGGGTGTCTAAACCCGTCCCAATGAAACAGAGACATCTTCTCTTCTTCGTTCCACCACTACAATCATCCCGTATAGTTCTCTTCTCTACTTTCAATACATCTCATGTTTTCACCTGTCTAAATTATTGGTAGGGGAGGGTGAGATTTGGGAGAATCCCTGTAGGAAAACTGTTATCTTAATGCATGCAAGATATATGCTATGCGTATGATATGTTAACTTTAGCTAGATGCATGCCCTATAATGAAATTTTTGCATGCTCAATGTTTCATGCAATAAAACTATGGCCACAGTATAAACATAAACAAAGCTTCATTTATTCAAATATGCTCTACACAATCAAGTAAAGTAATCACATACATCACTACACAAGCAAAGATATCAAATACATGCAAATAAGGTAAGTCCCTTACCTCTGGTCTCTGAGTCCTCTTGTACCTTTCTATCAATCCAATATTTTGTGTCCGGCTCGGGCTACTGTCCGATCTTAAAATCCCAAATGTACAAGAATTAGGTTAAAACCTATTCATGTACTATTTTAGATTCCAAAATGTTTTTGTTGGTTCTATTAGTCTAAGCTACAAAATTACCAAAATGCCCTTGGGGACCCGATCCCGGCCCCACTATACCTGGTCTGACTGTACTTTTTCAGAAATTTTGACCCTGATTATTTTGACATATTTTCACCCTAGGAATCCATTTTTTGACCTTGGTTTTCACAAAATCATTGCCAAAAGACAGTTTTGCCCTTGACAGTCCCTATTTAGGGTTTTATGGCTATTTTTGTAATTTCTCATTCGGGGGCTTTTCTCACAAAGTGGTCAACATCAACCCCACCTAATTTTTTCTCCTGAATACAATGGAATCATCAGATTATTGAAAGTTCAGCTTGTTAGATATCACATGTGTTGATGATAACAAAGAATGGTATGAAAAAGATTTGATAAACAAATAAGTTTGAACAAAGTAATAACAGGGCAAATCATCACTTGAAGTAAGCACTGGAGTAATGAAGAAAGGCCAAGAGAAAAAGCTGAGAAACTTCATCACTGGCAAAATTTCTAAAGGGTTACTCGAGTAAGTACTCGAGTAATGAGACAGAAACTTGAAGTAACCAGAGTCAACCTTCAAGTAACCTGCCAACGTTACTCAAGTAACCATGTAAAAGACTTCCAGTTACTCTCGGCCTGCCAACGTTACTCGAGTCTGTACTCGAGTCCCCTGCTTCAAGAAATATGTTGCTCTCGGCATTTTCAATCCTGCCAATGTTACTCGAGGAGCTACTCGAGTAACTCACTGTGGTAAGCAAAACTTGAAGGTAATACTCGAATAACATGAAATGCTATTATCACTTTACTCGAGGCACTACTCAAGTATGCAGGTATTCAACTATCCTTTATCAAATATTTGAAATGGATTACTCGAGTCAGTAATAGAGTAATCTGCAGAGTTATTTACAAAGCACTTGAAGTATCTATCCGAGTAAGCTATACAGAAAATTAATGTTTACTCGAGTAAGTACTCGAGTAACCAGGTAAGCAAACTTGAAGTGCTCTCGACCTTGAAATCCTGCCAACATTACTGGAGTGAAGCATCGAGTAATCTAAAGTTTATTTGAGAGATTACTCGAGTTGCTACCCGAGTAACCTATGAAGAAAAATGTACCATACCCGAGTAAGTACCCGAGTAAACAGGTATTTTCAAGGTTTGTAAATTTATTTACTTCATGCACTACTCGAGTTATGTGATGTTCATTCATTAACTTGCTATCATTACTTTCACGATGATACTCGAGTAAGTACTCAAGTAAACTTAATGAATACTCGAGTAACTACTCGAGTATTGCAAGTCCAGAAATTTGGAAATCATTCTAACGTTCATTGATTTGTTTCCTATGTGATTAACACTTCATTGTATTAGTATTCTTAGCATATCCGCAGATAAACAATGAAGAGATCTTACCAAATAAGGAAAGTCAAATGCAACGTTCAAACACTACCTACCGCCACCTACCGCAAACGGATATTTTTCAAATACTGAAAAGTCAACAGTGGCTGCGCACACTGTAACGGGCGAGAAGACAATGTTCCAATGGTCATTATCAACATATCTATATATATGGGAACATCCAAACAGAGATCACAACAAGAACACACAAACGAACGCATTATCGAGTTCACTACTCTGTTTTACATATACTTGTAATTCTGTACTTCAGTGATTCTTATTCACTCTGTAAGAGAGATATTTCATTCAAACTCAATATTTGTTATTGAGGTAACTTAAGGTTGTGGAACCTTGAGTTGGGATTGGATTACAACTTGTAAGGGGGAGCAAGTGTCCAGGTGAAGGAACTTGCTTGTACTGAGGTGCCAAGAACCCACTGAATCTTGGAAATTATAGTGAAACTCTCAGAGAAGCTCTGAGGACTGGACGTAGGTCAAAGTGGTTGTGGCCGAACCAGTATAACTCCCGGTGTACACTTCGGTGATATTTCTCCTTACTCCTTACTGCTTTATATTCACCGTCAAGATTTATATCTGCAACGAAATTTTTTAGTATTACTCAATTCACCCCCTCTTGGGTGAAACACTTGCTCTAACACAGCTCCTTCCCCCTGACTCAGTCTTGGCTGAAACTCATGGAAGAAAAAGGGAAAATGAAATTTTTGATTTTCAACTCCAAAAGCTTACTCCTTTTTACTCCTAATCACTTGATTAACTATTTAAACACTTGATACACAAGATTTAAGCAAATTTGGGCAGCCTAACCCTTAGGGTTATCACTTTCCAAATTTACAAATCCAACCAACAAACCACAAACCAAGCCAAGAACATCAATAGCAACAACAATAAACCAAGAGTTTTGATGTTTTTGAGGTTACCTTGAGTTGGTTCACTTTCTCTCTCAAAACCGACCTTCCTCTATCCCCTTAACCGTGTGATTTTGCTTGCTACACAATGGGTTTCATGAACAATAAGAGATTAGAGAGGAGATTAAACAAATTGGAAGCCTTAAAACTTGAATTCACAAAGTCTTACCTTGAGATTTCTCCTCCTTCTCTCTAGATTTCCTAAGCTCTCTCTCTCTCTCTCTCTCTATCTTTGTTGCGTTGGGACGGAAATATGGCAAGGAAAGAGATAAAGGAAGCTTTAAAATATCTTACACCTTTTCCTTAATTAATAAATGTTACAATATTGGTTTTATGACATTACTTTTATACTTGGCTTTATCTTCAACTAAGCGTATCACAAGTCTTGCATTAGATTTTAACTAATTTATCCCCTCCTTGTTGGCCTATACACGACGTTGTAAGGGGTCCTTCATAAGCCCAACTTAGGTTATCCAATTTGCCCAACCAACTTGTACATGCATAAGGTATTTTAATCTAATTGAACATGTGCACAACTTTCATAAATCCATATTTATTTCCTTGGCTTAAGATGAGGACACTTGGCATGATTAATACCCAAGCAAACATCCACCAGTAAATGGTAAATATAGGCTTTTCCTTTATTCCACAATTTGCACAATTGCCATTACATCTTTATTTTTAAAATTCGCAATTATTGGCAATTTTGGCAGATTTTCTGATCAAAATTTGAAAAATCATAACTTAATTTGTAGAACTTCAATTGGAGTCATTCCAAAGGCTATGTGACCCTTATTGAGTCTAGTTTCAAGAAAAAATATAGCTTTTAGCCAGCTAGAAGCTCAAAATTCCCAGAAATTCAATCTTTAGACGCTGTCCCAGAAATTGGCCAGTTTCACTGGGTAAACTTCAAAAATACATAACTCTTTGTGTACAGCTCCAAATAAGTCATATAACCTATCAAATCAAAGATTAGGATGTCTACTTTCATCCTATAAAATTTCACAATTTTTGGTCATCATTTGGTCATCCAAAACCACATGACAAGCTCACTGCATTACAGAAAATTTCATGGGCTGAACTGTTTGCCATCTAATTTTTAGTGTTTAATTCCTATGATCAAGAATTTATAGCCAGAGGCTATTCAAAGTATATCAATATTCACTATTTTATTCCCTTAAATATAAAAAATTTTAGTGACTAAAATTCGGGATGTTACACTACTCCATACACATATGTTAATGTCATCATCACTCATGTAAATTGATCAATATAGAGCATCTACTTGGGCCGGAAGTGACAGATATAGATATACAAGGTTTAGATAATTTGGAAGTTATAGTGGCCTTCTTCCAGGACATTAGCATCTTCAATACATATGCGAGCTTCCTGGACAAAAATTGTGAACTTAGGAGCTTTCATTTAATTTTAGATGATTCAAATAAGAGATATTGTGATGAATTAGATACATACAGAGAATATTATTCCAATTCCATTAAAAGGATAACTTTTGAGAATATGGATTTGGGAAATAGAAAAGCAGTGCTCCCAGGAAGTTGGGTATACATCATTGCCAGCTAGTAGGGACGGTTGGTAGTTGCGTATGCAGTGTTTTATCATATGGCCACAACAACAGTAATCCACACCAAATTGAACGGTTGGATATTAGCCAATGTAAAGATGTGGAGTACTTGTGTTGCTTCTCTGGCAGTTGCCCCTTTTGCTCCTCTTCCCAACTTGTTGAAAGATATTTTGTCACCATATGCTCTTCTATCCTTGCATCAACCTGACCTATTTCCTTATCTCACTAATCTCGAGATTTGGAGTTGCAAAAGCATGGAGACTCTGATGACGCCAAAGTTATTAGCACTCCTCCAAAACCTACGCACCATTTACATTTATAATTGTTTGAAGATGAAAGAAATAGTTGGAGAGGATCATTCTCAAACTTCTAATGGCGACCTGATGGCCCTTGTGCATAACCACCTTTCTCACCCTACTCCTATCACTCTTCCCAAGTTGACATCTCTGGAATTATATGACATGCCTCAATTAAACTGCGTATACAGAGGCATCATGCTCTGCCCTTCTCTCCAAAGATTCTCTGCTTTCATGTGCGAGCAAATGAATCACCCTCGGATAGAGATCTCAAATGGATGTCAGCTTCCCATGCAGAAGACCTCAACTGGATACCGTTGGCGAATTTAAAAGTGATTAATCAGGTCCATACATATCTGCACCATTTTAATTTGACTACCTTTTATATTATATATGTTTATGATGCTGATTGAATCTCAACATTTATGAATATTGTTTCTGTCTGTGTTCGTTTCTCCTCACGCTTCTCATGAGTTTCTCTTCTTTAATCACAGAAATCTATGCACTTAGAAAAATCTAAAACTGTTAGAGCCAAATAATCTAATGTTACTTCTGTCTTCATTATTTCTCTCTATTTGCTGTGTCGCACTTTATTTTTGTGATCACGCTCATCAGTTTCTGAATTCCTGCCAATAAATGTTCCAATAATTGAAATTTTGTTTGCTATAATTAAATTGTATCAAATGACATCATAAATAAATCTCAATAAACTATAGTTGCAAAGTTGTGAATACATCTCTTCTTCTATATAAGTTCCTAATGTTTTTTTGTCAATTATTCAGTCGGTTACAAAAGTCTGCAAAAGTTGTTTGAGGCATTCGTCTCAATTAAATTAAAGGGGCATTTTTACTAGCAATTCTCATTCTAATTCCTTTTTGTCATGTAATATATATGCAGGATATGGTTTCTGATGTGTGACACTAATGCTGACCTATCATCCTTTAAATCATCATTCAAGAATTGTGCTTTTGATGCTCTATTTATGTTGTGTGCTTCTAAATTTGTCCAACTATGCTTTTTTCATCAGTACATTTACGATGAAGCTTGGTTTTTAATGTCACTACGTGCTTTACCAAGAAGTTATTCAACTCTATATTTTATTGGAAGAATGACAGGTGCCCCTATTAGGGACTTATTCAAGGAACATATTTACATTTGACTCCCTGAATTGTATGGGGCAAAAGGTGAAGATACATATAAACCTTAAATAATAAACTTATTTATTCCCACTTGTTACCAAAAAAAATTCCCAGCAATAATATTTTTTAGCTACTTGTTTATTTTTGGTACAAGTAGCTTCTCTTTGATTATTAATCCTCCCACTTGGTAAACATCATTTAAAACCAAGACTATGTTGAGGTTAGAGGTGATAATATGGGTTGAATCTACAGACTCAACCTATAAAAAGTGATAAGTTGGCAAAATGGCAGTCCATTTTGAGGTGGACTTTTTTTCAAACCCAACTCACGAGTTGTCCTACTTAATTTTATCATAACTTGATTCCATGCTTAATTACTCATTTTTTATTGATTTATCTATTTTATATTGATAGAAGAATTGTGTAAAATAGATTGCATATTTATATATACAAGTTTTGGGGTTGACTTATTTACATAATTTCATAAAAATACATTTGAGTTTATGTATAAGAGTTTGTAATTTAATTTGAAAATTAAAAGAGTATTTAAAAATGAAAGGAAAAGGGAAAAGAAAAAAAAGTAAAGAAGTTGCATTACTGGCTCTGCTGCATGTGACGTATTACAAGGAAGATATAAATTGTTAAAAGATATTGCCCGCAAGCGGTATATAGAAATACAGCTGCTTTAGTTCGCCAAAAACAAAAAAACAAAAACCGCTGCTTTGATCCCCCCCCCCCCCCAAAAAAAAAATGGCAAGTTTAATTCTTAGCAGCAAAGATTGAAGCTATGGTATTAATTTATTGATCAGTTTAGAGAAGACTACAAATTCAACGACCAATTTATTTATTTATGGTAAAAAATGGTCACGGTTACAACTACATGGAAAGACAAGGATGCATAAAAAATGAAAAACAAAAATGGATAGATCTAAAATAAAAGTTTATGTATAAATAAGACAAGTAATAAATTTATTAAAATACAGTACAGTTCAAGTTTAGAGCGTCATTTTTTACATAGGTAAGAGACAAAATTACCCCTTAACGGAAGGTGTAAAGAATTTTTGTTGGGAGCTCTCTCCATTGAGGCACCATCAAAAGGTGGGGTGACCTTTTGGGCCTATTAGATAGGGGGCGTTAGGACTAGTCAGTTGTTGGGGGCCCATGCTGGTAAATCTGGCGTTGGCTTTCAAGTTAAAGCCTCCACCTAGAAGATGGGTGCACCAAAGGTTAAAAATGGTCCATTGTATAATAAATCATAAAAAAAAAAATGAAATAAAATCTGAATAGCTAAAAGAGTGGGGGGAAAGGAGTAAGAAAAATGTTCACTTTATAAAAGGAATCACTCGAGGGAGGGAGGTAGAAGCAAATATTCCACGTCCTTGTTGGCATCTTACTCCAAAGTTGAAAGGGGCTGGCCCATTTAGACTCTGTTTATAGTCGAAGTCCACATTAACATGAATCCATTTCATTACGGCCCTCTCATTGTTTAACACTTTAACGCGTTTTTTTTATATATATATTTGTTTAATGTGTTTTCTAATTGCCCATAAACTGAGGGTGTCTATGACCAAGGCAATGTTGACTCCAAATTTGAGCTGGTAATATATGATATATTATATTATAAGGAAGATATAAAATTGTTAAAAGGTATTACACGCAATATAACTACTTTGTTTGACCCCCAAAAAAACAAAAACGGAGTATATACCTGCTTTGGTTTCATTTTTCCTTTTATTTGGCAAGTTTCTCGCTTAGCCGCGTTAGGCTAAAGTCATTGAAGTATTGAACACAGGCACTTTGCCGCTCACGGCTTACCAAATGCTAAAAAGATATTGCTGTTGTTGTATTAATTTATTAATTAGTTTAAATTAAGAATACTACAAATTCAACAACCAACTTATTTATTTATGATCAAAACTGGATGGCAATAATCACTAAGCGTTTGAATCAACTGGTAAAGGGTTTATTCCAGCTTAACTAGTGATTTTGTGTTCGAGTTCTGGGTATGTAACCACAATAATTAGTTGAAGGTAGCGAGGTCGGCAATACAATTACATGGAAACAGAAGAATTCATGCATAAAAAAATGAAAAAAAATATGAATAGTTCTCAAATAAAAACTTGTTTATGAATAAGTCCTGTAAATTGCTGCAATAAAATAAAGTTCCCAAGATTCTTGAGTGTGATTTTTTATACTGGCAAAAGAGAAAATTGCACCTTAATTAATATAAGAAGTTGACTTGCAAAATCCATACATAAAATATGAATAACTAATACGTGCCATAAAAATTATGCAAATTTACTTGTAAATCAAGACATTTGAAATGTAAATATAAGAAATTGACTTATAAATCCATAAGTAAAAATTAGAAACAGATAAATAAATACTTTTCTCTATTCCCTTATATGAGACGTTTTATATAAGGTATTTTTGGTCTTTTTTATTAGATGTTTTAATAGTTCCGATGAGAATTAATTAATTTTTTTCTATATATATACTCATATTTAAAAAGGGTAGCGAGAGGGTGAAAATAATGAGTGGAAGTTTAATATATATAGTTAGTAAATGTAGTAATGACAATCATTTAAATTTTATATCAAATTTAATGCTTTTAATTGTTTTTTATGGTTACATGTGAATTAGTAATTACTCCCTCTGGTCCTTAATATAAGATATATTTGGAGATTTAATCTTAATTTTAAACATAAGACATAATTTTCATATTTGTCAATATTTTCCCAATTTATCACATAATTTTCTTATTTGTCGGTCTTTTCTTAATTTACCCCTGTTGATGCTACCTTAACAATAATCAAGAAGGAGAGAAAATGAGTGAATTAAGGAAGATGACAAGGACATTTTAGAAAATACATATCATATTAACCAACTTAACCAATTTTTTTAATCTAAACAAATTAGGTAAATATGTCTTATATTAAGCACCAGAGGAGTAGTAGTTAGAAAAGTGTCATATAATAATAGAGTAGATGAGAGGAGCATAAAAAAACATATCTTTGTCTTATTGGCCAATTGATTAGTTGGCGCCAGCGGGAACACTACAAGTACATGGCCAATTGATTCTTAATTAATTTCTCAATGTTATTAGCGCATTTGCTTCTGTGTTGAGGTATCGATCAAGTCAACGTTTCCTGCTTCTCATCGGAGTCCATCGTCTGCGCCATGCTTGAATCCAGAACTTGAAATAGCAATCAGTAATTTTCTCTCTTTCATTTCTTCAGTTTCATTATGTGACTGATTTCCATCTTCCTTTGTTACTTCTGCTTCCGCCTTTGCATAATCATAGATTCTCTACTTTTAAGTTAGATCTGAATGATCTTCATTCCTTAATTAATTACTACTTTGTTTGATCAAATTGCATGATTATTGAGGAAAGGAAGATGATTTTGTATGTTCAGGAAAAGTCGTAGATAACTGCATCTGGGAAAATCAGATTAGATTTATTGACGAAAACTCAAGGCCCAAACTTATAAAAGAGTCATGCTATGAAAAGCTATAAGTTTCAATCTGTTAAATTATTTAATCTTAAATTTTTATACAGGCAAAAGACAAAATTGCATCTTAATTAATATATGAATCTGACTTATAAAGCCATATGTAAAATATGAATAACTCATATGTACCATAAATATTATGCATATTTACTTGTAATTCTAAGACATTTGACTTATAAATCTAAGAAATTGATTTATAAACCATATGTGAAAATTAGAACCAGAGTAATAAATACTCTCTCCCCCTCGTCCCTTTTATGGGACGTTTTATATAATTTATTTTTGGTCTTTTTTATTAGATGTTTTGATTGTTTTAATGAGCATTAATTAAATTTTTTTCATACATATTCATATTTAATAATGGTAGTAATGAAAATCATTAAAATTTTATGACATATTTAATGCTATTAACTTTTTTTATGGATACATGTAAATTAATTAGTTAGAAATACTTACATACTTTAAAAGTGCCACATCATCAAAAATCTATCTAATAGTAACAAAACAACTCATAAAATTTTAATCCTAGCTGATTATTCATCCGAACAATTCACATTTTATTTTATTTTTAAGAAAATAAACATCTTAGTGTGAAAAAACAAAAACAAAATGATTAGCCAATATATTCGTTAAAAAAATAAAATGCGAATTGTTTCATATGACTTATGGGCCAACTAGGATTAAAATGAGTTGAATTGTTGTATTTTCATCAGGCAGAGTTTAGATGACATGATACTTTGTGAGTATGCAAGTATTTCTCATGAATTGAATAGTATTAAGTGTTGACCAATATTTATCATATCAAATAGACTAATTGAGTGTTTATATTTATCATATCATAAAACGTAAAAATAATTTTTGAGTGATGAGAAAGTAGAGATATTTCTTATTGGTCCATTGACCACTTGGCGACGACAATATGGCTGTCTTGACGAATCAAATCAACTCATCACTGTTTCTCATCGGAGTCGATCGTCCGCCGTGTTTCAATCCAAAACTTGAAATACCATTTCATAATCTTCTCCCTCCCTGATTTCTTCCCTTCAATTTGATTTTTATCTTCGTTTCTTACTTCTTCTTTTTCGAAATACAAAGGCAAGCAAAGCTTGAAGGAATTACAAAGTCACGGGTTAGACCCCGAATATTGTTCATGTGGCTGCAAACCACGTTCTAACACAAAAAGACAGACACATTCCGCCGGTGGTGACCAGAATTCGGTATAGATTTGATGGTTATAGTGAGCCGATCGTGCAAGATAGTCCGCACAGCGAGTATTCTCCCTATGAGTGTGGGAAATCTTCAAATCCCAGTCTGCATAGATGAGGGAATTGGTATCCAATATGACATCGTGCAAAGGGTGATCGTTTACACATTGAGTTGACAATAAATGAACGGCCTGAAGTGAGTCAGTGAACAGTTTGATTTTCTTGAAACCCAACTGCTTACAAAGCTGAAGACCTTGGTGGATTGCGTGGATTTCCGCAGTAGTTGGGAAAGAGAGTCCTAACTTCTGTTGAAATCCACAAATCCAGTTGCCTTGGTGATCGCGGATGACTCCACCACAAGTTGAAAGACCATCGCTAGCAGTGGAACCGTCAACGTCAATTCTAATGTAACCCTCTTCCGGGGGAAGCCAGTAAAGAAGACCTCTCTCCAGAGTTTGAAAGATCAGGTGATGAAAGCGACCCCTCTCCACACTCTCTAAAAGGTGAAATATGCATTTATGAACCAGCTCCTTTGGAGTAGCAGCTTTACCTTCAAAAGCCTGACAACAGCGGTTCTTCCAGAGGAGCCAACATGTGGTACTGAAAACTTGTTGCCAAGACCATCTAGCCATTCTTCTGTTTCAGGGGGAATGCTGTGAATTCCATTTAAGCCAATCCTGCAGATTACCAGAAGCAAACATAGTAGAGTATAATTGGTTAGTTAAAGAAAACCACACTCTCTGGGCCTGCTCACAGTCTCTCAGAACATGAAGGATGGATTCCTCACTCTCACACTGAAAGGGGCAAGTGTTTAGGGCGCTCGGATTAAATCTCGCTCTAATCTCATTTGTTGGGAGCCTCTCATGGAAAACTTGCCACATGAAGTGTTTGACTCTTTCAGGAACACCCCACTGCCAAAGATGCCGCCAGGACTGGCTATGAGTTAGGGACTGTTGGTGGTAGAAAGCATCGTAGGCAGATTTCACACTGAAATTACCATCAGGAGCATAGCGCCAACAAACTAAGTCATCAACAGTACCCGTAGGAGGGGGGAGCATCATGATTTTATCAACCACCCAATTAGGAAGGAAAGCCTCCCAATGCGCTCTGTCCCAATCATCGGAGGGGGAGGTGAAGGAGCAAACAGGAGCTTCCATATCTACAAGGTGTAAGTTTCTATCCACAAAAAATTCCAAAGGTTTTTCTAGAGGGGCCCAGCATTCCTGCCAAGCATACGTGTTTCTCCCACTTCTGAGATTCTTGCCAAGTCCCCTTTGAAAATCCTCCCAAACCGTTACAATTCCACTCCACACGGCCGATTGGCTACGCCACTTTTGCACATGAGGAACCAAGGATAAGCCACAAGAGTATTTGGCATGAAGGCATTTGACCCACAGAGCATCCAGATTTGTGACAAGATTCCAACACAGTTTCTTGAGTAAAGCTTTGTTCTGGCAACGAAGATCCTTAATCCCAAGTCCTCCATCATCCTTCCGCCTTTTGAGAACGTCCCAAGCTATCAGATGCATTTTCCTGGATTCGTCATGTTGGTTCCAAAAAAAGTCTCTGCTTAATTTCTCAATTTCCGAAAGGACTCCTTTCAGAACCAAGGTTGATTGCATCTGATACTGAGGAATAGCTGAAAGAACCGACTTGATAAGCACTGTCCGGCCTGCCATGCTCAGATATTTTCCCTTCCAGTTGGACAACTTAGATCTCACTTTTAGAAGAAGTGGGGCAAAGGTCATCTTGACCATGCGTTTATGAAGAAGTGGGACCCCCAAATATTTTCCAAGGTCAGCAGTGAGCCCAATCCCCACAGTTTGACTCATCTCGAGAGCCCTATTAAAGTGGACATTCTTGGACACAAACATTTTAGACTTATTCAAATTTATCTTGTGACCGGAAACCCTGCAAAACAATTCCATAATGCTTCTAATCTCCTCCATTTGGTCATTTGAGGCTTTGTAAAAAAGAAGAAGGTCGTCGGCGAAGAAAAGATGAGAAATACGGGGGCCAGAGGTGCTCAGTTGAAGGGGTCTCCAGTTCCCCAAATCAACCTCGCGGTGGATAAGCTGGCCAAGAAGCTCCATACATAGGACAAAAAGATAAGGGCTCAAGGGATCACCCTGCCTCACACCTCTTGAAGGGATAAAGGGGTCTGACGGAATTCCATTCCAGATAATGCTCATGGAGGCAGAGGAAACACAGCTCATAATCAGCTTAATGAAGTCCGCACCCAAACCAAGGCTATTAAGGGTGAATTCTAAGAAACGCCAATCCAGCCTGTCGAAATCCTTCTCCATGTCGACTTTCACAGCTATAAAGCCTTTTTTCCCTCTCTTATTCCTCATGGTATGAATAGCCTCTTGAGCAATGATGATATTGTCCATACTTTATCTCCTGGAGATAAAACTGCATTGGTTCTCAGCGACAAGGTAGTCCATGACAACTTTAAAATGGTTGGCAATAACCTTGCTGACAATTTTATAGCTTACGTTGCACAGCGAGATGGGTCTGAAATCTTTAAAGGAGACCGGATGATCAACCTTAGGGATAAGGACAATGTTAGTATGGTTGATTGCTTTCAGCTCATCTGGGGAGTCAAAAATCCTGATAACCAGCTC
Source organism: Inga laurina (assembly GCA_963855925.1). Taxonomy (NCBI): domain Eukaryota; kingdom Viridiplantae; phylum Streptophyta; class Magnoliopsida; order Fabales; family Fabaceae; genus Inga; species Inga laurina. Next base: position 7,601,801 of record OY979707.1, read on the forward strand.
ACAAATCTTCTGCCCAATTGAATCCCACTGGGTTTGAAAGAAGTGGGGATTCAAGCCATCAGGACCCGGAGCTTTGAAGGCACCCATCACAAAAGCCGCATTCTTGATCTCAACTGGGGAAACCTGCCTATGAAGAAGGTCAAGCTGATGATTGTCCAGAGATGGGAAACGAGCCATCCAAGGGGAGAAGGAAGAGGAGGCATTCTCGGCCGAGTACAACTTTTGGAAATGCTCACAAGCCATGTCTCTCCATCGATTCCCCTCAGAGACCCAGTTACCATCATCATCTTGAAGAGCTCCAATATTGCCACGTTTCCTCCTTGACACCACATTGGCATGGAAATATTTCGTATTTCTATCGCCTCCACTGAGCCACTTGCATCTAGACTTCTGGAACCAGATCAGCTCTTCCTGCAGAGCAATTTTTTGGTACAAATCCCAAAGCTTCTTTTCAATCCTGTGGAGACCATTTTGGGAACCCTCTCTGATTCTGGCTCGGTCAATACCATCCAATCTATGGAGGATTTCTCTCTTCTATTTTGCAACATTGCCCACCACTTTATCGTTCCAGATCAAAGCATCTTTGGCAAATTGGGAGTTGCCAAGAAGCCAATCCTTCCCCTGCCAGGCAGCTTTAACCACATCACTAAACCCATCCTCAATGCACCAATCAGCTTGATAAAAGAATTTTCTCGCCCTATTATTGCAAGCACTAAATTGCTGATCCGCAACAATAACAACCTGATGATCAGACTTAAACCTGAGGCAGTGGAAAGATTTGGAGTGGGGGTTTTGGATTTCCCAATCAAAATTACAAAAAACCCAATCAAGTCTTTCCTTAACCCCAGATTTTTCCCAAGTGAATCGGTCTCCCTCAAACGGCACCTCAATGAGATTACAGTGATTAATGTAGGATTGAAAATCCATCATAGAGCTATGATTGGGACTAGCCCCGCCTTCCTTATCACCCGAGGAAAGAAAGGTATAAAAATCACCTAAGACCAGCCAGGGAATAGACACCATTTGATAAATAGAATGCAAAGCCAACCACAGATCCCTCCTCTTTAAAACACTTGTGTCTCCATAGACAAAAGTCACAAACGTAGGACTCATACTGTTTTTGTCACAAACTTTGCAGTGAATCAATTGGGTACTAGAAGCAATATATTCAAGATGGACTTCCCAGTTATTCCAAAGCACCCAAATACCCCCAGCGAAGCCAGTAGCTTTGATGCGCAACCAGTCATTAAACCCCAGCCTTCTCACGACTTTGTCCGCTCTACTACCACTAACTCTGGGCTCCACAAGGCACATAACACTAATGCCATATTTATTAACAACATCTTTCAAGATTCTAGGAAAGGAACTACCACCCGTCCCGCGACAATTCCAAGAAGAAATAATCATAAACACTAATAAGGAAAGGGGAAGACACAAGCACTTACTTGTCAGGAGGTTTGTCTTCCATAAGAACAACAACTTCGAGATGAGAGACTGAACGCATTTCGGAGCCATGATCAAGCAAGTCTTGATTTGGAATGGGATGGTTTAGAGGAACCAAAGCTAAGCTCATGCTCTCCAAAGAAGTATTATCTTCAAGCTTTCTAGCCTCAGAAGGAATATCCTCATGTTTCTCGGCCTCAATGGAGTTCTCCACATGCTTCTCGGCCTCACAAGAATGCACCACCGTGGTTATAAGGCTAACATCACGGAGCTCATTAGAGTTTTGAGGATTGGCTTGGGCTGGTGAATTTTGGACACCAATTGGATCTACAAGGCCCACAGTTCCTTCTGCGTGTGTGGGCTGAGATAAGAGGGCAGGGATGTGGGGTATAGGCCCAGTAGTTTGTAAGCTTCCTTTAACTAATTGATGGACTCTATTCTTTGCTCCCCTCTTGGGATTAGGAAGGGCTGGTGGGACCGATGGGCCCACCATTAAGCCCACTTTCTTCTCAACTGCGCCGACAGAGATGCTAGAAGAGCCAAATTCAGAATTCTTTCTTTTAGCCCATTGTCCATTTCCCACGTGGATTCCCTTCTTTAATGATCTTTGACCGAGGCTGGCCTTACTTCCCCTTCCTAACTTCTCTTCCGACACAGAAGACGCATTGACACCTTGTTCTGAACTAACTTGGTCCATAGTCGAGTTTGAATTTAGGTGGGAAATCACGTCAGCAGCAAGGTCTGATCTAGATAGGACGGCAAACCTGGATTGAGGCATACTGAAGCCGACCTTACCGTGAACAGAGCCAGACTGGATCTGCCCACCCACTCTGCTTGATCTGCTCCTACTCTCTGTGATTCTCGGAGGTCGCGCTCTAGCAGGACGGCGCACTAGCATCCATGGGCCGAACTGCTCATCCTTAGCCGCAGGGGAATTTTCCGGTGGCATCTTCGGAGGAGAGGAAGAAATCTGTTATGAGATTGGGTCCACCGCTGGAGCCGGATCGTTTTTGGGTGATGAATTCCCCGCTGGAGCTTTTCCTTTAGAATTAACAGCAAATTTGCAGAGTTCCTTACGGTGACCATATCTACCACAGGCAAAGCAGATAAGTCCTAATCCCTCATATTCTATGTTAAAAAGAGTAGATGCTGAGATTATTTTAGGAACAAGCTTTTTCTGCAAATCGACTTCAACACAAAGTCTCGCATAGCGTCCCCTGTGGATGGTAGCATCCGCATCCTCTAGATTAGCAATAGTATTCATATCAACCTTGATAGTCTTGCCAATCATGTCTCCTAGTCTCCAGAGGCATTCTTTGTTGTAGCAAAGGAGTGGGACGTTAGGAATGCGGACCCAAGTAGCAACTCGGCCGAGAGGATTTTTGAAAGGATCAAAGAAAGGAGACCATCTTTGCACTAGAATAGAATGCTGGGCAACCGTCCAAGGACCCCCCAAATAGGATATTCCTGTAGAGATGTTCCCAATTTTCATTATCTCTGAATTTCACAACGTAATAATTGTTTGGGAGATCAATTAGATCAAACCCATTGGAATTCCATATTTTATGCAGATGCTCTTTTAGCTTAAAGAAGTTGACTTTAGCACTAAGGATAGTGATGATGAGGGAGGCGTTCCAAGGCCTTGCCCAGCGATTGAACTCCTCTTGAGAGATTTGCATGGTTGGGTATATAACCATGATCTGCTTCAGTTCATTAGAAGGCTCAGGCAATTCCCATGACTGGTTGAGGAGATCAAGAAGCAGAGCATTTGCTTCAGAACAAGGATTCACATGGGAAACACCATTGAAATCGGTTCCTTGAAAACCAACTAGTGAGTCCTTGTATGAGGAGACTTTCCTTGATATGGGTGAATGAGGAAACTTGGTGCTCTCTAGATAAACGGATTTTTTTCCAGAAGAAACAGCCCCTTCGACAGACACTGTGAGATCATTTTTTGAAAGCACGCTCCTAGCCACAGCAATAGGATCCTTAGCACAAAGCACATCCTCCGGCGACTTGTCCCGGACGCCGGGGGTAACCATGAGGAATACAGTACTTGCACGACGCGAGTTTTCCTTGAGAGAGAGTTTTTTAAGGTGATTGAGTCATTTTTTTAGGTATACGTTTGTTAACGCCTTCTTCGTTTCTTACTTCTGCTTCTGCTTTTGCATACTTATTCATTTTAATTTCTACTTCTAAGTTAGATTCAAGATTCATTCTCTGAATAATCTTCATTCCTTAATTACTTTGTTCGATCAAATTGGATGCATATTAAGGTAGGGTATAGATACATATGATTTAGTATATGTGCAGCGAAAAATTTAAGCAGATACTTGCATATACTCAAAGAAAATCGGATTAAACTTATTGACGGAAATTCAAGGCCCATACTTATTTTTAAAAAAAAAAACCATAATCTGAAAAGTTATAAGCTTCAATCTGTAAACGTGTTTTGGAATATTGTCCTCAATTTTAATTACTCCCTCCCATTTAACGTACTCTACCTCCTTTGGTCTTTATTACAGCACGTCTTCTTATAAGATATTTGCTATTTTCGTATCAAATATATTTTAATATATGCCCCATATTTAATAAGAGTATTGATGATGGGAATTAGAAATTAATATGATGCCGGATGAGTCAGAAGTGATCACTTGTGTTTGTCACTAGAGGGAGTATGAGATACAATTTTTTAGAAGGCATGATCATGAGTATTAGTTAATAAGGATGTCTGAAATTTTAACTAACAGTTTTTTCATTTTTATCCCCATTAATTACATACTCCATCCTATCCTTTTTATAATAACCCAAAATTTGAATTACCTTAGTCCTTTTTATAAGAGCCCAACAAGAGTAGTCTGAACATTTAATAAGTTTTTTTCAGTTTTACCCCTCATTAATTATATGTATTGTAGTAATTAAAATGTCGGTGATATTTATACTTCCTTTATTTCTCTCTGTTACTTCCTCCCTCACAAATAAGCATATACTTGAAAAATACACTTGATTTCAGACATACTTATTATTTTTAACCAATATTAACCGCCTTCTTAAATTGCGTAATTCGGTTATCATGCTCCTATAAATAAGACCAGAGGAGGGAGTATTGTTATATCACTAGATTAATTATGATCTCTTGCATCATATTGCATGCAGAATCAAAGCTCATATTAATAAAGACAAAGGCAAAGGCATTCAACCATGTACTGTCAAACCAAACTCCAATAATGATATTGAACATAGCCTCCTGCATTCTCAAGGTACGTAATAATATACTTCTTTCAGTTTATAATATAAATCACTTTCATTAGTATAAACTAACTCATTAGAATTAAATATATCTTAAATTATTTTTTCTACTTTACTTATAATAAATGAGGTTTTAGGAGAGAAGAATACATGGAGCCACATTTTTTTTACCATGAACATGGAGTCACATTTAAACATGAATTACATGAGCAAATTTGATAAATAAGCATATTAATTACTATCTCTAGCTCAAAATATAAGAGCCAAATAACTAAATTATGCAATTTGAAAAGTTATTTAAAATTGGTTAAACATAACAAATATGTAAAAAATATAACTTACTTTTCTAAAAAACCTCCATTTATGGAAAGGGTGAGTGAGACAGAGAATAAGTGGAAAAAGAGATAAGAGAGAAGGAGTGGAAAAAATAGACGGGAGAGGCATATAATTAATTAGGGGTAAAATTTAAAAAATTTATTAAATGATGAGATAAAAACAAAGTAGCTCTTATATTAAAAAAAAAAAAAAAAACTACACCCCTCATAAGTTTGACTTTTATACTTCAAAACAGAGGGAGTACTGTCTAAGTGACTTATATTGTGGAGGGGATGATTATTGACCTTCTTATCTTTTCTAAGGTGCCATGTGAGATATTTATTACATCTATCCCATATTCCCCTTATTTAATATTAATTCAATTTCTTAAGGTTTACACAATATATGTTTATTAAATGAAGATAAAATTAGAAATTCCTTTGATTTTCAGGCAAAGGTAAAGAGTTTTAAATCTTCCCTTAATAATTCTGGTGATAACAAGTGCCCGATAAAAATGAGAGATTGGAGTACATATTACTTAGTTTAAACAATGAATAATCAAACCATATTTTGTCAATCCTTTTGTACTCTTTTGCCAGTTTATATTACCAGAAAATCAAGAAAAATTGAATAATGTAAAAAAATTTATGAGATCAAAAACAACCCAACAAAACAAATTAAGGGGCCGAAGAGGTAAATCATAGGAAAACATTTGGGAGATAATTTAATTTCCCACGTTGCTATTGATGGGTAATTAAGCAGTTTAATTGCATAGTGCATAATGAGTAATGAATAGGGCATAATCGAGAGTTTGAAATTTTAAAGATCCAAGAAGAAAAAGCAAAAAAAGATGGTCGGGTCTGACAAAACGTGTTAAAGAAGGCTTATGACTTGAATTTCTTATTTTTCTTGAATGATATATTTTTTTAATTATGACTAGTTTCACTCCGATCTAATTTTTAATACTTTGATATTTATCATAATAGAAGCAGTGTTTGGAAAACACAAAAATCAATTTAAACAAAAGCTTTCTATATTTTATCCCCACACACACACACACACACACATATATATATATATATATTGCCATCTTTATCCACATATTTATCTTTTACTGCAAAAAATAACTTCAAATAAATAAGTCCAAAAAACACCAATGGCGAGGTAATAATTTGAGTCTGAAATGATTCTTGTGCATTGTTATTAAACCCGGATCGGAGTGGCCGGTCCGGCCTGGGGAACCGGTGACTTGGTCAGAGAACCGGACCGGTTCAGTTTTTTTTTTTTTAAATCTGTTTTTTTTTTAAAAAAAATCTTTATAATTTCATATTAATAAGCCGGAAATCTTCACTCTCCCACCGGTTTGGTCCTGGGTTAGCTTTGGTTTGACTCCGGTCTAAATCACTGACCCTTAACCCTATATCCCGACCGGTTCACTAACCGGTCCGGTTTAATAACCTTGTTCTTGGGTACGTTCTGTATTGATCTCCAGCGGTATCACAGAGTGCTAAGGACAGCTTTTACTTTCTGCATTGAATACTGTAACTGTAGGGCTATTCTTTCTGGACCGGTTTTCTTCTGTTTCTCACCTGAGGGAGTCGTCCGCAATGCTTCAGTTCAGAGCTTGAAATAGCATTAAGTAATCTTTCTCTCTCTGATTTCTTGTTTTCAGTTTCATTATCTTCCTTTGTTACTTCTGTTTCTGCTTTTGCACTATTAAACTTCATCCATCCTCTACTTTCAAGTTAGACAGACTCAAGATTCATTCAAGTTAGATGATTTTACTATTACCTATAGGGTTCCCAAGGCAACCAATTAGTTTCAATTTAATATGCAGGAACAGTAATAATGGAAAAGGCAGGTGGAAGGCCAAGGGATGAAGTGTGGCAACACGTTAAGCTATTGAAGGGAGGACGAAAAGTGAAGTGTAATTATTGTGGGTATGAATTTGCTGCAAGTGCTAACAGAATCAAATCTCATATTAATAAAGACAAAGGCAAAGGCATTCGAATATGTCCCAACTTCCTCCAATCTCACAATTTTGGTTCTGATAATAAAGGAAACTCCAATCATCTTAAAGACAGCTCCCTACATTCTCAAGGTACGTATGATTATATACCCCTCTCGATTCAACATATATACGTCATTTTTAGAAGAATTTTGTTGGTCCGTAAAATAAGTTTTTGGAGTAATTAATATTTATCTAATAATTTTATTCATGTAATTAATGTTTAAATTTAATTATTCACACTTTTCTCTTTATTTCAGAATTTTTAATTTAAGGCATATTTGATAAGTCGACTATTCTTTTTTAGTAAAGGCATTGTTGTATGTACTACTTTTCCCCAATCTAACAATTTTAGTTTTGACAAGGGAAACTCATTGATCTCTCACCCTCTTCTTGGATGGGAAGAAAAGTTGGAAGAAGAGAAAATAGGAGGAGAGAAAATCAGAAGAAGAGAAAAATAGAGGGAAAATAATAAAACAGATTTTTTAAATTTTATTTATTTATTTTTATAGATATGCATGGTGTAGGTGAGAAGGCCCTTTTTTTTTTTTGGTTGAATCAGGACTTTTAATAGAGCTATTGCAGTGCAATGTAAAAAAAAAAAAAAATAGCACTATTGCGGTGGCGGTTTAGACAGAAAAAAAGAGTAAAATCCGATGTAATAATGTAAAAGGCAATTTGGGGCACCAGCATTTCTCTACAAATCTCTCCTGAAAGGAAAAATCCCTGTGGGACCTATCTCATTTTCTTCCCTATTTGTCCTTTCTCCTTCATTTTCACCCATATCCAAGCCGAGGAAAATTTTCTCTCTCCCCCATTTTCCATCCCACTTTTCTTTCCTCTCCTATTTTCCCTCAATACAAGCAGAGAAGTTAATTAGATTTTAAAATAAAGTTAAGATTTAAGATTTTTCTTGATTCCAACAACACATGTAAGAAGTGACTTATAAATGGGACTAATATTATTGTACTCTTTCTCGGAAATGACTTATAAATGGGAACAATATTATTACGCTCTTTCCTATCCTTGTGATGTGTCACATAGAAGCAGGACAAATCCAAGGTGATGATGCTAAGTGCGAGGAAAGGATTCAAGTTGGGTCATCTTTTGTTTCCAATTGGGAGAATGAAGACTTGCACCTGATGAAACGATATGTGTTTGAATGTTTACGGTTAGATTCATACTTCCAATTATATATATGCTTCTGACAAGTGTGTGTGTTTTTGACAACTTGCACGTATTTTTATTAAGTTTTGTTTTTTAAATCTCTCTAATTCTGTTTTTTGATAAGTAAATCTCTCTGATTTTTCAGACCTGAAGAAAAGGTTTTTATTTCCCCACTTTCATATTTGACTCAAGAAGAATTTATCACACTTAAACCAGAGGCTCATTTAGATTCATTGGTGAGTATTTATTTACTCCATTGTTATTTTAATTTTAGCGACCAAGGTTTTAGTTATAACAATACTTAATTTCATGCATTCTTAGGTAATAGATATTTTTGTAGAGATACTAACTGATATTGAGCGAAAGAAGAAAACGGTGCCTTCAAATTGGTATCTTCCTGTGACATATTCGGTGATTTACTATTCTCTCTTTTCTATTATACGAAGTACAATTATAGTTTTCTAATTAAAACAAGTTCACTAAACATAGTTTTAAAAGGTTCTTCCATGATATAATTATAGGATACAGCAGTCAAAAGCAAGGTAGGTCACTTCTTGAACTTTGTACATGGCCAAAAAATGAAAGAAAATTATATGTCTAACCTACAATCTTGTGAGAAGGTATGCCTTTTCAACTCTTTATAGAAAAGTTTATTTATCAACATGATTATCTTTCTAACACAATATATCAATTTGATTTGTGTTATGACAAATACTAGATTTTTATTCCTGTTCACGTTGGAGCAAGGCCAAATGGTGGGCACTTTTATTTATACATTATCCTTTTAAAGAGTAAAGAGATCGAAATTTGGGATTCCCTGCGCAATATACTAGAGGCTGAAATAGAAGAGACAACGAAAAAATTGGTGGGTGTTAGATAATTGCAATATTGATAACATTAATTGATTAATTTTATATATATATATATAATAGTTTTCTCTATATGTCTAGTTGGTTGCCATGGAAAAACTCTTTGAGAAAGTAAAATTTACAGAATTTGATTTGAAGATGGAAGACGATATCCTCTTACAACCTAATGGGTGAGTGAACAATTATTATTTAAAATTATATAAGCTTTAATAGAAAAAGTTTTTATCATGCTTGACCTTTTCCTATTTTCTTCCATTTGTAGATTTGATTGTGGTGTCTTTGTTATTAACTACATGCAACAATCTGATAATTTTGTCGAGAGAGATAGTTCATTTCAGGTATGACCTCTTGCAAACATATAATATCATATATAGAGTCATGTGTAAGCACTCACATCCTACACGAGCATACTGGCACTTTAATTCTTTCAGTCATATAAATGATATGGACAACAATATAATGTAGTTTGACAGTCAAAAAGAAAGGGAGGATTTGGCTTTGAAGTTGCTCAACAATGACTTGAACAAAGAAAAGCAAAATTTATATGACAAAGCAAGACGGCACTATGCACAGTTTGAAAAGCAAGATCGCAATAAAAGATTACGAGTTGATCGTTCAAAAGAGCACTTTGAAGATGTTGAAAGAGAGATGGAAGCAGAATATGATTATTCAAATGAAGAAGATGATGATTCTGACAAAGACGATGATGGTTTGGAAAACGGTATGAGCATCGATCGGCATAAACAATATATCCAACTCATTTTAATTGTCATTTAATAAAATTTATTACAATTAGTTGAAGATTTTGAACTTTTAAAAAGTGGTCATAACTTTTAAAAAAATTACTCTTTCTTTAAATTGTAACTTCATCTTAATTATATTTCTCTTATCCACTCTCTTTTCTATAACTTTTTTAATATTTAATGTGCATAAAAATATTTATTGCTGTCTCAATTTTTCGGTAGCTTGCATCTTGTATACTTAAAATCTTCCAAATGCGATTTATATGCATATAGGGATGGAGAGAGTATATGACCGCATAAAATTTGAATGCCATATATTTTTTTTCCCCACGATTTCTACTTATTATTTTTTGTTATACTTGTTGCTACGAACTTCTAAAGCTTATCTATTGCCTACAACAGATTTAATAGGGTGGAAGTTTGAAAGAGATACTGAACAAATAAGGGAATGGATACAGGATGACAAGGTGTCAGCAATCGGAGTTTGGGGAATAGGAGGTTCAGGAAAAACAGCTTTAGCAAGCCATATATATAACAAGCTTTTAGCAAAAGTTGACATTAAAGTTATTTGGGTAACTGTGTCACAAAATAGCATCTACCACTTGCAAAAAGTCATAGCTAGATCAATCATGTTGGATATCTCTGATGAGTTCGAGGTTAAAGTAATTGCCAGAAAATTATTTCAAGCATTCAAAGAGATGAAAAAATGTGTTGTTATTTTAGATGATGTTTGGGATCATTTCTTTCTAAAGGAGGTTGGATTTCCTATGTCAGATAATCGAATTAAATTGATTTTGACAACTCGCATATGGGAAGTGTGTCAAGGTATGAGTTGCGAGAAATATGCAATAAAAGTGGAACATCTACCTGATGTAGATAGTTGGACTTTGTTTAAAAATATTATACGATTCCATGAAGATATGTCTTTGGAAGTGCAAACAATTGCACAGAATATAGCACATCAATGCGAGGGTTTTACCCTTGCTATTGTTAGGATTGCGACAAGCATGAAGGGGAAAATACAAGCTAGAGAGTGGAGTCATATGTTGGAATGTCTTGAAAACTTGGACAGTGGGCAATATGAAATTGAAAAATGGATACTTCCTATTTTAAGATCTAGCTATGATTTCTTAAGTAACAAGTTGCAAAGATTCTTCTTGTATTGTGCTTTAAGTACCAACGGACTTTTTGATGATGAAGTAGCTAATCATTTGATAAGAAGATTTGTTTATGAAAGCATTGATCAAACAAAGAAGTTGAGGATGCAGTATGATGAAGGTTACAACTTGCTGGATAGATTAAAGAATCATAGTATGTTGGAACGTTTCTATTGGCAATGGGGGATGAACAAATTTCTTAGAGCCCTGGCTATTGGCATTGCAGAAGACACTAGCAAAATTATGGCAAATGCTTTTAAGAATTTGATAGAAATTCCAAGTGATGACCAATGGAGAGAAGATCTACAAAGAGTTATTTTAACGGGAAACAAGATACAAACAATTCCAGATGGCACATGTCTTCGGTGTTCTCAACTGTCCACATTGCTTCTAGATGATAATGAAAATCTCAACCACATCTCAGATGATTTTTTCAACAACATGCCTGATCTTAAAATACTTGATTTGTCTTGGACTCGTATCAAGCGTTTGCCCAAATCTGTGTCTAACTTGAAATATCTCAATGCATTACTAGTTTCAGGGTGTGAGGCATTGAGTTACATTCCTTCATTAAGTAAATTGAAACGGCTAATATCATTGGATCTATCAAAAACTGCCATCATTGAAGCACCAATGGGCTTGGAATCATTGGTCAATCTGAGATGTCTAAATCTACTTGATACATACATGTTAATGTCATCATCGCTCATATCCAAATTGATCAACTTAGAGCATCTACTTGGGCCGGAAGTGACAGAAATTGATATACAAGGTTTAGATAAGTTGGAAGTTAAATTGGCCTTCTTCCAGGACATGAGCGTCTTCCATACATACGTGAGCTTCCTAGTCAAAAAATTGGGAGTTAGGAGCTTTCATTTAATTTTACGAGACGCAACTAAGAGATATTATGATGAATTAGGAACATACAAAGAATATTATTCGAATTCCATTAAAAGGATAAGTTTTTGGGGTACGGATTTGGGAAATAGAAAAGCAGTCCTCCCAGGAGACATCAAGGAGTTGGTTATAAAATATTGCCGGCTAGTAGGGACAGTTGATAGTTGCCTATGCAGTGTTGTTTTATCATATGGCCACAACAATAATAATCCACTCCAAATTGAACTGTTGCAGATAAGCAGGTGTGAAGATATGGAGTACTTGTGTTGCTTCTCTGGCAGTTGCCCCTTTTGCTCCTCTTCCCAACTTGTTGGATGTCTATGGCTATGGAATTTGAAGGACTTGAAAGATATTGTGCCACCATATGCTCTTCCATCCTTGCATCAATCTAACCTATTTTCTCATCTCACAAATCTCGAGATTTGGTGTTGCCACAGCATGGAGACTCTGATGACGCCAAAGTTATTATCACAACTCCAAAACCTTCGCACCATTTACGTTCATGAATGTGAGATGATGAAAGAAATAGTTGGAGAGGATCATTCTCAAACTACTAATGGCGACCTGATGGTCCTTGTGCCTAACCACCTTTCTCACCCTACTCCTATCACTCTTCCCAAGTTGACATCTCTGAAAGTAGATGAAATGCCACAATTAAATTTTGTTTATAGAGGCATCATGCTTTGCCCTTCTCTACAAACATTCGATGCCATATATTGCTTCCAACTAAATCTCCCTCGGATAGAGATCTCAAATGGATGTGAGCTTCCCATGGAGAATACCTTAACTGGATACAGTTGGGAAATTAAAACTGATTGATCAGGTCCATATCTGCACCATTATAATTTGACTTCCTTTTATATTATAGATATGTTTATGATGCTGATTGAATCTCAACACTTTATGAATATTGTTATTATTGGTGTTTGTTTCTCCTCACGTTTCTGTCATGAGTTTCTCTTCTTTAATCACAGAAATCAACACACTTAGTAAAGTCTAAAATTATTATAGCCAAATAATCATATGTTACTTATGTCTTCTTTATTTCTCTCCATTTGCCTGTGTTGCACTTAATTTTTGTGATCACGCTCATCAATTTCTGAATTCCTTCCAATAAATGTTCCAATATTTGAAGTTTTGTTTGGTATAAATTGTATCAAAATAACATCATAGATAAATCTCAATAAAGTATAGTTGCATAGTTGTGAATATATCTCATCTCCAATATAAATTCCTAATGTTCTTGTTAATTATTCAGTCAGTTGCAAATGTTGTTTGAGGCATGCGTATCAATTAAATTAAAGGTGCGTTTTTACTTGCAATTCTGATTTTAAGTCTAATTCCGCTTGGTAATGTAATATGCGGGACATGGTTATACTGTGCGCGACACTGAAGCTGACCTATCATCATTTAACTCATCAATTCAGAACTGTGCTTTTAATTGATTCCCTATTCATGTTGAGTACTTTTGTATTGTATTTCTCCAATTAAGTTTTTTTCATCGGCACATTAACAATGAAGCCTGGTGTGAGGCATTTTGAAACCTTTAGCCAATAAGTAGTTCAACACTATATTTTATTCAAAGAATGACACGTGTCCCTCTCAAGGACTTATTCAAGGGACACATTTACAATTGACTCACCCGAAATTTGTGGGCAAACATGTATATAAACCTTAAGTAATGAATTTATCTCTTCCCACTTGTTCGAAAAAAACCCTTCAATAATATTTTTTTAGCTTCTTTTAGTTCATTCCTCTGACGTGGTAAATATCATGTAATTAATGGCCGCAAATTTTCAATTCATTTTCTCGATAGGTAGAGGGTTTCTAAAACCAAGGGTATTATATGACTTACCAGTTACCAACCATTGAAGGAGAGCCTAATTCTTCAATGAAAAAGAGATTTCAATTTGATAACTCCACATTTTTAATATATTTGAGACACATTTTGATATAATTGGGGAGTTATCAATGCTAATTTAAGATGATTTTATTAAAATTTTATAAGATATCAAGTTGGTGCATTATCTGAGGATTTTATTTTAAATATTCTAGTTTTCAATATTTTGAAAAAAAAATAATAAAATAAAATGATGCCATATTATATTTATTTTGTTTTATGTTAGTTTTTGTTATTATTATTAAATAGATTTTTTCCCCTTAGGTGAGCAGGTGACGTGGCTTTTGGTTAGGGAAGTGGAATCATTGGACCGGAGCAATTGAAAGCCACGTACTGCACAGGTAATGACAGCATTTTGGGCTGAATTGGAAATTGGAAGAGCAAGGAGGACACGACAGTGTTTTGGGCAATTTGGAAAAGTGGGAGAATTGGAGAACTAAGCTATATAGATAGAGGCGATGGACTGAAAAAGGGAGGAGCGGCAGTATTCATTGCGAAATCAGCAGGGGGGCAGCCGACAAGTTGAAGAGCATCAGCTTCCTTTGAGCGTGAACCAGAGAGGAGCGGCAGTATTCATTGCGAAATCAGCAGGGGGGCAGCCGACAAGTTGAAGAGCATCAGCTTCCTTTGAGCGTGAACCAGAGAGGAGCAGCAGCAAGAGAGGTTAAAGGCTGGACCTGGGGAGGTGACCATAGCTATTGTTCATCGTCTTCTTCCCCAGGTCCGACAAGAACCAGAGTGCCGAAGGAGGAGGGAGTTCGAAGGAGAGCTAACAGTCGGCAACTGAGTTAAATTGGACAGAACTTGGAAGCGGACCAGCGAACAACAAAGCCAGAGAGAAAGAAATTGCTTATTGAGGAAGTGTTGCCAATTCTTATTGTATTGCTTCAATTTCATTTTCTTTTCTGTATTTCGTTGAATTCCAATATGTTTCTGAGTGTAGAATTTATTGTTTTGCTGCTGTGATGACTCTGTTTAAAGCCATGTGTGGTTAATTTCTTTTGAACCTAGAATAGCTATGAACTAATTTGAGAATTTGAGTATGTATGAACCATTTAATTGTACCTAGTGTTAATTTTTGTTTACTTAATCTTATATTATTTTATCTACTTAGTGCTTGATCACTACTAAGTAAGAAATTGAGAAATTTAGATTATCCTTGGGAGAAAGATCTTAATTACTACCTCCGGTCCTAAATATAGGACAAAGTTTGTGGTGCAAATTGCACCACAAACTTTGTCCTATATTTAGGACCGGAGGGAGTAGATTATAAGATTAAGTAATGTGGGATTAGAATTTATTCTAATTTGCCAATAGGATAGGAATATACCTATTGGACCCATATTATTATATTAGAGTGAATTTGAACATTTATTGTCTCTTGAGTAAATTAGTTAGGAATAACAATTTTAACTTGAGAGAGGGGTATAAATGATTGGAAGATACTTATATCCATTAATACTCTAGATTAACAAATTAACATTAAGTGCTTTTAATTGGGTAAATACATGCTCTAAAACTTAAAGAAGAGATTAGCCACTCTAGGTTGTTTTTATTAATTGAAGTCTTTAAATCATTAGATTTGTTTCTTTTGCATTTGTTTAAATTGTCTTTCAATCTTTTCCTTTGATTTGCTCAACTTAAATGAAAATGGGAATTTTAATGCCTAATTATCTATTACCTTGAATCTTTGTGGGACGATCTTGATTTGCTATTATACTATTCCAATGGTCCGTACACTTGCGGTGCATATTTAAAATTTAGTAGCATCACAATTACACCTACTTTATTTATGTCTGTTTTGTGTCCTAAAAATAGAGTTAAATAAAGCATAATTTTATTTTCATATGGCGCCTTATGATATTCCGGTAGAAACAATGATGAATATCATTAGAATTTCGGTATGAATGCATTGTTCTATGCAGTAACTTATAAAATTTCTGTTGGGAAACAAAAGATATGGAACTGGAAGCAGGTTTGCTTATTCCCATTACTTTTACTCATCCAAGACAAGGAGGCTTGATATACAGTATTTGATGTGTTGATGAGAGTGAAAACTTTTTATTATGAATTTAAGTTGTAAGCACAATTCCACCAAAAACAAAATCTAGCAGAATACACCATATGCTCAAATGTGAAGCAACAAAAGCATATGCAAGATTATGTTAATAAACTTAAATGCTCTTTCAAGATGCATGATTTTTCAATTCGAATGCATGACTCTGATTTAGCACAAGTGTCAATGGGGTCGTATTATAAATAAAGATATGCGTGATTTTTAATTTGGGGACATGTCTTATTTGGGTTTGTTAGTGAGGATATCTGACTATGTAAGAAAAGACATACACATGAGCAATTGCTTTGCTTGCCAGGCCAATAAACTTGGATTTTGAAAGTTGCCATTCATAATGAACTAAAACTCTATGCCTCCCTTTCCTTCTTTCTTTCTTTCTTTCTTTCTTTCTTTTTTGGTTTTTCCATTTTTATTCTTGAGAAACTCAAGCATGTCACGTTAAGGCAGCATCGTTAAACAACGCTCAAGGAATATTTTTTGTTTGCTTAATTCCATGTTTGGTATGATTTTTGAAAGCCTCAGGGTGCAGTTTGCCCCCAAATAGTCAGTTAAAGGGGGGCAAAAACAGATGTTTGGATAAATGGCAAGACAAATACGCTTTTGACCTTAAAAAGTTATGGAAAGTCATGAGCCCTAATTTAAAGCTTCTACAGTTGCATTTGCATTCACCACGAAGAGAAGGAACAAGCTGATCAGAAAGAAGAAAGAAAATGGGTCATTTAACAACTGGATTCCACCTTACTTTATTTCTTGCCATTTAACTAAAATTATAATTTAGCAAAATTTTAAAAAACATTATATATATATTTGGTTGATTTTTGGAATAATCAATAGACATCTAATCAATGGAATCCCAAGTTTTTTTAAACTGAATTGATATCTCATGCCTAACGAAAAACGTTTTCAAACTCCAAAGCGTAGTGTGTGTTTGGGAACCCCTTTTAAGCCCAATTGAAGACCATAAGCTCAATTGCCAATTGAGAACTTAAATTTGAGTGTTTGGAGAGGCCAATTGACAATTGAGCTTTTGCCAAAACTCAATTGGTGAAAGCTCAATTAGGAGAAGCTAGAAAATGGAGCTTTTGTTAAAAGCTAATGACATTTTATGCTAGATTGGGTTGTCTGGAAATTAGCTATATGATATTGGCTTTTCCCATAAAATGTTTTTTAAATAGTATGTAGTATCAAAACATATTTTTTTGATTGTTTTTAACCCCTTAAAATATTTTTCTAGTTATACCCACTACCTAGTGTGCTATCAAACTGATTACAATTTTACCCACTTTCTAGTTGTACCCACTCAAAAAAAAATTTTTTGAGTGTTTTTAAACCCTTAAAATATTTTTTTGGTGTTTTTAACCTCTTAAAATATTTTTTCAGCTGTATCCAGTGTGTTATCAAACTGATTTCAATTTTACCTTTAATGCATTTTTTTAGCTCCAAAAATTACTTTAAAATATTTTTTTGGTGTTTTTAAACCCTTAAAACATTTTTCAAGTTGTACCTAGTGTGTTATCAGATTTATTATAATTTTACCTTTAATATACTTTTTCAGCTTCAAAAATTACTTTAAAATATTTTTTTGTGCTTTTAACTCTTTAAAATAATTTTTAAGTTGTTCCCAGTCTTAGGAGACTGACTACAATTTTACCTTTAATGTAGTTTTTTTAGTAGTAAAGAGCACTCAAAACTTAGAATATTGATTTATTGATTTCCACCCATTCTAAAATATTTTTCTAGTAACACCTAATATTTTAAAGTAATTTTTAAATATTTACTTGACTTTTTAAATATTTTTCCACCCACTCTCTCTTACCATTATCACAAAAGCCCTTATGCTTAAACCAATCCAAACAAGTTTTATTTTTACAAAAGCTCAATCGCCAATTGCCAATCCAAACATAAATTACATTACATGATTTGACTTTTACTAAAAATAATATCACAACAAGCCCAATTGAAACAAGCCCAATTATCAATCGCTGTTCCAAACACACTTGTAGAGAACTGACAAAAGGACGTTTTCAGAACTATAAGGTAAAGTTATTAAAGAATAATCTTTTTTTTTTTTTTGCCAAACTATTGAAGAATAGTCAAACTTTAATATATTTCATTAGAGGATGTTTAGTATTACTGTTTTTTTTTTTGTGGGAAAACTACATTTAGCCCTTGACAAGAGAAAGTATAAAAAAATGGCCCATTGAAATCTTTAGATTGCATTTAAGTCCCGTGAAACGTTTTTTTACAATAAATTTCAATTGTCCATTACCCGTAGACTTTTCAATGGAGGCTTATGGACTTACCAATAGATACACCTAAACTTATCAATGGACATCCCTAGATTTGCCAATTACGCGCCTCTGAACTTGACAATGACGCATCCATGGATTTGTCAGTAGATGCCCATGTACTTATTAGTGGAATTGGAATTCATTGCAAAAAAGTCCCACGGAACTTAAATGCAATTTCTAGATTTCAAGGAACTTTTATATATATATATATATTTTTTTTTTTTTTCTCTTGTCTGAAACCTAAATGCAATGATTTGAAAGCCAGACCAACCCAACGGTTCGGCCGTCAGCCGAACACTTTTCTGGCCTGGTTTGAAATTCTAGACTGTTCGAAGAGTTGAGCCGTTTTGATTCGGTTTTTGAGCCGGGAGTCGGAATTTATCCGGGAACCGGCGTGGTTTGACAAAAGCTGGACAGGTTGGAGAAGAAGAAAAAGAAGAAGGTGATCGGGAAAGAGAGGAAAAAAACCAGAGCAGAAAAAAGCTTGAAAGAATGGGATATAAAGGGGTAAAAAACATTATGGGAAAAATACTGTTGTTTTTCAGGCCATTGAGAGATGAACGATTTAAGCTCCATGTCGGAGAAAATGCAGCGAAAATGACGACGTGGGAACCAGAGGCAGAGGGAGAGTCTTGATGAAAGAGAGAGGAGAGAGATAAAAAATGAAGAGGTGGAAGGAGATTCACAAAAAAAAAAAAACTGTGTATGATATGACGTTTACTTTTACATTTCACCTGATGTTGGAGAATTTGACATATATTTCCACTTTTTGAATTTACACGTTTTCCCTTATTCATATTTCCTAGGCATTACGTGGCAAAAAAAAAATTCCTGGGCATTGAAAGCTGAAGCTATCATCAGCACAATCACCCATGAACTTTAATTATCAATTATCAATATTACTATTTTATTGACAAATAAAAAAACAGTATATTACTTTATATTTCAATAATGCATTGTGTTCCCGCACGTTAAAAAAAAAAAAAAGCAATGCATTTGTTTTTATTTTCTATACTATATTCATATCACTACTATTAATTAATAAAAAATATTACTCATATCATACTTTTAATTTTTTATAATTCTTATAATAATCTTTTACATGAATAATTGATATATAAGAAAATATAATTCATAGTTTTATATTTAAATTAAATAAAAATAATAATAGCATTTTGTTTAATCAACTTTATTTTATCATATTCTCATTTAAATTATTTATCACATATTATTTAAGATATTTTAATTTAATGTATTATAATATTTGATTATGGATATTGGGATGTAATATGATAATGTGAATTTTTAATATATTTACCTAATCAATTCATATAAGATTTTGTGATGATTATTTTACCTTATTAATGCTCATTTCATATTGGTATGCATGTGTTTGTTACATTTATATCATTATGTTTGTATGTAAAATTATTTTTCTTTAATATTATGTCACCGGTTCGACTAAACGGTTCAACCGATTCGACTGGTTGAACCGTGACCCGCTATCCTGTCCGGCTCGTCTTTCAGTCCGGCTTTTAAAACATTGCCTAAATGTAATTTTTCCTTTTTTTGGTCAACAACTGTTAAGATATTATTAAAGAATAAGCAAAATGAAAACTATCCATATTAATGAATCTTCTAATTACTTTTTCTCTCACACACATACATTGGCTCACACACCTATTATCCTCACACAGGTTCAAAATCACAGCCTCTTATGGCAAAGAATTATACTTATGAAGGTGTTTAGTATCAGTTAAGTCATAAGACTCTGATTGTTAATTAATCTGTACGTATTTTACATTTGTTATGAGATAAAGAATCTGTTGATTCACTTTTTTTTAATGTTTAAAACTTTAAAGGATATTATGTTTTTGTCGAGACCTTATAGCCTATTGAATAATAACACTCAACTCTTTTTTTAAATTTTTTTAAGTATGAGGTTGTGAATTCAAATTTTTTAGGAATGCATGAATAAATATATCGGGAAAGGGATTCCAACACAGAATGTAATAGCTATGTGATTGGGATATGTGCTTTATGTTCGTGTTAGAATGTTGGGAAGACACTGCACATGATGCTCACGTGTTTCAATCTGCTGTCTCAAATCCAACTATAAATTTCCTTCATCCACTTGCCAGTATATTTTTGTCACCTTCAGTTCAATTACTTTTATTTCACACTTTGATTAATCTCACACATTTAAAATGATTTCAATATTTATTAGGCAAATATTATTTGGTCATTGCTGGCTATCCAACACTAGTTGGGTATCTTGGTCCCTACATATGTGAGCATTATCACCTGCCAGAATTTAGGCGTTAACCTGCATTTGGAAATGCTAAAGAGCCCTTCAACTTTTATCATTCTAGTTTGAGGTCAACTATTGAAAGAATGTTTAGAGTGTGGAAGAGTATATTTGAATTGCTACAAAAAATGCACCAATACAGCTACGAAACACAATTTCATATAGTTGCAACAATGACCATACATAATTTTACTAGGAAAAATTCTCAAAGTGATGTTAATTTTGAGCAAGCTGAAGCTGGGAATATAGGTCATGTAGATAATTATACTGTAGATGAAGAGCCTTTGTCGACAAAATATGCTATGACATCTTCAACCCAAATGAATCATATCCGTGACATAATTAGAGACCAACTTGCACGGGATATGTGATCCAATTGGTTATGTAATATTTTTTGATCAAATTACGTATTTTGGCATCACATTTTCTAAATTAAATTTTTTCACTTGTTTATAATAATTTTTATCTTATAATTATCACAAAAGCACTTGTACAATCGTCAATCCAAATAAGTTTTAACTTTTACAAAAGCACTTGTGCAATCATTTATCCAAACATAAATCATATTACATAATCTGACTTTTATCCAATCTTAAGTTTCCATAAGTCAGATTGCAAATAGGTCATTTTTCCCACCACCATCTCAAACACACCCAAGTTGGGACTCTTGGGGGTCACGGACATTTTTGTGCTTTAGCCTTGGGGTCCATAATCAACAATTATCCAAAGATTAAGTAAGGAAAAAATGGATTTTTGATTTTTTGTTAAAAATTAATAACTAAAGAAAATGCAATTTAATTGATTGTATAACAATTACTTTTGGTATTTTATTAAATGCAATTATTTTCTCCAATATAAATACATAAACAAACACATCACTCAAATTAATTCAAATCAAAGAAAATACATATACACATATATATAAGTCAAACAAGCAACACAGAAAAATTCCAATACAATCACACAATTTCAATCCACAAATTATTCAAATAATAATCAAGTTCCAAACAAAATATGCAAGCGAGAAACAAAATTAAATTAAAAACTCCCCTTTGTAGTGAACTCAAGCACCAATCATCGTGAAATTGAGTTCGCCGGAATCTGGAATTAGTCACCGGAAAACTCATGAACTCGCCGGAAATTGAGGTTGGAAAACTGCAAGCTTGCCGAAAAACAGCAATAAGCTCATTGGAATCAAGGATCTCGGCACTGTGGTGTTCTTCAAGCTCTAGATACCGCACCTTGATGTCTTTCACAGTGGTGATGAGAGGTGATCGAAGGTAGAGGCTCGCCGGTGACGATCCTCGATGGTGGAGGAAGTGTTTATCTCTCTGTGATGGTGGTGCTTTGAATGGTGGTGAAAGGTGTTTCTTGTCAATGTTGTAACTCCTGAAGGTGAAGGTGATGGATGAAAGGGAAGGAAAGGGAAGGTGACGGCGACCAACTGTGACTGTGGGAAAAACAGAGCAAGAACTGGTGGTGTTGAGGATGATGAAGTAGGTGCTGCCGACGGTGCAAGTGTATGCCAGTGACGGGAGAGAGAGAAGATGGAGATTCTGAGCACTTCTGGTGGTGACGATGGTTTGCTTCAAGAAGGTCGTCGGTGCTGCAATGGTGGTTGAAGGTGTGCTGGCGACAGTGAAGAAAGCAATGGTAGTCTTCTCCTTCTCTCTCTCGTTGCAGCTTTCTGGTCTCTCCGCTGCGGTGCACAACCGTCTCAAGACTCCCCCCAGCTGCCTTTGCCGTGGTGCTGGCTGGAAATGGTGAAGAAGATGGTGAAAGTGGTCGTCGGCGGCGATGGTGAAGAAGATGGTGGCCGCCGGCAACACACAAAGAAGGGGAAGGTGGAAGAAGGAAGGAAGAAGATGCAGATCGCCCCATTGATGATACTGTGATGTTCTTTTTAAAGAAAGAAAAAGGTGAAAGTGATGATGATGATGATGAAGGAAGAAGAAGGTGCTAAGATGATGATGATTCTTGGATGGAAGATGATGAGATTCCCAAGATGAAGCCCCCTTTAATCATTCTCCACAGCCATATGCAATTGTCAGGTAAGTGTTTGCATAAAGAAGAAAAACGGATTGGTCACTCTTCAACTTTGAAAACTTCTGTGGAGGGACTAAAATGAAAATACTTGAAATACGGAAGTGAATATTTAAAAGTTTTGGGTACTCTTTTGTAATTTGTCTGATCCCTTTCCTTCATTCACTTATAATTTTCATAAGTTTTAGGGATCTTTCTGTAATTTCTCCAATCCTCAAATATTAATTCAGACCCTCCGAAATCACCAAATTCTTCTCAAAACATCTGTAATGTAAGATTAAGCACAATATAGTATCAAAAGTCCAAGAAATCATTTGTATAAATATTTAACAATTTATGATTATTTTGGCCCTAATTACAATTAATTCAATACAAATGTCTCTAATTAAAATTAGTGCTTAATCATGTAATAATGTCTCAAAAAATATATTAAAAATCTCAATTTAATTATGAAATATTATATAAAAATATGGTTCAATTAAAGGGAGTTTGGAAAATGTCAAAATGAAGGGAGCAAATGAGTAATAGGGCATAATGGGGACTTTGAAATTTGAAAGATGGGTAAATATAACTTTTGGTCCTTGAAATCTGACTTGATTTTGGTTTTTATCCCTCAAGTTTGAAATCAATGGTTTTAGTTCCTCAAGTTTACTCCATTTATAACCATTAGGCTTTGTTTGGTTCAACGAAGGTTAAGTTAAGTGAGGTTTACTTAAGTTAGGTTAGAAGAGGTTATAATGTTGTTTGGTTCAACGAAAGTTAGGTTAAGTGAGGTTTATTTAAGTTAAGTTAGGTTAGAGGAGGTTTAAATGCCCTTCTACATATTTTCCTTCTTCTTTTATAATGTATTTATTAATAATAATTATTTATAAAATAATTATTCGTGTAAGCATATAAATAATTATTTATAAAATTATTATTATTTGGAAAGTTCGTTGAATCAAGAGGTCAAGTTAGGGCAGTGTTGGAATTTTAAAAAATTGTCATGGGCAATTTAGTCACAATGGAAGACAAATATTCTCTCACCTAGGAAAAACCCCAATTTTGGAGGTTTTAAAACCTAGGTTAGGTTACCACTAGAAGACAAAAAAACATCCAACACCTAACCTAACCTCCTTCCAACCAAACACCACTTTTTTACCCCCAACCTACCTCAACCTAACCTAACCTCCAACCAAACAAAACCAACCCCACCCCAACCTAACCTAACCTCTAACCAAACAAAGCCTTAGTCCCTCAAGTTTGAAAAAGACTTGGTCATGTCTTTGATGATGTTAATTCAACCAACATGACGCTAACACCCGTAGAATAGCTTAAGGTTAATATAACTTTTAGTCCCTAAAGTTTGATCCGATTTTGATTTTAGTCCCTCAAGTTTAGTGCGTTTATAACTGTTGGTCCCTGAAGTTTAAAAAGGACTTGGTCTTATCTTTAATGGCGTTAATTCGCCCGATGTAGCACTAACATTGTTAAAATAGCTTGTGTGCCATGCCTTTTAGGATAGCTGCTATGACAAATATATTATAATATATTATATTGTGCTAGAAAAAAAAAAAGAAAAAAGGGCAGCAAAATGAAACGCACAAGCCAGAAGTAATTGTAACATTCCAGCGCCTTACTATCGATATTATCCGCTTTAGGGCACCATCACCCCTCATAGATTTAACACACATCGAGAGGGGGAGGTATCCAGACCCTTATAAGATGTCTTTTGCTCCCATCCTCAGATTTGGTCACTCTGGATATTGTCCGCTTTGGGGTACCATCACCCTTTACGGTTTTAAAACATGTCGAGAGGGGAAGGTATCCAGACTTCTATAAGGCATCTTTTGTTCCCCTCCTCAGCTGATGTGGGACATAACACTAGTTCTGGTTTGTGCGTTTCATTTTCATTCCCTTTATCCCTTTTTTTCAACATAATATATTATATTAGAGTATATTTGCCGTATCATCTGTCCTAGAAGGCATGACACATAAGCTATTTTAACGGTGTTAGTGTCACGTCAAACGGATTAATGCCGTCAAAGATAAGACCAAGTCCTTTTCAAACTTTAGGGATTAACGGTTATAAACGTACTAAACTTGAGGGACCAAAACCACCAATTTTCAAACTTGAGGGACCAAAACCATCAATTTTCAAACTTGAGGAACTAAAACCAAAATTGGGTCAAACTTTAATGACTAAAAGTTGTATTAACCCTAAGCTATTTTAACGGCATTAGCGTCATGTCGGATGAATTAATGCCGTCAAAGATAGAACAAAAGTCCTTTTCAAACTTGAGGGATTAACGGTTATAAACGGAATAAACTTGAGTTACCAAAATCACCGATTTCAAATTTGAGGGATCAAAACCAAAATCGGGTTAAACTTTAAGGATCAAAAGTAATATTTACCCTTAAAAGATCAACGTAGGAAAAGCAAAAAAGGACGGTGGAGTCTCACAAAATGTGTTAAGAAAGCTTGTGACTTTAATTTCTTATTTTTTATGAATTATATATATTTTCTGATTATGACTAGGATCACTCCGATCTAATTTTTAATACTTTGATATATGGGGTTTTGAAAACACAAAAATCAATTTAAACAAAATTTTTCTATATTTTATCCACATATTTATCTTTTATTGCAAAAAAATAACTTCAAATTAGAGCTGGTGAAACAAGTTGGGCCAGCGGGCCCAACCCGCCAGTTTGCCAAAATTGGCGGGCTTTAGCCAGCCCTCTAAAGGCCAGGTTGGTGGCATAGCCCGTGAGCAATAGCGGGCTGGCTCGCCTTTGTTTTCAAATACCCTTATCATCTTTTCTTTAATGCTATATTTAATTAATTCCTCATACTTTTTATTTGACACTTATTTTCATATTATATTTATTTGTCTTACTATTATTAAATTTCAAGAGATGTGCTTATATGTTTTTGTTATTTGAGTATATGAAAAAAAAAAAGGAAAGTAAAAATGAAATTGACTTCCTAACACAAATATATAAAAGAAAAGAAATGTGATGTGAGTGGGTAAAAGAGAAAGGGAGTGAGAATTTTAAAAAAAGGGGTGAAATTTTTTTTTTTTAAAAAAGGGCGGGCTGACCTGCGAACCCACCTTGACGGGCTCCCAGCCGGCGTACAGCCCGCCCCGTAGCCCGAGTTGGGCCAGCCGCAACCCGCATGCTAGCCCGAATTCCCACTACTACTTCAAATAAATAAGTCCAAAAGACATCAATGGCGAGGTAATAATTTGAGTATGAAATTATTCTTGTGTACGTTCTGTATTGCTCTCCAGATGTATCACAGAGTGCATTAAGGACAGCTTTTACTTTCTGTATTGAAGACGTAACAGTAGGGCTATTCTTTGTGGACGCGTTTTCTTCTTTTTCTCACCTGATGGAGTCGTCCGCAATGCTTCGATCGAGAAGTTGAGATAGCACTCAGTAATCTTTCTCTCTCTGATTTCTTCTTTTCAATTTCATTATCTTCCTTTGTTACTTCTGTTTCTGCCTTTGCACAATTACACTTCATCCTCTACCTTCAAGTTAGACAGTTAAGCTATTGGAGGGAGGACTAAGAGTGAAGTGTAATTATTGTGGGTCTGAATTTGCTATGAGAAAGTATGCCTTTTCAACTCTTCATAGAAAAGTTTATTTATCAACATGATTATCTTTTTAACACTATATATCAATTTGATTTGTGCTATCACAAATATTAGATTTGTATTCCTGTTCACGGTGGAGTAAGGCCAAATGATGGGCACTTTTATTTATACATTATCCATTTAAAGAATGAACAGATTGAAATATGGGATTCCCTACCCAATACACATGTGGCTGAAATAAAAGAGACAACAGAAAAATTGGTGGGTGTTGGATAATTGCAATATTGATAACGTTAATTGATTAATTATATATATAATAGTTTTTTCTGTATGTCTAGTTGCTTCCCATGGAAAAACTCTTCAAGGAAGTAAAATTTTCAAAATTTCATTCGAAGATGGTAGACGATATCCTCTTACAGCCTAATGGGTGAGTGGACAATTATTATGTAAAATTATAAGCTTTATTAGAAAAAGATTTTATCGTGCATGACCTTATCCTTTCTTCCATTTGTAGATGTGACTGAGGTGTCTTTGTTATTAACTACATGCAACATTCTGATAATTATGTGAAGAGAGATAGTTCAATTCAGGTATATATGACCTCTTGCAAACATATTTAGTAATATGTAGAGTCATGAGTAAGCAGTCACACATCCTACACGAGCATGCTGGCACTTTAATTCTTTCAGTCATTTAAATGATATGGACAACAATATAATGTAGTTTGACAGTCAAAAAGAAAGGGAGGATTTGGCTTTGAAGTTGCTCAACAATGACTTGAACAAAGAAAAGCAAAATTTATATGACAAAGCAAGACCGCACTATGCACAAGTTGAAAAGCAAGATGGCAATAAAAGAGTACGAGTTCATCCTTCAAAAGAGCACTTTGAAGATGTTGGAAGAGATATGGAAGCACAATATGATTATTCTAATAACGAAGAAGATGATGGTTTCACTACAAAAAAAAATGGAATTTTGTAGCAGTAACATTGTAGCAGTTACAATTAACCGCTACAAATGTTAAGATTTGTAGTGATTAAAACCACAACCGCTACAAATTTGTAGCGGCAAGCTAGGCGTCAAGTGGCGCAAAAGATTGGCAACATTTTTTTGTAGAGGTTGAGTATAAAAAATAGCTACAAATATGGCGTGCAGTTCTCGCCAAAACTTATAGCGGTTACTAAATAATAACCGCTACAAAGTTGGCGCCACTTGGCGCGACCAAAATGCGCCAACAGTGTAGCGGTTATTTTTAGCGGTTTAACCAATAAACCGCTACAAAATGTGAAAGGTCGTCTATTTGTAGCGGGTATAAAGTTATAACCACTACAGAATTTGAGAGGTCTCGTAATTTGTAATGATTTTGTATTATAACCACTACAGAACTTCAAAAATTTTTGTAATTTGTAGCGGTTACTATAGAACCGCTACAAATTTTAGCCGACCTAGCTTATTTGTAGCGGTTGGTGTAGCGGTTATTTTAAGAACCGCTACAAAGGCCGCCCCTATTTAAGGCCGCTGCCCCCCCCCCCTTACTTTTCCGTTTGGCCATTTTGTTTCCTGAAGTTCCTCTGAGTGTTTTCTTTTAGATTTGAGCGTTTAGACGTCTGTGGAAGAGTTTTTGCTGCAGTATTTCTCATTATTTGCGCTTGAGGTATGGAGACAATACGTATTTTATTTTTATTTTTATTATATTTTTGCATAATAATTTGACTAATATATTTTTTTTTGAATTTTTGTAGTTGATATGGGTTCAAGACAGGATAGGGGGAAGGAACCCGAGGCCCCCAGACCGATTTTGCTAGGCGACAGCAGTAGAGCAGGGGGTAGAAGGAGGGGGTAGTGCAGAGGGAGGGCGACTACGACATTTTTGCCCATCCCCCCACAGGAGTCGGCCTTACCACAGGCACCGCAGACGACTGTACCAGAGGTGCCTAATTTGGGGGAGGGAGATATCAGTGTCAAGGACTATGCGCGAACGAGGACTTCGAGATCCCGGTTGGAATAAGAGAGATGGAGCAGTTCCTTGATGAGGAGGAGGCATGGGAGCAGAACAACCCACGAGGGTCATCTTCGCAGTCTACTGGGTTTGAGGTGCAGGTTCAAGGTAAATAAATTTTTTTTATTTAATAAATTATTTATTTAAATAAGAAATGTTAAATTTGAATTACAATTTATCTAACGTGCGGTAAATTGTTCAGATGAGCAGGGGAACGTGTCCACGAGGAGGCTAGACATGGCCGGTCTAAACAGTATGGACCGAACACTATGAGTTGTAGTACCGTGGAATAAGGCCACAGACCAGCCGATCGACAATGGGGGTCACCTGTTCAACCGCTTCCTGAACGAGCTGGGCTCGAATTGGATGCCGTTCCCCCTTCACTTCAGGACGTTGAGACATGTTCCGAAAGGGCCGAAGGACCTGGCTTGGGAGGAGGTGGTTCAGGTAATTAATAGTATTTAATTAATATTTTTTTAATTAATTATATTTAATTAATATTTTTTAATAGGATTTTTGTAATTATTGATATTTAAATAATTTTTTTGCAGTTGCGGTTTGCCGTCCAGGCCAACTGGAAGAGGTATACCTTGGTGAAGATGGGTGACAGCTGGAGGAACAAGAGTGATATATCCCAATTTTATCATAATATTTAATATCTTAATTAGGGATTTTATCATTAATTTTAGGCTAAATAACATTTATTATAATTAAATTGAATTAAAGATGATTATGTGAAAATAAATCTTAAAAAGATATATTTGTTATAATCTCGTGATTGTTCTTTAAAATTTGAATTTTGAATGAAGATATTACAAGATATTGATTTGAATTGTAGGTTACATTGGAAAAGTTGGATATAAAGGACCAAAAAGTAAAGATTTATAAGGACTGAAATGGAAAATAAAATGCTGCATGTAGCTGCAAGGCAATTCCGACAGCAAAAAGGGTTCTTTTCTGTAATATTAGTTGTCACTTTTAGGAGGGAAAATATCAGAAACAATTACAGAAAAGTACCCCGAATTACAAAAATGCCAGTTGGGTCCCAAAATTTGAAGATCACTAATGGAACGATTCATTTGGCTATCAGCGGAAATTACTGAAACAGACCCTGGATTCCCAAATTGCTAGTTTGGTTCAAACATCCGAAAGTCCTCGTGTTCACCTCTGGAACTGATTTTTTTCATGCCTCTTATACAGAATCTTGGAGAATCTGATTGGAATAAAATCTTGGAGGGATCTTTCTGAACTTTGAGGAGATTTAACCTAGATTTCAAATTGGAAAAAAAAAGAATAAGAGGGCTTTTTCTTACGGTAGATCTGAAATTAGAAGAGAGGACCTTGACGAGCAGCATACGAGACGCAAGCACACAGCCGCAGAGGAGATTGAGGGATCGAGAAGCTGCAGTCGTAAAAGGGAGAGAGAACGAGGATCGCTGCGTACACCGCCACTACCGGCAACTGCCTATCATCACCTTCGTCAGAATCGGCCGTCGCTTCTCCCTCCTTTTCTGCTCTGTTTCTTCCATGGAATCTTGGTGGTTTAAAGGAATTGTGGCTGTGATAGATTCCATGAGAGGCTAAATCTTGTGTGCTTTTTGGAGATGGAAGATTAGTTTGAGCTCCAGAGATACATTCAAGGGAGTTATTTGTTTTAATCTTTTGATTTAGCTATGTAACGGATTTTCTAAGTTAAGATTTTATGTTATGTGGTTAATTTACTGAGATTGCGAGTTGTTTATTTTAGTTTGGATTGAACAATTGTGATTTAGATTGGATTATGTGGTTTGATATTTGAATTTCTATATTTTCTTTTTAGTTTAAAGTGATTGTGCTATTCTTTCATACTTTGAATGAGTATTATGACCGCTTTAATCTTGTTTGAATATCTTGCTATTCTCCATGATGTGGCAACACTCCCTAAATTGCACACTAAGTGGTATTTAATAGTGTATTAAGAGGTAATTATCTAGCTAGAGTTCTAGGGGTAATCACTAATTAATATCACTAGACTTAGCGAGTTGCTAAGGTTTAATTTTTGACTTAGTGAGTAGTTTAACTTCCAAATCATTTTGAGTAAGGATAACCTATATTCCATCTTTCCAAGAAACATTCATCATCAATTTGTTTAAAACACAATTTCATTAATTATCTCAACAATTTCTCAAAAATCCAAAAAAAATAGTAGTCTAGGTTATTTTTCAATATTAAAAAGAAAAAAAAATCAATTTAAAACCCATCTTAATGTTTTTGTCACTTAGTTTTGATTAGGAATTAAATAAAAGGCTTATCAAGAGAACACGACCCGAGTTGTGCCCTTCACTGCAAAATTTAGTTTATTTTGATTTAACTTGAGGCGACTAAAGGCTTTAAATCAATGGCGCCGTTGTCGGGGAGTTAATTTTTTTGACTCCTTGTTTAACTAGGTGCCAATTAAACAAAAAATTTTAACTGGGTTAATCTTTTGTGTGCCTTCTAGTTAGCTAGTTATAGTTTTTTGCATTCATTCATCATATAGGTTTTAGTTTGCATTTGCATCACATATCATACATTTTGCACTTTGTATTTTGTGTGCATGCCCTGAGGTAAAAAAGTTGTACCTAGTGATATTGATCTTGACATAACTTTAAAACAGCTTAGGGAACAACTAAAAAAGAGTAAAGGAAAAGAAAAAAGGGGTACTAGTAAAAATCCCTTAGGACATCACATATCTACTAAGCCTAGTACATTTAAGGAACTTCATTCTGACATAGGTGATCAATTTAATCAGAATTTAGATATGGAACACCATATTGAGGATGAAGGGGAAAATAATGGTATTCCACATAGAAGAACAATTAGGGAAGTCACTACTTCTGGTATTGATTTAAATCATCTTGCTAATACTGGACCTAACATGAATGCTGATTTTGAGATTAAAGGTTTATTGATCAATTCACTACCTAAGTTTCATGGTTTGTCTGTAGAGGATCCATATCTACATCTAAGGGAGCTCTACTTGAATTGTTCAAGTATGAAGCCAGTTGGAGCTTCTGTAGAGGACGTCATGTGGAAAGTTTTTCACCACTCATTGGAAGGCAAGGCAAAGGAATGGTACATGAGCTTACCAAGACATGTAGCTTATGTACATCAAAGTTGGCAAAACTTGCAGAAAGCTTTTCTTGGGAAGTACTTTCCTGCATCTCAAACTTCTGCTATGAGAAAGGAGATCAATTTAATTCTCCAAGATCTAAATGAGACTTTCTATGAGTATTGGAACCATTTTCAAGATCTCTTGGCTTGATAACCACATCACCAGATTCCTGATGAGCAGTTAGCTAAAACTTTCTATGACGGTTTGAAGGAGAAAGATCAAGACAAGATTGATGTAGCCGTTGGTGGTGCTATCATTGATTTCACTGCTCCTAAAGCTTGGGAATTGATCAAGAAGATGGCCCTAGCTAAACAAACCTATGGGGAGCCAAGAATGAATGCTAGAGGAGTTTATCATGTTAACTCTTCACCTCTATACATTCCTCAGCTTGACACATTCACCGCTAAAATTTCTGCTTTGATGACAAAGTTAGACCGGATTGCTTCTAAACCATCCCTTCAAGAAGAAGTCAACTTGGTTGGTAAGGAATTGGCAGCCCCAAGTTGTGATCTTTGTGGCTCATCTATGCACATCTCCTGTAATTGTTTATCTTGGTATTAACAAGTCTCTGCCATGTATCAAGGCCGCCCTAACAATTTGATTGAACCATATTTTTATATAATATTTCATGATTAATTTGAGATTTTTAATGTATTTTCTAGGACATTATTGCATGATTAAGCACAAATTTTAATTAGGGACATTTGTTTTGAATTAATGGTAATTAGGGGTAAAATGATCACAATTTATTAATTATTTTTATACAATTGTCCCTTAAACTTTTGATGCTACCTTGTGCTTAATTTTGCATTGTAGGTGTTAAAGAAGAAATTGAGGATTTTGGAGATTCAAATTTTTGGGCTAAGAGAAGAGACAAGGCCTAAGTTAATTTTTGCAACTGGACTGCAAAATGAGACATAAAGCAGGCCCAATATTAATAAAACATAAGCAAGGTAGGCCACAGCTGAAGTGAAGACAGGATATGGAATTTGGACCCAATTTGGGTTGGTTTTGAGAGATATGGGCTCCTATTTTGGGCTTCCTGTAATTGAAAAAAAAATAACGCAGACCCAACTGAAAAAGACAGGCCCAAGAATAAAAGAAAAAGGGGGAGTCGTCAGCTGAAGAGCTATTCAGACAGGGAAGCACAG
This sequence comes from Inga laurina, assembly GCA_963855925.1. NCBI lineage: Eukaryota > Viridiplantae > Streptophyta > Magnoliopsida > Fabales > Fabaceae > Inga > Inga laurina. The sequence goes on from OY979707.1 coordinate 7,634,132, forward strand.
ACCCGACACAGATAGCAGCTGAGAGTATATAGGAACAGCGCCGCTTCAGCTTCATGATCTCATCATCTGCATAACCTTTAACCTCACCGGCGACCTTCACTTCGTTTCCTTCATTCTTTCTGTCGCCGGTGAGGTTCGTATTTGGAGAACCAGAAACAGAGAGAAGAGATGATAGCTGAGGGAAAATAAACAGAGGTGAGCGCCACGGAGAGAGAGCTGGGACAGAGTGAGACCGAACCATCACCACCGTCATCACCATCTCCGGCTTATCTCAGACCACCACCGTAGCTTCACACACCACCAACACCTTCGGACTTCTTCCTCTTAGTTCACCGTCCCTTTTTTCTGTATTTCTTGACAGTTTTAGATCTGAAAACTGAAACAGAGGGTGATGCGACGTGAACATAGACTGAGTTCATTTTGCTTCCTTCGTCCTCTACTTCACCACTGAACACCACCATCCTTCACTGCTAAAAACCATCACCACATTCATCATCATCATAGCACTTCCTTCATTTCCATCACAGTCCACCTCCCTTGCACTATACCACCATCATCGTCGTCGTCATCATCTTCAACTCTTTTACCATGACCGAACTGTATAAGCTCGTTGGAGCTGGAGTTGAAGCAATGAGTGACTGATTTTATTGCTTCTTGGTGATGAAGATTTGTACTTGAGCTTAATGGACTACAAAGAGGAGTTTTGCTATCATTCCATTAGTCTAGGATTATATATTTTGATTGCCTAGTTTTATGAATTTTTATATATGTGATTCTGGAACTGAGATTGATATTAATTGTCTCCGTTGGTTTGATATTTGTAATTGAGATTGGATTTTGTAATGTGAAAATTATATATGTTTGAATTTCTTTGTGGTTGTAATGAGATTATGTTAATTAGCGTGTTATAGTAATATGGTTGATTTGTATCCTTGAGGGGCTGTTTAGCACTCAAATCCAAGAAGATTCATGTTGCATTATTCAAATTTCAATTGCACATTAAGTGGTTTTAAACAATACCTCAAGAGGTAGTAGTTAGCTATGTTTGTAGGAGCTACTATTAATTGGGAATATTGGACTCAAGTGTTATCTTGAGGTTGTTCTTAAGACTTAATGAATTCTTAACTCCCATAATTTTTTTGAGCAAGGATTGTCATTTCTTCATTACCAAGAGCATTCTTTATTGATATTTTCCACTCCATACCATTTCATTCAATCTTACCCATCCCATTTTTAAAAGAAAAATACCAAAAGAAAAATAGTTTAGCATTTAATTAATTTGCATCTTTCTTTTAATTATTAATTTCAAAAACCACAACCCATTTCCCCTTGCTTTTATTGATTTGCATGATAATTAGATTATTTAAGTAGCTCAATAAAGGCTCCTCAAGAGAACGACCCGAGTGTTGCATTGTACTACAATTCTTGGTTATAAATATTTTGCATTTGACCCCAAGGCGTAAAGACACGGTCAAATCACAATCACAAGTGGGATCCCTACTCAAATACATATAATGAAGGGTGGATGCATGTTCGCCGTTTAGCTTCCGCAAGCGCACGAGTCTCAAATAATAAAGTGATCAGTAAAGATCATTCCCACAAGGACTATGACGAAAGTGAGCTAACTAATGTAACCATACGTTTAATTAGGTTGAATGGAATCATTTGGAATTGAGTGTTTTAATTAAGATAATTTGCTAAAAAGAAGGTAAAATAAAAGTGAATGTAAAATTGATTCTACTTCAAGGTTTAAAGGCTTAGGATTACTTCTTCCTCATTGTATTTCATAAAACTATGCAATTAATTCACTTATGCTAGTTGTGTGAGTCCATATGCTAGTCAAAGATTCTAAGATCATCAATCAAGCTCTCTCAAGTCAAGATTGATTTTTAATCTTCATTAACAATATTCAATCTCTTGTCTATCATTAATGAAAATCATCTTTCCTAAAGCAATTCTTCATTAGACTATACTAGGTTATTAGATATATCTCTATTCTAACAACAAACCATCCATTTAATCCATAAATTTCAAGTCTAACATGATTTTTCTCAAGTTCTACAGCCAAAATAGCTCTCTCAAGCATCATTTAATTGAACCAAACTAATCATGTGGTGATCAAGCACAAGATAGTGATTAAGCATGGAGAAAAATCAGCATATATTCTCAACAACTAGCAAAAGCAAGAAAATATAGTAGTTTTAATCCATACAATGAGTAGAAGTAATCCTAAATGAGATTTTTAGCCACTCATAGGCAATACAAACCAACAACTCAACATAAAACTCATAACCATATCAGCAAATGGGAACAGAAGAGGGGGAAAACCAAAAAAAGAGAAGAAAATCTTGAATTTCTCCAAGAATCTCCTCCAAGAAGCACCAAAATCCTCCTCAAGCTCTTCAAGAAGCCTCCTTGTGGTTCTTGAGCTCTTCCTTGTGCAGAATCCGTTCATTTCGGCACCCCTATTAGGTTAAAAACACAGTTGAAGCTTCACTTTTTCAAAACGCACAGTTGCAGTATCGCGACTTTGCTTTCGCTTCGCTATAGTGAACCCACAACGTACGCGGTCAGAAGGGCCTATTTTTTTTGTGTTTTCGCTTTTGCTTCGCTATAGCATCCCCACAGCGTACGCGGTCAGAAGGGCCCATTTTTTATGTGTTTCTGCTTTTACTTTGCTGTGGCATAGCAAAAGCAACCGGGGGCACCTTCAAGCTACTTTGATCTTTCTTTTTGGCTTTTGCTCTTCTTTTCTCCACCTCCAAGGATCCATGTAAGCTTCCATTTCTTGTCATCATCCTCCTACAAAGAGAAGGATTTTATGAGCTTTCCAAATTTTCTTCAATTCAACCTAAAACCATATACATCTAGCTCAAAATTTGCACTTTTTCAAGTATTTTCAACACATCACATTTTCCTTCATGTGTATAAAGTTTATGCACAATTTTAGTTTAAAACCATAAATATATAAGAAAAATGTGATGAAATACAAGAATTTCCAGAGAATAACAAGGCAAAATCCTAAATTTAGTTGGAGAGACAATGATAATAGAAGACAAAATCTTTTTCAACAAGGGAGTATTAGAGCTAGTGCCTCTTCTAGCCAGTTTCAAGAATCTTCAAAGATGGTCATTCCACTCCAAGATAACTCACTTTCCCAACCTAAGAGTGATGAGACCAACCAACTATTGAAGAGTATGGCTGCTCAACTTACTAATATGGACAATCGGATGAAGGAGGATAAAGCTTTAAATGATAGTCAATTCTCCTCTATTGCCATGATCATACAATAGATGTAAAATGATAGAGCAAGTGACAGTAACTCAATGGCAAACATCTGTAAGAAGTTGGAAGAGTTGGAAATGAAGAATAACATGATACAATCTCACTTAACTCAAGTCTCCAACACTCTTAATGACTTGAAAGCTAAGAATGGGGGTGGTCTACCTTCTACCACTGTGATCAACCCCAAATCTGTCAACACCATTAAATTAAGAAGTGGCAAGGTAGTGCACTTCCCAGGAGATAGTGAAGACCATGTAGATGAAGAAATAGAAGCTGAAAGTCTACCCTTGAGCCCTATGAAAGTGGGTAATTCTGAAAGTATCAAGGAGAAAGAGATCTTAGAGAAGAAGAATGGTAAGGAAGTTGAGCAACCTCAAGTGGAGGAGCAACCACTTCTAGATGAGGTCAATGAGAAAACTCAATCCACACACGAGAAGGGCGAATCAAGCATGCAAGGAGCCTTAATGCAAAATAGTAGGAAGGTAAAAAGTTTTGATATCCCTTTCCCTAAAGCTTACCTTACAAGTAAGAAATTGCATGATGATAAAACTGAAAAAGAAATGTTTGAGTTCTTTAGTAAGTTAGAAGTGAATATGCCTTTTCTCAAGATAATTAAAAGTATGCCTGCATATTGTAAGTTTCTTAAAGATCTTTGCATAAATAGGAGAAAATTCAGGCCTAATAAAAGAGTCCAATTGAGTTCTAATGTGTCAGCCATCTTTAAGCCCTAACTTCCTATTAAATGCCAAGACCCCGGTGCCTATACCATTCCTTGTACCATAGGACCTGTTAATATAACTGCTTCTTTGCTAGATTTAGAGGCTGCAATTAATGTAATACCTAAGTCTGTTTACACTACTCTAGGAATCAAAGCTATTAAGCCCACCAGTGTTGTGTTACAACTAGCTGATAGGTCAATTAGGCATCCAGATGGTATCTTAGACAACATCTTAATCAAAGTGAAATATCTTGTGTTCCCCGCTGAATTTTATGTCTTAGATGTATCTAGTGAATTAGCTCGTGATTCGACCCTCATTCTAGGCAGACCCTTCCTTAGAACGGCAAATACCATCATAGATATGAAGGAAGGTGCTATAACTATGGAGGTTGGGGATCATAAAATATGTTTTAATATGTATGAGGCCATGAAACACCCTTATGAGGATTATTCCTTATTAGGTGTTAATGCTATTGATTTGGCCATTGAGGATGCTAGAGATGATTATGAATTGAGCTTGCATGATAATTACTGTTTCCATATGCATTCTGAACATGATTCTTTTGAGCTTGATGATGACATAGCTTCTTATGATGCATATTGTTAACTTCATGAAATTCTTGTTAGAATTTCACATTTCATCTTGTTTTTACCTCACTTTGGGTATATTAGTGGGCGTTCGAGAGTGTTAAAGTGATGAAATGTGCTTTTCTCATGCTAGGCACAGCAGAATGCAAATGTGGAGGACATTATTCACTAACTGCTATAAATGTTTAACTGTGTTTGTGAGTCCTTTGTGTGAAATGATATAGATTTAGTCATAGCTGGTCCAGAGAAAGCCAATTGCAGTAAGAAGGAGGTGAAGGAAGTTGAAGCCATCAACCATGCCAAGGAAAGGCAAGCTGGGTGGAGAACAGAGCAGAAAAGAGAAGGAGATGAACTTTGGAAGGTGCCTAGCCACGGCCAACCTACTCATGGGCCGCGGCCAAGAGGAGGTCAGATGCTTACTGGCCGCGGCCCAAAGATGAACAGAAGCTTGCTGGCCGCGGCCTACAGAGTGGCTGGCCGCGGCCAACCCCCGCAAATGATGCTGTGCATTCTGTCATTTGAGGAGCTATAAAAAGCAAAACCCAGGGTTTGAAGAGGGAATCCCTGATTTGGAAAAGACCGAGAAGGCGGCTGAAACATCCTGGGAGCTTGGGCTTGTATTAAATCGAGGAGAATCAAGTGGGATTGAGGATTGAAGGAGATTCCAACTCCATTTATCTTGGTTTTTCTGTACTTATTCCCTTTCTCCATTATGATTCTGATATGGCTACACTGAATGCTGATAGCTGTGATCTGTTTTTGAACATGAGTAGCTAGGTTTTTCATTCTAGGATTGTTCTAAACCTTTGTATGGATTAAACTTGAATCCTTCTTTCTTTTAGTAGCTAATGGTATATATGTGTTAATTCTTCCCTGTTTTCACTGATATTCGTGACTGGCCAGCACTATGGATAATCTGTTCAATTAGATTAAGCTTGAGAAAGTTAGTTTAATTGTAGAACTTGGGTAGAATTATGCTAGACTTGAAGTTTAAGAATTAAATGGATGGTTTGTTAATAACATAGAGATATAGTTATTAACCTAGCATTGTCAAATTAAGAAGGCTATGTAATGATTATTTTCCCTTAACTATAGCAAGAGATTGTGTAAGTTAATGGAGGATATAAATTTGGTTATGACTCGAGATAGCTTAATCAATTGTTAGTGAACCTTAGACTGACATATATATATATATATATTCCATGAAAGTGTTCTTGAAGAAGAAGGAAATTAAGTTTATGAAATACAAAGGGAACGAATAATCCTAGGTTTATTATAATTGAGTAAATTCACAAGAGCCATAGTTTTGTTCAGTAATTTTTAGTTTTTATCACAATATCTTTTGCAATTCCTTTTTACACACTCAATAATTTGTTTTGGTTCAACTTAATCAAACACATTAAGCCCATTGTTTGACTAATTTGTTACTCAAATCCTCGAGGGAACGATCTTACTTATCACTTTATTACTTGACACGATCCGTGCACTTGCGGTAGCGAACAAGTTTTTGGCGCCGTTGCCGGGGATTGGTTTAACAAATCTTTTAGTTGACCTTAGGCTTGTGTTAGTAGATTTCGCTTGGGTCTTTAGTTAGATTTATAATTTTTCTCTCACTGTTTTCTGCGTTAAATTTTAGTTGTTTTAGCTTGATACTTGCTGGTTTGTGCCTTTTTGCAGGTATCAGATCAGTTCATGCAACATTTGTAAGGGGACGAATTGATAGTGGTACTTGACGGATTACCGCGTATTGAAGAGGAAACTGAATCAGCAGCAGAATCGAAATCAGAGATAACTGAAACATAATATGAATTAGAGTCTGAAACTGAAACTGAAGCTGAAACAATGGCGGATGAATATGATAGAGCCACTGTCAATGACTTCGCCACCCGGAATATGAGAGGAACTCAATCTTGCATTCGAATGCCGGAGATGCAAGCACATACTTTTGAGATCAAACCGGTGATTATCACGATGTTGCAAATGCATGGGTTATACCATGGCCTTTATAATGAAGATGCTAACAAGCACTTGATGTACTTCTTGGAAGTGTGTGATTCCTTCAAGCAGAATGGTGTTCCCTAAGATGTGCTGAGGTTGTGGCTATTCCCTCTCTCTCTACAAGGGAAAGCTAGAGATTGGTTTAACAATCTCCCGGAAGGATCCATAACCTTTTGAGCTGATCTTGAAGCAAAATTTAGAGCTCGATTTTTCTCCGATGATAAGTCAGTGGAAGCAAGGGATGAGTTTCTAAGTTTTAGACAACAGCCGGATGAGTATTTGTATGTGCTTGGGAAAGATACAAGATGTTAATGAAACAATGCCCTAATCATGGGGTGGACAAGTGGGTAGTGATCCAAATTTTCTGCACACGCTTAAACCCTCAATCTAAGGCGATGGTAGACTCTATGACTAATGGAGGTTACCAGAATGTGCCTGTCAATGAGGTGTTTAGACTTTTGGATCAATTATCTGCAAACAACACCCAAGGCAATGATAGGAGAACTACCCCAGCCCTACTCAACACAAAAGAAGACTCTTCATCACAAATTGCCACAATTTTGTCCGCGTTGAACAAACGTTTTGATGTCTTAGAGTCTCAAATACATAAGGGCACTTCTCGTGGTGTGCATTCTGCTCAATCTACTCCAATTATATGTGAGCAATGCAATGACATCCACATGCCTGATAATTGCCCCCTCTACATGGGCACTGAATCTGTCAACTATATGGGCAAATTTCAACCTTCTCAAGGTAATCCATACTCACAAACTTACAACCGTGCTTGGAGAGCTCACCCCAACTTTTCTTGGAGTCAGGGTAACACCTTGAACCCTCCTCATGAGTCTACTTTGGGCACCAAACCGATTCCTCTACCAGGTTTTCTAATGCCATCAAGGCAAGCTCCTACAAAAGAAGAAGAATCTAAGATGGACAAAATGTTGGCCCGTATGTTAACAGAAGTAGAATCGTCAAGGGGTGAGAGTAAGGCTGCCTTTTCTCTTCATGAATCTGCTATTAAGAACCTTGAAGTTCAAGTGGGACAACTAGCAATACAAGTAATGCCATGGCTCAAAATGGTCTCCCAAGTGACACCATCCCAAATACAAAGAGGGGTGGAAAAGAAGAATTCAAGGCCATTCATTTGAGAAGTGGTAAGGTGCTTCCGAACATGCCTAATTCGAGCAAAACGGGACCAAAGCAAGATGAGCAAGTGGATATTGAGATTGAAGAGGAGGAAGTCATGACTCCAGAAACTATGGTGGAAGATGATGAAACTAAGAAGAGAAAGTAAACTGAAGGAGGGATGGATGATGTTAGCAAAAGTAAGAAGAGGGAACAAGAGCTGAATAATGAAGAGAAGAGCAAACCAACCACCTCCACTATCATGCCTCCTCTGCCATTTCCTCAAAGATTCAAAAAGAAGGAGGAAGATGCACAATTCAAAAAGTTTGTGAATATGTTTAAGCAACTACATGTCAATATTCCATTTGCCGAAGCTTTAGAGGGTATGCCTAAATATGCCAAGTTCCTAAAGGATGTGTTGTCCAAGAAGAGGCGATTTAATGAATTTGAAACTGTGGCTTTAACTGAAGAATGTAGTGTCGTGATCCAAAGGAAGTTACCCACCAAGTTGAAGGATCCGGGGAGTTTCTATATTCCTTGCAATATTGGAACGAATTTCAATGGTAAAGCTCTATGAGACTTAGGTGCTAGCATCAACTTGATGCCCTTAGTGTTTTTAACCAATTGGGGTTAGGAGAGCCAAGGCCTACCACAGTGACCCTTCTATTTGCTGATCGGAGTATTTCTAAACCTAGAGGAATCATTGAAGATGTCTTAGTGCAAGTAGACAAGTTCATCTTCCCAGCAGACTTTATGGTGCTTGATTGCAAGGTTGATTGGAAGATCCCACTCATTCTAGGCCGTCCGTTCTTAGCTACAGCAAGAACTCTTATTGATATGGAGAAGGGTGAAATCACTTTGAGGGTGGACGACGAAAAAGTGATCTTTAACATGCCGAAAGCTTTGAAGTTCCATGATGATTCAGCTTAATGTTCATTTGTTGATATATTGGACTCACTTGTTCCTCAAGAGTCATATGTTCCTATGATCAAGGACCCTTTAGAGGCATTTCTAATTGGGGAGAAGAGTTTGGATGAATTTGATGAAGAAGCTATTGCAACCCTTTTTCGTATGGAAGCATTCCCTTACTCAAGGTAAAGGAATTTTGAGCCACTTGAGGTGGCTGAGGCATTGAGTACTCCTTTGAAGCCCTCTATTGAAGTCCCACCATCTCTTGAGTTGAAGCCTTTACCATCTCATCTTAAGTATGCTTACTTGGGGGATTCTAACACTCTACCAGTGATTGTGTCTTCCGATCTTTCGAATTTGTAAGAAGAGAAGCTCCTACGAGTTTTGGAAGAACACAAGCAAGCCATAGGTTGGACAATAGCGGATATTAAGGGAATCAGTCCTTCGATGTGTATGCACAAAATCTTGTTAGAAGATGATCATAAAACTTCTATTGAGCATCAAAGGCGGTTGAATCCAATCATGAAAGAAGTGGTCAAGAAAGAAATCCTTAAATGGCTCTCAGCTGGAATTGTGTACCCTATCGCTGATAGTTCATGGGTGAGCACAATCCAATGTGTCCCTAAGAAGGGTGGCATGACTGTAGTGGCTAACACCCAAAATGAACTAATTCCTACTCGCACGGTGACTGGTTGGCGGGTGTGTATAGATTATCAGAACCTCAACACAGCTACAAGAAAGGATCATTTTCCTTTGCCATTCATAGATCAAATGTTGGACAAGCTAGCAGGGCAGGAATTCTTTTGTTTCCTTGATGGATATTCCGGTTACAACCAAATTGCCATAGCCCTAGAAGATCAAGAGAAGACCACCTTTACTTGTCCATATGGCACTTTTTCTTTCAGAAGAATGCCCTTTGGACTATGCAATGCACCAGCTACTTTTCAACGGTGCATGATGTCCATTTTTGCTGATATGATTGAGAAGACCATTGAAGTATTCATGGACGAATTTTCTGTCTTTGGTCCATCTTTTGACTCATGCTTGGAGAATTTAGATGCGGTGCTTAAAAGATGTGAAGAGGCAAACTTAATTCTAAATTGGGAGAAATGTCACTTCATGGTGCAAGAAGGCATTGTACTTGGCCATAGAGTATCCAAGAACGGGTTGGAAGTAGATAGGGCTAAAATTGCTATTATTGAGCAATTACCACCACCTACTAATGTAAAGGGTATTCGAAGCTTTCTTGGACATGCCAGGTTCTATCAGAGGTTTATCAAGGATTTCTCGAAAATTGCCAAAACCCCTTTCTAAGCTATTAGAGAAAGATGTGGAATTCAAGTTTGATGATGAGTGTCTATGAGCTTTTGAAGAATTAAAGAAGCTTCTTAATTGGGCAAAAGGCAGAGAAACTCTTTCACCCTATATATTATGCGAGTAAAACTCTTGATGGTGCCCAACTCAATTATACCACTACTGAAAAAGAGTTACTTGCCATAGTTTATGCATGTGAGAAGTTTAGACCGTATATTATAGGTACTAAGGTTACTGTTTACACTGATCATTCAGCTCTAAAGTACCTACTAACCAAGAAGGATTCTAAGGCTAGACTCATTCGCTGGGAGCTCCTACTTCAAGAGTTTGACCTGAACATAATTGACAGAAAAGGTACAGAGAATCAAGTAGCCGACCACCTATCAAGGCTGAGCACCGAGACTCAACTTGATAATTCTGACATGATCCAAGCATCATTTCCAGATGAACAGCTGTTCTTTATTGATCATTCATCCACACCATGGTTTGCCGATTTTGTAAATTATTTGGTTTGTGGAGTATTACCTCTGGAGTTCAACTCTCATCAAAAGCGTAAGTTTCTGCATGAAGTGAAGAAGTACTTTTAGGATGAACCTTACTTATTCAAGTGGTGCCCCGACCAACTCATTCAAAGGTGTGTTCTAGAAAATGAACAAGAGTGCATTTTGCATTGTTGTCATTCGGCTGAGTATGGTGGTCATTTTGGAGGAGAGAAAACTGCTGCGAAAGTCATTCAGAGTGGGTTTTATTGGCCTTCTCTATTCAAAGATGCTTATGCTTTTGTCCTCCAATGTGATCGGTGCCAGAGAGTGGGGAACATATCTCGGAGGAATGAGATGCCACTGAATAGCATGCTAGAAGTTGAACTCTTTGATGTTTGGGGGATTGATTTCATAGGTCCGTTTCCTAAGTCTTTTAACAATGAATACATTTTAGTTGGAGTGGACTATGTATCAAAATGGGTAGAACCTATGGCATGTGTGACTAATGATGCCAAGACGGTACTGAAATTCCTCAAGAAACACATCTTCACAAGGTTTGGCACACCAAGAGCATTTATCAGTGATGGCGGATCACACTTCTGCAATCATCAATTTCAAGCTTTGATGAAGAAATATGGTGTTAGGCACAAAGTAGCATTGCCTTACCATCCCCAAACAAATGGCCAAGCTGAGATTTCCAACCGGGAAATCAAGAACATTCTTGAGAAGATGGTGAACACTACTAGGAAAGAATGGTCTTCCAAGTTAGATGATGCTTTGTGGGCTTATCGAATGGCTTATAAAATGCCTATTGGTATGTCTCCATATTAATTAGTGTTTGGAAAGGCATGCCATTTGCCGGTGGAATTGGAACATGGGGCCTATTGGGCTATCAGGAAGCTAAATTTTGATCCGCGAGCTGTGGGAGAAAAGAGGCTACTTCAACTCAATGAGTTGGATGAAATCCGTTTAAATGCTTATGAGAGTGCAAGGATTTACAAAGAGAAGACAAAGAGGGACCATGACAGCAAAATCATTCCTAAGAGCTTTGAACTTGGTCAAACTGTTCTTCTTTATAACTCCAAATTGAGGCTCTTTCCCAGAAAGCTTAAGTCCCGATGGTCTGGGCCATTCAAGGTGATTCAGGCATCAAAATATGGTGATGTGGAACTGGATAATGATAAGGGCGAGGATTCAAGGCTAATGGTCAACGGTTGAAGCACTATTGGGGAGGAGATGTGGATAGGCTAGTATCCACCATCTACTTATCAAATGAAGAGTGACCAAAGTGAAAAGTCAGGCTAAAGACTATAAACTAAGCGCTTCTTGGGAGGCAACCCAAGTTCTGAACTTAATCTCTTTAGTTTCTTCGATTTTAGTATAATTTGGTAGGTTTATGTTTGGTCTTTTAACTTTTGTAGGAAGAAAGGGACTTCAAACTGACAGCTGTCTCGAGCAAGAGGATTACAAGGCAAGGGTTGGCATCTGGATTAGATAGGCATATTCCAGGGAAGTTCTTCAATTATTATACTTACTTGTGTATTTTGATGCCTGTGATGTGATATGAGGGTTGTAAGGGATGTTAGAGATGCATTATGCATTGTAATTTGCTTCATTCTGTCAAATTGCTGCTTACACCTAGAAAATTCTACATTAAGGAGGCATCTTGATCATAGGAAATGTGTGGACAAGGGGTGTTGATTGTGTGAGAGTCAATGTGAAAGCGTGTCACAGATGATTCCAGTCCTGGTATGAAAGTGTTGTCACTGATAAGGTTGGAAATTGTACTCTGGCCGTGGCCAAGAAGGTCTTGGGTCGTGGTCCAGAAGAGCACAGAAGGCCTTGGGCCGCGGCCAGTAATTGGTTGGCCGCGGCCAACCAAATCCAGAAAGTTTTGGGCCGCGGCCAGCACTGCGTGGGCCGCGGCCTAAGCGCGATAGCAGGGTTTTTAAAACCCTGCTACGTGCCTCTCTTCTCTCATTTCCCCTTCTTCCAGCCGCCGCCTCTCCCATTCTCTTCCTCTCCTAGAGCCGACCCATCCCCCCCAACCTTCTTCTCCCAAATTTTACCCCAAATTTCTTGTTTCCCCTCCGTCCCCTCTGTGTTCCCCACGCTTCTGCTATCGCGCTTGGGTGCTACGAGTCATCTACGCTTCTCTGCCGTAGAAGAGTCCCTAGGGCACCGAACGAGTGTCTTTTCCCTTTGATTCCTCCTCTAATCCATCAATTCTCTCACCATCTGAGGTAAAATGGTCCTGCTCTTGCTCTTTTACTAGCATTGAGGGTAGTTTATTCCAAATTTGAAGTGGGGATTTAGACATAAGAGTAGCTAATCTATTGTAATTGTTGGTTTTGAGGGCAATGTACATGATTTTAGAGTTTCTCGGTCCTTTTGACAGCGATTGCTGCCTTCAATAAGCTTTGAATTGCCTTGTGAGCAGTTGCCCTATTTTTAGACTTGACTGCTTGCCCTTTCATGATTGCAAAAGGAAACTTTGTCTAACTGAAATTGCTGCTACAAGGTCTCTAAATAGCTTGCATAAACTGAGTAGTCTTGGAATTGATGCTCTGTCAAGTGATAAGCATTGCTGAAAATTAGGCTTGAAGTGATATGGGATGTGTTGAGGTTTAATCTATTGCATTTCTTGCTAAGAGAGTTATTGAATTGAAGGAGTATGAGTTCTTATAGTTCTAGATTGTTTTGCATATGATTGGTTTCTTGAGAACTGAACAATATTATTGAATTCTGAAATTTGTAGTTGCTATACAGAGTAATTTTGGAACTTCTACTTTTGCTCTAAAATTATTGAAAGTTGGCTTGTGGATTCAGTGTTTGGATTGGCAATCTTATTGTTTCAGAAATAATAGGTTGAGCAAGCACTATAATCTGCACTTGTGGCATGATTTTTTAATACTGAAAACTTTCTTTTACATCTTAAGGTGTAACTGGGCGTGGATCTTGTTTTTGGTACCAAATTTGGCCCTGCTCAGCCAAATTTTAGACCATATGGTGGTGTTGCATGACTTGGTAGATATCTTACTTAGTGCTTGATCAAACTATTTTGCATTTGTAGATGATAGTCCAATCTTGTCATTGTTTGCATGAGCCTGTGCAACGAGTAAGTCTTTCTGCCCTAATATTTCTAGCATATTCTGCACATGAATGGTTAATTTAAGAACTGAGGTGTGTAGATAAGCTATGAAACTTTTGGTCACTGGGTGAGTAATTATATTGACTAATTAAATCCTGAAAAAGTTGATCTGCTCTTTTACACACTGGTTTGTAGCTGGACTTGAGTTCTCTATTTCGATAAATCATGTTTTGATTGCACTCCAAAGGTTTCATGATTCATTTTTGAACTTGAATGACTGTTCAAGGTTGTGTTCGTTCTCTTGGTTAGCTAGTCTATACTGGTTGTATTGAAATCTTTTTCTGATTCTATAAATGAAAGTTTCTAATTTGGAAATATTGGTCTTGAAACATACTTGTACATGACAGATTGGGGATTTGTGCATCTCTGGTAGGTGCAAATTGTGTTATGCATAATCAAGTCATTCAGCGCTTCCACATGTAACTTGGCCAATTGACTAAGTTTTGAAATTTCTAGGCAGTTTGATCTAAGTTGACAAGTTTTGCAATTTTCCCCTTTAAATGATCATGTGTACCTGGAGGTGAATCTTGTGATTTTGAAAACCATGTTTTGCCTAACCTCCACAAATTGCAAATTGCCTAATTGAATTTCAGAATTTACAAGGCTTTTCATAAATTTTCAACTGTTCTTGAACATGTGCTTTAGTAGTCAAATTGTGCTGAATGTCTTGGAATGGTTCCAATGCTAGGATCAATTTACCAACATTATATTAATCTAAATCCTTCTTCTGAGGTGATTAGGTTATAAAAGAGGTAGTGAGGAATAGGATTAAGCTTGGAAACCCAGTGGACAGTTTTGGATTAGTTAGAATTTAAGTTTGGGGGTATTTTTCCTTTATTTTAGGATAGCTTTGGTCAAGTTTCTTTCTTTTTATTTGATTTCCCTGTGTTGAGTTTTGTTTTGTATGTGTTTAGGACATTATAGATTTCATGACTAATGCCTCTCTGTTTTGTTTGAGCTCCAGTTAGCCCTATAATTGATCTGCTGCTAGCTTGTACTTAGGGTGCATATTCTGGGTGCCTGTTTTGTACTGGTATATTTTGAAATTTGGCATATAAATGTGAATACTGCTACATGCCACTAAATAGCTGATGTTTGGTGTTGGCTACTAATGGCCAGTACTCTTTGACACTCTTGATGTATGTGCACATGATTTTACTAGCTACTGAGGGCTAATTTGAGTGTTTCATGTAATTTTCTCTGTCTGTTGACATTGCGCTGCGTAATGTGGTCTTGCTTAGGGTATAAGTTTGGGGGGGAGGTTCTCTGTGTCCTGTTTACTTCTGGTGTTGGCATTGAGTCTTGGTTTGTTTCTTCATCTGTTTTGGTTTCATATTGCTCCTGCTCTAGCCACAATGCCTGTCAAACGTGTTGCTGGCCGCACGGGTCCCAAGGCCGTCGCTGAGGCTAAAGCCAAGATCATTACCTGACCCTTACTGCAAGAGCGGGAATTCCCGTTCAACGTCTCGTACGACTTTTACGATCTAGCCACCCGTACCTACCGCTTGCAGAGGCTCATGGAGCCTAAGGTTGACGGGAATTTGCAGATTGTCCAGGAATTTTACGCCACTGCCATTGTGAGACCTATTTGGCGATTTCCTCTTCGTGGAGTTGACGTTGACTTTACACTGGATAGCTTTCGGCAATTTGTAGCACTCCCCGCTATTGATGATTGCAAATACAAGCAGCTGTTGGACAATGACGATGACATCCCTGAGGATGACATTTCGGAGTTGCTAGTGTACAACCACATGGTGGCGTGGTAGAGTCGCAGAGGGGCTCAGAAATATTTACCCCGTGCTCAATTATCAGTCGAGGCTCGGGTGTGGTTGCATTTTGGCAAGGACTACTTTTGGCCTTCATCAAATAGGAATCGCCTTACTAGAGACCAGGTTCTCTTGATTTACCTTCTTATGAAGAAGGAGCCTGTTGATCTTAGCGCATTGATTTATCAGACTCTTCGCGACCATACACGAGATCATTCGGTAGGTTTGATGTTGCCGCACCTTATTTCCTCCTTCTGCTCCTCTGTGGGTATTGCTACTGTGGCTACTGACGTTCTTTTCAAGCCTATTAAGAAGTTCAACTACTTGAGCATCAAGCCGAAACTAGATGAACAAGTCCCAGCCTCCCAGCGTACAGCGAACGACCCTATCTTTTAGCAGGGAGGACCTTCTCATCCTCCTCATGACCTTCCATCTCCCCTGGAGTAGGGTGAACCGTCCGGTGCCCCTTCCTCTTCCCATTCTGCTGTCACGTTGGATGTGATCTTCGCGGCCATCCAGCGCACTGAGGCTACTGCCGCCCAATGCCTCACATATCTGTAGGACCATGGTGTTCGCCTGACTCGGTTGGAGGAGTTATTTGTTGCTCATATGCCTACTACGGCTCAGACCGGTGATGGTGATGATGTCAAGGACGCTGGTGCTGATGGCGGGGATGATGATGATGACGGTGGTGGTGCCGATGCAGCTGCCAGTGACGATGATGGCGAGGATTAGTGCTCAATCAGTTGTTATTGAGCATTTTACTGCTGTTTTTATTTCCTTTGGATATTGCTCCTACTTTACTGGTTTCAATTGTTACAATTGATTTTCTATTTTCTTCGGATAGTGTTCAGCCAGTACTATTGTTACAATTGTTTTTACTAATGACTGCTGTCGGATTTCATTGGATATTGTGCCTTTTGATGGACCTGTTACTGTTTATATGGGGATTGTTGTATGTTCTCTTTCCTTGCAGGTGTTATTTGTCACACAGTGTGCCCTGTGACAGTGAGGACACTGTCTCCCTCAAGTTTGGGGGTATTAGAATATTCATACATGTTTTTAAAAGCTGTTTTGTGCCCTGTCCTTGAGTCAAAGTCGAATACATTTGATTAAGCATATATGAAATAGGTAGTTGATTTGCATACTTTTTGAGAAAACAAGACTAGATATTTATTAATGCTTGGTTCTCATTTTAAAAGCTAATTCTTAATACTTACCTGATTAAACACTGTGCATGAGGGTTGAGAATAATTCGAATGCTTTGTCAGGGGATTTTATAGCAAATTGACATGTATGAACTGTTTTCATTGAAAGACTTTTGAATTTGTATTTGAATTTCTGGGAAGAGATTAGCATTTCACACACGTTGAGAGCATGATTGACACTATCTTTGAGCTAAATTTTTATGGAACTATTTATGTTCTTGAGTGAATTGTATAGAAGTGGCTGGTTATGGCGCGTAGAGTTAGCATATGGATCAGTTAAGCTAATGCATTCGGATTAGGCTAATGTTGAATTAATCTTGGGGATTGTGCACGAGAAAGGAAAACCTCTGTTGGAAGGATTTCGAGCCTGAGTTTCATTCATTAGTGTGTTTGTGCCATTTATGCTAGCGTACCTCTAGAACTTGTTTAAATTCTTTTTCAAAATCACATATGCATGTGGATTAATGAAAATGATAGGGGCATTCATTTCTGAACCCATTAACCGAAACACAAACCCTTCAAGCTTATTGAGCCATTCACTTTTTCAAAAATCTAACATTTAACAAGTCATGCATGTTTTTGCTCTGCAATTGAATGACACTTAGAAAAGCAGTGAATTAGCATTTGATTTACTCTTTGTTTCAATAAGTGCTTAGTTATGCAATTTACAAAAGAGAAGAAGGACTGGGTAAAAGAGAATCAATGTATATGTTGATTTCAAAAAAAAAAAAGAAAAGAAAAGAAAAGAAAAAAAGAAGAAGAAAGAAAAGAAAAAGAAAGAAGAAAGAAGAAAGAAGAAAGAAGAAAGAAAGAGATGCCATTATATACGCTTAGGCATGCATTGTACTTGTTCCATTAGTCCTTTCCATCAGATTATTTCCAACATTACAACCCTGTTAGAAAGCCCTCTTGATTCATAAATCTGGGTGTACAAGTGGTGGAGAGAGTAGAGTTTCTACAAGCCTATAGCAGGACCTATTATAAGTGGCACTGAGCAAAATTACCCTTATTTGTGAGAGCTAAACACGTAAATCTGTGAGTGTTCTCTTGTGCACATAACTCTGATTGATTGAGCTTTAGTCTAATTCCTTTACATTGCCTCATACTGAACTTTATGTTAGCTCCAAGCGATGACAATGATCAATTCCATGCAGCCCTAAAGCTCTATTGGCACTAAAGGTGTGTGAATTGAGTTATAAGTAAAAGAAAAGAGAATGCAAAGGATTAAGTCTAGATATTGAGGCCGAATCATACATGTTGAAGTGTTTTTTTTTATCTTGATAAATGTAGGACGATTGTTATTCAACTCTTGTCGAACATACACTTAGTTGAAAATTGTTGGGGAATTAGTTTTTAAACCATGAACCAAGCATGCATGTATATTTCGTGACATGAGTAGCTTAAGAAAAAAAGAGAGGGTCATGCATGAGCACTATGTCTGGGATTAATTTAATCTTACTTCTGGCAATTGACTGAGTTTACTCGAGGACGAGCAAAAGTTCAAGTTTGGGGGTGTGTTAACTTCATGAAATTCTTGTTAGAATTTCACATTTCATCCTGTTTTTACCTCACTTTGGGTATATTAGTGGGCGTTCGAGAGTGTTAAAGTGATGAAATGTGCTTTTCTCATGTTAGGCACAGCAGAATGCAAATGTGGAGGACATTATTCACTAACTGCTATGAATGTTTAACTGTGTTTGTGAGTCCTTTGTGTGAAATGATACATATTCAGTCACAGCTGGTCCAGAGAAAGCCAATTACAGTAAGAAGGAGGTGAAGGAAGTTGAAGCCATCAACCATGCTAAGGAAAGGCAAGCTGGGAGGAGAACAGAGCAGAAAAGAGAAGGAGATGAACTTTGGAAGGTGCCTAGCCACGGCCAACCTACTCATGGGCCGCAGCCAAGAGGAGCCAAGAGGAGGTCAGATGCTTACTGGCTGCGGCCAAGCACTAGTGGGCCACGGCCCAAAGATGAACAGAAGCTTGCTGGCTGCGGCCAACCCCCGCAAATGATGCTGTGCGTTCTGTCATTTGAGGAGCTATAAAAAGCAAAACCGAGGGTTTGAAGAGGGAATCCCCGATTTGGAAAAGACCGAGAAGGCGGCTGAAACATCCTGGGAGCTTGGGCTTGCATTAAATCGAGGAGAATCAAGTGGGATTGAGGATTGAAGGAGATTCCAACTCCATTTATCTTGGTTTTTCTGTACTTATTCCCTTTCTCCATTATGATTCTGATATGGCTACACTGAATGCTGATAGCTGTGATCTGTTTTTGAACATGAGTAGCTAGGTTTTTCATTCTAGGATTGTTCTAAACCTTTGTATGGATTAAACTTGAATCCTTCTTTCTTTTAGTAGCTAATGGTATATATGTGTTAATTCTTCCCTGTTTTCACTGATATTCGTGACTGGCCAGCACTATGGATAATCTGTTCAATTAGATTAAGCTTGAGAAAGTTAGTTTAATTGTAGAACTTGGGTAGAATTATGCTAGACTTGAAGTTTAAGAATTAAATGGATGGTTTGTTAATAACATAGAGATATAGTTATTAACCTAGCATTGTCAAATTAAGAAGGCTATGTAATGATTATTTTCCCTTAACTATAGCAAGAGATTGTGTAAGTTAATGGAGGATATAAATTTGGTTATGACTCGAGATAGCTTAATCAATTGCTAGTGAACCTTAGATTGACATATATATATATATATATATATATATATATATATATTCCATGAAAGTGTTCTTGAAGAAGAAGGAAATTAAGTTTATGAAATACAAAGGGAACGAACAATCCTAGGTTTATTATAATTGAGTAAATTCACAAGAGTCATAGTTTTATTCAGTAATTTTTAGTTTTTATCACAATATCTTTTGCAATTCCTTTTTACACACTCAACAATTTGTTTTGGTTCAATTTAATCAAACACATTAAGCCCATTGTTTGACTAATTTTTTACTCAAATCCTCGAGGGAACGATCTTACTTATCACTTTATTACTTGACGCGATCCGTGCACTTGCGGTAGCGAACACATATTTTTCATCTCTCCCTTCTATACATTCTCTCTCTGATGCTTGTGTTAGTGACATGGCTTACCCTAATTTCAATATCAATTGCACTTTTTCTGCTTCACAAGTTTACACTTTTTCTTCTGATGATGCTAACCCCACTTTTGCAAGCGATTCTAGTTTGGAAAAAGGTTTACTTCTTAAGTGTGAAGATACTTGTAATAAGGTGGAAGCTGAGAATATAGCTGGAAGTGACTGCAATAGCTCTCATAACCAAGAAGACAAAGAGAGCTTCCTTCTAGCCGTTCCACCCTCTCATGCATTTGAACCACAACAGCAGCAACATTTGTCTAAGAATAATGGGCTTAAAGAGACTTATTCTCTTGCCACTACTCCTAAATCTATTATTTCTCCTCATACCTTAAAATATTTGCAAGATATTCTATCTAGTTGTGATGCAGGTATGAAGGATGATAAACCCAAGTTTGTTGCTGCTATTAGTCAACCTCAAGTTGGCTCAAGAGTTGGGAAGGTCAAGAAGCAAGATATGAATGCAAAGGAGCTGAATGCTCACCAACCACATGAGGTTATAAAGGGAGGTTCTCTTTACTCTTTTCAACCCCTTGAACTAATGCCTTCTACTGTTCAACCCCCTATCCTTAAATTGAAACCTTTGCCTCCTAATCTTAAATATGCATTCCTTGAGCATGATGATAAACTGCCTGTAATTATTTCTACTGCTTTGTCTTATGATGAAGAGGCTAGATTGCTCTGTGTGCTTAGGAAGAATAAGAAAGCCATTGGTTGGACATTAGCTAATATCCTAGGGCTTAGTTCATCTATATGTAGTCATAGGATTTTGCTGAATGAGGGTTCTAAGCTTGTTAGACAACCCCAAAGGAAACTTAATCCATTGATCTTAGATGTTGTAAAGAAAGAGGTTACTAAGTTACTTAGTGTTGGGATTATACATCCTATTTCTGATAGTGAGTGGGTTAGTCCTGTTTATGTGGTTCTAAAGAAGAGTAGGTTTACTGTTGTTAAGAATGAGCAAAATGAATTGATTCCCACTAGACTACAAAATGCCTGGAGAGTGTGTATTGATTTTAGAAAACTTAATGATGCCACTAGGAATGACCATTTCCCTCTACGCTTTATTGACCAAATGCTAGAGAGATTAGCGGGAAAGAGTCATTACTACTTCTTAGATGGGTTTTTTGGGTACTTTCAAATTCCCATAGCTCCTGAGGATCAAGAGAAAACCACCTTCACTTGCCCTTTTGGCACTTTTGCTTATAAGAGGATGCCTTTCGGTCTTTGTAATGCTCCTGGTACTTTTCAACATTGCATGATGTCAATCTTTTATGATTTCCTTGAGCATTGTATGGATGACTTTACCGTTTATGGTGACTCATTTGATGCTTGCTTGTCTAGTCTTGATCATATCTTAACACGATGCATTGACAAGAAACGTTTTTTTAATTATGAAAAATGTCACTTTATGGTCACTCAAGGCATAGTGCTTGGACATTTGATTTCTCAAAAAGGTATTGGAGTTGACAAGGCAAAAATTGAGGTAATTGCATCATTGCCCTACTCATCTACACTTAAGGACCTTCGGTCATTTTTAGGGCATGTTGGTTTCTACCGACGTTTTATAAAAGATTTCAGTAAAATTGCATTGCCTTTGTCAAAGTTACTACAAAAAGATATGGAATTTGTTTTTGATAATAACTGCAAGCTAGCATTTGATGAGTTGCAACATAGATTAGTCACAAGGGTCAGTGGACCCGACGGCTCCTTTAAAGGCGGATCTGGGTCAGGCTGAGCACCCCGGACGAGTGCGGGGGATGGGGATAGGCGCCAGACCTAGCATGGTCTATGGTAGGAGCGCCGCCTCTGATGAGGCTGGCAGCTCAAGTCATTACTCACTTGAGCACCTGCGGTCAGATTTGGAGCAGACACAGGCTGCAGTGGCTCAGCAGTAACAGATGCAGCAGCTATATCAGCAGCAGATACATTTGCAGGCTGATTTGATATACTCTCAGGAGACATAGTGGCGTGATATCACGAACAACATGCTCGAGTGATCGTGGAGTCGCCTGTTCCCGGACGAGCAGCATCCACAGGTTCCCCCTGTCCCTCTGTTCATCGTCTAGACTACTCCTCCTCCTCCTACTGATGATGATGGTGCGGTTAACTTTGCCCAGCGCTCCGATCCAGCAGCACTTGAGGGAGCACCAGATGATCAGCCCCCAATTACTTAGTTTACGGCATATTTATTTTTTGTTGTTGAAACATTTGTAAATAAATATATATAATTTTTTATTTCAGAACTTATATTCTTATTGTGTTTACCATAGTTATATTTATATTTTTAGACCGCGTTGTAGAATTTGTGAATTAATTATAACAGTTATATTTATATTCTTAGGCTGCGTTTGCCATAGTTATAGTTATATTTATATTTCTAAAACTTAAAATAAATAAATAAATTATATATATTTGTAGCGGTTATATTATAAAACCGCTACAAATATAATAAAATTATATTTGTAGCGGTTAATATGAATAACCGCTATAAAAATATATATTAGTAGCGGTTAGTTTATTAACTGCTACAAAATTAACTTTATTATATTTGTAGCGGTTTTATAATATAACCGCTACAAATATATATAATTTATTTTTTTAAGTTTTAGAAATATAGTTCCATATTTGTAACGGTTAGTGCTGAAACCGCTACAAATGTAAAGACATGTGCGCAGCAAAATTTAAAATTAAATTTTTGACTATTTATAGTGGTTATATAAATAAACGCTATAAATACTCAACTTTCAAATTTTGAATTTCCCCCATTTTTTGCAAATTTGTAGCGGTTATACATAAGTAACCGCTACAAAGGTGTATTAGTAGCGGTTTTTCTTATAACTGCTACAAGTTTAAAACTAATTCTTCAATTTGATTCCCAACGGCTTGATAATTAGTAGCGGTTTTATACATATAACCGCTACAAATTTTTAGCACAGTAGCGGTTACTGTAGTGGTTCATAACCGCTACAAAATATTAAACGTTGGAAATTTAAAATATAAGGTTCCAAGCACTCGTCATTTTGTATTCACTCATCTTCTTCACTATACTTTCTTCTCTCTCACTAGTAGCTATGGATAAGTCATGGATCAGGTTGCCACGTAATTCTCTAAAATATTTGTACGGATTAAACAATTTCTTGGATTTCACATTCACTCACACCAACTGTAACGGCAAGATCGTCTATCCGTGTCGGAGATGCAAGTTTAAAAGTGGCATGCATGAAATGTTGTTAAGGAACATTTTCTTCTGAAGCCTTTCCCAAAGGACTATATGTTCTGGGTAGTTCATGGTGAGAAGTCCGGCTTGAGATATGATGATGCTCTTCCTCGAAGTTCTCAAGTAGGCGTTCAACTAGATAAACATGATCCTATGAATGATGCTATGCGTGATGCATTTAGCACTACTACAGAATTGAGATATAACCACCCCTAAAGACGTCCCAAATTGAAAATTGGGTGGTTAAAAAGGGAGGCGGTGGCATTTTCGTAATTATATATGTGTAGGGGAACCTTTAGGCGTCCCAAATTTGAATTTGGGACGTCTAAAGTGCTTCCTGGCGCGAAATATAAATTTCATAAATTTTTTAGCGCCAGGAGCTGGGTTTAGGCGTCCCAAATTAATTTGGGACGCCTAAAGTCCCACTTTAGGCGTCCCAAATGCCATTTGGGACGCCTAAAGTCCTTACTTTAGGCGTCCTAAATGGCATTTGGGACGCCTAAGGTCACCTTTAGGCGTCCCAAATACCATTTGGGACGCCTAAAGGCGTCCCCTGCATGTCAGACACTTGTCTGACATGCGGTCTTCTCATCTATCTATCACACCCTCTCCTCACATCCTATCAACAACTTTACTCTTCTTCCTCTTCTCCCCACCCACACCTTCGGCCCTCCTGTGTATTTTTTTCTTCAACTCCTCCCTCCTCCCTTGTTCAAGCTCTCTCCTCCACCGTCGGCCCTAGCTTGTTGAACTCCTCCCTCCTCCCTTCTTCTTCTTCCTCTTTGTTTCTTCAACGGCTGCAACCGTGTCTGCTGCAACAGTGGGTTTTGCTCTCTCCTCCATTGTTGTGCGTGGGTGGAGCTCCAACGTCTTCTCCACAGTGGGTTTTGCTCCAACGTTTTCACCTCCTCCACAGTGGGTTTTGCTCTCTCCTCCATTGTTGTGTGTGGGTGGAGCTCCAACGTCTTCTCTACCTCTCAAACATAGTAGCTAGGGGGCGCCCTGATCAGGTTGGTTTATTTTCTTCATTTTTTTTGTAACAGAATATGGTTTATTTTGTTTTTGAAAAATAAATTAAATGGTTGAGATTGTGCTTATTATACATTGCTTATATTGAGATAGTTGAGATTAGCCTGATGTGTTTGGTGTGGTTATATTGTTTAAATTGCATTTATTCAGGAATGGTTTATTTTCTTGTTTAAATATAAATTTACTTGTGTATAATAGAAACAAGTCTTCTTAGTTCTCACCCGTTCCATTGTGTTAAATATGAGTAAAGTTTAAAAGTTACTCCCCTGTTTCAATTTGCCTCTCGTTAATTATTGAGTAAACTTTGTTCTTATAAGATAAAATGTTATATTAAATAGGGATGTAGTTAGAAAGGTTTTAAATTTAAAGGTAGAGTTAATGAGATTTAAAGATTTCTTTGACTATTATGGATCATGTTAAAAGTGACTTATAAAAATGATTAGAAGTAGAGTATTAAATTTTAAGACAAAGTTTTTGAACTTTTATTTATTTATTTGTTCAAGTGTAACATAATGAAAGTGGCTCATAAAATTTTCTTCCAATCATTGATTAGTGTATGCCACATGAAACCAATACAATTCATAGTTGTTCATGAAACCGTTAAAACCTCTCATTAAAATCCTACCATGAATTTGGCGAAACCATTTGTTATCTTTAACCCCGTTTAATTTGAAACCTCATAATAAGCTCAATATGTTAACCCTGTTAATACAAAGCCGTTTCTACGGCTTTTCTAAAAGTATAATAGATCCCTGTTGTTCAGTTTTAGGGAAATCTAGCTTTTATAAGGCAATGGAGATTTATCCATACACACGTAGTGGCACCACCCCATTTCATTGGTCTTGTTCCTGCACCTTTAATTAGTATATATAATAAAATAAAATATGATTTATTTAAATTAAAGAAAATCTTGTATTAATTACACACAATTGTTTTGTTAATTCCAAATTCTTGAATTATGAAGAATAATTCAAGCCAAAACTTAAAAAGAAAACGATAACCCCAATATTCATTAAATGATTTTTATCTAAATATTTTCAATAAAACAATTTTATTTTTGGAAGAACTCAACTTAAAATTGTTTTGTTAATATGAAACTCGTTTTGTTTTTAATTCTTCCAAACCTCAAAAAAATTCTTTAATTTAATCTTATTGTATTTATTTTATTATACATTAATTTTATATACATATACTTATTAAAAAAATAAGTTACATAGCACTGAAACCCTTTTAATAGGAGAGATGAGGCTAGGAGGGGGCAATAAAGTTATTAAGCCCATATTTTAAAATCCTAAATTGGGTTGCTAACTTAATTAGGCAATCCCATCATATATCCTTGAGAATTGTACTAAACGTGTGAATGTTATTGGTAATGCCTTAGGTGGTAACAAAATGGATCATAGTTGGATGAATGCTTTGAGAACTAGTGAAGAATATGAGAAAGGGGTGGACGAATTTATTGAATTCGCTAAAAAGAATGCTCCTGCAAGAAATGGGAAGTATTTTTGTCCTTGTGTTAATTGTTTGAATGAGAGTAGACGGGATGTTGATGTCATAAAGGATCACCTACTTTGTGATGGAATAAATCTGCGATACACAAGGTGGATATGGCATGGTGAGGAAGTAACTGATTGTCCGTCACACAAGAAGGAAGCTGTGGATGTCATAGATGAAGATAGAATGGAGAGAATGATTAACGATGTTGAGGCAGAATCCTTTGCGCAGTCGCAGGAGTATGATAGCCTGTGGAGTGATGCAGAGACACCATTGTACAGTGGTAGTAAGTACACGCGGCTGACAGGAACATTACATTTGGTTAACTTAAAGGCAACTTGTGGGTGGACCGATAGTAGTTTCACATTGCTACTTGAACTATTGTGTGATATGTTTCCAGAGGATAATGTACTTCCAAATCGTATGTATGAGGCCAAGAAAATCCTGTCTACAATGGGTATGGAGTATAAGAAGATACATGCTTGCCCTAATGACTGCGTACTGTACAGAAATGAGTACGGAGGTCTTAGTGAGTGTCCTAAGTGTAAAACTGCACGATACAAAGTGAAAAAAGATGGTGGTTGTGGTGATGTGACAAGTAAAAGGCAACCTTTAAAGGTTATGTGGTATCTTCCAATAATACCACGTTTTAAACGTTTGTTTGCGAGTGCAACAAAAGCGAAGAAGTTGAGATGGCACTCTGATGAGAGAATATCTGATGGGAAATATCTTCGGCACCCAGCTGACTCTCCACAATGGAAAAAAATAGATGAAATCTTTCCTCAATTTGGCAGCGAGCCAAGAAACCTACGGCTTGGGCTTTGTACAGACGGCATCAATCCGTATAGAACTCTTACTAGCACACATAGTGCGTGGCCGGTTCTCCTTGTAATATACAACTTGTCTCCCTGGCTATGTATGAAACGTAAGTATATGATGATATCTATGATGATTTCTGGACCAAAACAGCCAGGGAACGATATTGATGTCTATTTGGCGCCTTTGATTGAGGACTTGAAGAAGTTGTGGGAGGAAGGCGTAGATGTGTTTAATGCTTATAAGAAGGAGTCTTTCAAGCTACGTGCAATGATTTTCACAACGATAAATGACTTCCCTGCGTACGGAAACTTGTCAGGGTACAGCGTGAAGGGTCACAAAGCATGCCCAATATGTGAAGCAGACACACACTTCCAACAACTAAAGCATGGAAGAAAAACTGTCTACCTTGGCCACAGGAGGTTTCTTCATCGGTTCTACCCGTATCGTAGGCTAAGAAAGCGGTTTAACGGCTTACCGGAGCATGGAATGGCTCCAAAGTCACTAACCGGAGAGGAAGTCTACAGTCGAGTGGAACGTATCCATGTCACTTTTAGTAAGAATCAGAGGGTTGCGGGTGAGAAGAACATATGGAAGAAGAGATCCATTTTCTTTGATCTTCCATATTGGCGTTCGCTAGATGTGAGACACAGTATTGATGTGATGCATGTGGAGAAGAATGTTTGTGATAGCCTTATCAGTACGCTTTTGCACATACCAGGGAAGACTAAGGATGGGATTAATGCGAGATTAGACCTTGTCGATATGGGAATAAGAGAACGGTTACATCCATAACTAAGAGATGATGGTAGGAGGGCATACATGGAGCCAGCAGCACATACACTATCAAAAGCAAAGAAAAGAAGTTTGTGTGGGTGTTTGCATGAAATGAAGGTGCCGCAAGGGTATTCCTCGAATGTGAGAAGATGTGTCTCAATGGACGATTTGAAGTTAGTGGGAATGAAGTCCCATGATTATCATGTGTTGATGCAACAACTATTACCAGTAGCTATTAGAGGCATAATGAAAGATGAAGTACGAAACACAGTGACAAGATTGTGCGTTTTCTTCAATGTTATCTGTAACAAAGTCATTGACACTGAAAAGTTGGATGAACTAGAAAATGAGGGTTACATTATTTTTTCACAACTAGAGATGCACTTTCCGCCTTCATTTTTTGATATAATGGTGCATTTGGTAGTTCATTTGGTGAGGGAGGTAAGGCTATGCGGTCCAGTTTACCTGAGGTGGATGTACCCTTTCGAGCGATACATGAAGATTTTAAAAGGGTATTCTAAGAATCCTTATCGACCAGAAGCCTCAATAGTAGAAAGATATGTAGTTGAGGAGGCTATGGAGTTTTGCAAAGATTATATGTCAGGGAAGAAGGAACAATCTCGGCATGAAGAAGGGAGAAGCAAGGGAACACGAGGACTGAAAGTGAAGAATGTTCCTCGTGAAGAGGTGTTGCAAGCCCACTTGTATATCCTGAATAATATGGAAGAAGTTCAACCTTACATAAATGAACACAGAAACACTTTGAAGAACAAGAATCCAAGGAAGAATGACATGCAGATTGCTATTGAGCAAAACAAGACATTCATGCAGTGGTTCGAGGAAAAGGTTTTGCACGAGATCGGTGTGTCTGAGACAATCGAGTGGCTAGCTTGGGGGCCTTCGTTTCAGGTCATTACTTGGACCGGTTATGATATAAATGGCTATTCTTTCTATACCAAAGAGCAAGATGACAAAAGTACCATGCAAAATAGTGGGGTCATGGTAGAAGCTGAATCTATGCACTTTTCCAGTTCGAGAGACAAAAACCCCATATTAGCATCTATGGCCTATTATGGAGTTATAGAAGAAATATGGGAGATGACGTACAACAAGTTCAAAGTTGCTTTATTTAAATGTAAGTGGGTTAGCAACAATGCCGTGGTAATAGATAAACAATTTGGATTTGTCTCAGTCGATCTTCGAAGAGTTGGCTATAGAGAACAGCCCTTCATTTTAGCAAGCCAGGCGAAACAAGTGTTTTATGTCACCGATCCTGCCAGCAAAAATATGTCCATTGTCCTTAAAAGTAAAAAACAGAAGTATGGTGATCCGACCTTCAACCTTGATGACACACCACCTTTCACAACAACTACACCTCGAACAAATGAAGTAGAATTGGTAGATGATGATGAATATGCTGTAAGAAATGACCATGGTGAAGGACTATGGGAAACAATCTAGAGTAAGTCCTTAATTTATAAACGAGAACTGTGTTTTTTCTGTTTTACTTCCCGCTTACTATATACATGTGTTTTCATTGCAATTTACTTACGTTTCTGATGATGCTTTTTGTGTTAACAGGAATATGGACAATGTTAGTGATGACGAGAGGCGTGGAGATGACGAAAGCTCTAGCAATAACGAAATTCCTAGAGTTGAACCCCCTGCAAGAAGGAGGGTTAGAGGCTGTACAAAGATGGGAGCATTGGTTGCACGTCATGAAGATCAACAGGAGAGGCTGCATATAGACTTCGATGACAATCTGAATCCAGTTGGTCCTGAGGAAGACCACTTCATTAGCTACATAGGGCTTTTGGCTCGAAGCAAAGTGCGCATTACCTACGATAATTGGAGATTGGTTCCCCCAAAAACGAAAGACATGATTTGGCAGCAACTTTTGGTATGTAAGTTTTGATGCATTGTAGCTTTGTTCTTATTGTTTCAAATATAATAATCTTATGTTTTACCTTGCAGCAAACATACGATGTCCCCGACACCACAGAGATGCATAGGCACTGGATGGATGAGGTTCGTGTACGATGGAAAGGTTTCAAGAACAAGCTAATAAAGCATTACATTCGAGGGGCCCTTAGGGGTAACGATCCATGTGCACAGTATACATATTTATCTCTAGAGGACTGGAGGTTGTTTGCGGCATCACGAGCAGATCTTGAGTTTTTGGTAAGATTTCTGTCATGATATAGAACTACTTATATCGTTGATTTCATATACTTTATATCGTTGATTCATTTTTTGTTGTTTTTCATTCATAGAAATTAAGTGCAGCAAATGCCCAAAGGCAAGCAGAAAATAAATATCAACATTTCATGTCTCGCGGTGGATATCGGAAGCTTGAGCGGCAAATGATGGCAGAAGAGTTACAGAAAATGAAGGAAGCAGCGGAATCTGATCCTAGCATTGTTATCCAGCCACCGGCACCTCCTCCATGTCACAAAAAATGGAAAGCAGGGAGGATTAAGGCTGGGAAGTACATAAATCCGACTGTTGCTGACGTTGCTGCGAGGATTGTAAGTAGTTATACCATAAGTACCTAATTTTTTACATGTCGCGAGTGGTTTCGATACATTTACGATAAACTGCATGCTACAGGATGACCTGGACGAGCAGAGTAGCCAAGGTTCATTCAATCCAAGTAGACGGATGGACATCTTGTCAACGGCTATTGGGAAGGCAGATGACCTTGGTCGTGTTCGAGGAGAGACACGGGGAGTTAGTGCCGCGAGGTATTTTGGACGAGAGCCACGTTATTCGTCACAAGCTGGACCTAGAAAGGACGTTGTGGCCAAGATTCGAGAGGAGCTCGAACGAGAGATCGAGGCCAACCTTCGCGAAAAGCTTCGACAAGAGCTGTTGCCAGAGCTTCAACTTGAAATGGCAAAGATGTTTGAAGCACAAAGGGCAAGGGACGAGGCTCGAACTCAGGAATCCCCGGCCTTCAATAGCACCAGAGGAAGTTACAACCCTCTGGAGCAACCACTTGGCCACCCTTCTCCCACTCCAGTGTCAGGACTACTTGGCGACCCTTCTCCTACTCCAGTGTCGGGAGACCCTTGCACCCTCTATTTGGATGATCCACTGTTGCGTGTTGTTGCTGATGCTCTCGTTCACACACGTGCTACCACCCACCATAATCACCAAATTTCGGAGGATTTTCGTAGGGTGAATGTGACGAGTGTTAGAAAGGGGGAAGAAGGTACAGCCATCCCTGTTCCTGATCCAGAGGTTGGCACGTTAGGTCAAGCGATAGGATCTTTCATCCTTTGGCCTCGCAATCTTATTGGTTCAGACGCAACACCTCCAATGGTAGGAATTACCTTACTGTTACTGAAAATCTGTTGGCATCCTAATAACAATTTGTTTTTTGATGTTCTGAAAGGATGACGAAGCTGCGAGCAAATGGCCCTACTTAGCACGGCTGCAACAGATCTACAAGGGCATTAAACAGATTGACTTGAAGATGCCTCCAGGGATTGTGGGCCAAGTGGAGTATCCCTACACGATTGACAATAAAAATCTCAAGCAGTTTATCAGGTTGGAGGAGATAGATGCAGGCTGGGTCAAATTTGCAGTCCGGTAAGTTTTTTTTCAATTTTCCCATAGAATTCATTTAGTGGTTTTTTGTTTTCATACATTCAAGAATTGATTCCTTATTTTAATTCTATTATAGCACCTTCCACGATCTCTGCGCAAACATGGAAAGAGGTAATTGGTATGGATTCTTATGTCCTGCGAATACGACAGGGGATACTTGTACTGTGGCGCATAGGACTCACTATGTCGGCTACCAAATGGCACAAACCAAACTTCGTTGTTATCTAGCACCCATTGTCCAACGGTTCATATTTACATTTTGTCAATTTAAGAAGTTTAATAAATAATTGTCTTCTCACTCATCTAACTTCATTTTAATGTGTACATGTTGTTAAAGTTTCCACTGGACTTTGTGTGTTATATGTCCCCGCCGCAACGTAGTCTATTGGTTTGATCCCTTGAGTAAAAAGCCAGACAGAGATACAAAATCCGTCTTCGACACGTAAGTTATTCTGTTTGTATTTCATTGACAACAAAAATAAATGAATGGTTCTAATTTCTGTTCATTTTTCTTTTCATGATAGTACTTGTCAAACATATAGAATCCTAGGTGGGTCACACGAGGGTGCAATTGTTAAAAAGCTAAAGTGGTTTTATCCCATAGTAAGTACATTCGATCCTACATAATTGTTTCATTGACGGTCCTTTTAGACATACCTTTATTGATTTTAACAACCAATTGCATCCCTTTGATTAAAAGTGCCCTCGGCAACCTGGCAACACTAAATGCGGATATTATGTTATACTTTATATGTATAACATAACTCAAAGTGGAATTACTAGCGATTTTAAAAAGGTAATCGCTTCTTCATTCTCAAATGATAATATTTTTGGTGTTCTAATCGAAATGCTAATTAATTCATTTGCTTAAGATTCATTTCATCAAAGCTTATTACTTTCTAATTTTCAGATTTTTGATAATCAAGATGCCTACCTACGTGAAGACCTTGATTTGATCAGAGATCTTTTGGCTGGACATCTTCTTCAACATATAGAGCAGTAAACTTGTTATTTTATATCAGTTTGTACTTGTGTGATGACAGCGTTTTGACACTTTCTGATTGTTTTTTGTTGATATATATAGTAGTAGGTTGCATGAAAGGTTATTGTATGTATATATAGTAAAGATTGTAGTGCTGGATGTCCTTACCAGTTTGTAACGGACAGTGTGGTTTATGAATCCATCTTCTATTCTGTTTCTGCAGTTTCAATTCGTTGGGTAATACAGAATGTAAATTATGGTATAAAAAAAAACCTAACTTTTAGACATCCCAAATTAAGAATTGGGAGGTCTAAAGTCCCCCAGGGTGGGACTTTAGGCGTCCCAAATTACAATTTGGGACGCCTAAAGTCAGACTTTGGGCGTCCCTATCATTTGGGACGTCTTTTGTTTCAACTTACTACGCTCCCAGTATATACGTCCCCCCGTTTTGGGACATTAAAAGTGCCAAATTTGGGAGGTTAAAACCCCTTTTTGTAGTAGTGTAGATTTCAAGGTGACAACTTCAACGAGGAAGTGCATGGTTCTGAGCTGGTGTTCATGAGGAATGAAGCAGCTCAGGATTTTTTCAACTTGATGGATGAAGCAGATCATCCTTTATATCAAGGTTGTCGAAAATATTCTAAATTATCTTTCTTGATCAAATTATATCATATCAAGTGCTTGTGTGGAATCACAGATAAGGGAATGTCGATGTTGCTCGAATTATTACAAGATAAATTCCCCGATGCTGGGATTCCTACAACATTCTACGAGGCCAAGAAGATTATCAACAGGTTGGGATTAGACTATCAAAAGATTGATGCATGCCCCAACGATTGTATGCTGTATTGGGGAGACGATTCCAGTAGGGAGACTTGTAAGAGATGCCACACATTGAGGTACAAGACAATTCGGAAGGCTTTCAACCACCCACCTCATGTTGACGATTGTCCTGAACCTGCGCCAACATCAGGAGAATTTATCCCTCGTGTTGGTAAACCAGTTGGAGGAACAGAGAACTTCAAACTAACGACAACTGAGAAGTTGCAAGCACATAGACATGTTTTGATTAATTGCACTCAAGTTGAACCTTTCATACAGTAAGAATTGTACACTCACATGTTATTCTATATCTTTCATAACTTTTTTCACTTTCATTTCACTATCGCCTTTCCATAATTAATTGCAGGGAATTCAGAAGTCATGTTAAGCGTCAACTTAGGATCCGTACACAAACATCCTCGGAAGTTGACAAAAAGGTCTACAGAGAATTCTTGACCTGGTTTGCGCGCAGAATACTAAATGACCACAACCCACACTCACCAGATTTCAGAGCTCTCGCAATCGGCCCTCTTGATCATGCAAAAAGGTTTATAGCATACAATATCAATGGTTTTAAGTTTTGCACAGTTTTACAGGATCAAGGATTGCAAACTCAAAATTCGGGTGTTTATGGCACATTTGGGACAAGGAGTTATGCGAGCAGCAGTGACGCCAACATACAATTCGAAGGCGTCCCTGACTATGGAAAGCTTCTGAATGTGGTCAAACTTAATTATCAAGGTCGTTTCACTGTAACGCAGTTCAAGTGTTTGTGGGCAAATACCACTACTTCTCGGGGACTGACAACTGACGACTTAGGGATCACACCAGTTAGTTTCCTAGTATTTCTTAAGATGATGAGCCGTATATTCTTGCTTTAGACGCACATCAGGTTTATTATATCGAGGACGAGGGGCACAGGGATTGGCACATGGTCGTTCATTTAAAGCCACCAGACCTTTATGACATGGGTGAAGGCGATAACTCGCTTACGAGGGTGAGCCATTTCAGCCAGCCGATTTTGAAAACTACTTCCCTGAAGGCGATGACAATTTACCTCTACTGCGGTGCATATTTTTAAGTCCACATCATTTAAATTAATTTTTTTTAAATTTAATAATACATCACTAACAATAATTTTTCTACATAATTTCTGTAGGGATGCCGAGGATGAGTGATCAAATTCAAATTATGTTTTTGTCTTTAAAAAAAACTGGAAAAAAATATTTAAAAAAAATAATATTTAACCGCTACAAAAATAAAAATAACCGCTACTAATTAAAAACCGCTACAAAATGGATACATTAACTGCTACGAATGCTACGCGGATTCCTATAAATACCCCTACCACATCTCATTTCAAACACTTCCCCATTTCTTTTCACCTTATCCTTCTTTCATTTTCTCTCATTTACAAATTGTTTTGTATGAGTTGAGGAGCTTAACAATACGATCAAATATGGTAACAATTTTTTTAATTTTTTATTTCAATACTTGTTTCCTTCGCATAAAAATTAATCTCACCATTTTTTTCTAGATATTTCACAGCTTTATCTCATTTTTATCTATTTTTCATACACAATTATATTGTAGTAGACAATATAATAGTTCCTTATTACCTACGTATTCTTAATAATATTATCAATACAATTTTTATACTTATCCAACAAAATTAAAATATTCATTTTAATTTATAAATGAGCTAAACCATTGAATAATAAGCTAATTAAATTAGCTAAACTACTAAAAAAATAAACTATTTAATTTAATATAAAAAAATAGAAACAAATGATTATTTTTTTAAATTTTCTTAATTTTTGTAGCGGTTATTAAACCGCTACAAATTAACGAGCCTTTTTCAAACTGAAATTAATTTTTTAGCGTGAATTTTTAATTTTGATGAAATTAGTAGCGGTTCTATAACCGCTACTAATTATAGGAATTTTCTTTTAGTAGCGGTTCTTAAACCGCTACAAATTAGCAAAAAAAATTTCATTTTTCTCTTTTCCCGCCTTGAAAATTTTCTTTTTGATATTTGTAGCGGTTATATAACCGCTACAAATATCCCAGAAAAACATTCCGGCTTGTGGCGATGTTGTAGCGGTGGGATTGAACCGCTACAAATAAAGTAGCGGTTATTTTGCTTGAGTAGCGGTTTTATATAACCGCTACAAATCCGCTTGCAACATATGATTTAGTAGAGGTTTTATAAACTGCTACTAATGTTGTTTGTAGCGGTTAAAACCGCTACTAATACCCACCTTTGGGCTCAGTGTCCTTGCTAACTTATTCGCCCACATCGATTTGAATCTAGCTCTAATATCAATTGTAACATCTCAGCATCTCACTCTGAATATTGTCCGCTTTGGGGTATCATCACCCTTCACGGTTTTAAAACATGTCGAGAGGATAAGGTATCCAAACTCTTATAAGGCGTCTTTTGTTCCCCTCCTCAGCTGATATGGGACATAACACTAGTTCTGGCTTGTGCATTTCATTTTCATTCCCTTTATCCTTTTTTTTCAACATAATATATTATATTATAGTATATTTGCCATATCATCTGTCCTAGAAGGCATGACACATAAGCTATTTTAATGGTGTTAGTGTCACATCAAACAAATTAACACCGTCAAAGATAGGACAAAGTCTTTTTTAAACTTGAGAGACTAACGGTTATAAACGTACTAAACTTGAGGGACCAAAACCACCAATTTTCAAACTTGAGGGATCAAAACCAAAATCGGGTCAAACTTTAAAGATCAAAAGTTATATTTACCCTTAAAAGATCAAAGTAGGAAAAGCAAAAAAGGATAGTGGGGTCTCACAAAACGTGTTAAGAAAGCTTGTGACTTGAATTTCTTATTTTTTATGAATTATATATATTTTTTAATTATGACTAGTTTCACTCCTATCTAATTTTTAATACTTTGATCTATGGGGTTTTGAAAACACAAAAATCAATTTAAACAAAAGTTTTCTATATTTTATCCACATATTTATCTTTTACTGCAAAAAATAACTTCAAATTAGAGCTGGTAAAACTGGTTGGGCTAGCAGGCCCAACACGCCAGTCTGCCAAAATTGGTGGGCTTTAGCCAGCCCTCTAAGGGCCGGGCTGGTGGCATAGCCCGTGAGCTACAGCGGGCTGGCCCGCTTCTTTTTTTTAAATACCCTTATCGTCTTTTCTTTAATGCTATATTTAATTAATTCCTCATACTTTTTATCTGAGACTTATTTTCATATTATATTTATTTGTCCTACTATTATTAAATTTCAAGAGATGTGCTTATATGTTTTTGTTATGTAAGTATATGAAAAAAAAAAGGAAAGTAAGAATGAAATTGGCTTCCTAACACAAATATATAAAAGAAAAGAAGTGTGATGTGAGTGGGTAAAAGAGAAAGGGAGAGAGAATTTTAAAAAAAAGGGTGAAATTTTTTTTTAAAAAAGGGTGGGCTGACTTGCTAACCCGCCATGACGGGTTCCCAGCTGGCGTACAGCCCGCCCCGTCTGGCCCGTAGCCTGAGGTGGGTTAGCCCGCAACCCGCATGCTAGCCCGAATTGCCGCTACTACTTCAAATAAATAAGTCCAAAAAACATCAATGGCAAGGTAATAATTTGAGTATGAAATTATTCTTGTGTACGTTCTGTATTGCTCTCCAGATGTATCACTTAGTGCTTTGCTTTTACTTTCTGTATTGAAGACGTAACAGTAGGGCTATTCTTTGTGGACGCGTTTTCTTCTTTTTCTCACCTGATGGAGCCGTCCGCAATGCTTCGATCGAGAAGTTGAGATAGCACTCAGTAATCTTTCTCTATATGATTTCTTCTGTTCAATTTCATTATCTTCCTTTGTTACTTCTGTTTCTGCCTTTGCACAATTACACTTCATCCTCTACCTTCAAGTTAGACAGTTAAGCTATTGGAGGGAGGACTAAGAGTGAAGTGTAATTATTGTGGGTGTGAATTTGCTGTGAGAAAGTATGCCTTTTCAACTCTTTATAGAAAAGTTTATTTATCAACATGATTATCTATTTAACACTATATATCAATTTGATTTGTGCTATCACAAATATTAGATTTTTATTCCTGTTCACGGTGGAGTAAGGCCAAATGATGGGCACTTTTATTTATACATTTGATAAGGAAAATATTTGCATATTTATTCTCCCTTATATGATGATTTTATGGATGACATTTGAGCTCAATTTAATAAATTTGGGTGTAATTAATAAATAAATAATGATTTTGGCATAAAATAGAATTTCTTGGAAAATACTAAATTAGACCCTCTTTCAGTTTTCAGGCAATATCTGGAGCTCTAGATGTCGGATCGGGACATTCTTTATATGGATAAAAAGTTAAGAAAGAGCTCTACAACTTTTATGTTGAGACAAAACTTCCAGTTCTATCTCCAAGGATTTCGAATTTTGCTTGAAAGTTGAAAGCGGGAATCATCTATCGTTCCACCAACCATTTCAGCCACCTCTTCATCTTCCTTTTCACCTACTACTTCATCTACCACATTTCATCTACCAATTCATCTTTCTTTTCACCAACTACTTCATCTACCACATTCTATCTACTACTCCACCTATCACATTTCATCTACCACTTCATCTTCCTTTTCACCTACTACTTCATCTACCACATTCTATCTATTAATCCACATATCACATTTCATCTACCACTTCATCTACCTTACTCCATTTTCCCCTATATATAGCCACCCTCTCCTTCACATTTTACACACCAATTGAGATCCATTACTCTTCTCTCTTATCTACTTACACACCATTTCATTACTCCATCTCTTCTCCACTTACTACATCATCTTGGAATTAATTTTAGGTATTGTATTATTTTCTTGCATGCCTCCATCTTGGAAGGCTTAGGATTGTATTACTCTTTGTATGCCACCTACATGGAAGGTTTTACCTCCTAAAGGGACGGCTAGATTTTTACATTTTTTATGCATCTTTTGGTAGTATATTTATGTTTAAGAATTTAATATTCAAGTTTTATGCAGTATTTATAAGGATTTCCTTCTAGCTTTATATAATGTCAATTTATTTTGGTGTTGTTTTTAATTTTATCATGAGCTAAATTTTCATTTTCCTAGGGTGATGACGTAGCTTACTAATGACGGATTGAATCTTAACTTATTAAATCTAGTTTTAATTTCTCCTTCATGATTGAGTTTTAATTATTGTTCTTAATGCTTTCCTTTGATTGGCCACCTTTTGAATGATTACAATATGCATGTTGAGACCGGAAGGAGATGCATGTGTGTAGATCCTATAATTAAAACCATGACTTGCATGTGAAATAGGAATATATTCATATGAGTTGTGTAGTCTTATTGAGTTCCATCAATCTTAATGCATAATTAATTGCTTAAATTCATATAGGAATATATTGGATTAGCAATTAATTATAGAATTGCTTGACCTTGGAAGAGGCTTGTAATTCAATTAGGGAAACTCGACTATCAATCATATGGAATAAATTGGGCTAGAATAGATAAGTGATTCAATCCAGAATTTGTTAAGTGAAATCTAATCCCTAGGACTTTTTCTCATATTTGTTTTCATATCATCTGCACGCATATTTAATTATTTTTCTTTTATTTGTACTCTCAATCACCAATTTGTCGATCGACTAAATAGAATTAAAATTACCAATTTTGGTACTTAGTGATCAATTCTCGTGGGAACGATACTCTACTCACTTCTATATTACTTGATTACGACAGTGTACACTTGCACTATTTAATTGACCATTCACACTCGTAACAAGTTTTTGGCGCCGTTGCCTAGGATTGTTGTCATTAATATCAATACCAAGTAATTTTAATACTAATTTGGTCTTCATATTACATTTATTTTTCTTCTTGGTGTCTTGTGTTTCTTTTCAGGCTTTTGCTTAGTGTATGACCAGATCGAAGGAGACTGAACTGTTGCCTTTTAACTCGGAGATCGAAAGAACTTGTCGAAGAAATCGAAAAGTTCGAAAGCAGTCTACTTCAATCCTAAGAAATCCGATGGCAAATCCGGAGGGAGGAATAACAGATACCAAAACACTCCGTGACTATGCAACACCAACAGTCATGGGGACAAATTCTGGAATCACAAGACCACCAGTAGCAGCTAACAACTTTGAAATCAAGCCGGCAATTATCCAGATGATGCAAGCAAACCAGTTCGGTGGTTCACCAACAGAAGATCCTAATGCACATATAGCCAACTTCCTAGAAATCTGCGACACATTCAAGCATAATGGTGTTACTGATGACGCTATCAGACTTAGACTTTTCCCTTTCTCACTCAGGGATAAGGCTAAGAGTTGGTTACAATCACTACCAGTGGGAAGCATAACAACATGGGAGATCATGGCGCAGAAATTTTTGGAGAAATTCTTTCCTTCAGTAAAAACTACTAAAATGAGGAATGAAATTGCCTCATTCACCCAGCATGAACAAGAAAGCCTTTATGAAGCATGGGAAAGATACAAGGAGTTGCTAAGGAGATGTCCTGATCATGGGTTACCAAATTGGTGGCAACTGCAAACTTTCTATAGTGGGATGACGCACATATCTAGAATTCTTGTAGATGCTGCCGCTGGAGGATCTTTAATGGGAAAAAATATAGATGATGCTTACAATCTACTTGAGGAGATGGCAGCCAATGCATATCAATGGCCTTCTGAACGTAGTAATTCAAAGAAAGCACTTGGAGTATACGAGCTGGATGTCCTTAACACTTTGTCTTCTCAGGTTGCATCTATATCCAATCAAGTAGGATCATTGTCAACCCAAGCAAATGTAATCAGCACTCCTACTGAAGCTTGTGATCAATGTGGAGGACCTCATGTGAGCACACAATGTCAAGAAGGACACTCATCCATGCCGGAGCAAGCTCATTTCATCAGAAATCAAAGGAATGATCCATTCTCAAACAACTACAATCCAGGTTGGCGAAATCATCCAAACTTTAGTTGGAGGAATAATCAAAATGCGTTCAAGCTGTAAGGGAACTACCAGCAGCAAGCTTTTCAACAAACAAATCCACCACAACAGAAAGTGAATTTGGAGGATGCACTGGCTCAACTAACCATGAATACATCTCAATTCATGGCTAGGACTGAGGCAACAATCAAAACCCAAGAAGCATCAATAAAGAACTTAGAGATCTAGATGGGCCAAATTGCAAATATGTTGAATTCCAGGCAACCAGGAACTCTACCAAGTGACACAGAAAGAAACCCAAAAGAACATGTGAAGGCCGTTGCACTAAGAAGTGGTAAAGAATTGAAAGATCCTATAATCAAGAAGGATGACGGAGAAAAGAAAGAAAGCGGAGAAGAACAGAAGGAGGATAATGTGATACCAGGAAGAATTAGCTTTCCAGACAATCCTCCTCCATATGTACCACCAGTTCCACATCCTCAGAGACTTGCGAAGGCAAAGCTAGACAAGTAGTTTGCAAAGTTTCTGGAGGTTTTCAAAAAGTTGCACATCAATATTCCTTTTGCAGATGCTCTTGCCCAAATGCCCAGTTATGCAAAATTCATGAAGGACATTCTCTCAAATAAGCATAAGCTTGAAGAATTTGAAACAGTTGCACTTACTGAGGAGTGCAACGCTATTCTCCAAAAGAAATTACCTCCAAAGCTAAAAGATCTAGGAAGCTTCTGCATACCTTGCACCATCGGTTAATGTCACTTTGAAAGAGCACTTTGTGATCTTGGAGCAAGTGTAAACCTCATGCCTCTATCTGTATACAACAAACTTGGTCTTGGAGAGGTGAAGCCGACCACAGTTTCATTACTTCTGGCCGACCGATCAATAAAACATCTGAGGGGTGTCTTAGAAGATGTTCTGGTGAAGGTGGACAAACTCATATTCCCAGCTGATCTCATAATACTCGATATGGAAGAAGATCAAGAAATTCCTATCATTCTTGGGAGGCCATTCCTAGCAACTGGGAGAATGTTAATAGATATGCAACAGGGGAAGTTAACCTTACGAGTTCAAGATAATCAAGTATCCTTCAACATTTTCAAGGCTTTATCCTTTCTAGATGAAGGTGACACCTGCTACAGAGTCGATGCATTGACCAGCTGCACAAAATATGTGATAAATGAAATCTGCATGGATCAACAACTAGCAATGGGAATGGTAGATGTATCAAAATCTACTAATCCAGACATCTTGGAGCAGATAAAGTACCTTGAAGCAAATTCCCCAATTTTTATCAAGAAACCATTTGAAGATTTGGGGGAAAGGCCGAGTAAGCCGGTGCCATCAACAGAGAAACCACCAGTTTTGGAGTTGAAAGTACTGCCATCCCATTTGAAGTATGCTTATCTGGGAGGAAATTCAATACTTCCAGTAATTGTCTCAGCTGCTCTTACTCCTGATGAAGAAGAAAAGTTATTAAGAGTTCTAAGGGAGCATAAAACAGCATTTGGATGGTCAATAGCTGATATAAGAGGGATTAGTCCTTCAATC
The DNA here is from genome assembly GCA_963855925.1 of Inga laurina. Lineage (NCBI taxonomy): Eukaryota > Viridiplantae > Streptophyta > Magnoliopsida > Fabales > Fabaceae > Inga > Inga laurina. The sequence continues at coordinate 7,675,041 of OY979707.1, forward strand.
TGTATGCATAAGATCTTGATGGAGGACAACTACAAGCCAACAGTTGAGCACCAGAGAAGACTCAATCCAAATATGAAGGAGGTGGTGAGAAAGGAGGTAATAAAGTGGCTGGATGCTGTCATAATCTACCCAATCTCCGACAGTCAATGGGTAAGTCCAGTTCAAGTTGTGCCAAAGAAAGGTGGAATGACAGTAGTACCCAACGAGAAAAATGAACTAATTCCACAACGAACGGTGATTGGATGGAGAGTGTACATCAACTACAGAAAGCTCAATAAAACCACCAGAAAAGATCACTTCCCATTCCCATTTATAGATCAGATGCTTGACAGACTAGCAGGGAAAGCCTATTATTGTTTCCTGGACGGGTACACAGGATATAATCAAATTATAATTGCACCAGAGGATCAAGAGAAAACAACTTTTACATGTCCATATGGTACCTTTGCCTTCAGAAAGATGCCATTTGGTCTATGTAATGCACCAGCAACATTTCAAAGAAGTATGATGGCTATCTTCTTAGACATGGTGGAAAGGTTCATTGAGGTATTCATGGATGATTTTTCAGTTTTTGGAGAATCATTTGATCATTGTCTTTCAAATTTGGCAAAAGTCTTGCAACGTTGTGTGGAGACAAACTTGGTTCTAAATTGGGAGAAATGCCATTTTATGGTGAAAGAAGGAATCGTGCTGGGTCACAAGGTATCTGATCGAGGCATTGAAGTGGACCGAGCTAAGATTGAAACAATTCAAAAGCTACCACCTCCTTCCTCAATAAAGGGTATTCGGAGTTTTTTGGGATATGCTGGCTTCTATAGAAGATTCATCAAGGACTTCTCAAAAATCACAAAGCCACTTTGCATGTTGTTGGAGAAAAACACTCCCTTTATGTTTACTAAGGAGTGCTTATCAGCCTTCCAAACTCTAAAAAGTGCCTTGACTTCTGCACCAGTTATCATAGCTCCAGATTGGAATCTTCCATTCGAGATGATGTGTGATGCAAGTGATTATGCAGTTGGACCTGTTTTAGGCCAAAGAAGAAACAAGATCTTTTATGCCATCTATTATGCCAGTAGGACACTCTCAGAAGCACAACTGAATTATGCAACAACAGAAAAAGAGCTCCTAGCAGTAGTGTTTGCATTCGACAAATTCAGAGCATACTTGATCGAGTCAAAGGTTATTGTCTGGACAGACCACTCAGCAATTAAATACCTGATTGAGAAGAAAGATGCAAAGCCCAGACTGATCAGATGGGTGCTTCTACTACAAGAATTTGACTTGGAGATCAAAGACAAAAAAGGGACCGAGAATCTCATTGCAGATCATCGTTCTCGGTTAGAACCACCTGAACGAAAGATAGAATCACCAATCAAGGAGAATTTCCCAGATAAGCAACTTTTTATCATGCAGTCACAACCTACTCCTTGGTATGCTGATTTTGTAAATTATTTGGCAAGTGGAGTTATGCCTTATGAACTTTCTAAAGTGCAAAAGAAGAAGTTTCTAGCTGATATAAGGCATTACTTTTGGGAGGATCCGTTCTTATACAAACAAAGCCCAGATCGAATTATCAGGCGATGTGTTCCTGAAGAAGAAATGGACTGTAACCCCCTGCTTTTAAACACGTAATTATAATTCGATAATGCATATTTTATTCGGATTAGAGACCAATGGATGCTTTAACCTCACTTTAACCTCATTTTAAACCTTCAGTCTCACAGTAAAATTTTCACAAAACTTTCAAAAATCTTTTTCCCATCCTGGTCTTAATTTCAACATTCGAATATAATTACCTGTGCAGTTAATATACATTCAATCATATCAGAGTGTATAACCAAATCCCCGGCAACTCCAGGGTTCTATACATATAACCTGAGGTTTATAAGTATCCATTAGGGGATTACACAACCAAAACTGAAGGTAATATTCCTAATTCGAAATATACAGTAATCCCGAGTTCAAAATAGATAACCAACATCTCAAAAATCCCTAGTATCACTAAAGATCTTAAGTGCTTCAGGTTGGCCGCTTCTCCTTTGAGCCACATGCCCTGTCTGAAATATTAGTCATAGGAAAGAATGAGATTCGAGCGAATCCCAGTAGTAACAAACCACTCACACAATGCATAACACCAAGCATGTATATAAATCACAACCAGCAACAGCAGCAGCAATCTCAAAGATACATGGTTTTCACCACAAACGACAGCACTCACGGCTGTATGCACAATACAACAGCTCTCGCTGTAATAATAATCACGACAGCTTATGCTGTATTCACAATAACGACAGCTTACGCTGTAATCACAATAACGACAGCTTACGCTGTAAACGACAGCTATCACCAGCTGTAACCGCAGCAGCATCAAAGATTCATCACAGAACAGTGATAACACACACATACAGAGCATTATACATAGTATAAGAGAGAGAGTCACTACCTGATCCTTTCCCGACGTTTCTTGGCACAGCGGGCTCACGAGGACGGCAAATATCAAATCCTGCAAACCAAGTTAGGGACAACCCGTCATTCTCTTTCCCAAGTTTTATCTCTATAATACTTAAGTTGATTATCACTATGGTCAATTAATCAAGTCAACTAAGGAGCTAAAGTGGTCAATTAACCTAAAAGGCTAATTTCTACCCTCAAAGTTCCACAATATTACATTATGCCATAAAATCTTCAATTTTCGCATAGGTGACCAATCTGCCAGAATTTTCCAACATCTTTGAAAAATCATAACTAATTCTAGAAAAATCAAAATGAGGTGATCTCAAAGCCTATTGAAAGCTCTTGAAGTCCTCTTCATAGGAAAAATATGAATCATTACCAGAAATCACCACACAATTCCAGAATTACACAAAATTCCACACTGCTCCAGAATTAGATCCAGTTTCGACATCAACCTTTGGGCAACTAGAACTCCCAGCTCAAAAACCGAAATGACACAAATGATATGTCCATTTTGAAGCTTGGAATGTGAACTTTAAGACTGGAAAGTTTCATAATTTTTAGACACCAATTGCCCATTCAAAATGTCCCTACAAACTGACTGCCCCGCACAAAGTTACACTTGACAGTTTTTCCAATTTTCAACCAATGTGTCCAATGGCTTCAAAATCAATAACCAAACCTATTCCCACATAATTTTTCGTGTAGAACACAATGGTAACATCAAAATGAACAAATTCCAACTCATTCCCCACGTCCTTTTTTGGCAGAATTTTAGGGTATTTCACAACAAACAACCACTTCACTATCTAATCACTAAGCTTAGCTCATTTGCCTCCAAACCAACATATAAGCACATATATAGGATGAAAGCTTCATGATCCCTAATATACCCTAAAAAACGAAATTAGGGCTGTCACAATAGCCCACCACAACTCAGCCAATTAAAGCATCATATACATCAACATAATGCTCTTACTCACCTCTTGCTTCTTCTTGTGTTCTTTTCTTGATTCCTCAACTTTTGTTCTTGCAAGGTGGCTGAAAACTCCTCTTCTTCAAAAACAAAAACCATAGAAATGAAGCTAAGGAAGAGAGGAACAAGTTTCATGAAGGTCACTTGAGCCATAGATGAGGTTAAGAAGGTGAAAAATCAAGATTAAGCTCACCTTAAAACCTTGCTTTTCTTCCTCTACGTTTTTGCTGCTGTAACCGACTTGAGGAGAGATGAAATATGTGACTTAATGATCAGATTTTTGGCCCCTCTTATCTCTCAAAGTCCAAACGAAAATATGGTGCAAAAGTAGATAAAAGATGTGGTGAAAATTACTTCAAGTTTTCTCTTTCCTTCCTCCTCCCTTTTTGACCGAAATGTTTTCCCCTTTGAATTCAAGATATCATCTTATGCTTGGCCTACAATTATTGACCAAGTCTTCATCTCCTTACATGGTCTTTCATGTGCTTCTCTTTCTCTCTTTATTGTCACCGAAAATAACTCTTAAAGAGCAAAACAAATACTCCTTGATTTATCATAAATTTTGCCTCTTCAAATACATTACTTTAGTTGCAATATTTGACCAATTCAACATATTTTCTTTTCCTCCTCATGCCATACGAATTGTAGCCCTTGGAATAGCCAAAAGAGCTTCTTGAATCAATCATAATTCCAACTCTTCAAATATTACTTCTTTAGTTGAAATTGTTTACTTAGTCACCACCTTTTACAACTTGGTCAAATTGCCTTCACATGTCATATATTAATAACCTATATTGTCTCCTTATATCTTACGTAAGTCATGGCCCTTTAAAGGAGATGATGATCTTATAAAATATCCACTTGCAATATAATATTCAATTGCCAATTTTTGCATGTGAAAATTTACTAAAGTCGTAACAAAATTTCTAGAGGTAATTCTGTCATTAATCCCACCATCTATTCTGTACATTTAGCCCTGAGTACATTTTGGGATATTACATGGACAGCATCTTAAATCACTGCCATTCATCCCCATATGGTGGTCATTTTGGAGCAAATAGAACAGCTGCCAAAGTCCTTCAATCAGGATTTTACTGGCCTACACTCTTCAAGGACGCTCACGAACTTGTGGCAACCTGTGACAGATGTCAAAGAATGGGAAATATCTCAAGGAGACATGAAGCCCCTTTAACCAACATCTTAGAAGTTGAACTTTTTGATGTATGGGGGATCGATTTTATGGGGCCTTTTCCATCTTCATTTAGTAACCAGTTCATTTTAGTAGCTGTTGATTATGTCTCCAAGTGGGTTGAAGCAGCTGCCTTTCCTACAAATGATTCTCGAGTAGTTGTGAAGTTCTTGAGGAAGAATATTTTTTCAAGATTTGGGGTGCCTAGAGCTATTATCAGTGATGGAGGAAGGCATTTCTACAATCAGCAACTTCAGTCTGTGTTAGCTAAATATGGAGGAACTCATAAGGTTGCAACTCCATATCATCCACAAACTAGCGAGCAGGTGGAAATCTCAAACAGAGAGCTGAAGTGGATCTTAGAGAAAATAGTGAATTCCAATTGGAATGACTGGGCTCAAAAGTTAGATGATGAACTCTGGGCTTATAGAACTGCCTTCAAGACACCAATTGGTACATCCCCGTATCAATTGGTCTATGGAAAAGCATGCTATCTTCCAGTAGAAATGGAGCACAAAGCATATTGGACAGTAAAAGCATTAAATTTTGACTTAAAGGCAGCTGGTGAGAAAAGGCTTCTCCAACTCAATGAGCTTGAAGAATTCAGACAACAAGCTTATGAAAATGCAAAGTTATACAAGGAGAAGACAAAAATGTGGCATGACAGAAGAATTTTGAAGAGAGTTTACACCGGGACAAAAAGTGCTTTTATATAACTCAAGATTAAAGCTCTTTCTAGGAAAGCTGAGATCAAGGTGGTTAGGTCCTTTTACTGTGATTCAAGTATGGCCATATGGAACTGTGGAGATTCAAGATGGTGATCGAAAATTCAAAGTGAATGGGCAAAGGCTCAAAGAATACAATGAAGGTGCACTCAACACTTTGGAATCTGTCATCATGTTTGAGGAACCAACAGGTAAGTCCTCAATCTAGTAATTATTTTTTTAAACAAAAAAGAAAAAAATAATAAATAAATAAATAAAAATTTTTAAAAAAAATTTATTTTTTATTTTTTTGGTTTGATATTTGTCTAGCTAAAAATGTTAAAGAAGGGCAGCTATTTGGGAGGCAACCCAAAATTTCTTTCCTACTCTTTCAAAACTTCTTTTCTACTCACTCATTTCTTTCCTACTCTCTCAAAACTTCTTTCCTACTCTCTCAAATTTCTTTCCTACTCAATGAAACACACTGCACTGGGTTGAGAATTTTAGTCATCATCAATTTCATTTTAAGTTACCATGGAGGAATCCCTTGCAAATCTTAAGAACAGGTTCCCCACTCTTCCCAAAGATGTGCTCAGGAAGATCTATAACAGTCGACTTGAAAGGATGATGATATTCAATCGTTTGGGCCTTCCTGAGGACGTACGCTGGATCATTGAAGCTAAGGTACGTTTAGCAGGTGAGATTCATAATTCATTTGTTAAACCTTTGCCAGGAATGGGAAGAAGTTCTTACTCCAAAAAGAGAAGAGCTAAAAGGATGAACGTTTGCTATAAATGTGCAAGGTGGAATTGTGATCAGCGCTGTAGGAGTAAATGTATGGTTTCTGTAAATCGAGAAGATAAAATTAAATTTATAAAGGATGGACTAAGTAAGGAGTCACTGGATGATATCATTCAAACTCTAGAGACGCATCCGAGTGGTGATGTTCATCGTATTCTTCTTGATTTAGCAGACATATTCAACAGAGAAAAGGACCGCTATCGTCTTGGAAATCTGACGTTAAAAGACCCTGTTTGCCAGTTTATAAGAAAACTGGATGGGAAGCAAATCCTCGATTCATAGAAAGCGTTTAAGCCGTTTCTGGACGTAAAACCAGAGGAAGATGTGAGCCAAAATCACAACTACTGTACATAATCATGCTTTTGTTTAATCATTTTATCTTTTTTGTAGCTTTTGTCTAATCTATCTTATCTTTTCAGCAGCTTTTGTCTAATATGTCTTTTCTTGTCAGTAACTTTTGACTTTCTCTCCCCTTTTGCTTCACGCAAATTACGCCAGTCATTCATGTCAGAAGTTTTTCAAAATTTTTTGAAAAATGCGTGATTTGTATGATTTTGTTGTCGCTGCTTTAGTGTTATGTACTCTTTCATTTGTAAATATGCACACTTCCACTTGCAAATATGCAGTCTTCCACTAGTAAGCATACAGGGTCTGAGAGACAGAAAGAGAAAAAGGGTATTTCACAAAAATGTAGATTTACATCTATTTGCATTTTTGGTGAAACTGATTTGGGCAAGATAGGAGAGTTTATAACAGCAGTAAATGAACTGGGAATTGGATTAGCTGCCAGAGGAATCAACTTTGTGTACGGGGGAGGCATTCAAGGCCTAAAGGGAAGTGTGGTCATTTCTGCATCCATGAATGGAAGCAAGGGTTTAAGTGTAAGGGTGAAGGAGTTGGAAGATCACACTTTTTCCTTAGGACAAGAGTTACAGGTTTCAAGCTTGCCAGAACAAATGGGACTAATGTTTTACCATGCTCAAGCTTTCATTGCTCTACCCGGTGGTTTGGAGACGTTGGATGGCATTTCTAGCGTTGCATATTGGGCTAAGTTAAACTATCACAAAAAGCCATTAGGATTGTTAAATGTTAATGGTTTTTATGATAATCTGTTGTCTTTTCTTGATCATGCTGTGGAAACAGGATTCATACCCCAAGCGACTCGCCATTCCATAATTTCTGCACCAATTGCTGATCAGCTACTCGATCAACTGCAAACCTATGAACCTAAACCAGATCTACTCGTCAAGCAAATAGGTGGGCAATCGTCAGATAGCAGTCAGGAGCAGAACCCAGATACCACCCTTCAGTTGTAACTTTCCTTAATCTCTTGGTTTTACCCTTAGTATCTTGATTTTACTGTATTATGTGTTTATGTTTCAAAAAAAAAAAACCTTCTCTAAGCTCTAGAAGACATTGGGGACAATGTCTGATTTAGGTTGGGGGAGGAGAGAAATTTTTTTTTTGTTTTGTTAGTTAGTAAAACCATTAGATGTATGGGGTGTGAAAAAAATGGCAGAGTAAGGAGTTATTCTTAACTCCTGAGACGCATTTTAGTAGTTGCATAGTTTTGTTCATTCTAAAAACAAAGAGAGTAAAAGTAAAAAAAAAAAAAGTCATCCTATTTAAGTGCTTTGTAATGATCTTAAGAAGTATATAAATTTTGAGTATGGATCAATTGAATTTAGAGATTTCATAGCATGAATGAACAACCGATTGTTACAATTGGTGATGAATTTTGAGATTGAATGAGCTGAGTTTGAAAACCCATAACCGTGAGCTTTTGAGCCTATAATGATTATTTCTCTTATGTGTGATAGTCACCTATTAAGTTGTCACTCTAGAACTTGCTTTAAATCTGGTTGAAATTACATTTCACATGCACATTCAAAGATGATAAAGGCATTCATTTTGTTTAGCTAGAGCCAAATAGCCAACCTTGCAATTATACCGTTGATAAGCCCCTTTGAGCCTCATTGACTGTTTCTTTGTTCACAACCCATTGACATATACTTTAATAATATATCAAATGCTTTTACCTAATTCGGAAGATTAGTAGAGCATTTGAAATTTTTGTGAAATGGGCTTTTGACAAGTGTGGGGGTGTATATATCATCAACTTTAAAATTGCAAGCAAAAAAAAAAAAAGAAAAAAAATGAAAAAAAAAGAATTTTTTTTTTGAGTATTCGAATTGTGGATTGTTGTGATGAAATAGATTTATTCAGAAGCTGACCCATTTTTTTTTGTTCTTATTAATTTTTATATTTAGTTTTTCATATCACGTTTTACATTTCTTTTACCTTAACTCCATTACAACCCTTAACAAGTCCTCTTGATTTGAATTATGCATGTGAATTAGATAGTAGAGATTGAGATTTTTAGCAAGCCTATGGTAGTGCAATTTTTTCGGTTGAATTCGAGTGAAACACTTACCCTTAAACACTTGAGAGATTGGAAGAATGAGTCATAATTACGAACTCGGTTTATTCATTTTCAAATGAAATTACCAGTTTATATTTTTGTTGATTCATGAATACTATGATTTCTTTATTTTTCAATTGTGTTCTCGCTTATGATTTAACACTTCTAATTTTGTTGGAAGCACTTAATGGTCACTCCTTGTCCGAGGACGTCCAAGAGCTAAGTGTGGGGGAATTTGATAAGGAAAATATTTGCATATTTATTCTCCCTTATATGATGATTTTATGGATGACATTTGAGCTCAATTTAATAAATTTGGATGTAATTAATAAATAAATAATGATTTTGGCATAAAATAGAATTTCTTCGAAAATACTAAATTAGACCCTCTTTCAGGTTTCAAGCAATATCTGGAGCTCTAGATGTCGGATCGGGACATTCTTTATATGGATAAAAAGCTAAGAAAGAGCTCTACAACTTTTATGTTGAGAAAAAATTCCAGTTCTATCTCCAAGTATTTCGAATTTTGCTTGAAAGTTGAAAGCGGGAATCATCTATCATTCCACCAACCATTTCAGCCACCTCTTCATCTTCCTTTTCACCTACTACTTCATCTACCACATTTCATCTACCAATTCATCTTTCTTTTCACCAACTACTTCATCTACCACACTCTATCTACTACTCCACCTATCACATTTCATCTACCACTTCATCTTCCTTTTCACCTACTACTTCATCTACCACATTCTATCTACTAATCCACATATCACATTTCATCTACCACTTCATCTACCTTACTCCATTTTTCCCTATATATAGCCACCCTCTCCTTCACATTTTACACACCAATTGAGATCCATTACTCTCATCTCTTCTCCACACATACCATTTCATTTCCATTACTCTTCTCTCTTATCTACTTACACACCATTTCATTACTCCATCTCTTCTCCACTTACTACATCATCTTGGAATTAATTTTAGGTATTGTATTATTTTCTTGCATGCCTCCATCTTGGAAGGCTTAGGATTGTATTACTCTTTGTATGCTACCTACATGGAAGGTTTTACCTCCTAAAGGGACGGCTAGATTTTTACATTTTTTATGCATCTTTTGGTTGTATATTTATGTTTAAGAATTTAATATTCAAGTTTTATGCAGTATTTATAAGGATTTTCTTCTAGCTTTATATAATGTCAATTTATTTTGGTGTTGTTTTTAATTTTATCATGAGCTAAATTTTCATTTTCCTAGGGTGATGACGTAGCTTACTAATGACGGATTGAATCTTAACTTATTAAATCTAGTTTTAATTTCTCCTTCATGATTGAGTTTTAATTATTGTTCTTAATGCTTTCCTTTGATTGGCCACCTTTTGAATGATTACAATATGCATGTTGAGACCGGAAGGAGATGCATGTGTGTAGATCCTATAATTAAAACCATGACTTGCATGTGAAATAGGAATATATTCATATGAGTTGTGTAGTCTTATTGAGTTCCATCAATCTTAATGCATAATTAATTGCTTAAATTCATATAGGAATATATTGGATTAGCAATTAATTATAGAATTGCTTGACCTTGGAAGAGGCTTGTAATTAAATTAGGGAAACTCGACTATCAATCATGTGGAATAAATTGGGCTAGAATAGATAAGTGATTCAATCCAGAATTTGTTAAGTGAAATCTAATCCCTAGGACTTTTTCTCATATTTGTTGTCATATCATCTGCACGAATATTTAATTATTTTTCTTTTATTTGTACTCTCAATCACCAATTTGTCGATCGACTAAACAGAATTAAAATTACCAATTTTGGTACTTAGTGATCAATTCTCGTGGGAACGATACTCTACTCACTTCTATATTACTTGATTACGACAGTGTACATTTGCACTATTTAATTGACCATTCACACTCGTAACAACATTATCCATTTAAAGAATGAACAGATTGAAATATGGGATTCCCTACCCAATACACATGTGGCTGAAATAAAAGAGACAACAGAAAAATTGGTGGGTGTTGGATAATTGCAATATTGTTAACGTTAATTGATTAATTATATATATAATAGTTTTCTATATGTCTAGTTGCTTCCCATGGAAAAACTCTTTAAGGAAGTAAAATTTTCAAAATTTCATTCGAAGATGGCAGACGATATCATCTTACAGCCTAATGGGTGAGTGGACAATTATTATGTAAAATTATAAGCTTTATTAGAAAAAGATTTTATCGTGCATGACCTTATCCTATTTTCTTCCATTTGTAGATTTGACTGTGGTGTCTTTGTTATTAACTACATGCAACATTCTGATAATTATGTGAAGAGAGATAGTTCAATTCAGGTATGACCTCTTGCAAACATATTTAGTAATATGTAGAGTCATAGGTAAGCAGTCACACATCCTACACGAGCATGCTGGTACTTTAATTCTTTCAGTCATTTAAATGATATGGACAACAATATAATGTAGTTTGACAGTCAAAAAGAAAGGGAGGATTTGGCTTTGAAGTTGCTCAACAATGACTTGAACAAAGAAAAGCAAAATTTATATGACAAAGCAAGACCGCACTATGCACAAGTTGAAAAGCAAGATGGCAATAAAAGAGTACGAGTTCATCCTTCAAAAGAGCACTTTGAAGATGTTGGAAGAGATATGGAAGCAGAATATGATTATTCTAATAACGAAGAAGATGATGGTTTGGAATATGGTATGAGCATTGATCGGCATAAACAATATATCCAACTCATTTTAATTGTCATTTAAGAAAATGTATTACAATTAGTTGAAGATTTTGAACTTTCAAAAGTGGTCGTAACTATTAAAAAATTACTCTTTCTTTAAATTGTAACTTCATCTTAATTATATTTCTCTTATCCACTCTCTTTTCTACAACTTTTTTGTTATTTAATGACAGACAAGTGCAAAAAAATATTTAATGCCGTCTAAATTTTGCGGTAACTTGCATCTTGTATACTTAAAATGTTCCAAATGCGATTTACATGCATATAGGGACACACAGAGAGAGAGAGAGAGAGAGAGAGAGAGAGAGAGAGAGAGTATATGATTGCATAAAATTTGAATGCCATATATTTAATTTTTATTTATTTTCACTATTTTTACTTAGTTATTTAGTGTTATTTTTGTTGCTACGAACTTCTAAAGCTTATCTATTGCCTACAACAGATTTGATAGGTTGGAAGTTTCAAACATATACTGAACAAATAAGGAAATGGATAGAGGATGAAAAAGTGTCAACAATTGGAGTGTGGGGAAAATGGGAGGTTCAGGAAAAACAGCTTTAGCAAGCCATATATATGACAAGCTTTTAGACAAAGGTGATATTAAAGTTATTTGGGTAACTGTGTCACAAAATAGCATCTACAAGTTGCAAAATGTCATAGCTAGATCAATTAAGTTGGATATATCTAACGAGTTTGATGTTAAAAGAATTGCCAAAAAATTATTTCAAGCATTCAAAGAGATGAAAAAATGTGTTGTTATTTTAGATGATGTTTGGGATCATTTCTTTCTAAAGGAGGTTGGATTTCCTATATCAGATAATCGAATTAAATTAATTTTGACAACTCGCATATGGGATGTGTGTCAAGGAATGGGTTGCAAGGAATATACAATATATGTGGAATCTCTAGATAAACAAGATAGCCGGGCTTTGTTTGAAAAGACTATGGGATTCTATGAAGGTCTGTCTTTGGAAGTGAAGAGAATTATACGAAATGTGGAATATGAATGCAAGGGTTTGCCCCTTGCTATTGTCAGAATTGCGACAAGCATGAAGGGGAAAGAACAGGTTGGAGAATGGAGTCATATGTTGGAATGTCTTAAAAACTTGGGGTATGAGCAATATGAAATGGACAAATGGGTATTTTCAGTTTTGAGGTCTAGCTATGATTTCTTAAATAACAAATTACAAGGATTCTTCTTGTATTGGGTCTTAAGTACCAACAAATTTTTTGATGAATACGATGCCGATCATTTTATTGGAAGATTTGTTTATGAAAGCATAGCTGAATCAAAGAAGTTGAGGGTGTTGTTTAATGAAGGTTACAACATGTTGGATAAATTAAAGAATCATTGTATGTTGGAATCATTCTTTCGGAGATTGAGTGTGAACAAATTTCTTAGAGCTCTGGCTATTGGCGTTGCAGAAGATACTAGTAAAATTATGGCAAATGCTTATAAGAATTTGACAGAAATACCAAGTGATGCCCAATGGAGAGAAGGTCTACAAAAAGCTTTTTTGATGGGAAACAAGATAAAACCAATTTCAGATGGCATGTGTCTTATGTGTTCTCATCTGTTCACATTGCTTTTAGATGGTAATGAAGATCTCAACTACATCTCAGATGATTTTTTTAATAATATGCCTGCTCTTAAGACACTTAATTTGTCTAGAACTCATATCAAGCGTTTGCCTGAATCTGTGTCTAACTTGAAATGTCTCACTGCATTACTTTCATCTTGTTAGGAATTGAGTTACATTCCTTCGTTAAGTAAATTGAAACAGCTAATATCATTGGATCTATCTTTGACTGCCATCACTGAAACACCTATAGGCCTGGATTCATTGATCAATCTTAGTTGCCTCAATCTACTTCATACACATATGTTAATGTTTTCGTTGCTCATATCCAAATTGATCAACTTAGAGCATCTACTTCGGCCTAAAGTGACAGAAATAGATATACAAAGTTTAGATAAGTTGGAAGTTATAATGGCCATGTTCCAGGACTTTAGCGTCTTCGATAAATATGTGAGCTTCCTGGACAAAAAATGTGAACTTAGGAGCTTTAATTTAATATTAGAAGATGCAAATGAGAGACATGGTGATGATGAATTAAGAACATACAGGGAATATTATCCCAATTCCATTAAAAGGATAACTTTTCGGGGCATGGATTTAGGAAATGGAAAAGGAGTACTCCCAAGAGACATGAAGGGGTTGGTTATAAATGATTGCCAGCTAGTAAGGACAGTTGGTAGCTGCCTATACAGTGTCGTTTTATCATATGGCCACAACCGAATTGAACAGTTGGAAATTGGCCATTGTAATGATGTGGAGTACTTGTGTTGCTTCTCTGTCATTTGCCTCTTTTGCTCCTCTTTCCAACTTGTTGGACGTCTACATCTCAAAAATTTGTACGACTTGAAAGATATTGTGTCACCATATGCTCTTCTTTCCTTGTATCAATATAACCTATTTTCTCATCTCACAGATCTCGAGATGCGACAGCATGGAGACTCTGATGACGCCAACGTTATTAGCACTCCTCCAAAACCTACGCACCATTTACGTTCTTGGATGTGAGATGATGAGAAAAATAATTTGAGAGGATGATTCTGAAATGTAACTTCTTCCTATCACTCTGCCCAAGTTGACATCTCTGAAATTACTTGTCATGCCACAATTAAATTTCATACACAGAGGATGATTCTGAAATGTAACTTCTTCCCTTCTCTCCAAACATTCTCTGCTACACATTGCTTGCAACTAAATCCCCCTTGGATAGAGATCTCAAATGGATGTCAGCTTCCCATAGTGAAGACCTTAACTGGATACTGTTGGCAAATTAAAACTGATTGATCATATGCTCTGCCCTTCTCTCCAAACATTCTCACGCTTCTCTCATGAGTTTCTCTTCTTTAATCACAGAAAACGATGCACTTGGAAAAATCTCATTTTATTAGAGCCAAATGATCTTATGTTACTTATGTCTTATTTATATCTCCATTTGCCTGTGTTGCACTTGATTTTTGTGATCATGCTCATCATCCGAATGCCTGCCAATAAAATAATCAATGTTCCAATAATTGAAAGTTTGTATGCTATAAATTGTATCAAATAACATCATAAATCACTATAAAAAAAACGTGATTTAGTAGCGGTTAAAAATGGGTATTCGTAGCGGTTCTAACCGCTACAAACTAGGTTAGTAGCGGTTACCCAAACCGCTACTAAATCGTACATTACAAGCGGTTTTGTAGCGGTTTTATAAAACCGCTACTCAATCAAAAATAACCGCTACAAATTTTGTAGCGGTTTATAGTAACCGCTACAACACCCAAAGATATTTGTAGCGGTTATATAACCGCTAAAAATATAAAAAATTTTATTGAGAGCTTTAAAAAAGAATTTTTTTTTTGTAGCGGTTTTATAAAAAATTGAAAATTTGTTAAAAAAATGACATTTTTTATTTGTAGCGGTTAAGAAACCGCTACTAATTTTGAATTTAATGAAATTAGTAGCGGTTTTTAAAACCGCTACTAATTTCATAAAATTCAAAATTGGCGCAAAAAAATTTAAATTTAGCTCTAAAAAGGCGCGTTATTTAGTAGCGGTTTAATAACCGCTACAAATATTTACATTTTTTTTTTAAAAATATACGTTGATTTTTTTCTATTTTTTCAATATTATATTAAATAGTTTAATTTGTTATTATTTTATCTATTTCAATTAGTTTATTATTCAATAGTTTAACTTATTAATAAATTAAAAAGAAAAAATGTAATTGAATATGATTAGTATAAAATTTATATTAATAATATTATTAAGGATAGTTAGGTAATAAGGAATTATTATGTTTTATAATATAATGTAATTGTGTATGAAAAATATATGAAAATGAGATAGAGTTATGATATATCTAGAAAAAAAAATTGTTAGAATAAATTTTATAAAAAGGAAAGAAGTATTCTAAAAAAAATTGAAAATCTTGTTACCATATTTGATTGTATTATTCAGCTCCTCTACTCATACGAAAGAAGTTGTAAATGAGAGGAAATGAAAGAAGGGTAAGGTGAAAAGAAATTGGGGAGTGTTTGAAATGAGTTGTGATAAGGGTATTTATAGGGATTCACGTATTATTTGTAGCGGTTAATGTAGCGGTTATTAATTAGTAGCGGTTATTTATATTTTTGTAGCGGTTTAATTATTTGTAGCGGTTAATGTAGCGGTTATTTATATTTTTGTAGCGGTTTAATAACCGCTACAAATATTATTTTAATTTTTTTTAAATTTTTTTTTTTACATTTTATTTTAACACAAATTTTTTGCATTTTTTGTAAAGAAAAATTTACTTGTTGAGTATTAGTAGCGGTTATATATATTAAACCGCTACTAATATTCAAGCCGTTAATTGGTGGGAAATTCAAAATGTACTTGTTGAGTATTAGTAGCGGTTATATATATAAAACCGCTACTAATATTCAAGCCGTTAATTGGTGGGAAATTCAAAATGTACTTGTTCAGTATTAATAGCGGTTATATATATAAAACCGCTACTAATATTCAAGCCGTTGGACATTAAATATAAAAATATTTTTCTAATTTGTAGCGGTTATACATAACATAACCGCTACAAATGTGCACAAAGGCGGCAAATTTCAAAATTCAAATGATTTAAGTGTTTGTAGCTGTTATTAGTGTATAACCGCTACAAATATATATGTTTGTAGCGGTTATACACTAATAACCGCTACAAACATATAGATTTGTAGCGGTTTTAAGTTAAAACCGCTACAAACACTCAAATCATTTGAATAGGCCAGATATTAGTAGGGGGTTATTAAAATAACCGCTACTATAACCGCTACAAATCTTCACAACGTTTGAAATTCTGTAGCGGTTATTGCCCAAAACCGCTACAAATTTCGAGACTCTTGAAATTCTGTAGCGGTTTTTGCCTAAAACCGCTACAAAATTCTAACTTTTGGTATTTTGTAGCGGTTTATGTGCATTAACCGCTACAAAATAACCGCTACAAGTTTTGGCGCGAAGTTCCCGCCAAAACTTGTAGCGGTTTTTTGTAGGAAACCGCTACAAATAATCTTGCCGTTACAAATTTGTAGCGGTTTAGGTAAAAACCGCTACAAATACTATAATTTGTAGCGGTTTAATATAACCGCTACAAGTGCACCGCTACAAAATCCCTTTTTTTTTGTAGTGAATATATCTCAATAAAGTATAGTTGCACAATTGTGAATGTATCTCTTCTATACAAGTTCCTAATGTTCTTGTCAACTATTCAATCAATCACAAAAGTGTAGTTGCAAAAGTTGTTTGAGGCATGCGTCTCAATTAAATTAAATTAGTTGACGTTTGCTCTTTTTTTCTTAAAAAAAAGTTTACAAGGCCAACCATAGTTAGTCCCATTGTTAAGAATTTAACTCAACTTGCAAAATCTTGAATTCAAATCCTGCTATCGATATGAGAACTTTGCTTATAAATATCTTTATAAGCTCTCTAAGTTTTGAGGTACGGCTTGACCTTAATGAGCCTACGAAATCCAACTTACTCAAACCTTTATCATAGAAAAAAATAATTTAATATAACCTAATTCAAACACTCACTTAATATATGAGCAAAATCAATTGTTCTATTTTTATTTTCATATTTATTTTAATTTATTTTATTATTTTTTGGGGATTGAATTCTCCCACATATTGTTCACGTTTTCAACTTAAAAACCGAAAATTACTTTTTGCCAAGCGCAACTACTGCCATTTTGATTTAATTCGGCTTTTGAAAATGGACTTCATCAGTTGCTAATTGTATATAAGAGTCTACAAAATTTTTAATGAACTCTACAAAAGTGCTGTTATATTTTATAATAATACTAAAATTGATCTCTCTCTCAGCAAATAAAGGATAATGTATTTTGTTATCAACCATCAAAGGATAATTTCAAAAATTTATAAAGTTGATTAAATTTAATGAACTTTAACAAATTTTCTTATTTTTTAAGAAAATACTCAACGTGCTTATAAGAGATATCAGCAGCAAAATATATATATATATAAAGAGATCCACAGCTTTATCGCCATTCCAGCAGTTCCTCACCTTTGGACCAGTGGGCCCTTCCTGGCCCAACACTTCACACGGCAAACTGCTCACCTTCTTCTCTAGAAGCTTCTTCAAGTTCGCAGGTAACCATTTCTCTACCTGTTCTGCTACATCATAGCTTATCTTCGGACCCCATTCTCTGAAATAGTTCAGCCATGGCGGCTCCACTATCTCTGACCCTAGATACTCTGCAGAAACCACTTCGTACCCTATCCCCATATCCACTGCCATATTACTCGCTGCAGTATCATTCCTAATTCCAACACCAATAGCCCCTTGAAGACTGGTCCCTTGTTTGGGGTAAACCGCATGGCCATGAAGTGAAGAATATACAACAGGTTTGTTTCCATCATCCATGAATTCAAGATCGAAGGGATCAACCTAGATACCTCCACTGTGTTCTGATAAATAAACACTTTCTAGTTCTCCATCAAATTGCTCACTCTCAGCGTCACGTGTTCCCAGTCCCCCACGTGTTCGCCGATTTTCCCCAGTGAAATGGTGATGAACTCTACTTTTGCCCTTGTTGGTCCATTGAATGGGTAGTACCAAACATGGCTTTTATGTGCATATATGCTAGTGAGCTTTGTAAATCACCCCTTTTAACTCTTTCCTTGTTGTCTTCGTCTGCTGGAAGATCTGGGTTTTATGTGCATATATAATTACGGGAAAAGCTTATATCTGTCTGGGTGCTATTGATTCATAAGCATAAAACAAGAAAATCAGAGTTATAACTTATATGGATGGATGGATGGGGGTCAAAGGAGAAAGATGGAGGCATATGAAATGAAAGGAGGAACCAACATGCATGCAGAGAAGAGGCAGAAAAAGTGAAGTATTTCCCCCAGAAGGAAAAAAAAAAGAAATTAAAATAATAAGAAGGGCAAGAACGTACACTGGAGGCGTCAGCGGATAATGATATAATAAAATGGAGATCTGTGGGTCTGGATGGTAAAATCTGTCAGATTATTATGGCTTGCATTTCGAGTCCATCTTTTCAAATCTTATGGAATGGGGAAGCCACTGAAAGTTTTAAATCATCCCGAGGAATAAGACAAGGAGACCCTTTGTCCCCTTACATCTTCACTCTGTGTATGGAGCGTCTGGGTCACATAATTCAAGATGCGGTTGCTGCAGGAGAATGGGTTCCGATTAAGCTTAGTAGAAATGGCCCTAACATTTCTCATTTGTTCTTTGCGGACGATCTAATTTTGTTTGGAGAGGCCTCGGAGAGTTAGACGGAGGCTATGCTTGATTGTTTGCAGAGGTTTTGTAATATGTTGGGTCAGAAGATGAACAAGGACAAGACCAGGGTGTGCTTTTCAAGGAAGGTGCACTTTTCTAGAGCCTATAGTTTGAACCGAGTTAGAAGATGGGGGTTTGCTTGATGGGGGACTTGGGGAAATACCTTGGCATTCCTCTTATTCACAAAAGAATGTCTAAGGTCACCTTCATGCCTCTTCTGGAAAGAACTCTGAAAAAGATTTCGGGCTGGAAAAAAGGATGTTTGAGTTTTGCGGGCAGGATCACCCTTATAAAATCCGTTATTTCCGCTTTACCTTCTTATCAGATGCAGACTTTGCTTATTCCTAAAGGAGTTTTACAGGAAATGGAGAGAAAAAGCAGACAAGTTCTATGGGATGAGCAGGAAGACCAGAAAAAGCTCCATCTCATTGCTTGGGATCAAATTGCAAGGGACAAAAAAGAGGGTGGTCTGGGTATTCGGGATCTGGGTAAATAGAATGAAGCCTTCATTATGAAATTGTGCTGGCATGTGATCAACAACACAAACAAACTGTGGGTTCGTGTTCTAAGAGAGAAGTATAGGTGGGACCAGATAAAGGGCCTATGGCTCGAAGGAATATATCTGCAGCATGGAGAGGTATCTGCTCGGTTTGGGATAAGTTCCACAGAGGAGTGGGAGTTCGAGTAGGTAATGGGGAATCAACATCCTTTTGGAATGACAACTGGTCGCAAATGAATCAACCTTTGATCGAGCTGGTTCCGGGACGGGAGGCTTTTGTTGACAGAAATGAAACAGTCCGTCATTATGTTAATCCCAAAGGTGAATGGGATATGGCTAAATTGGGGAGATGGTTTAGCTCTCACGTGGTCCAACAAATCACATGTGTTCACCCCCCTGCGGATAGCAGAGGAACAGATAAGTGTTTCTGGAAACCCTCTTCTGATGGTTGTTTTTTCAGTTAGCTCTGCCTATAAATTTATTTCTGCAAGTCCTTCTAGTTCTACTACAACCTTTTGGAGATTACTATGGAGATGGGACATCCCAGAAAAGATTAAATCTTTCATGTGGCTCGTGGCACATGGAAGGGTGCATACAGCAGATCTCAGAGCAAGGAGGGGGCTATCGGAAAATGCATCTTGCCCGTTTCTTTGTGAGCAGGACGAGAACCTGATGCATCTATTGAGGGACTGTGATAATGCACGGGAGAGGTGGGTATCCATAATCAAACCTGCAATGTGGAATAATTTTATTAATTTACAGGGAATGGAGTGGATCGAGTGGAACCTCAGACATAAAGTGGGTAGGGACTTCACCAAGAAGATTAGATGGGCTACTTTGTTTGGATACGTTTGCTGGGATATCTGGGTGAGCAGATGCAGGAAGCTGTTCGGCGATGATGGAAAAGCTGACTATACAAATGCCTACTCTAGCTTTTTTCGTGCAAGCTGGGATATGGAATTAAGCAGCCAGTGCAAATTCTATACTCAGGCTGGCAGAGGAGAAAGAGGACAACAAGTTAGGAGGCCGGGGTTCTATACTCTTGAAACAGACGGTTCTGTCCTTCAGTTGGGTCAAAGTACAAGCGCTGGCGTCATTAGAGGGGAAGATGGGCAGTGGGTTTGTGGATTCATGGGTAAACTTATGCAGGTCCCTCCGGTTGTTGCTGAAAGCATCGCAATCATCCAGGGTCTTCAGATTTGCTGGAATAGAAATTTGAAGAATATTGAGCTCTTTACTGATTGTATTGAAGCCATTCATCTCCTCGTGAGGGGTTGTGATGTGCTTCATCCCTTTAAGGAGGTCATCGAAGAGGCTAGGTTTTGGTTGTCCAGAGATTGGTGCGTCCTGATTAACCACTTCTCTAGAGAGCATAATGTTGAGGCAGATCTTTTAGCTAGAACAGCTCATAGTAGCAGAGAGAATTTTGTCATCTTTGATCACCCACCACCTGCTACTTTAGTAGGCGGTAGTTGATAAGAGATCCTTTGTGAGGCCTCTGTTGGAGGTTGTTCTTGTTATAATCCCTAGTTGGATTATTGTAATCCAGTTTCTATTCAAAAAAAAAATATAATAAAATGGAAAAACATATAAATATTTGGGGTAGTACTAAAGCTGGTGAACGCAAATCATGCAAATATACGGCGATTGGAAAACAGTCAGAGGAAGTATGCTGAACAAGCCCTTTTTTTCCTGCGTAACCTCTTCAAAAATTAAATGAAAAATTATAATATAAGGTGTAATCTCATATCGTTTCTCAAAGAGTTTTTTATTAATTATTTATAAATTAAATATAATAATTGATATAAATGAGTTAAAAATAATTTTTAGTTTTTATCTAACACCTAAATTACAATTAAACTAAAATACTTTAAAAACTAATATTTTTAGATTTTTTGAAATAAAAGTGGAATGTAATAAAAATTGGTTTTGAAAAATATGATAAAGCCTCCTACAACAATGAATTTCATCCATCCTTATTTTTAAAGATAATGAGAATGTGCTAGTTTGACAAATTTGCTTAAAAGACTCTTTGAGCTAACTTGAGTTAAGTGAATTAATTCATCCACATCCGATAGAAATTAACCCCTCTAATCGAAACCCAATTTAAATACTAGCAATTGAAATTACCAATATGCAAGACATAAATAACCAAGAACCCTTACATTTCAAGCATAATATATTCATAACAATTCCAAGTACAAGCTTAACCAAATCATTACACAAGAAATTATTACTAATTAAGTTCAAATGTCAAATGCATAAAGTTAAAATCAAATATATATCTAATCTCAAGAATTGTATGGAACCCCAATACAAAATTCTAATATAATATACTAATTAAATTCTAAACCTAGAATTTAACTAATACAAAAAAAATTAAAAATAGACATTAGATAATATAACACCCTCCTTTAAAACTTCAGGCTCAATTCATCGCTGAGAAGAGAAATTAACCACTCATGATGCGAACAGTAGACACAGCTTAGTTGAAGAACTGAAAATCCGTGTACAATGAGTGAAAAACTGAATCTAATGAATAGCCAACGAGTATGAAGATAGTGATGAGGAAATCAATCGTCCTTCTTCCTCTCAAGCTCGCTGCTTCTCTGTTCTGAATTTTTCTTTTTCCTTGCTGAATCTTGGGTCTGAACAAATAGAAAATAATGGTAAACGACCGAGGTGAAGAGCCGACGAAGGCGGAAAGTGATGGATCAAGGTGGAGGTGGGAGTCAAAATCCAAAGCTGTTATGAACTTCCAGCTTGTAGCTCTCTCCTCTGTTCTTAGACCATGGCTAGCGGTAGTGTTGGTGTGGTGGTGAGGATGTGAAGGACACCGGCGACGGAGGGGAAGAGGGCGACGTCGCCGGCGACGGAGGTGGAACAAATGTGAATGGAGGAGGATGAAGGTCGAGCTATTCCTCGTTCGCGGCGTTCTCTCTGCTTCTTTTATTCAATTCTGTTCAGCTCTGGGAAAGTTTTCAGACCTAAAAATTGAAGCAAAACGCTGGGTTGTGTGCTCGTGGGCAAAACTGGTATTTTTAAAATTTGTGGGACCAAACTGTTATTTCTAGAATTCGAGCCCCAAACTGTCATTTTTAATTTTAATCCACTTTTCCAAGTACTTACAATTGAAAACAATTAGTGCTTGTTTGGTATAGCTTATTTTTGAGTAATAAGTGTTTATAATTCGTTATTCACGGTATACGAAGTAAGTATGTGAGAGGAGTTTTGTTTCGACTTATATAATAAGTGCTTATTTCTCATAAATAAGCTATTCCAAACACTCGTACACCAATATCCAATCCTCTCAAAAATTAATGATTAAGAGTAATTATAATTATTTTAACAATTTTATCCTTTTAATCATAATTTAATATGTTTACTCTTAATATCTAATTATCACAAATAAGGCATTTAAGCTCAATTATTATGATAAAATTCCTAAATAAAATATACAAATATATAATAAAATTAGGAATTTGTGGTATATGCAGAATGAGGTCATGTCTTCATCCTCATATAATAGCAATGCCGCAGAACGAGCTCGATCACCTTTCTCTGTTGTCTTTCTTATATAAATAAATACATATAGCCCATAATTAATTAACAAACAGCACAATCCTGAGAATGCTTGTAAACTAGCAAAGGATATATATTTGTGACTTTCTGCTGATCATGCTTTATATATATCAAGGTAAAAAAAAAAAAGATCATGCTATATATATTCACACTGCAACTGCAACGTGTGTGTGTATAAAAAGCAGATCGAGAGAAAAAAGGGCAAATAAAACGAGAGAGAGAGAGAGAGAGATGGCAGGGGAATATGGGAAGAGACAGCCTCTGCTCACTCCTACTCAGAATAATGATTGTTACTCTAATTGCCCTTTTATTCTCACCTCCATGCCGTTTCCTTCCTCACCTCCTCATTTATTCCCTTTTATTCATATCATCCTAAAATACATAACATACAAAACACGCGCGCGCACTTACCTACGTGTTGTCGAAGAATTGTTATTATTTTGTTCGCTCAAAAAACGAAAGAGCAAAGCTTGTGGCTTTGGCTGTGGATTATTAATGAACAAATTAAAGCAAAGAAGAAGCAACAGAAAAAGAAATAGAATAGAAGGAAGCACATATTTTCTCCTATTCCCTTCCATTCCTCTCCTCTTTACATTCTCATCATTTAAATCAAAAATTTAATAGCTGAAATTTAATATTGTATACAACTATTAATATAATATCGAATGATAAACAAATAAATTTAATAGTTAATTAAAACTGCGGAGAGGGGGGAGGGAAATAAAAGTAAAGAAAAAATATTCACTTTATAAAAGCAACGTAATAACCATTCTTCAGGGAGGAAGACACAAAAATTGTTCATCCTTGCTAGCATTTTCTCATAAGTTGAAAGTGGCTGGCTCATTAGGCCTCTCTTCATAGTCCAAGCCCACATTAATATTCAGCCGTTTTATTACAGTTCTTAAATTGTTTAACACGTTTTGTTTTATGGTAAAAAGTGGGGCCAACGCCCATACTATTAACCTGTATTCAAAATGAGTCTCGGGCATGCAATACCCATTACATATCTATACAATAAATTGCATAAACCAGCAGGCAGTTCCCACAAAAATTGCAAGCCAGCACCCTGTGTTAAACTCCAATTGGCTAACCAGTCGGCGCTTGAATTCCCTTCTCTAAACGTATGCTGTACACGTATGCTCCAGAGTTCATCAGTCAATCGCAGAACCTGTCTCAAAAACCTGTTCCTCAGGGCTTTATTAGCAAAACAATCCTCTAACAGGCTTATAACTGCAGTAGAGCATATTCCACTATTACTTTCCTGATTCCTTTAGTTTGCAGCAGTAAAAAACTTGTCCAAACACCCCATAATTCTGTAGAAATGGCTGTACAAACTCCAATATTATTCACAAAACCTCCAATCCACTCCCGCTTTTCCCCACGAATCAGCCCACCACATCCCGCTCTACCTGGTTGTCCTTTGGCAGCTCCATCAACATTATGCTTACACCACGCAACATCAGGTGGCCTACACCCAATTAATTTCCAGCTTTGTACTCCCTCAACTAATTCTCTGTCATAAGCTTTTCGAACTGAATCAACAAAATTCCAAATCGCACCAATGTTATTTTGTGTTCTTATTTTGGCTTTATTTAATAAGACCATCAGGAGCATGTATAATTCGGCTTGGGCTTCTAGTTCTAACTTAAGATATGAAGAAGAGGACCAATATGAAATCGGGCCAAAGAGCTATATGAACTAGAGAATATGAGAACCTAATGGAAGAAAAGAAAAGCAAAAGAATCAGTGGAGAAAAGGAGCCGCAAGAATTGACTGAGGCACAATTTACAATTCATCTTCATCATCTAATCGAAACGAGAACAGAGAGACGAGCCACACAGCAAAAGGGGTGCGCCGTTTTCTGGACTCACTCTCGTCATAATCGCAGAGAAGACGACAGCGTTTTTGGCTAAATTGGAGGAAGAGGAAACCTAAGCTAGAGGAAGTCACGGACGAGCAGGGAGCAGCCGCACAAAAAGGAAGAAAAGAGGAGGCAGCTGGACAGAGAGGCACCACTTTTTTATTGCAGTCATCTTCAGCATCTATGGCGAACCAGAGCAGAATCGGAGTGAACTAAGGAGAGGAGGGGCTGCAATTTTCCACTGTTCATAATCTTCTTGCTCTTGAACTTGATAGTGAAGAAGGGAAGGACATCTGCACAGTGATCTGTTAGAATCTCTTGCCATTAAAATCTGATCGGTTCTTCTCTGTTTCCATTATGGCCTTGAGTTCTGAAATTGTTGCTGAGTTGACTGGAATTAAAGTCATGTGTGGCTAGACTCTTTTTGAACCTAGAGTAGTTATGAACTCATTTGAGAATTTGATCATGTATGAAATCATTAATTTGTGCTTATTGTTATTTTTGTTTACTTAATCTTATATATTTTATCTACTTTGTGCTTGATCACCACTGAGTATGAATTTGGGAAATTTAGATTATTCTTGGGAGAGGAATCTTAATTAGACCATAAGATTAAGTAATGTGGGATTAGAATTTATTCTAATTTGCCAATAGGATAGGAATATACCTATTGGACCCATATAATCATATTAGAGTGAATTTGGACATTTATTGCCTCTTGAGTAAATTAGTTAGGAATAACAATTTTAACTTAAGAGAGGAGTATAAGTGATTGGAAGATACTTATATTCATTTAAACTCTAGATTAACAATTTAACATTAAGTACTTTTAATTGGGTAAATGCATGTTCTAAAACTTTAAGAATGGATTAGGCACTTTAGGTTGTTTTTATCAATTGAAGTCTTTAAATCATTATATTTGTTTCTTTTGCATTTATTTAAATTGTCTTTCAATCTCTTCCTTTGATTTGCTCAACATAAATGAAAATGAGAATTTTAATGCCTAATTATCTATTACCTTGGATCTATGTGAGATGACCTTGATTTGCTATTATACTCACTACAAAAAAAATGGTATTCTGTAGCGATGATATTGTAGCGGTTATATCAAACCGCTACAAATTACAATATTTGTTTTAACCTAAACCGCTACAAAATTGTAGCGGCAAGCTACGCTCCAAGAGGCGCGACAGATTAGCAGCGTTTTTTGTAGCGGTTAGGTAGCCAAAACCGCTAGAAATTTGGCGCGAAATTCCCGCCAAAACTTGTAGCGGTTAATACACAGAAACCGCTATAATATTCCCGCCACTTGGCGCGACCAAGCCCCGCCAACAGTGTAGCGGTTATTTGTAGCGGTTACAGCAACCAAACCGCTACAAAATACCAAATGTCAGCTATTTGTAGCGGTTATAACCGCTACAGAATTTCAAAGGTTCTTATAATTTGTAGCGGTTATTGTAAAACCGCTACAAATTTAAGGCAACGTGGGTGATTTGTAGCGGTTATGGTAGAGGTTATTGGAATAACCGTTACTAATATCTGGCCTATTTAAGCCCCCGCCTCCCACATTTCTCCGTTTGCTCATTTTGTTTCTTGGGGTTTCTTTGAGTGGTTTCTTCAAGATTTGAGCGTTCAGACATCTGTGTAGGAGTTTTTGCTACAGTATTTCTGAGTATTTGCACTTGAGATACGTATATAACACATATTTTATTTGTATTTGTATTTTTATTAGATTTTTGCATAATAATGTGACTAATTTTTTTTTATAGTTGATATGGCTTCAAGAGAAGATGAGGGGAAGGCCCTTGAGGTCCCCAGACCGATTTTACGGGGTGGCAGCAGCCGAGCAGGGGGCAGAGGGAGGGGGCAGCGCGGAGGCAGGGCGACCGTGGCATCTCAGCCCATCCCCCCACAGGAGTCGGCCCTACCACAGGCACCGCAGACGATCCCACAGGAGACGACAGCACCAGAGGTGCCTGAGGTTGGGGGGCCAGATATTAGCGTTGAGGACTTCCTCGACGAGGAGGAGTTCGAGATCCCGATTGCGATCAGGGAGATGGAGCAGTTCCTCGATGAGGAGGAGGCTCGGGAGCAGAACAACCCACGAGGGTCGTCTTCGCGGTCCACTGGGTTTGAGATGCAAGTCCAAGGTAAATTAATTTTTTAATTTAGTAAATTATTTATTTAAATTAGAAATGTTAACTTTGAATTACAATTTATCTAACGTGCGGTAAACTGTGCAGATGAGTAGTGGAACGTTTCAACGAGGAGGCTAGACGTGGCCGGTGTGAACAGCATGGACCGGAGCTTGCGAGTCATAGTGCCGTAGAATGAGGGCATAGACCAGCCCATCCACAATGGGGGTCACCTGCTCAACCGCTTCCTGAACGACTTGGGCGCGAATTGGATGCAATTCCCCCCTTCACTTCAGGACGTGGAGGCACGTTCCGAGGAGGCCGAAGGACCAGGCTTGGGAGGAGGTGGTTCAGGTAATTAAAATTATTTAATTAATATTGTTTGTAATTAATTCTATTTAATTAATATTTTTTAAATTATGTTTTTTGTAATTATTGATATTTAAATAATTTTTTTTCAGCTGCGGTTTGCCGTTCGGGCCAACTGGAAGAGGTACGCCCTCATGAAGATGGGTGACGCCTGGAGGACTAGGAGGAACCGTCTCTTCCACACGGTGAATAAGGACGGGAC
The DNA here is from genome assembly GCA_963855925.1 of Inga laurina. NCBI lineage: Eukaryota > Viridiplantae > Streptophyta > Magnoliopsida > Fabales > Fabaceae > Inga > Inga laurina. The sequence goes on from OY979707.1 coordinate 7,702,355, forward strand.
GATGCCTCTGGAGCAGCTGATCGAGAGTGTCCCGGACGGCGTGCCGCCTAACGACTGGGCGAGTTTCGTCCAGTTCAGGTGGAGCCCTGAGGGGCAGGTAATGTATTTATTAGATTTTTTATATATAATTTTATAATTTTTAATTATTAAATTATAATTTCAATTTAATTGTATTTAATTTTAAATTTTTTAATTTTAAATATTTTTTATTGTTTTAATACATTTAATATTGTTTTTTTTCTAGGAGATTTCTCAGAGGAACACCAGGATCCGTGCGCAGCAGAAGATCCACCACACAGCAGGATCGTAGACCTTTGCTGTGACCTATAGCGAGCTGGTAACTTTTCAAAATATCACTGACTTTTAGCTGATTATTTCATAATACTAATTGAATTTTGTAATTGTTTCAGGAGACGAAGGCACAGCAGGAGAACCGTCAGACGGACTATGGGAAGTTGTACGCCATCACACACAGACACCGTGAAGGAACTGCGACCTCTCAGCAGGCAGAGGTGGCCATTGTAAGTAATTTTATTATTATAATTTTTATAAAACCAAGTTAATAATGAAAAATGCTAATTAGTAATTGTTTCTTTAAAATGGCAGGAGCAGATGCAGCAGTCGCAGGCTGAGCTGCGACAGACCCAGCCTGAGGAGTCACAGGGGTCAGTGGACCCGACGGCTCCTTTGAAGGCGGGTCTGGATCAAGATGAGCACCCCGGACGCATGTGGGGGATGGGGATAGGCGCCAGACCTAGCATGGTCTACGGCAGGAGCGCCGCCTCTGAGGCTGGCAGCTCTAGAGGGGTCAGACTTCTGAGGGACGAGTCTATTGACCAGCTGCGGTCAGATTTGGAGCAGCAGATGGCACAGCAGCAGCAGCAGATGGCACAGCAGCAGCAGCAGATGGCACAGCAGCAGCAGCAGCAGATGCAGCTGCAGCATATGCAGCAGATGCATCTGCACGCTGATTTGATCTACGCTCAGCAGATGCAGTGGCGTGAAATCGCGAACAACATGCTCGAGCGGTCATAGAGTCGCCTGTTCCCGGACGAGCAGCATCCACAGGTTCCCCCTGTCCCTCGCTATGTCGTCCCGAGTACTACTCCTCCTCCTCCTCCTCCTCCTGCTGCTGCTGATGATGGTGTGGTTCACTCTGCGCATCGGCCCGATCCAGCAGCACCTGAGGGAGCCCCACCTAAGGGAGCCCCACCTGAGGGAGCACTAGATGATCAGCCCCCAGCTACTTAGTTTAGGACATCTTTTTTTTTGTTGAAACATTTGTAAATATATATATATATATATATATGAGTTTGTATTTCAGAACTTAAATTCTTATTGTGTTTAATATAATTATATTTATATTATTAGATCACGTTGTTGAATTTATGAATTAATTGCAACAATATTATTTATATTTCTAAATTAAAAAAAAATAAAACATATATATATTTGTAGCGGTTTTAAGTAAAAACCGCTACAAATGTATATATTTGTAGCAGTTCTAAAATAAAAACCGCTACAACAAATGTATATATTTGTAGCGGTTCTAAAATAAAAACCGCTACAACAAATGTATATAGTTGTAGCGGTTTCTATTGTAGAACCGCTACAACTATATATATATTAGTAGCGGTTCTACAATAGAAACCGCTACAAATATGTATATAGTTGTAGTGGTTTTACAATAAAAACCGCTACAAATACTCATCATTTGAATTTTGAAATTTGCCGCCTTTGTTCACATTTGTAGCGGTTATGTTCTGTGTAACTACTACAAATTAAAAATTATTTTTAAATTTGCTGTCCAACGGCTTTAATGTTAGTAGCGGTTTTATACACATAACCGCTACAAATACTCAACGTGTAAAATTTTGAATTTCCCACCAATGTGTAACGGCTTGAAAATTAGTAGCGGTTTTATGTATATAACCGCTACTAATATTTTATAACTGTAGCGGTTAGTGTAGCGGTTTTAGAACCGCTACAAAATTATAAACATTGGAATTTCAGAATATATGGTTCTTGGCATTCGTCATTCTCTTCTCACTCATCTTCTTCTATATACTTTCTTCTCTCTCACTTGTAGCTATAGATAAATCATGGATCAGGTTGCCGCGCAATTCTCCTGAATATTTGTACGGATTAAACAGTTTCTTAGATTTTGCATTCACTCACGCCAGCTGTAACGGCAAGATCGTCTGTCCATGTCGGAAATGAAAGTTCAAGAAGTGGCATGCACGAAATGTTGTGAAGGAACATTTTCTTGGGAAGCCTTTCCCTGAGGACTATACGTTCTGGGCAGTTCATGGTGAGAAGGCCGGCATTAGATATGATGATGCTCTTCCTCGAAGTTCTCAAGTAGGCGTTCAAGTAGATGAAGATGATCCTGTGAATGATGCTGTGCGTGATGCCTTTGGATTTCAAGGCGATAACATCAATGAAGAAGTGCACGGCTCTAAGCTGGTTTTTATGCGGAATGAAGCAGCTCGGGATTTTTTCATCTTGATGGATGAAGAAGATCATCCTTTATATCAAGGTTGTCGCAAATATTCTAAATTATCTTTCTTGATCAAATTGTATCATATCAAGTGCTTGTGTGGGATCACAAATAAGGGAATGTCGATGTTGCTCGACTTATTACAAGATGCATTCCCTGACGCTGAGATTCCCACAACGTTCTACGAGACTAAGAAGATTATCAACAGGTTGGGGTTGAATTATCAAAAGATTGATGCATGCCCAAATGATTGTATGTTGTATTGGGGAGACGATTCCAGCAGGGAGACTTGTAAGAGATGTCACATATCGAGGTACAAGACAATTCTGAAGGGGAAAAAGCAGAAGAAGAAACCTGCAAAGATTCTCAGGTACTTCCCTTTGAAACCTCATCTACAAAGATTATTTATGTCATCTAAAACTGCGGAGCACATGAGGTGGCATGCCGTTGATAAAAACGAAGACGGTAAATTAAGACATCCTCAGGATGCAGCTGCTTGGAAAACGTTTGACAACGACTTTCCAGATTTTGCGACTAACCCCAGAAATGTTCGAATTGAGTTGGCGACCGACGGTTTCAATCCTTTCGGGAATCTTAGCACAAGTTACAGTATTTGGCTGTAGTCTTAGTTCCCTACAACTTACCCCCTGGATGTGTATGAAACAAAGCTCTTTCATTTATGTCTATGATCATTCTAGGAAAAAAGGCACTGGGCAATGACATCGATGTGTATATCCAACCGCTTATTGCAGAATTGCTTGACCTGTGGAATGTCGGCTTGGAGACGTACGACGCTTACGGCAAGACTTTGTTCAACATGCGTGCAGCCTTGATGTGGACGCTTAGTGATTTTCCTGGCCTTGGCACATTATCTGGTTGGAATGTGCATACTGGGTCGGCGTGTCCAGCTTGCAATTTTGACTCTGACGCAGTGCGCCTTTCCCACAGCCGAAAGTGGTGCTTTATGGGGCATCGGAGGTTTCTCGATGGAAGGCATAAGTTCATATTGCAACGGAATCGCTTCAATGGGAAACTAGAAAAAAGAGGACCACCTCAAACTTTGTCCAGTACAGATATCTTACAGCAGCTTGAGCATGTTGACTTCAAGTTTGGAAAAAGCGACGATTCAGCACAAACTCGCCAAAAGATGCGCAGGACGTCGGCGCCTCAGCAGTGGAAGAAGATAAGTATTTTATTCACTCTTCCATATTGGAGATCTAATTTACTTCGCCACAGTCTTGATGTAATGCATATTGAAAAAATTGTTTGCGACAATGTGCTGTATACACTGCTTAACGAACCCAGCAAGACAAAAGATCACCTTCAAGCGAGGAAAGATTTACGTGACATGGGAGTTCGTGAAGACGCTTGGCCAGATGAGCATGACAAATTTCAACCGGAAAAGTTTACCCTCACAAAACCGAACAAGGAAGTCTTCCTTGCGACGTTGAAGAAATTAAAAGTTCCTGATGGGTATTCAAGCAACATTTCTCAATGTGTTGACTTGCAGGCTCGAAAGGTTGCTAGCCTGAAGAGTCATGACTCACATGTTCTTATACAGCAGTTACTCCCTCTGGCTATAAAGAATACACTTCCTCCTGATGTTTCCATCGTTTTGGTGGAACTTTGTTCTTTCTTTCGGAAGTTGTGTTCTAAGGTTTTCATTGTTGAGGAGCTCGATCAGTTGCAGTAGAAAATCATTCTTACGCTTTGTCATTTGGAGATGACCTTTCCTCCATCCTTTTTTACTATGATGGTTCACCTCACAATCCACCTCGTTCATGAAATAAAGCTCGCTGGACCAGTATAATATCGTTGGATGTATCTGATTGAGAGGTACTCATTTTAAATATGTGCTTTAATTTATTCTCCGTATTTAATGTTTGCTAGTCGTCCTTTTTAGCATTTTATATCAATTTTCTCTTCTGTACTTCGTAGGTTCCTTGGGAAATTAAAATCTTACGTGAGGAATAAGGCGTGGCCAGAAGGTTCTATAGCTGAAGGCTATATAGGGGATGAGGTGCTATATTTTTGTTCAAGGTACTTTGATGATCTTGAGACGGCTTTCAACCGCCCACCTTGTGTTAACGATTGTCCTGAACCTGCGCCGACATCAGGAGAATTTATCCCTCGTGTTGGTAAACCAGTTAGAGCAACTGAGAACTTTAAACTAATGGCAACTGAGAAGTTGCAAGCACATTGACTTGTCTTGATTAATTGCACTCAAGTTGAACCTTTCATACGGTAAGAATTGTACACTCACATGTTATTCGATCTATATCTTTCGTAACATTTCTCACTTTCATTTCACTAACGCCTTTCCATTATTAATTGCAGGGAATTCAGAAGTCATGTTAAGCGTCAACTCAGGATCCGTACACAAACATCCTCAAAAGTTGATAGGAGGGTCCACATAGAATTCCCAAGCTGGTTTGCGCGCAGAATACTAAATGACCACAACCCACACTCACCAGATTTAAGAGCTCTCGCAATCGGCCCTCTTGATCATGCAAAACGGTTTACAGCATACAATGTCAATGGTTTTAAGTTTTGCACGGTTTCATGGGATCAAGGATTGCAAACACAGAATTCGGGTGTTTATGGGACATTTGGGACAAGGAGTTATGCGAGCAGCAGTGATGCCAACATGCAATTCGGAGGCGTCCCTTACTATGGCAAGCTTCTTGATGTGGTCGAACTTAATTATCAAGGTCGTTTCACTGTGACGCTGTTCAAGTGTTTGTGGGCAAATACCACTACTTCTCGAGAACTGACAACTGACGACTTAAGGATCACATCAGTCAATTTCTCACGGCCGATTCATACTGGTATTTCTCAAGATGATGAGCTGTATATTCTAGCTTCAGAGGCACATCAGGTTTATTATGTCGAGGACGAGAGGCATAGGGATTGGCACATGGTCGTTCATTTAAAGCCAAGAGACATTTACGACATGGGTGAAGGCGATAACATCGCCTACGAGAGTGAGCCATTTCAGCCAGCTGATTTTGAAAACTACTTCCCTGAAGGCGATGACAATTTACCTCTACTGCGGTGAGTTTTTTTAAGTCCACGTCATTTGAATTAAATTTTTTAAATTTAATAATACATCCATAACAATAATTTTTCTGCAAAATTTCTGTAGGGATGGCGACGATGAGTGATCAAATTCAAATTATGCTTTTGTCTTTAAAAAAAATGCAAAAAAATTTTTAAAATAAAATGCAAAAAAAAAAAATTAAAAAAAAAATAAAATAATATTTGTAGCGGTTATTAAACCGCTATAAATATAAAATTAACCGCTACTAAATGAATAACCGCTACAAAAATACAAATAACCGCTACAAAATGGATACATTAACCGCTACAAATAATACGTGGATCCCTATAAATACCCTTACCACAACTCATTTCAAACACTCCCCAATTTCTTTTCACCTTACCTTTCTTTCATTTTCTCTCATTTACAACTTCTTTCGTATGAGTAGAGGAGCTGAATAATACGATCAAATATGATAACAAGATTTTTAATTTTTTTTTACAATACTTCTTTCCTTTCTATAAAATTTATTCTAACCATTTTTTTTTTCAGATATTTCAAAGCTGTATCTCATTTTCATCTATTTTTCATACACAATTACATTATATTAGACAACATTATAATTCCTTATTACCTACCTATCCTTAATAATATTATTAATATAAATTTTATACTAATCCAATTAAATTACATTTTTCCCTTTAATTTATTAATAATTTAAACTATTGAATAATAAGCTAATTAAAATAGATAAAATAATAACAAAATAAACTATTTAATTTAATATTAAAAAAACAGAAACAAATGATCATATATTTTTTAAAAAATTTTTAAATATTTGTAGTGGTTATTAAACCGCTACTAAATAACACGCTGTTTTAAAACTCAAATTAAATTTTTTGGCGCTAATTTTGAATTTCATGAAATTTATAGCAGTTATCAAAACCGCTACTAATTTCATGAAATTCAAAATTAGTAGCGGTTTGTTAACCGCTATAAAATAAAAAAAATTTTATTTTTTTTCGCCTTCAAAATTTTAATTTTTTATATTTGTAGCGGTTATATAACCGCTACAAATATCTCTGAAAAAAATTTTGTTCATGAGGGTGTTGTAGCGGTTGGGTTGAACCGCTACAAAGGATGTAGCGGTTATTTTTGATTGAGTAGCGGTTTTATATAACTGCTACAAAACTGCTTGCAACATACGATTTAGTAACGGTTATAGTAACCGCTACTAATGTTGTTTGTAGCGGTTAAAACCGCTACTAATACCCATTTTTAACCGCTACTAAATCACGTTTTTTTTAGTGACTATTTCAACGGCCCGTACACTTACGGTGCTTATTTAAAATTTAGTAGCATCAAGGTTAAATAGAATTTTTTAATGATTAATATTTTACTTCTATAAATATTATTTTTTTAAAAATTAAAAAATTTTAATTTTTCCGACCGAATTTCCATCGGAATTTACCACCGAAAAAATTTCGTGGTTAAATTTGCCATGGAAAATTCAGTCGGAAAAATTTTCGACAAAATTTCTATCAAAAATTTAGTCAGAATTTGCTACGGAAAAGATTCCGTCGGAAATTGGATATTTTTTTATAGTGATAAATAAAATTTTCAGTGATTCATAGTTTGGTCTTGATCCATGACTTTTCCCCCAATCATAAGTTGCATATGTAAAACATGCTTTATGTATTTTTGACGATGATGATCGGCTAGCTAGCTAGTTATTAGCTCGGCCAAGTTTGGAAAGACATTCTCTTTAATCTTTGTCCACCTTCAATTAATATTGCAAGCTATAACTCGGAAGTGCGTGTCTTGTAGGCTTGAGTCTATCTGATAACGTTGTGTTGAACTTGAATTGTTGACTACTTTACTCACAAGTTAGCCAGCAGTTTGGTATTTGTCAGTAGATGTGGTGCATCTTTCATTGGCCTCCCAACATTCTATATAATTACGTGCAGTATTGAAATAAACTTTGATCTCTTTAACTAGATGACACCTTGGACTAATATCTAGAAGCATTTGCACATATATGATATGTGAGTGAATATATTTCATTTTTGAAGGGAACATTATAGAATGGAAACACATTATAGAGGAGTAGTTAGGCAGACACCACGGGGAAATGGGCAGCTGAAATCAGAGACCCAATAAAAGCAGCGAGAGTGTGGCTTGGCACGTTTGACACTGCAGAGGAAGCTGCTGTTGCTTATGATGCTGCAGCTTTGAGGTTCAAAGGCAATAAAGCCAAGCTCAATTTCCCTGGACGTGTTGCTAATTTTCAAACTTCATCACTAGCTCCTCCACCTCAGCCTCCGTTTGAGGCAGTGGCACCGCTGCCACCGGAGTCTCAGTCACCATGGCCACCTCCTCCGTCAGACGAGGGGTTTCCAAACCTAATGCAGCATGCTAAGGTGCTTTGTAGTAGGGACGTTTCCTCCTCCGTCAGTCTTCCCAAGTTGACATCTCTTAAATTAGATGAAATGCCAATATTAAATTTCGTATACAGATGTATCATGTTCTACCCTTCTCTGCACACATTCTCTGCTTACAAGTGCGAGAAATGAAAACTGGATAGATATCTCAAATGGATGTGAGCTTCCGATGGAGAAAACCTCAACTAGATACCATTGGCAAATGAAAACTGATTAATAAGGTTAATACCTTCACCATTATAATTTGACTTCCTTTTATATTATATATGCTTACGATGCTGATTGTTGTTACTGTTTGTGTTCGTAACTCCTCATGCTTCCCTTGAGTCGTTTCTTTTCTTTAATCACAGAAATCGACACGCATAGAGAAATCTAAAATTATTAGAGCCAAATAATCATATGTTACTTATGTTTTCTTTGTTGCTCTCCATTTGCATGTGTTGCATTTTATTTTTGTGATCACGCTCATCAATTTCTGAATGCCTGCCAATAAAATAATCAATGTTCCGATAATTGAAATTTTGTTTGCTATAATTATATTGTATCGAATAACATCAAAAATAAATCTCAATAAAGTATAGTTGCAGAGTTGGAATTATATAGGAGAAAGGTACATATAAACCTTAATAAAGATTCATTTATAAATAAATCTTGAGATTTTGCTCCTTTCAGTATCCCATAAAGATCTCAAATGGATGTGAGATTCCCATGGAGAAGACATCAACTGGATACCTTTGGCAAATGAAAACTAATTAATCAGGTCTATATATATTTGCACCATTATAATTTGACTTCCTTTTATATTATATATGCTGATGATGCTGATTGAATCTCAACAATTTATAAATTTTGTTACTGTGTGTTCGTAACTCCTTACGCTTCCCATGAGTCGTTTCTCTTTTTCAATCACAGAAATGTTAGATATTTTAATATATTATAATTATTATTAGTTATTATTAATTAGATAATTAATTAAAATATCCTGAGCGTGGCCCGTAAGTCAGATTTAGGCCTAATTCAAGATTAGGGTTATTGGCTATTAATGTGATTTTTCTAATGGTGGAAAAGATACACTTGAGTTTACGGCCAAATGAGAGGAGCATAAGGAAAACCTAGTCTGCTCATCTGAGGTTTCCTGACTGGCGACGGCTCTTAACCCAGTTGCCATCGATGTGCCTCACATCCAGTCAGAAAGAGACCTAACAATTATCTTCTATCTTCAATTCCTTTTGCTGCTCTCTTTCATCAAGATTTGTGAGTTCTCTGTCCGATTATAGCTTAGCAATAGCGAGAGGTAATTCTTATAAGTCTTCCGCTATTGATATAGGAAAATCATGTACTATAATTTATGATTTATTTGTGTATACATGAGTTTTGTCCTACATGTGGTATCAGAGCCACACTCTCTTTTCATCAGGATTTGTGATATCTCTGTCCGATCAAAGCTTAGCAATGGCGAGAGGTAATTCTTATAAGTTTTCTGCTATTGATATAGGAAAATTCATGTACTATAATTTATGATTTATTTGTGTATACATGAGTTTTGTCCTACATGTGGTATCAGAGCCACACTCTCTGATCCTCTACCTTCTACTCTTTGATCGGGATGATTTAAGCATGAAATTAAATTAAGTTTACCGATTGGAGATCAAATTCTTTAAGCAGATGAATTATATTATTGCTGGAATTATTTCATCTGACTATCTGTTTGCAATTTATTTTATTTTATTAAATTGGCTGTGTGCTTTTCGGATCATCAGGGTGAGAGGGTTTTGTTTTCTTCTCCAAGGAATCATCACCGACCTCAATTATTGAGGGATCCGATTCTTTACTCATTTCTTTGCATTTACTAGTAGCACATAACCTTTAATCGATGAAATTTCTGGGTTTGCTCTTCGATTGTATTTGGGTTTCTTCTTTTGAGGTTTTCATTTTATTTCTTTCTTATTTTCTCTTATTGCTTGAAAAATTATGATGGAAATTTCTTGAAACCTTCTTTGAGTACAGTCTTGACTCATTTGTTTGATCTGAGAATTTGTAAGCCTGAGCTTCGAATTAACGGAACGAAGAGAAGAACCTTATTGGTTTTCAAGGATCTCCATCACGTCATCATCGGAAATCGACGGAATTGAAAATGCAGCGACGCTTTCAATTTCAAATGAAGTTTGTTTAATCACTTTCGATCTCACTCCATGCCTGTTTGACTTTCGATCTGGATTTCAAAATTTCTATTTTCGAATTTGTGGTTGATTTCGGCTAAGGGACAAGAGAAGAGCTATTCTGGCTTAAATTCATGATTTTGTCTTTGATTCTTATTTTGTGCAAGCCTTGAAAAAATTACAGTGCATATATTGTTCCCCGTGATTTTCTATGAAGAACTTTGTTGAAATCGCCAGTTTACAAGCTCAGATCATCGGAAAGCCACTTGGAGTCGTTACCTGGAATCGCTAGCAGTGGCAGCTAAGTCGGGTCTCATCCGGGTCGCTATTCGAGTCCTAGGGATCTGGCTCAGTAAGTGTGTGTTCGGATGACAAGTTGAAAAGTGATTATTTAACAAAACCAAGGTTTTGACAAAAAACATTCGAACACCCTTCAATTTGTGATAATTCCGTTTTCAAGACGAAACCAAGGTTTTGAGATGAAACCAAGGTTTCTGACAGAAGCTATTTTTTTCCGCTTTTGAGCCATTCAATTGTGACTATTGGAATAATTATTGCGTGCTGTCTGGATTAGCCCTTCTCTCACCCTTTCCTGTCTTCCCTTTTCTTTTCTTTTCTTTTTGTTCAAAGTCTTCCCTTTTCTTCATTTTCCCGTCTTCGCACTTTCCTTTTCCCTTTCTGGATTGGGATAATATACTTCTAGGCGCCCGTGCACACGTATATGTATGTTTGATCTTTTTTTTTATACTATATAATTGACTAATGTTATAATTTAAAAAAAAATTATCTATTTTTTTATATTACATAATTGATAAATGTTATAATTTTAAAATTTTTTAATAAATTTATTTCATTTTTTATATTTATTATGCAATTTAATGTTAAATAATACTTAAAATATAATTTTATCTTTTATATGTAATTATCACAAAAGTTAATGTCCTTTTCAGTAATTTCACCATAAAAAAAAAAAAAGCTATTCTAATCAAAACATCCAAACAATCTCATTTTATCAAAATCACTTTTTTCCCATAATCTATTCTCCTCATAATCTATTATTCAAAAGATATTCTCCACTTTTTCTCTAAAAGCTAATCCGAACACACCCTAATAGAGAAGGATGAAACGCGCGTTTTGACTTAGTCAAAACGCTATCGTTTCACATCGTGTGGACGACCTCCCTTCTGCATGAGCGAGACGACGCCGTTTGGTCCTCAATGAAACGTTGCGTTTCACTTATCAAGGCAGATGGGTTGACGCTTTCTGAGCAGCCTTCCTGGGCTTGTTAATTATTTTAATTAGTGCTGGGCCTGTGAAGTTTGTAATTTTAGTTACATTTTATTCGTTATGGGCCATAACAGTCATTTTAGGCTTATGAGTTTTATTTATTTTTTCCCCGCTTTTTTTTTTAAACACATTCTAGGCTTCAGAAAATTTGGGCTTGCGCCTGTTTATCTAAATTAATTAAGCATCTGGACCGAAACATTCAGATGGACTTAGGAATTAAAGAGTATTTCCTAATCTAATATAGCCTGCGTTTTGGGCCGCTATTTGGGTTCTGGAAAATTCCAATTTGGGGCTCTGTTACGGTTATTAATTGTCTAGGCCATGATATTTTTAATTTTCAAAAAATAATTTTGGGTTAAGTTAACCTTTTACTCACTGTTTATTAAATTAGCTTCTGTTTTATGTATAATTTTGATTATATCACATTTAATTGTTTAAATTAAGAAAAGTTAATTTTGGAATTTTTCATATTCTGGAAAATTTGCAAAAATGATTTTTATGATTTGTTTAATTGCCTAAAATTATGGAAAATCCATTTTAGATAATTATCCAACTCTTCAAATTTTTTAAAATCTTATTTGAGTTGAAAAGTGACAAAATTAATTATTTAAATAATTTTTGGATACATAAAACAGTGGGAGGGTTTTTTAATTAATTATTTGGGGATTTTGGTGATCAAATTAATTGATTTATCCTTCCATCAAGATGTGCATATAATAGATTTATTTTGAATGCACAAAATAGTAGGAGAATTTGTCGAAGATGATTATTTAGTCACATTTTGTTGATTAAATTAATCAATCAAATTCTTATTAAAGATTTGTGCATATTTGGAATTTAAATGTACAAGGTTGGTATTTTTAATTAACATGCATATTGAGGATTAGCCACAGCATCCTTTGTTGTATGTGTATATAATCATTTATACATTTTAAAATATCAACACCATTTAATGGGTAATATTAATTTAATCAAAGTGGGAGGATTGTATTTAGTCACTTATGTTGATTAAATTAATTGGTTAAATCCTCCATAAAGCTGTGCATGTACATAATTTAAGTGCACAAGATTGATATTTATGATTAACTTGCATGCTAGAGTAGTAGCTACAGCGCCCTCTTACAACATGCATAAATAATCACATATGGATTTTAAATTATCAATATTCAGAAGTTGATTAAATTAATTAATTAGGATTCCCATTGACATTGTGTATACATATATGATATTTAAATTGTATATATTTGATATTAGTTATTAGTATACATATTTGTTTAAAGAATTGCTACAACATCCTTATACGCATATTGTATGCATAGGTAATCACATAAGGTTTTACCATATCAAATTATGTTCACATGTACAATTAGTATACATAATGATGTGATGTCTTTGTGACGAGTATGTAGAATCGAGAAGTAGCATTCTCACTAGGCACATACACTCTATTTTGTTCTACTAAACAAAATACATCGCTCAAAGATTTAGAGGCATCAATTGTAATTAAATGTGTGATTATAATTAATCTTTGCCCACAGGTAGATAATTATAATCATATTTTTAATTAGGGTGGAATGGAACAGCATTATATTTTCTAAGTAGCCCACAGGTATTAGGGGATATAACTGCATTCCAGTTTCATCAATTTGAGATAAATTCATGCTATGCTAATATCTTTGCCCACAGGTAGACTCTAGTGATACGAATTTATAATTGCATGATTTACATTAGTAAACATACGCCTATATGTAATGATTACTTGCCTTTTATAGTAATTTTGTAAGCATGTTTTAAATTTGACTTTGCAGCATGATTGTTATCTGTTCAATTATTTAGTTTAATATAATTTATGAGAGACTATTAAGCCTATGAGGAGAACTCCTGCCATTAGGATAAAATTGACATTAAGAAAAGTTCTAGTATTTGTAATACTAGCGTGAGAAATCAGATAACATTATTGTCTCAATAAAGTAATCTCAGTTAAAAGCTAGTTATTGTAAGTACATAAAGAATGGAACAAAGTCAATGGTTGTTGATAGGTCGAGGGACATATTTAGAAATTCTCATAAATGTTATTGCATTGTTTTATTGACTGTTAAGTGATTCTCCATCATAGGGTAAGATGTCTCCATTAATTTTGGTGGAACAGATCTTCTGTTTATTATCTCATGAATTATTACTCATTTTTATGAATACATGCATGGATATTAAGTATTCATTGTAAATGTGTATATATAAGTTTTCGTCCCTTTTGGAGAAGTATGAGATTTTAAATGAAGGCTATCAAGCTACCAACCCTAAAACTATAAAGCAATAGACATATAAAGTTTAATCTGTCTATGATTAGTGGCTTGATTGGAAGTAGTAGTGGATATACACTTGCCATTGGTTTTGTTCTAACAGATGAAATAGTTCATCCTGATTTAGTTGACTCTTCAAATACCTGAACATCTTTTGCTTTATAATTAAGTAGTGTCATTTGACACTTTTAGAGAATATAAAGTAGAAGTGGGTAATTTAATCTAGTAAACATATTAATATAGTGAAGTCAATTAGAAGAGATTGATGACATGATGGGTACATGGATGAGGATAGTAATTTAGCCTATATGTTTTCCTCTTAAAGAATGCACTCAAGACAACTGTTAGTGCAAGTGTTTCACCCAAGAGGGGGGTGAATTGGGTGATACCAGAAATTTTATTGCGTATAAGAAAATTGACAGAATATTTAAAGCAGTTGAGAGGAAGGAGAAATATCACCGAAGTGTACACCGGGAGTTATACTGGTTCGGCCACAACTACTTTGACCTACATCCAGTCCTCAGAGCGTCTGAGAGTTTCACTATATTCTCCAAGATTCAGTGGGTTCTTGGCACCTCAGTACACAGCAAGTTCCTTCACCTGGACACTCGCTCCCCCTTACACGTTGTAATCAAATCCCCAACTCAAGGTTCCACTACCTTAAGTTGTCTCAATAACAAATATTGAGTTTGTAATGAAAAACTCTCTCACAGAGTAAACATATAATCACTGAAGTACAATGAATGAGTATAAGAAAACAAAGCACTAAGAGTGTTAATCAGTGTATGTTATTGTGTTCTCAGTTCTTGTGTGTTGTTTTCTTCTCTTTAAATACTCCATATATATAGATGATTTGTAGTGTCCGTTGGAAGCATTTCAAACATGTCCGTTAGAGTCGCGCAGCAACGGTTGACCATTCTTCAAATTTGAAAACTATTCTTCAAATTTGAAAACTATCAGTAATCAACATCACGACAGCTTGCGCTGTAATCACAATAACGACATCTTACGCTGTAAACGACAGCTTGCGCTGTAAACGACAGCTATCACCAGCTGTAACCGCAGCAGCATCAGAAATCATCATAAAACAGTGATACAACACACATACAGTGCATTACACAAAGTATGAGAGAGAGAGAGAGTCACTACCTTGTCATTTCCTGACGTTCTTCGGCGCAGTTGGCTCCCGAGGGCGGCAAATATCGAATCCTACAATTCCAAATGCACCATTTAGACACTTCCATAGTGTTACTTGGGGTTATATGAGTTTATAATGAAAATTTACAAAACTACCCCCGGGGACCCGGCCCGGGCCCGCCGTACCCGGTCCGGTTGCACTTTTCCCGAAATTCTAATCTGGGCTATCCTAACATATTTCCGCCCAAGGAATCCATTTCCGTACTCGGATTTATCAAATTCAATGTAAAATTACAAATTTACCCTTGGCAGCCCCACTTTAAGGGTTTTAGGGGCATTTTCGTAATTATGCTTTTTCAGCCTTTTCCGAAAAAGTGACCAACTATAACCCCACCTAATTTTTGCCCCTGAACTCAATGGAACCATCAAATCATTGAAAATCCAACTCTAAGACCCATTTCTAGAGCTGGCCGAAATTTATGAGTTCTCCGGGGAAAATCGGGGTTTTACGATTTCGGCTCCGTAAACGCGTTACTTTCTACTCCTAACCACTTTATTAACCATTACATTAGGTTAAAACTAACATTAAGACCCAATTTGGGCAGCATAACCCCTAGGCCATATCATTTCCAAACTTTAAAACCAATGGCAATCCGGTGAAATTTCACCGATTAAATTGCCCATAGCAGCCAGAATAAGCAATATACGAAAGTTTGGAAGTTACCTCAAGCTCCTAATAGCTTCTTCTTGACTTGGCTGAAAACCCTAGCCTCTTGAGCACCAAATTTGCTTCTCAACACCTTAAATAACATAGAAGAGAAGCTTAGGAACAAGGTTATACGCGTTAGGAGCTAGATCGTCGGAGAAATCGGCTTACCTTGCGAGATTTCTTCCTCTTTTTCTCTCTTTTCTCCAAGCTCTCTTCACGTCTTTTTTTTCTCTGAAATGGGTCGGGAATGGCTGATGAAGATGATGGAATTGCTTTTAATTCCATGTTGATGTCACCTTACCACATGATGATGTCATAATTTCTAATTTCACATTTTCGGATTTTCTGGCAGATTTTCTGCCCAACTTTGAAAACTCATAACTAATTCTAAAAAAATCGAAATCTAGAAAAATCGAAATGAGATGATTCCAAAGCCAAATGAAAGATACTTAAGTCCTCTTCATAGGAAAAATATTGGCCATTACTGAAAATCACCACAAAATTCCCAGAATTTCAATCTTGCATACTGTTCCAGAAAATAATTAATTTCGCTGGGCAAACTTCAAAAATCCAAAACTCTTAGGTCACAAATCAAAATGATACAAATTATATGTTCATTTTGAAGCTTGACATGTGAACTTTAATACTGGAAAATTTCAGAATTTTTAGACACCATTTGCCTATTTAAAACGTCCATACAAATTGGCTGCCCTGTACAGAGTTTCAATAGACAGAGTTTTCAACTTTTGCACAATTGCTCCCAATGGTTCCAATTTCACAATAAACACTCTCCCCACACGAATTTTCACAAGGAAGCCATTGGAATCATTAAAATATCCAAATTCCCATCACACATTCTCCAAAAGTGTTTATTCAACAATAATTACATCACTTTTGGAGTCATTAGCCCTTAATCCCATTTTTGGGTTATTACAACTCTCCCCCCGTAAAATAAATTTCGTCCTTGAAATTCGTCAAACTACTTGAGCCATAAACTCCGGATATCTTCTTCGCATATCCTCTTCTGCTTCCCAAGTCGCTTCTCTCTGGGTCATGCCCCTCCAAATCACTTTCACATAAGGAATGCTTCGGTGTCTGAGCCGTCGTTCTTCTCGATCAATGATCTGTTTTGGCTCCACAGCATATGTAAAATTGTCTTGCAACTTGACTTCTTCGTATTCGACAATGTGAGATGGATCCGGTTGATACTTCTTCAGTTGGGAAACATGAAACACATCGTGGAGTCTGCTCAAGTTTGGGGGTAGGGCTACTCGATAAGCAACAGGCCCAATCCTCTCAAGGATTTCAAAAGGACCTATGTATCTCGGGCTCAGCTTCTTCCTCTTGATAGCTCGCCCAATGCCCGTAATTGGTGATACTCTCAGAAATATGTGATCACTAACCTCAAATTCTAGAGGCCTTCTCCTCTTGTCAGCGTAACTTTTCTGTCGACTCTGCGCTGCAAGGAGCCTCTTACGAATAATCCGAATCTGTGCTGAGGTTTGATCAACCAAATCTGGCCCATAAAGCTTCCTTTCGGATAATTCATTCCAGCATAAAGGTGACTGACACCGTCTTCCATACAATGCTTCATACGGAGCCATTTGGATGCTCGCATGATAGCTATTGTTGTAAGCGAACTCAGCCATTGGAAGGAAACGATCCCAACTTCCTTTAAAGTCGAGAACACAAGCTCGCAACATATCTTCCAGCGTATGAATTGTTCTCTCAGATTGTCCATCCGTTTGAGGATGATAAGCCGTACTGAATCTCAGTTGAGTACCTAAGGCTTCATGCAATGCTTTCCAAAACTTCAAAGTAAATCGTGGATCTCAATCGGAAATGATGTTTTCCGGAACACCATGAAGTTTGACAATCTCTCGGATATAAATCTCCGCTAGTTTATCAGGAGAATAACCAGCATTGATTAGTATGAAGTGGGCTGACTTCGTTAACTGATCCACAATTACCCAGATCGCATCATAGTTTCTGATCCTGGGTAATCCCACAACCAAATCCATGGTCACGCTTTCCCATTTCCATTCCGGAATCTCAGGACTCTGAAGTAAACCAGGCGGTCTCTGGTGCTCGATCTTCACTTTCTGACAAGTGAGACACCTTGCAACATATTTGGTCACGTCACTCTTCAAACCCGGCCACCAATACACTATTTTCAGATTCTGATACATCTTGGTCATACCAGGATGAAGAGTATATCGACTCTTGTGTGCCTCATCCAGAATCTTCTGCCTCAACTCTGCCTTAAGTGGAACGCAGACTCTTTTCTGGTAACGAACCAATCCACGAGGCGATATGTCGTAGCCTGAAACTTCTCCCTATTCGATTCGAGTCAGATTGCGCTGTATCCAGTCATCTTGACTTTGAGCTTCTTCAATTTCCGCCCTTAGATCACTCTCCTCTTGAGAAACAGTGTAATTGGCACAGATAATCTGGTTTGTCAAATTTAAGTCACGGAAATCTTCAATCAATTTCCTTTCTTGTATCATCATAGCTGCAACAAGCACAGTCTTTCGGCTAAGAGCATCAGCGACTACATTTGCCTTACCCGGATGATATTTTATTTCCAGGTCGTAGTCCTTAAGCAATTCCATCTAGCGGCGCTGTCTCATATTCAATTCTTTTTTATCATACAGATATTTGAGACTCTTGTGGTCGCAGTACAATTCCACAGTCACACCATACAGGAAAATGACGCCAAATCTTCAAAGCAAATACAATGGCCGCAAGCTCCAGATCATGAGTGGGATAGTTCAATTCATGAGGTCTGAGCTGTCGAGAGGCGTAGGCCACCACACGTCCCTGCTGCATAAGGACACACCCTAATCCCTGCCCACTAGCATCAGAATACACAACGTATGTCAAACTGGGATCGGGTAAAATCAACACAGGTGCCGTCGTCAACCTCTCCTTCAGCTCCACAAAACAGTTTTCACATTTCTCATCCCACACAAACGGCTGATCCTTTCTTGTGAGCTTGGTCATCGGCAACGCAATACGGGAGAAATTTTGGATAAATCTCCGATAATAACCAGCAAGACCCAGAAAACTGCGTATTTCCGCCACAGATTCTGGCCTCTTCCAGTCCAGTATTGCTTCCACTTTACTGGGATCCATAGAGACCCCTTCTTGCGAGATAACATGGCCTAAGAATTTTACTTCTGATAGCCAGAACTCGCACTTGCTCAATTTAGCATATAGTTGTTTCAAACGCAATGTAGTCAATACAACTCTCAAATGATGCTCATTCTCCTCCATACTCTTGGAATATATCATAATGTCATCGAAAAACACAACAACAAACTGATCCAAATATTGTCGAAAGATACGGTTCATGTAATCCATGAAAACCGCAGGCGCATTGGTTAGCCCAAATGGCATCACCAAGAACTCATAGTGACCGTACCTGGTCCGAAAAGCAGTCTTCGGAACATCTTCTGCTTTCAATCGTAGCTGATGATACCCTGACCTTATATCAATCTTCGAAAATACACACGAACCGGATAGTTGATCTAAAAGGTCATCGATTCGGGGAAGAGGGTACTTGTTCTTAATAGTAACTTTATTTAGTAATCTGTAGTCGATACACAATCGAAGACTCCCGTCTTTCTTCTTTACAAACAACACTGGAGCTCCCCAAGGCGACACACTGGGTCTAATGAACCCTTTTTCAAGCAAGTCTTCTATTTGTTTCTTTAACTCCGCCATTTCATTTGGGGCCATCCGATATGGGGCCTTAGATATAGAGCCAGCTCCAGGCACAATATCGATTGGAAATTGAACTTCCCTTTCTGGAGGTAATCCGCTCAAATCATCCGGAAACACCTCAGGAAATTCATTTACCACGGGTATATTAGTCAAGGTTTCGCCAGTTTCCCCTTGCACAGAGAAAAACACCACATAACCCTGGCAGCCCTTTTCAAGGTACTTTTCAGCTTTGGCTGCAGCAAGGAAATTCATACTAGAATCCACAACTTCAGCCCTCTGAGAAACAGGATATACTATCCTCTTGTTCCCACAAT
The DNA here is from genome assembly GCA_963855925.1 of Inga laurina. Taxonomy (NCBI): domain Eukaryota; kingdom Viridiplantae; phylum Streptophyta; class Magnoliopsida; order Fabales; family Fabaceae; genus Inga; species Inga laurina. The sequence continues at coordinate 7,721,968 of OY979707.1, forward strand.
CAAGTAATACATTATTTGCCGTTAACCAATCAAAACCCAAAATAACTTCCAATTGGTAAAGCGGCAAACATATAAGATCTACAACAGATTAGTGCCCTTCCACAATTATGACACAACTCAAACAAGCTTCTGTGGTTAAGGCCTTAACACCCATTGGAGTTGACACTACTAATTCAAATGGTAACTTATGTACATGCATTCCCAGGCGCTTCACGCAATCATAGGCGATGAAGGAGTGACTTGCACCCGAATCATACAAAACTTGCAACAGATGGCCATTAAGAAGAACATTACCTTGTATCAGCTCAGGAGATTTACGGGTCTCTTCGTGGGTCATAGCAAATACTCGGCCCTGTGTCTTCGGTCTCTGGTCTGGTTGTGGCTCTTTGCAGTCAGCAGCAGTATGGCCCACACGCTTACAATTGTAACATATTATTTTGCCATCACATGTTTTACCCTGGTGTGGTTGATTACAGCGACGACAAATCCATAATGGAAAATATGTTCTTTGCTGGTCATGGCTCCCAGACTGGTAGGGCTTCTTACCACTTCCAGATGAAGATCCTTGCCCCTTTCGCTTCTGTGAGGTAGCACCCTTACCGGGTTCACTGCGATGGCCAGTAGCTTTAGCAGGATACAGGTCTCTCAAGTTGTTCTCTGTAATCCTGCACTGCTCAACCGCCTTGTTGAACTTGGTAAATTGGTGAGTAGCTAGGCGTTTCCTCAACTCTCGCCTTAGACCACGAATGAGCATATCAGAACTCCATTCTTCGTCATCCTTGTACCGGAGGTAAGAGGAGTACCGAGCCAACCGAACAAAATGGGACAAGTAATCATCGAAGTTCTCTGTGTCCCCTTGTCTAATGTTGAGAAATTCTGTCTCCTTCTCGAGTCTCACCGATTTGGGAAAATACTTCTCGTTGAACTCTTGTTGAAACAGTTCCCAAGTCAATGGCATTTCCTTGCTTTTCAATGTTAGGGCGATATTCCGCCACCAACGATCTGCATCCCCTTCGAGCTTATAAACGGCCAGTCGTGGCTTCACCTTATCCAGGCAACCAAGAACCTCAAATATTTTCTCCAGCCTGTTCATCCAATCTTCAGCTGCTTAAGGGTCAAACCTTCCTCTGAACGCCAGAGGTAGATGCTTGCAGAATCTGGTGACCCAAAACTGAAGGTCTCTGTCCTCTCTAAGCGGCATCCCATATGATTCTTGATTTGGAATAACATGAGGTGGGGATTCTAGTGGTCTTGCTGATCCTTCTGCAGTGTCCTCATGTCGAGTTTCTTCTTGAGTTTCCTCTGGAGTAGACTGAACTGGACCTTCCTTGTTCTTCGCTTTCTCTGCTCTGAGCTCTTCTCTCAGCTCAGTTATCATATCTCTTTGATCCCGGATTAGACCCATCAGCTCTTGCATAGGATCTGGTGGATTATCATTGACGACCTCCACCTCTGGGTCTACACGCGGAATATTGGGGCGTCCTCTAGTTTTCTTCATTCTACAAACAACTTGCCCCATTAATTTAGCAGAGATAGTATGCACATATAGTCACAAAACTCATATATATATATCCATGTCAATAAAACATACATGTGCATACACAACAATCATTCACAGATATCCCTACTACTATCTAAGGGATCTATCCCAGCTACCTCTACCCTTGCCAGGAACTACAGCTCTGGTACCAAAATGTAACCCCCTAACTTTAAACACGTAATTATAATTCGATAGCACATATTTAAATCGGATTAGAGACCATTGGATGCTTTAACCTTGTTTTTAAACTTTCTGTCTCACAGTAAAATTTTTAAAAAAACTTTCAAAACTCTTTTTCCCATCCAGGTCTCAATTTCAATATTCGAATATAATTACCTGTGCAGTTAATATACATTCAATCATATCAGAGTGTATAACCGCATCCCCGGCAACTCCCGGGTTCTATGCATAAAAACCTGAAGGTTTATAAGTATACACTAGGGGATTACACAACCAAATTTGAATGTAGTATTCCTGATTCAGAATATACAGTAATCCCGAGTTCAAAATACATAACCAACGTTTCCAATTCAACTATATACCGCCAAGGGTCCTAATTGCTCCGGGTTGGCCTCTTCTCCTTGGAGCCACACGCCCTGTCTAAAATGTTAGTCATAGGAAAGAATGAGATTCGAGAGAATCTCAGTAGTAACAAACCACTCACACAATGCATAAACACAAAGCATGTACATAAATCACAAACAGCAACAGCAGCAGCAATTCACAGATACATGGTTTTCACCACAAACGACAGCACTCATGGCTGTATACACAATATGACAACTCTTGCTGTAATCAACATCACGACAGCTTACGCTGTAATTAATAATCAACATCACGACAGCTTGCGCTGTAATCACAATAACGACAGCTTACGCTGTAAACGACAGCTTGCGCTGTAAACGACAGCTATCACCAGCTGTAACCGCAGCAGCATCAGAAATCATCATAAAACAGTGATACAACACACATACAGTGCATTACACAAAGTATAAGAGAGAGAGTCACTATCTTGTCCTTTCCTGACGTTCTTCGGCGCAGTTGGCTCCCGAAGGCGGCAAATATCGAATCCTACAATTCCAAATGCACCATTTAGACACTTTCATAGTGTTACTTGGGGTTATATGAGTTTATAATGAAAATTTACAAAACTACCCCCGGGGACCCGGCCCGGGCCCGCCGTACCCGGTCCGGTTGCACTTTTCCCGAAATTCTAATCTGGGCTATCCTAACATATTTCCGCCCAAGGAATCCATTTCCGTACTCGGATTTATCAAATTCAATGTAAAATTACAAATTTACCCTTGGCAGCCCCACTTTAAGGGTTTTAGGGGCGTTTTCGTAATTATGCTTTTTCGGCCTTTTCCGAAAAAGTGACCAACTGTAACCCCACCTAACTTTTGCCCCTGAACTCAATGGAACCATCAAATCATTGAAAATCCAACTCTAAGACCCATTTCTAGAGCTGGCCGAAATTTATGAGTTCTCCGGGGAAAATCGGGGTTTTACGATTTCGGCTCCGTAAACGCGTTACTTTCTACTCCTAACCACTTTATTAACCATTACATTAGGTTAAAACTAACATTAAGACCCAATTTGGGCAGCATAACCCCTAGGCCATATCATTTCCAAACTTTAAAACCAATGGCAATCCGGTGAAATTTCACCGATTAAATTGCCCACAGCAGCCAGAATAAGCAATATACGAAAGTTTGGAAGTTACCTCAAGCTCCTAATAGCTTCTTCTTGACTTGGCTGAAAACCCTAGCCTCTTGAGCACCAAATTTGCTTCTCAACACCTTAAATAACATAGAAGAGAAGCTTAGGAACAAGGTTATACGCGTTAGGAGCTAGATCGTCGGAGAAATCGGCTTACCTTGCGAGATTTCTTCCTCTTTTTCTCTCTTTTCTCCAAGCTCTCTTCACGTCTTTTTTTTCTCTGAAATGGGTCGGGAATGGCTGATGAAGATGATGGAATTGCTTTTAATTCCATGTTGATGTCACCTTACCACATGATGATGTCATAATTTCTAATTTCACATTTTCGGATTTTCTGGCAGATTTTCTGCCCAACTTTGAAAACTCATAACTAATTCTAGAAAAATCGAAATCTAGAAAAATCGAAATGAGATGATTCCAAAGCCAAATGAAAGATACTTAAGTCCTCTTCATAGGAAAAATATTGGCCATTACTGAAAATCACCACAAAATTCCCAGAATTTCAATCTTTGCATACTGTTCCAGAAAATAATTAATTTCGCTGGGCAAACTTCAAAAATCCAAAACTCTTAGGTCACAAATCAAAATGATACAAATTATATGTTCATTTTGAAGCTTGACATGTGAACTTTAATACTGGAAAATTTCAGAATTTTTAGACACCATTTGCCTATTTAAAACGTCCATACAAATTGGCTGCCCTGTACAGAGTTTCAATGGACAGAGTTTTCAACTTTTGCACAATTGCTCCCAATGGTTCCAATTTCACAATAAACACTCTCCCCACACGAATTTTCACAAGGAAGCCATTGAAATCATTAAAATATCCAAATTCCCATCACACATTCTCCAAAAGTGTTTATTCAACAATAATTACATCACTTTTGGAATCATTAGCCCTTAATCCCATTTTTGGGTTATTACACTCCCTCGAGTGGATTACAAATAAATCGGCAGATTACTCCCTCGAGTAATTGCATCAAATTCTTGGCCGAGAGTTTGCTTACTGATTACTCGAGTGACCCCTCGAGTAATGCTGTAAATAACTCTGTAGATTACTCGAGTGGTCCCTCGAGAAATACCTTTTTCTCACCTGGTTACTCGAGTAAAGTGTTGCATTTCTTGGCCGAGAGCTACTGGAAGATATTTGACCTAGTTACTTGAGTGGCTACTCGAGTGATGCCTGTGAAAATAATGTTACTCGAGTGGCTACTCGAGTAATGGTCTATATAACTTTATAGATTACTCGAGTGGTCCCTTGAGTAACTTCTTCTAAATTTTGGCAGTGCTTCTTTGGATGAAATTTTTCGTGATTACTCAAGTGCTTACTCGAGTAACAGCCTATCTTACTCAAGTAGTACCTCGAGTAAGCCATCACAGAATTTGTTCATTACTCCAATGCTTACTTCAAGTAATGCTTTGCCACTTTGTTCAAATTCATTTTTTTGTTATCAAATCCTTTTATATCATTAGTCCAATCTTTGTTATCATCAAAACATTTGGGATCTAACATTCCCCCCCCCCTTTTTGATGATGACAAAACTTGGTGATTTTGAACAAATTTTTTGAAATTGAGTTTTCAAACATATGCTTCTTGAATACTTTTCATATGAAATCTTTTGTTCAATTTAAACTTGAAACCTCTTTTGAAATAGCTTAATAAAAATCTTTTCAAAGTTTTTGTTCTGATATTTACTTGTTCACCTTGCATACACAATCAAAAACACATTAGTCCCAAAATGCAATATAATTTCAATGAAATTTAACTTTAATAGCATAAAGAAACAAATTGCATAAAGAAGAATTCATTACATAATCAAACTTTAGAATTCAAAAATAAAAGCTTAAAAGCGCCCTAAAGCCCCATACAGCCAAATCCCAATACATTAACTCAGCCATTCATCACAAAATCACTCAGGTTCTTCTCCCCCTTTTTGTCTTCATCACAAAGGTGGAGTCAATCATGAGGGGGAGTAGGTGGCTTGGCTGCTGAGATAGGAGTAACAAGAAATGCCAATGATTCATATGAACCATCTGAACTTGAAGGATCTGAAGATGATGGTTTAGGGTCAGGAAGGTTCACTGGGGGTGTCTGAAGATCCTCTGGAGGATTCACTAGAGATGATGGGTAAGGGACCAGAGAAGTAATTTCTACTTCTTCTGTACCAACAGGTGAAGATTCAAGCACCTCCTAGTGCATGTAGGTGAGGCAATGGGAGTAGATATGGGCTCTAGCTGAACAGACTGAGGTGGATCATCTATGGTGATATGGATTGGCTCGGATGTGTCAGGGTCAGGCATAGAGAACAAGATATAACTGGGTCCAATCTCAGAGGGTCTATGCTTAGTAGGTATAGATGGTCCAGGTTCAGAGATAGGTATGGGCTCAGGAGTAGTAGAAGGACCAGGAATAGAGGAGCCAGATGCCATAGCATCAAATCTGGCAACAATGGATCTCAGAAGCTCACCTTGGGCATGTTGCTCAGCTAGCAACTCTTCGTGCCTCTTATCCATTCTCTCCACAAGTTGTCCCATCTGCTCATTCATATAGGTCACCAACTCCGCATTGGTATTCGCAATTTCGATATGAAAACTCATCAGAATATTCTCTATGAAAGTTTGCATTACAGCACCAAAGAAGGATGGAGAAGATGTGTTGGCTGGAGCAGAAGACTGTGTCATCCATTCGACTAGTTGTTGTGTCAGCCTTCTTTTTCTTCTTGGGACTTGCTTCTAGAGGAGTCTTCAGAGGAATCTCAATGTTTAATTTTCCAATTTGATTCCTCCCAACTGGTGCTATCCTCTCAATCGGCTCCATACTCTCCAAGTACCAAATCTTATTCTTCTTGAGGAACAAGGAAATAAGTTGAGGATAAGACATTGGAGTAGTAGGTTTTCCTTTATACCTATATCTTTTGATCTCAGCAAAGATATATTCTCCCAAGTCCTTTTGTTCTTTGAGGATCAATGAGGCAAATTTTCTGAAGTCCCTCTCAAAGAAATGAGTGAAGTTATTGGATTTGTTTACCATGGCTCTAGAATAGATATACCATAGGACTCTATGAAAATCACTCATATCACTCGGATTGAAATTGAGGGGTCCTACTATCTCACAAGGTCTTAGGATAGAAAACAACAGGTTTGAATTATAATTGGGATAATCATCATCAGGAGGGTTTTCTATTCCTAACCAGGTATTGATTCTAGAATGTGAGATTAGAATTCTTTGACCTCTGACCTTAGAAGTCATTTCTTCTTATACAGACTTCCTAACGGGATCATTTATAGGTTCGAGGTTACAATAAAAATGCCTCACGACTTTGGTGCAAAATAGGAGTTTAACAGAGAGCCAGGGCATGTAGGAATCAAGATAGGGACTTAGATCGAATTTCAATACCTCTTGAAGAACCTTGAAGTCAATGTAATGCATCTTGCACACATTTCTTCTTGCAAAATGACTCAGGTACTTATGAGATTCCTCAAGTTTGCTCACGTTGAATCCCTTTGGAGGAAATGTGATTTCTTCATCTTTCTCTTCTGGTTGCTTTGAAGATTGCCCTTTCTTTGCTTCATTATATTGAAAGGCTTCTTCAAGCATGCCTACCATGACTTTGGTAAGCTTCTCATCAACCTTAGGCTTTTTCAGAGGTTTAGGAGAAAAGGTGGGTGTGTCGGATGAATCAGAAGAAGGAGGAGATGGCTCTTTTGTTGCTTTTCCTCTTCCTGGAGGTGAACTCTTCTTGGTTTGAGCTCTCGTGACAATGGGCTCCTTAATCACAACCCCTTTCACCTTAGGCTTAGGTTGCGGTTTGGCTTTGGTTTTAGATTTAGGAGAGATTTTTCTTTTCTTGGTAGGAGGAGAGGAAAGAGAATCAGAGGGTTGATATGGTTCAAAGGACTTGGGATATTTAGTCCTCACCATTTTGATTTGAAAGAATCAAAGATTTCTGAAAAATAGGGATCGTGAGTCGTAAATGTAGGGCAAGAATTTCTGAGCAATCTGGGAGTTTTTAGAAGTTAAAAATGAATGGGTTTTGACGAAAAAGAGAAGGGAAAATAATTGAAAAGTTTTTGAGAGAGCATTAGGAGAATCACTCGAGGAGATTTTGTGAGAAATGACCGAGTTTCGACTGAAATAACCCTAAAGCCCGACCTCACTCGAGGGCTTACTCGAGTGATCATCAGCTTCATCGAGTAGCTACTTGAGTGATCATACCAGAAATTTTAAAATGTAGTGAATTGAAGTGTGTACCTGGCATGAATAATATTGTAATTACCCATGTATATTTCCTCGATCATTTGATGGCTCTTTAGGACAGATTTGAGTTGAAACTCAGTTAATTTGAGATCTGCACCCAGGTTCACTCGAGGCCTCCCTCGGGTAATATGTCTTTTCACCTTCTGACTGTTCATTTCCAACCGTTGTGTTGTTTCATTTGAAATTAATGTTTCACTGGCACATTTCTAAGGTCATTACTAGAGTGGCTACTCGAGTAATGCATCTATTACCTCAAGGTGTCACTCTAGTAATGTTATCCTCTGTTAACCTCTGCTTTTCATACTCCAAAACAGAATATCATGATCCTGCAAAACAGATTGCTAGAAACTCCGATGCTCAAGGTAGTAATCATCAAAGCATCAATAAATAATATCATCTAACATTTTGTAAACACTAAATAACTTACAATTCATTGGTATTTACCATTCCCAATTCTCGTCTAATATACAAAAATTGATCTTTTGCAAGAGGTTTTGTGAAGATATCAGCTAGTTGAAGATGAGTTGGAATGAATATCACTTTGACATCTTTCTTTTGGACATGATCTCTGATGAAGTGATGTCTAACATCAATATGCTTGGTTCTGGAATATTGAACGAGATTCTTTGCCAAGCTTATCGTGCTAGTGTTGTCACAGTATATTGGTGTTTCTTTCAAATAAATACCAAGATCCTGGAGTTGTTGTTTTAGCCATATTACTTGTGCACAACAACTTGATACTGCAACATACTCAGCTTCTGTTAACGAAAGAGACACTATAGTTTGTTTCTTGCTAAACCATGATACAAGTGAGCCTCCAAGAAACTGGCCTTGTCCACTCGTACTCTTTCTGTTCGTCTTGTATCCTCCATGATCAGAGTCTGAGTATGCAACTAGATATTCACTTCTTCCTTTGGGATACCAGAGACCCAATTCTGCCGTGTCAGCAAGATATCGGAAGATCCGTTTGACGGTTTCAGCATGTGATTCTTTTCGTGCTGATTGATTTCTTGCACACATACCCACACTGAATTGAATGTTAGGCTTGCTTGCAGTGAGATAGAGTAATGATCCAATCATTCCTCTATATTTTGTGATATTGTAATCTTTTCCCTTGACATCCGCATCAAGCAATGTGGTTGAGCTCATGAGTGTGTCCGTTCCATTTGCTTCATCCAATCCAAACTTCTTCAATAGCTCTTTCAATATTTCTTTTAAGATATGAAAATTCCCAATATTTCTTTTGAGATATGAAAATTCCATTCTTTCTTTGTTTAATTTGAAAACCAAGAAAGAAATTCAATTCTCCTATCATTGACATCTCAAACTCCCCCTACATTATATCAGAAAATTCTTTGCACATAGTTTTATTAGTAGCACCGAAAACTATATCATCAACATATATTTGCACAATTAATATATCATCACATTTTCGTTTTGTAAAAAGTGTTGTATCAACTTTTCCTTAAACAAAACCTTGATTAATAAGAGATTTACTGAGCCTTTCATACCATGCTCTACGAGCTTGTTTTAAACCGTACAAAGCCTTTTTGAGTTTGAAAACATGGTCAGGTTTGGTTACATCTTCAAAACCTGGAGGTTGATCTACATATACTTCTTCCATGATGTAGCCATTTAGAAATGCACTCTTTACATCCATTTGATAGAGTTTGAATCCTTTGATGCATGCAAAGGCTAAGAGTACTCGTATAGCTCGTATGGCGTCTTTCCAAGTGTTGTTCTAATGTAGGCTCTATTTGACATATAGCATGTTGTGCTCATTACATCAGCCCAGAAAACTTGAGACACGTTCTTTTCATTTAGCATTGTTCTAGCCATTTCAGTGAGCACTCTATTCTTACATTCCACAACTCCGTTTTGTTGTGGTGTCCTTAGAGCAGAGAAATTTTGATCAATGCCATTAGTATCACAATATTCTTCAAAGGCTTGATTTTCAAATTCTCCACCATGATCTGTCCTGATACCTGCAATGGACATACCTTTCTCATTTTGCACTTTCTTAGCAAAAACAATGAATTCTGCAAATGTTTCATCCTTTGATGACAGAAAAATAGTCCATGTAATTCTAGAGAAATCATCAACAATGACCAATGAATATAAGTTGCCACCAAGGCTTTTAACTCTTACTGGACCAACTAAATCCATATGTATCAATTGAAGAGGTCGATTTGTTGTAATCTCATTTTTTTGATTTGAAAGATGATTTAGTTTGTTTACCCTTTTGACATGTGTCACAAATCAAATCGTTTTTAAAACTTACTTTGGGTAATCCAAGAACTAAATATTTTTTGAGTAGTTTGCCTAGTTGGTGTATGTTGATATGAGCTAGTCTCTTATGCCATAACCAACTTTCATCGGCATTACTCAGAAAACAATTTTCAGAATTATTTCTATTTATATCAAGTGTGTAGCAGTTACCTTCCCTTTTTGCTATGAGCTTTGCCTTGATATTTTTCTTATCAAGTTGTAAGTCTTTCTTGTTGACAATCAGATATTCCTCTAAATCAAATATTATCCAGTTGTCTTTATCTGCACTTTGACTTACGCTCAACAAATTATGACAGAAGCCTTCAACTTAATATACATCTTTGACTTGTATTCCTTTTTTCATTTTTGATTTCACCAATTCCTGCTATTTTTCTGGATTGATTTCCTCCAAATTTTACCATTCCACCTTCCTTAGGTTGCAATGTGGTAAAACTTTCGAAATCACCGGTCATATGTCTAGAGCATCCACTGTCTATGTACCTCTTATTGTTTTTGGATGCTTTAAGACATATCTGCAATCAAATACAATTAAGTCTTAGGTACCCACATCTTTTTAGGTCCTTTTGGGTTAGGACAAAAAATTTTCGGAACATATAACCCATTATATTTCCTTTCTTCCTATGAATGCATGATGAAGTATAATGACTTTTTCTATTACAATAATTACAATGTGTAAAAGGATTTGATGTATGCACAGAATGCTGAAAATAATTCAAGTATAATTTACCTCCAGCTTTCTTTCTTCCTTTCCTTCTTTCTGATTTTGGATCATATCTAATTCCAGATCGATCATTCACAAATTGTTGAGCTTTTAAAATTACATTTAGCATTTCACTTCCTTTAGTGAATTTTTCAAGAGATTTAGTAAGATCAATGTTTTTCTTTTTCAAAGAAGTACAGTTTTCACAATCCTTTTCAAAATTCTCTTTAAGTTCTACTTCAAGAGCTTTGTTTTTCTTTTTGAAAAAAACTAGTTCTTTAACTATTTTGATGAATTCAGAATGTAAAGCATTATATTCGGAAAGTAATTCATCATTGGTAGGATCAGAATCAGTTACCTCTTCTTCTGTTTCCTCTTAAGCAACTAGATAGATTTGGCTACTTCCTCTTCATCGCTTTCTTCGTCAGAAGAACTATCTCCCCATATGGCAGATATAAAGGCTTTCTTCTTGTTGTAGAATTTGCCTTTTCTCTTTTCTTTGTTCTTCTGAATCAGTTCTTGACATTCTGATTTGAAATGTCCTGGCTTTCCATATTCATAGCAGATGATGTGTTCTTTATTGCTTGTTCCTCCTTGAAAGTTTTTGAATCCTTGGCCTTTCTTGTAAAAGTTTCTGAATCGTTTTATGATTAGGCCTATTTCGTCATCGTCAAGCTCTTCATCTTCATCCTGTTCTTCTTCTTTTGCTTTCAGTGCTAGACCTCTTTTCTTCTTGTCACCAATATCATCTAGTTCTCATTTGAACTTTAATTTGCTTTCATATTCATAAAGGCTTCCGAATAGAGAAGCAACTGATCGCATTGATTCACCTTTTGCTTCCTCAATTGTAGTGACTTTTGCCTCCCAGTCTTTAGAAAGAATATTTAAAATCTTTTGTACATGGGTATGTTGATCATAGACTTTTCCAAGTACTGCAAGTTGATTAATAAGGTGAGTATATCTAAGTTCAAATTCAACCATAGACTCACCTGATTTCATTCGAAGTAAATCAAACACAGTAACTAGAGTATTGATCCGGTTTTCTTTTATTCCCGAAGTTCCTTCATGAGCTATTTCCAAGGCTTCCCACTTCCCACATTTCTTTAGCTATTGGAAGTGTGTAGATTCTGAAGTACTCATTTTAACTCAAGGCACTTTGAATCATCAGAATTGCCTTGTTGTTGAGTGTGATGAGTTTCTTGTCATTCTCATCATATTCTGCTGATGTCTTGGGAACTCTCTGTGAATTTACAATCTTTTTAGGTTTGTAGTTTCCACTCTCAATCACATCCCATAGCCCATATTCAGTAGCTATTACGAAGACTTTGAACTTTGCTTTCCAGAATGAGAACTATTCACCATTGAAACTCGGAGGTCTTGTGATAGAAACTCTGTCGGGAAGAATTCCTTCACCCATGCTTGCCATTAGATCCTTCTTAGGCTGTTAAACCTTAACAAGAAGACCTACACTCTGATACCAAATGTTAGTGCAAGTGTTTCACCCAAGAGGGGGTGAATTGGGTGATACCAGAAATTTCGTTGCATATAAGCAAAATTGACAAAATATTTAAAGCAGTTAAGAGCAAGGAGAAATATCGCCGAAGTGTATATCAGGAGTTAAACTGGTTCGGCCACAACCACTTTGACCTACGTCCAGTCCTCAGAGCGTCTATGAGAGTTTCACTATATTCTCCAAGATTCAGTGGGTTCTTGGCACCTCAGTACACAACAAGTTCCTTCATCTGGACACTCGCTCCCCCTTACACGTTGTAATCAAATCCCCAACTCAAGGTTCCACTATCTTAAGTTGTCTCAATAACAAATATTGAGTTTGTAATGAAAAACTCTCTCACAGAGTAAACATATAATCACTGAAGTACAATGAATGAGTATAAGAAAACAAAGCATTAAGAGTGTTAATCAGTGTATGTTATTGTGTTCTCAGTTCTTGTGTGTTGTTTTCTTCTCTTTAAATACTCCATATATATAGATGATTTGTAGTGTCCGTTGGAAGCATTTCAAACATGTCCGTTAGAGTCGCGCAGCAACGGTTGACCATTCTTCAAATTTGAAAACTATTCATTTGCGGTAGGTAGCGGTAGGTGAACGTTCAGACTTTTATTTGACTTTGCTCTTCTTGCATGATCTCTTCATTGTTTCTCTGCAAATATACTTAGAGCCCGTTTGGTCCAACCCCATTACATACCTGTAATGGTAATCATGATTATATTACCAAAAGAAGAGTGTTTGGTTGCTCTTTAGCATGGTAATAGGGTTTACCATGGTAATGATGATTACCAAAAAATTGGTAATCCTCATTCATACCTCTCACCCTATGAATCCTCATTACCATCCCATTGCATGGTTTAAAAAGTTCAATTTACCCTTTAGTTTCCCTTGTCTTTATTTCACTTACCTCATCACGCCACAACTGCCACCTCCACAACCTCCTTCTCCTCCACCACCATTACCTCCACCCTCTGCCGCCGCCACTGCCTCCTCCATTGCCATCACCTCCACCCACCGCCACCACCGCCACCTCCTCCTCCACCCCGTTGTCACCCACCGCTACCACATCCTCCTCTGCCGCCACCCGCCCACAGCTACTACCACCACCTCCTTCTCCACTGCCGTGGCCCACCACCACCACCACTTCCTCCTCCTCCTCCGCCACCCTCGCCCCTACTACCAACTCACCGCCACTACCTCTTCCTCCAACCCTGCCGCCACTACTTGCAGCGGCCACCCGCAGCTGCCACCGTTGGCCCTCCAACGGCCCACCGCCCACTGCCACCACCTCCTCCGTCGCCACCCTCAGCCCGGCCACCGGCCCACTGCCCGCCGCCTCCACCTCCTCCTCAACTGCCGCCACCGGCCGACCGCCCACTGCTGCTGCCACCTCCTCCTCCACCCCCGCCGCCTACCACCACCACCACCTCCTCCTCCATTGCCACCTTCATCATTGCAGCCGCCATTACCTCCTCTTCCTCCATCCCCACCATTGCCGGCTTTTAACTATTTTTCTTACAAAGATTATATTAAGGGGTAAAATAGACTTTGTGTAATATATTAATTTTAAATAATTGTTAAAATATTAACTCATTGCACGTTGCTTAAAAATCAAACCAAACACTACCCCTATAATTAATATTGTATTGCATTACCATTGCATCGCATTGCACTGCACCGCAGGGTGTAATGGGATCAAACCAAACGGTCCCTTAGGATACTAATGCAATGAAGAGTTAATCATATAGATAACAATTTAATAAACATTCGATCAAAAATATAATTTCTGGACTGCTTTACTCGAGTGATCAAGTTTGTTACTAGAGTAGTCCCTCGAGTAAACCTATCAAAAATATGGCAGTGCCTAATTCAACATTTTTCATAAGATATTACTCGGGTAAGACATGGAGTGAGATATATCACAAACCTTGGAAATACCTTATTACTCGAGTGGCTACTCGAGTTGCCATGTTTTTTCTCCATAAGTTACTCAGGTGCTGACTCTGGTAATTTGATTACTTGAGTGGTTACTCGAGTGGCCTTCGCTTTTATTCAGGGATTACTCGAGTGCTCCCTCGAGTGGATTTCAAATAACTCAGCAGATTACTCAATTACTCCCTCGAGTAATTACATCAAACTCTTGGCTGAGAGTTTGCTTACTGATTACTCAAGTGACCCCTCGAGTAATGTTGTAAATAACTCTACAGATTACTCGAGTGGTCCCTTGAGTAATGCCTTTTTCTCACCTGGTTACTCAAGTAAAGTGTTGCATTTCTTGGCCGAGAGCTACTGGAAGATATTTGACCTGGTTACTCAAGTGGCTACTCAAGTGATACCTGTGAAAATAATGTTACTCGAGTGGCTATTCGAGTAATGGTCTATATAACTTTACAGATTATTCGAGTGGTCCCTCGAGTAACTTCTTCCAAATTTTAGCAGTGCTTCTCTGGATGAAATTTTCCGTGATTACTCGAGTAACAGCCTCCCTTACTCGAGTAGTCCCTCGAGTAAGCCATCACAGAATTTGTTCAACACTCCAGTGCTTACTTCAAGTAATGCTTTGCCACTTTGTTCAAATTCATTTGCTTGTTATCAAATCCTTTTATATCATTAGTCCAATATTTGTTATCATCAAAACATATGGGATCTAACAACAACTATATATCTTAGATGAGTTTCTAACAAAATTATGTTTAAACCCTTTTAAAATCTAAAAGTTGGAAGTTCCGTTTATATAGAATTGTCTCATGAATAGAAGAGTGTGGAAGGAAAACATCCCAGAGACTAAGACTGCATATTTTGGTTAAGATGCAGAGAGATATTGGGGATTCTATTGAACTGTCCATTTCATTTTAGAATTTGTGTGGCAATTTTGATATGACAAATTATTAAGAAATAACATGATTAGTGGGAGTGATCAAACTCATTAAGGATGATCACACACAACAGATTGTAACCTCTAATCATGATGGAACATTGGTTTTACATGACATTCTTCTCGTTGAGGCAAATGTGAAACATAACAAAGTTCTGAATTTCTCAAGTGGTCAAGCTTGAAATAAGAAGAAACAACATTAAGGACTTTATCAATTATTAGGAAAAATATCCCCAAACAAGTAAGGGATATTCCAAATTGATAGATAGTGCTCTTATTATATAACTTCAATCTGTTAGCAGATTGGGTTAAGACCAAATGACAATTTAAATTTGGCAATTGCTACCAACTATACATCATATATTTCAAGTAATCTGGGTAGAGCATAAACAATGAGAGTAACCCTAAATTCCATTGGCATCTTTCCATTATAGTAACAATGAGATATGTGTGTGAATTAAAAGAAAGGTCACATAAACTATAAGGAGAATTTAGTTAGCAAAATTGAGAAACCGACCTCACAAGCATGTCTCATGTTAGTGATAAATAAGGTCTTATGATGCAATCACATACATGATAAGGTTGAAAGTATCATAGTCTTGTTTATATCACTAGATTAACGGGAGTTGAGTCATCTATATTGAACAAAATAATGATTCACTTATTGCTTGAGAATTTTGACATAAGGTGTTGTACAAAACAAAATCACAATTGTTCAAATATGTGATATGACTAGGTTAAGTACAGTATTCTTTGAGAATATATAGAGATACTATTCTCAAAATATTTGAGAATGTCATAAGTAACCTATGATCATGAGTATTTGAACATTTATGGATAGAAGGTAGGTGTTGTATTTAACATCTATTATGAGAATATGACTCAACTGTTTGTATGTCTCTAATATCATTATATTTCGCTCCTTCTAAGTTAGTTTCCTAGGCATAGACTTGCTTGAATGTGCACACAAATAGGCAATGCCATTGCAAGGGAACTTTAGAAGGGTTATCAAACATATTATTGCTTGAATAATAATTAAAAAGCTGCAGGTCATGAAGTACATTACAAAATGTACATTAAGTCTCATGCTCTACATATAAAAGAATGATTAGAATTGTTAAGTTTAATATGTTGTGTTAACTATAAAATAGTTAACATTATGATGCATCTTTATGTTTACTGAACAAAATGCATCATGGAGGAATACAAGATTGCTGAATAGTCGCTGATTGCTTAGTTCCACCATGAATTGCTCAATCTAGTCATTATTAGAGACAAGTTATAAGATTAAAGAATTTCATCAGGTAGTTTAAATTAATTTAAACTCATTAAGGGTGTTGTGTGACCATAAAGTCAATAGGTCATAAACACATAAAGTATAGATCCTTAAATGAATTGCATGCATTTAGAGACATTGAAGGATCAAATATCTTATTTGTGAGATGGATCACATTAAGTGATCCAAATAAGGCATTATCAAATGATGAAATTCAAGTTGGAGTTTGTTGTCTCATATTGGTATCTGGTTATTGAGATTGACAAATATTTGAGTAGAAACCGAATAAACATTTAAGGTTTATTTATTAAGTTTTAACCCATTAAGTAAGGGTGCTGATATGTAATACATGGAAGATAATACTTAACTTAAGGGGACTTATCGCCATGATTCTTGCAGCATAGCCTTAATTAATCTGAACAGGGCAACTGACATATAGTTACGGGCCAAGTGGGAGAATGTTAGATATTTTAATTAAAGATTAGGGTTATTGGCTATTAATGTGATTAATTAAAATATCCTGAGTATGGTCCGTAAGTCAGATTTAGGCCCAATTCAAGATTAAGGTTATTGGCTATTAATGTGATTTTTCTGATGGTGGAAAAGACACACTTGAGTTTACGGCCAAATGAGAGGAGTGTAAGGAAAACCTAGTTACTCATTTGAGGTTTCTTGATTGGCGACGACTCTTAACCCAGTTGCCATCGCTGTTCCTCACAGCCAGTCAGAAAGAGACCTGACAATATCTTCTATCTTCAATTCCTTTTGCAGCTCTTTTTCATCAGGATTTGTGAGTTCTCTGTCCGATCAAAGCTTAACAATGGCGAGAGGTAATTCTTATAAGTCTTCCACTATTGATATAGGAAAATTTATGTACTATAATTTATTATTTATTTGTGTATACATGAGTTTTGTCCTACAAGAAATCAATGCACTTATAAAAATCTAAAATTAGAGCCAAATAATCGTTTGTTTTTTTTTTTGCCATCAAATAATCGTATGTTATGTCTTCTTTATTTCTCTCTATTTACCTATGTTTGCACTTAATTTTTGTGATCACGCCCATTAGTTTCTGAATTCCTGCCAATAAAATAATCACTGTTCCGATAATTGAAATTTTGCTTGCTATAATTATATTGTATCAAATCACATCATGAATAAATCTCAATAAAGAATAGTTGCAAAGTTTTGAATATATCTCATCTCCTATGTAAGTTCCTAATGATCTTGTCAATTATTCAGTCACTTACAAAAGTATAGTTGCAAAAGTTGTTTAAGGGATGCATCTCAATTAAATTAAAGGTGCATCTTTACTCGCAGTTCTAATTCTAATTGGTAATGTAATAAGCAGGATACACGGTTCTGTTGTGGATGGCATGAAAGCTTGCCTATATATATATCATCCTTTAAATCATCATTAATTCAGGTAAAAAAAAATCATTGTTAATTAAACAAGTACTGTTTTTTATTAAATATTTATGTAATGCATATATATTTATCCAATTACACTGTTTTTATCAGTAAATTTAGGATGAAGCTTGGTGTGGCAACTCTACTACTTGCTAATGGCAGATGACGTTTAGAAGACTTTACCCAATAATTTGTTCAACACTGTATTTTATTGGAAGAATGACACGTGTCCCTACAAGGGACTTATTCAAGAGGGACATATTTGCATTTGACTCAGTGGAGTTATATAGGAGAAAAATACACATAAACCTTAATAAGGATTCATTTATAAATAAATCTTGAGAATTTGCTCCTTTCAGTATCCCATAAAAATTAGTTGTGCACCTTCTGTTTCTCTTTGTAGAACACCTACTACAGTGCCGTGGAGACATAGCTCCCTTCGTTTTTGGATTTTTTATTACCTCTGGCTTAACTTTTTCTTTATTCTCATTTCTGTGTTGTTCTTGGTCTATTTTATTTGTTTAGTTCTCACCCCATACTCCCTTGTAATGGACATGGGATGGGCTTTACTATGTGCAATCGTTTTACTTTTAAATGACCGTTGATACTTGAAGAAGGCGTGTGCTTTGTGCCTTGATCTCTTAAAAAGCCTTTTATTAATTACTTAGAAACTAAGTATGATAATTGGTATAAAATAAGTTAAAAATGATTTTGAACTTTTTAAATATCAAATAGGTTGCAAGAAAATGTAAATGCCTACACTACAATATTTTTGGTATCTTTTGATATAAAATGATAGGTGAAATAAAATGGATGAAGTGAATATTTTGAAAATGGCTTACAAAGATAATCATAGTTCATCTAATGATAATGGGAGTTCAATTTGCTAACTTAGTCAAAAATGCCCAAAAGACCCTTTGAACTAATTTCAGTTAGATTGATTAAACATTTCCACATCGGGCAAGGTTTAACTTCTTTAACCAAAACTCAATACAAGACACTAGCCATGGCAACCAAAGTCCCTCAAAATACCAAACCCCAAACACCGTTGAGTCTAGTGCATTAATCAATGTTTATTCTTTAACCTAGAAAATAATCACTTCTTAAAACTCTATTAACAACCACTTTTAATGCAATTTATGAAATCACTAAGTTTTCTAAAATACCAAACCCCATTAACTGATGAGTCTAGTACAAAAAGAGAGGAACCCCTACTCTAGAGATGCTATTAAGCACTCTTAGTGTGTGATTTTAATTAATTAATGCAATTAGTTCAATGTAACTCTAAAATCAACTCAATATTTGTTTGCCAGCAAAATCAACTCAATATTTAAACAAGACCATACAAGACGATAGATAATCAATGAAATTACATTTAAACATATATATAACCACATATATTGATGAGCACAAAGTTCAACATTAATTAATCCAAATCACAAATTAATCGAAATTAAGTACTTAATCAAGTAACAAAGGTCCAGCAATATAAATACAATCTCCAAGACAGAAAATCATAATTATAAGGCTAAACAAATGGATTAAAATATCAAACTCTCATTTGTAGTACTTAGAACTCAAGCCCTTAGCTTCCATATTTAAGAGTTGCGAAATTTAGCCACTGCCAACCATCAACAAGGCATCTCCAAACAAGTTTAGACCCTCAGCCATGAAAACTTGACAAATTAACAATGGGTATAGATAAATCAATGATCTCAAATGGAACCACAAACAGAACAGAGAAGCCACGGCCTGTGGTGATTTCAGAAACAGGGTAAGCACAGCCGAAATAACGGAAGATGAGGTGAGGATGGTGGTTGCTAATGGTTGGTGAATAACGGAGGAGAAGAGCCGGTGATGGAGGAAGATGAAGTCTGGTGGAAGTGAATGGTGGTGGTGTCGAACTTTTGTGAACTCTGTGATTGCTCTGCGTAATCCTGTGAAAGGCGCCTCTATATAGAGCTTCAGATTCGGCCTTATTCTCTGTTGATCGTGGAAGGACGGAGGTGGCTGTGTGGTGGCTGCAAGATGATGGGAGGTGAATGGGTGTTGAGAGAATGATGCTAGCTGCAACTTCCACCTTCCCTGACTCCCAGCTCACTCTCTTCAGCTCTCAACAAGCGGGCTCTCGATCTAGAATGATGCAGCTCGTCGGCGGCTGTGGTGGTGGATAGTGCCGCCGGCGAGAGAGGAAGAAGAAGGTGAAGGTGTGGGGTCGTGAAAGCTTACGGCTGCTGGTTATGCTCTTCTGGTATTTGCTAAAGATCTCTGAATGAATCAGACCTAATCCATTAAACCAAAACGCTGTAGTTTAGTTGGGGATTAAACTGAAAGTTTGCAAATTCGTGGTATGAAACTGTCATTTCTGATATTCGAAGTCCAAACTGCCATTTTCAGTTTTAATTCAATTTTTCAAATACTTACCATTAAAATCATTAAATC
This sequence comes from Inga laurina, assembly GCA_963855925.1. Lineage (NCBI taxonomy): Eukaryota > Viridiplantae > Streptophyta > Magnoliopsida > Fabales > Fabaceae > Inga > Inga laurina. The sequence continues at coordinate 7,741,986 of OY979707.1, forward strand.
AACATCAAATATTCCCAGAAAAATTAATGATTAAACTCAATTAATATAACAAAATCCCCAAATAAAGTGTAAAAATATATCATAAAATTAGGGATTTGTCAATACTTTTATTGAAAAAAGTTCAATAGGCCGATATAAAGGTTGGTCCCTATATTAAGAAGTTAACTCATAACCCATAAAGTCGTAAATTCAAATGTGAGGATTTTGTTGATAGAAGATTAGAAGATATGTGAGTACTTCTGGAAGCTTTCTTCAAACATTGAGTCTTGGGGCATGTCTTTATTTTCATTTTCATTTTTAATTTACTTTATTTTATTATTTTTTGGGTTTGAATTCCCCCGCATATTGTTCGAGTTTTCAACTTTCAACTAAAATTAGTTTTTGGCCAAGCGTAATTACCGTGATTTTGATTTAACTCGGCTTATAAAAAAAGGCTTCATCTATTGCTAATTGTGTATATAAGAGTTTACAAAGTTTTTTGATGAACTTAACAAAAGTGCTGTTATTTTTTAAAATAATACTACAATTAATCTCTCTCTATTGTACCAATCAAAGGATAATTTTATTTTTTATTTTATGTCAACAGTCAAAGGATAATTTTAAAAATTTATAAAAAATGATAGATTCAATTAACCTTAACAAATTTTCTTATTTTTTAAGAAAATATTTAACTTGCTTATAAGATATCTCAGCAGCCAAAAAACATATGTATATATATATAAGAACTTGTGGATCACCTAACAACTTCATCGCCATTCCTGCAATTCTTCAGCTTTGGACCAATGGGCTCTTCCTGGCCCAACACTTCACTCGGCAAGCTGCTCACCATCTACTCAAGAAGCTTCTTCAACTTCCCAGGCAACCATTTCTGATTTCTCTACCTTCTTCAACTGTTCTGCTACATCATAGCTTATCTTCAAACCCCATTTTCTGAAATAGTTCAGCCATGGCGGCTCACTATCTCTAACCCCAGATACTCTGCAGAAACCACTTCGTACCTGAAAAGCCCTGGACATCCGAAGCTCAACACTGAACTCTGGAGAAAATCAGATTTATTAATTGAACAACCACTTTACAATGTACAAGGACCTTATTTATACTATACAACCTTCAATATATTGGGCCCCACTATAGCCCACTTTCGACTAACTCTAAATAAAAAACTATACTAAAATAATTATAATGACATAATAGCAATTATTTCAACAACACTAATTATCCTTTCTTACACTCCCCCTCAAGTTGGGACTATAAATATCATAAGTCCCCAACTTGACCAATAAAGCTCTTTGTATGTTTCCTCCAACAGCTTTTGTCAAGAGATCTGCTTGCTGATTCTTGGAGCTTACATACTTCAAGTCTATTTCCTTAGATTCCCATTTTAAACAAACAAAGTGACATCCACTTCAATGTGTTTTGTGCGCTCATGAAACACGAGGTTTGCAGCTATATGAATCGTTGCCTTGTTGTCACAGAAAACTCTCACAGGTTGCTCATGGTTGGTCCTGAGATCCTTTAATAATCCTCGCGCCCACATGATTTCTGAGACTGCCATACTTAGCTCCCTGTATTCAGCCTTCGCGGATGACTTTGACACTGTGGTTTGTTTCTTAGTCTTCCATGTGACCAAGGATCCTCCTAGCTTCAATAAGTATCCTGTTATAGATCTCCGAGTCATTCCACAGCTTGCCCAATCTGTATCACAGTAATATTCCAACTCGAAAACTCCTTCTGAACTAATAGAACACCAAGACCGGGGCTCCCTTTAAGGTAAAACAGGACATTCCTTGCTACTCCCATATGATGTTTGGTGGGATTAATGCATAAACTGACTTAGTGCCTGCACATAAAAGCATATGTCAGGACGAGTCATTGTCAAATAAATGAGCTTACCTATTAGTTTTTGGTATCTCTCTGGATTTCTCAACAACTCTTCCGATTTATCCCTTTCTGGATCATGTGCCATTAACCTCAAACTTTGCGCCATAGGAACTCCAAGTGGTTTGCAACCACTCATACCTGTTTCAGCTAGAAGATCTAATACATATTTCCTTTGGGATAGCACAATCCCTTTATCAGATTTTGCTACCTCTATACCAAGAAAATACTTCATCAAAATAAGGTCCTTGATCTTAAAATTATTATGCAGAAACTGTTTTGCTTCTGTTATACCATGTTCAGAGCTTCCTGTATCTAACAAGTCATCTACATAAATCAAAATTAACACCATTCTATCATCACAACTCTTAACAAACAATGAGTAATCATTCTTACTCTGTTTAAAACCTCATTTGATTAAGGCTTTGGATATTTTCTTGTTCCATTGCCTTGAGGCTTGTTTCAAGCCATTGAGGGACTTATTCAATTTGCATACCAAGTGCTTACCACCATCCCCGTTCTTCAGCTACCATATTTTCAACAACCTTTTACAGTTGAATGTGATGCTTCTATGGATGGGATTGGGGTGGTATTAATGCAGTAAGGTCATCCTATCGCCTATTTCATCAAAGGGTTCTCCTTTTCCAACCGCTACAAATTGGCCTATGATCGTGAGTTACTTGCCTTGGTGCTTTCCCTTCAGAAGTGGTGCCACTACTTGCTTGGGCACCATTTTTATATGCAAACAGATCATCACAGTTTAAGGCACTTATTGGATCAAAAAATTGTAACAACATCCCAGCAACGACTAATGGTAAAGCTTCTTCCCTTTAATTTTACCATCCACTACAAACCAGGAAGAGAAAATGCAGCAGCTGATTCCCTCTCTCGACGCCCCATTCAGGCAAATTTTTTCCAAATGGTCATTCCTATGGCCCATGAACTTGATCATCTACCGCAGGCTTTGATGGAATATCCTGACATAAAGGAGAAGATAGAGGAGTTACAAGCCCATCTGGATCAACAGTCTCACTTCTATTTCTCTAATGGTTGCTTATTCTACAAAACAAGGTTAGTCATTCCCAATCAAGTTCAACTCCTTGACAAATTGTTGGCTGAAGCTCATTCTACTCCAACTGGTGGCTATGGTGGTTATCTTAAAACCCTACGCTGATTAGGAGATCAATTGTATTGGAAAGGGATGAAGAATGACTTCAAGCGTTACATCCAACGTTGCACTATCTGTCAGCAGAATAAGTATCAAACATTAGCTCCAGCCGGCCTTCTGCAGCCTCTTCCCATACCGGATCAGATTTGGGAGGATATATCTCTAGACTTCATCACAGGACTTCCCAAATCAAGGGGATTTGACGTCATCTTAGTGGTGGTGGATCGCCGTCACTTTATTGCTCTTTCTCATCCATATACAGCTAAATCTGTTGCAAGCACTTTATTCCAGGAGATAGTTCATTTACACGGCATGCCACAACCAATTGTTTCCGATAGAGATCCTCTCTTCCTTAGTCACTTTTGGCAAGAATTGTTCTGCTTAAGCAAAACTCGCTTGAATATGAGCACAGCTTACCACCCCCAATCAGACAGACAAACAGAGGTGGTTAATCGATGCCTCAAAACTTACCTACGTTGTTTTGTGCATGAGCAACCAAAGCAATAGAGTATGTTCCTCTGCTGGGCCAAATTCTCTTTTAAGACAAGGTATCATGTCACTGCCCACACTACTCTGTTCAAACTAGTTTATGGTCGGGATCCATCATTCCTCCTTCCTTATGTCTGGGGTGAGACTAGGGTAGCAGAATTGGAAGACCAACTTGAAACCTGCGACGCAATGTTACGAGTTTTAAAGGGGAACTTACTTAAGGCTCAACACCACATGAAGTTGCATGCTAACCAACACCGCTGGGACCTTGTTTTTACTCCTGGGGACACTGTTTGGCTCAAACTACAGCCTTACCGCCAACGCTCTTTGACTCGTTCCAAGTTTGAGAAATTGTCCCCGAGATTATTTAGGCCTTTTAAGGTGTTGCAGCGGATTGGCAAGGTAGCCTATGAACTTGAACTTCCTCCTAATGCCAAAATCCACTCAGTTTTTCATGTTTCACTACTCTGCCCTGCACATGGACAGTTCACCACCACACCTCCTCCTTCACTCCCAATTTCTGCTGATATGGAGCTTCTCCTTACGCCTTTTAATGTTGTGAGACATCGATGGACCCCTGATCACCGTTTGGAATTACTTATCACATGGGAATAACGTCCTCCTGAAGAGGCTACTTGGGGGGAATATGATCTTGTGGCAGCCCAGTTTCCTTCTTTTCGACTTGCGAACAAGTCAACTTTCCAAGGGGGAGAAATGATAGAGACCCAAATCGCTATAGGCTGATTTATTCCAGAAAGAATAAGCGTCTCAGGAATAATTAGAAATTAATTAGTAATGTTTATTATTTTTTCAGATTTCTGTAATATTAATTTAAATAAGTGGAATATCCATAAGTAGGATTTTAGATATTATTTTGGTATTTTTGATATTATTTGAATTTCTTAGTTTGAATAGGATTTTAGATATTATTCTAGTATTTTTTTATATTATTTGGATTTCCTAGTTTGAATTTTGGATTAGATTTTATCTCTCTGTACTTCTATAAATTTGGCTTTTTGCCTTCTCGATAAAGGATCAAATATTTTTAGAGAATTACTAAAGTTTGGAGATCCTCTTGGGCTGTTCTAGAGAGTTTAGTGAGATACTTGCTATCCCTCTATAAATTTCCTTTTTTATTTTCAGGAAAGCCCATATAAACACATGGTATTGATCTAGGTTTCAATTTGTCAGTTGCTTTTAAATCAGTAGCATAAGCTAGTGATCCAAACACCTTTTAATTACCTATATCCAGCTCAATACCATAGACCTTCTCATACGTGGTCTTGTATCCTAGAACCTTTGAAGGAATCCTATTAAGCAGATGCACCGCCATTCTCACACATTCTCCCCAATACTTGATGGGAACACTAGATTGTAAAATCAGACTGCGTGTAATTTGCATGATTGTCCGATGCTTTCATTCTACCACTCAATTTTGCTCCGGTGTGTAAGGGCATGAGGTTTCATGAACCATGCCTTTTCCTGTAAGAAAGTTCTCAATTCATTGTTAGTAAACTCAACATCGTTATCACTCCTAATTTTCTTAACCTTCACAGAGAATTGAGTTAATATATATGAAATAAAGGTTTTGATATGCCCCATACTCTCATTTTTACTTCTCATAAGAAACATCCATGTTCCACGCGAGTAATCATCGACAATAGTAAGAAAATAATGATGACCTTGATGTGTGGGATGCCTATATGGTCCCCATACATCAAGATGAAGCAATTCAAAGCAACAATGAGATTTAAATGACTAGAAGTAAAAGGAAACTTTGTCTGCTTGGACTGAACACATATGTCACATTTCTCATTCATGTCAACTTTATTCCCAATAATACTCAAGTGTTTCATTACAGATAATGGTTCATGTCCTAGTCTATTGTGCCATAGGCATACATCAATGTCCTTATGTCTTATGCTATTGTACAAAACAGAATCAATATCATGTTGTTGCTTGTCTAAGTCCAGAATATAAAGTCTCGCTGTCCTTTTACCAATCATTTTCTTCCTCCCATCCAGAAGGTCCTGCAGTAAGCATATATCAGGAAAAAAATAGACTACACATTGCTGATCCAAAGTTAGTTGAGAAATGGATATTAAGTTAAATTGAAGACTGGGAGCATACAAGACATTTTTTAGCATAATATTATTTCCAATATTAATATTACCTACATGGGTAATGCACATATAGCTCCCATCACCCATCAGGTATCTTAACTGATTTAATAGGTCCATTATATTCTCTATAATTGTCTAGAAGAGTCAAATTACCTACCATGTGAATAGTGGCACCGAAATCCAAAATCCCTTTAGTGTGTGTGTGTGTGTGTTCTAAAGAATTAGGAATAGCTAAACCTGTACCGGTTAAAGCATGAATTGTGGGCTTTGCATCTCGTTTCACTAACTCCAGGATTTGTTGGTATTGCTCTTGGGTAAAAGATGGAGGTGCATAGCTAGTGATATTGGCGTGCTGCTTAGTAGTGTAGGCTGACTCAGTAGTTGCTGAAACTGACTCCTTAGGTTGGTTTGTTTTACTTCCTTTGAAGTTAGGTGGGTATCCAACAATTTGATAACATTGTTCCCTGAGATGTCCTTTCTTAAGACAATAAGTGCACTCTGGAATATCTTCTCCCCAGCCTCTACCTCGGCTATGCCTCTTCCTCTAGCTGCCATGGCAATTCCTTTAGAAGGAAAATTCGAACCAAAAGTGGCTAACTGTCTGTGCATTTCATCCTCAATAATCATTGCATATACATCATTCATAGTGAGAAGAGGGGAAAGTAAGAGGATGTGGCTTCTTGCTTGAGCATATACTTCATTAAGCCCCATAAAAAATTGTAGTAATTTATGTTCTTGCATCATAGTACTGTACGCTGTCGATGACTCACATGTGCAAGAAGGTATACGAACTATGGAGGACTATTCCTCCCAGAGTTCCTTCAACTTGGAAAAATACGCAATAACTGAGGAAGACCCTTGTTTAAGAGAATTTATCTCTCGATGAAGAGAAAAGATTCTTGATCTGGTTCTTTTATCAAATCTCTGTTTCAGATTATTCCAAACATGATGTGAACTGGGGAAGAAAATCATACCATCGACAAGCTACTTAGTCAGAGAATTCAGAAGCCACGAAAGGACTACGGCATCACACCGGTCCCATTGCTCACATAACGATTCTTATTGAGATTCCCTTCTGCAACTTCCAGTGACAAAACCCAACTTGTTCTTGCCTTTCAGAGCAATCATCATTGCTCTACTCCATATTATATAGTTCTCAGCGTCGGTGAGAACATGGGAGATAATGGCAGTACCTTAGGTGTCGGATGGGTGCAAATACAGTGGGTGATGGAAAGAAAGTGAGTCACCAGGAAAGTTCTCTTTCGGTTGATCCTCTGCCATCACCAATCAAGTATTGTGTAGTTCTTGATTTGTGGTCGTTCTTTTGGGGATCTCTTGCTGTTCAGTGACCAAAGTTTGTGGGCGAGAAAATCACGATTTGGTTCAAGATTCTTGATTGCCAGAAATCACGCATCCTCTTGATCCACAAGCCACGTCTCTTTTGGAGCTATAGATCTGACATTCGAAAATCGACTTGGTGTGATTAATTCTTTGGCCGCAAATCCCTTTCTTTCAATCTCTAGAATGTTCCCGTGTAAAACTCTCTTTCTCAAAGCTGAATGTTTTCTTTGGCCGACAATGAGAAGTGACTTCCTCCAAGGGTTCAGTGTTGGACGGGAAAACTATCAGGCTTGCTTCTTGGGCCCTGCTTGAACCTTGGCTCGTGATACAATGAAAAGCCCTGGAAATCCGAAACTCAGCATCGAACTTTGGAGAAAATCATATTTATTAATTGAACAACCACTTTACAATATACAGAGACCCTTATTTATACTATACGACCTTCAATATATTGGGCCCCACTGTAGCCTACTTTCGACTAACTCTAAATAACAAACTATACTAAAATAATTATAATGACATAATAGCAATTATTTCAACAATACTAATTATCCTTTCTTACAGTACCCTATCCCCATATCCACTACCATATTACTCGTTGTAGTATCGTTCCTAATTCCAACACCATTAGCCCTTAAAGACTAGTCCCTTGTCTAGGGTAAATCGCATGCATGGCCATGAAGTGAAGAATAGACAACAGGTTTGTTCCCATCCTCCTTGAATTCAAGATCGAAGGGATCAACCCAAATACCTCAACTTTGTTCTAATAAATAAACACATTTTAGTTCTCCATCAAAATTGCTCCCTCTCAGCGTCACGTGTTCCCAGTCCCCCACGTGTTCTCCGATTTTCCCCAGTGAAATAGTGATAAACTCTACTTTTGCTCTTATTGGTCCATTGAATGGGTAGTATACCCAATAGGCTATGTCTGTGAAAGTTCCACCAAACATGGGTTTTATGTGCATATATGCTTGTGAGCTTTGTAAATCACCCCGGCCTTTTAACTCTTTCCTTCTTGTCTTCGTCTGCTGGAAGATCCAGCCAATAGAAACCATCATTATTAGGATCCTGAGGAAGATTAGTGCCGTTTGGTTGTATTAGGGTAGGATGTGATTCGTCTCCCTTCTTTTAGAGTAATCCTCCATTGGCGAAAAACAAGTTTACAGAGGAAGGGTGGTATTCTTCATCAGGATGTAAGTGTATTATTGGAGAGTAAGCTTGGACTATTGCTTGAATTTGTTGTAGATTTGGCATATAGTTTAAGTTAATGTTGGTGTTTTTCAAATAGGATGTAGCCAGAGGACTAGTGTTTCCACCATTTTGAGCTAGAAATGTGCCTACAAGAAGTTCGGGAGCTTGAGTGCCTCTGTTGCTTGGTCTTGTTCCATAGATATTAAATCCATTGGGGTCATTAGATGTGCCTGATCCCCAGATCCATGTATATGTCTCAAT